>CM042150.1:71108131-71252270 GCA_023376005.1 Doryteuthis pealeii
CAGAGAGAGTTATGCATTTATTCCACTTATACCACCAAAAATTGAACATGGTTATTATATACAATAGTATAAAAATATGATGCAGATATAAAATGAGGGGTGGTCATTGTAAAATATCTACATATATTTGCCGTAAAAAAGCGAGAAACACAGCACAGTAAATATCTGAAATTTTGTACTAATTCAACAAAAAAAACATTTATTTAAAAATTGGGTGGGGTTTAAAATTGATTTCTAATTTAAAAATAACCCATTAATATTGATCATGGCTAAGCAAAAACAGGAGGCAGACAATTTTATTGTACAGGGTGTCTATAAAGTCAGAGTACGCTTAAAATAATTTATAAACTTTAAAGTGCACATGGACTTTGTGGAACCCTGTGTCGTTAATTGATAGATGTAGGCATCATAGTTTCAAGATAATTCATTAACTCTGCAACATAAAAAAGTAACAATAAAAGTGTCTAAATGTGTCGATATTAGATTAATATCGATTAAATAATGAAATTGCTGTCCTGGAAACATCCTGGAAAATGATTTCTTAAAATGAGTGGGAACCCTGATCTACTTTCATCAAGAGATTTTAAGAAAGAGAAAGACATTTGTCTTTTGGTGCTAAAATTCAGAATGATGTGTGCTAGGCATCTTGGGAGTCTTAAAAATTAATTTTTGGGTGTTGTTTTTTATGATCATTTAATTTATTCTATTTATTATCATTATCAATATTATTTTATATTTATCACTATTTGTAATATAATTCTTTTATTTATATTTTTCTTTTTTATTACTTAAGTGTTTACATTTTAAAATTGTAGACAAAGAAGAATAACTCTTCATTTTTTTATTCTATGTACTTGAGTTAGTACAATATCACTTCAAAATTCATTGTCTATATAGAAATCATGGGGCTGGTTTAGCATCTGCCTCAGAACCTCAAGGTTTGGGTTGATATCTGCCCTGGTCAACACAGTGCATGAGTAGCACAGTTTGGATCTATGCAATAAAGTAGAAAGCTGATGGTAAGTGTGGTGCTCAACCCCAGATGCAAAAGCAATCTCCCTGTGAAAAGGTGTTATACTCCCTCGCTGTCTGGCTGATATTGATAATAGGCCCACTCTGCCAACTTTTTTATTTATTTACTTATATAAAAATACTTGGCCAATCAGTGCTAGCTTTGCTCTGGCTAACTAGGTCATATTTACAAATCATTTAGAAAAAATTTAGCAAAAAAAAAAAATCAACAAGTTATATTTTTTTCTGTATATAATGTATTTAATGTTTTTTGTTATTGATTTCTAAGAAGAGACTTTTATAATCTTTTTATAAATTGTCATAAAAGGGTTTGTTTTGAGTGGATCATAAATCTTCACCTAGCCCATTTTTATCAGAATTTAATTGTTTTAAAAATGTATTAAAAATAAATTACATATGTGATATTATTATTCTTTTTTTACCTACTTTTTTACTAAAATAAAAATTTGACCTTAAATAATGAATTTAATTAATTTTAATTCGTTTTTAAAAGGAAAATGAACGAACAAATTGGTAGTATGTATGTATGTATATATATATATATATATATATATATATATATATGAATGAATGAATGAGAGAGAGAGACATTTATTCAAAACAAAACTTGAATAAAATGTATTCAAACTTATGGAATCTAAAAATTGAGAAGCTAAAAGTACTTTTGAATTTTTTTTCTTTTTCAAGTGGATTATTGTAATTCTTTTTTTTATAAGATATATATGTATTGGTTTATGCTTTTTAAACTGTACATTTATGAAAGTCATGTTTGTTTTTGGTAAAAGAAAAACATCAAATGTTAAATTTATTCCACTCTGCATTATATGGAAACATATGGTATAGACTCGATAGAATTTTGTAATTGAATATTGCTATTTTGGCCCATCTATCTATCCATTTTCATGTGCATGAACTCAATTATTAGAGACATTTTATGGTATAATAATCCCCCATCAAGAAAACCTACTGAATATTTATAGAAAATAGTTGTCCCTTTCCTTGAACAGCTGCATAAAAAGTATGTCATTGTCATCAACCAATCAAGCTATTATGTTTTTCTGTTTCAGCTATGAAAATTGATGCACATCAAAATAAGGTAATACTTCTCTTCCTGTTGTATGTGTATGTATATATGTTTTATTATATTTTGTTAATAACAAATGGCTGAATATCAGTCTTTAGTACGTTAATATGTTAATATCTGTATGTGTGTGTGTAGCATATGTATACATAATTAGAGATCATATATTAATCGAATCCATAAACAATCATATTATATCCCTCTTTTCTGCTGGCATACTCCTGTGAACCTTTTTCTATTAACATGGTGGTTATTCTACAATAACCGATAGCATAGCTGTCCATTTGGGTAAGTGGGTAAAGCAACTTGGAACTCACTAATGACAGTCATACAGCAGAAAGGATCCAGGACTACTGCCAAGTGGGGAAGCAGTCTTGTCATGAGAAATAGCAGCTTCTTCAAGAAATCTCTAAGAACAACAGATGTTAAGGTTGAACAAACTGACTACAATGACTCAGAAAAGATGAATCCTCACCTCCACCTAGCTCCCTAAACACAGGGACACAAACCACTTACATAAAATCTTCCACATGCATCCTCACACTTAATAGGATCAAATACTACACAAATATATATATATATATATATATATATATATATATATATATATTTGAGATGATTTTTTGCAAAAGAAACTAAATAACATATTTACTTGTATTTACATATTGACCAATGAGAACCAAATGACATTTATAGAGACAATTGCTGTTCCTTATCTGACAGAATCCTAAAGTTTCTAACTTGGATTTGAATTTCACATTGATTTGATTAAAAAGTTTAAAAAATGTTATGACAATGGATTTTTTCTTTCATTGCTTAACTCATTTGTAATGGATTTTTTCTTTCATTGCTTAACTCATTTGTAATGGATTTTTTTCTTTCATTGCTTAACTCATTTGTAATGGAATATTCTGGTGAGGTAGAATTTTTTTATATGCAATATATATAACTAGCTAAATAACCCGGTCCATGACCAGACTAAAAAATCAGGAACACCAGAGTGTTTTCAGACATATTTACATCCAAGAGGTAAATAGTTATGGAAATTTTCATGAAAGTCGGACCATTAATTGATTTTTCATAGAATTTTTTTTTAAATTCTTGTTGTAACTTGTTTTTGGCTATGTTAAATTTTAGTTGATTTAATGCTGCAAATATAAAAACTGTTTTTTCAGTCATAATTTTCATTATTTCCATAAGCTTAATTTTTTTTTAAATCATCAGGAGTTTGTTTAATGTTTCTTCTTTCGAATGGAAAAAATTTTTTCAAGATAAAATTAATTTTTATGAAAGTTTCATTGTGTTGAATATAGGGGTGAGGGAGATAAACAAAAAAAAAAAACAAACAAATTACTATACATTTAATGTTGAAAAATATTTTTTTAAACTAAGTTTAATTGAAATTATACATTGCAATACTAACACAAACAACTGTCTCAATGATAGATTCAATAATTAATTTCAATGGTTAATTAAATGTATAGTAATTTGTTTTTTTTTGTTTATTTTTTTAAGCAATACGTAATTAAAAACAACCTTACTCCCCTAAAACCGTAACCCAATTCGCAAAATGTTAATTTATAGACTGTAGTTAAACTATCATTGGGTACCACCAAAAAAACTTTCCGTTTTAATTTTCCGACCTAAATCAGCCCTCTTTATTAGTAAACTATAAACATAAAAATGTTACACCCCCAACATAAGGGAGGAGTCAAAATTAAGTGACCTGAAAAAATGAGAAAGTTTTGAAATAAAATAAGTAATGTATTATAAAGATCGTTCATTGATGAATAAATACTGAAAAATTAGTTAAAATCCGATAATTCCCTGATTTTTGGTAAATTATTTTCTGAAGCGGGGGGGGGGTGTGGTGTGTCAAAAACGCATTTTAGACCCAATTTGGATCTACCTATGTTATGCTAACTGTTACTAAAAAAACTTTCAACAACTATATGTATATATTTATTTAGATATTTCTTTATCATTCTTTTACTGTTTGATAAAAAAGAATTTCGTAAATAACTTACGAAATTCACACAAACACTATTTACTTATTTGAAATAAGTAAACAAGTGTTTGTGTGAATTTCGTAATTTTGAAGATAATATTAATCTTTATTCAAGTTTCATTGTGTTAAATATCCCCACCCCCCCTTTTTAAGTGCTAATAATTTATGATTTTTTGTTTGTTTGTTTACAACATTGAGAATAATATTCCAACTTTTTCATATGTAAGACAATTGTAAATTCAGTTTTTAATTGCTTGTTTGAGTTAGAAAAAAAAATGTAACATTGTAATTTATTTATTTATTTGAGCAACAAAAATAACAAAGATTAAAAGTGGATATATTTTATTCTAAGAAATATGAAAGTATTTGTAAAAATATTGATAAAAACGTTTTCATTTTTCTTTTTTACATAAAAACAAACGCGGAATAGAGCGGGCATACGAAAACAGGCAGCAGGGCGGGGTGGCGCGTGCGTGGTTATTGTAGCTGGAATATCAGCAGCAGCAGCTGCTATATGATTTCTTTCTAAAAATCGTTAGATTTTTGTTTGATTAATTAATTATATCCCTTAATCAGTAAAAATCAATAACCAAATTTGGAGTGTTTCTTAGTTAGAACGATATCAATGTGTATGCAAGATTTTGAATCTGATTGACCTCCCGTTTTGGAGTTATATGTCGACACATACATACCAAAATCTCTCCTTTATATATTTAGATATGGATACAAGTTTCATATATATCTATATATATATATATGTGGTGTGTGTGTGGTGTGTGTGTGTTTTAGATAATGCATACAACAATTCTTAAAATTTATTTTATCTCTTTTTCAGTCTGTCCAGAACTGAAAATAAAATTTACCCAGATGCCTTTATTGAGAGTCAAGATATCATAGTGAATGCACTTGATAATATTGAGGCACGTCGTTATATGGACAGGTCAGTTCTCTACATTTCTTTGATGTTTCTTTTGAATCATTACAATCTGTTTTTGTTGAGTTGATTGCAATTCATGTTGTAAGGATAGATGAATGTGAAGTTATTAATGATTTTACTATTTAAATTTAATTACCCACTGATTTTCTTGCTTACAATCAAAATTACTCAAGTTGATACCTAAGCTCCCAGTTTGGTATCTGTGTTAACCTCTTAAAGAGATTTCTTTCACATCATTCTTATCTCTTAAAAAATGGATTTCATCTCTTTAAATCAAAAATTATATAAAGAAAATATCCTGAAGATAGTGATTTTTATGAAAAATATAGAAAAAAAATGAAATGGTAATTTCAACTGTGAATAGATTTTTAATGCTATAATTCTAATACACATGTTAGATTTGTATTCTTATAAAATGTAAATCTAAATGGTATCAGATAATCCCTATGTGATCATAAGAGATACTTAAAATATTGCTATTTTGTTTTAGATTCAGGATATTTACAGTGCAATGAGATCTCTCTCTCTCTCTCTCTCTCTCTCTCTCTCTCTCTCTCTCTCTCTTTTCTAAGTTCAATTCTTTATTAGCCCAAAGAAATATCTAAAGTTTTAATTCTTCTACACACACATGTCAATCTGGCATGTGTCTAAATTTGTTGTCATCAAATTTATAACCAAATTGAAATAAAAATACTTGTAGATTTAATAAATGATCATTTATCATGATATTACATCAACTTGGTTTTCTTGAATTCTTTTGTTTTTCAACATGTGTTTAAATGGATAACTTTAATTTTATTTTTTTTATAGTCGCTGTGTATCAAACCAAAGAGCATTGCTTGAGTCTGGAACGATGGGAACTAAAGGACATGTACAGACAATTGTTCCTCATCTGACAGAATCTTACAGTAATCAGGTCTGTTTGACATTTGACATAATATGAAATTGTCTGCTGGTTTGATTAAGAAGTTAATAGGAATTTTTTGTATATCTTTTTATTTATTGGTCTGTAGGTACCACCAATTTGACCCTGTGCAATTTACCCCCCCCCCTACATTTAACACAATGAAACTTGCAGAAAAATTAATATTTTCTTGAAAAAAATTTTCCATTCGAAAGAAAAAACATTAAATAAACTCCTGATGATTTTTTAAAATTTTTATCAGCTTACGAAAATAATGAAAATTATGATTGAAAAACAATGTTTTCATTTTTGCACTGTTAAAACAACTGAAATTTAACGTAGCTAAAAACAAGTTCCGATAAGAGGATTTTAAAAAATTGCTATGAAAAATCAATTAATGGTCCGATTTTCACGAAAATTTCCATAAATGTTTACCATTGGATGTAAATACATCTGAAATATTTTTTTTCTAAAATATATTAGGGGAAATATTTTTTTACGAGGTCTATCACCCCCCCTATTTTATTTTATGAAAATAAAAAAAAATGACGCGGAAAAAAAATTTTGTACATTTTTTTCTATAAAGATAAGAGTCTGAATAACTATATCAATGAAATTGTATAACGTACCGAGCTATAGTTTTTTTAGGAAAAATTTTTTTTTTAAGAAATTAATTTTACGAGATTTTCAATCTTTTGTGTGATTAGATATTTTCATTTTCTGCGTGAAATAAATTAAATTTTTTTTTTCTGCGGAAAAAAATCGAATTTTTCACGGATATTTAAAAATATGAATTTTAGAATTCAGGTGAACTAAAAGTTGGTCCGATCCGAGCTCGATTAATATTTTAAAAAGAATTTGTAATTTTTATTGTTGAATAGTAATGTATGGTTCTTAGAATATACGGAAGAGCAAAACCGACATATTTGTTTTACAAAGAGACGAGACGAAACGCTTCTGAGTAACAACCGAAGTTTGTTTTTCTTTGTTCAAAAAAGTTAGATAAAATAATTTTTTTACACTATTAGAATAAAAAGTAAGTATACATGATTATTTTATCAGTTTTTCTCTTAGAAAAAATATTCAAATTTTCATTTTATTTTCGATTTTAAGAATTAATACTAAAACCGAAGACATTTTTTAATGTCAATTTCACTGCGAAATTTTAAAATTAAATTTTTTCAAGTTTTTATTCATTTTAATAGTAAATTGTAATATTAAAGTTTTTAAAGATTTTATTCATTTTAATAGAAAAAATTTGGCTAAAAAAGTTTGTCCGTTACACCCATCCGTACTTAGATGCATAACCATAAGAGGGTAATAATATGTATTTTTTTCAAGTTGATTTATCAAATTATATCTGAAATTAGAAGATAAATGCAAATTCAAATACATAAAAAATCATCCATCAGACAATTATTAAAAAAATGATGGATGTAACTCTAAATATGTTTAGAAGATAATATGAATAAAGTTAATAAAATCAACCAAATATTGGCTAGCTAAAAACATGCTTCTCAGAAGGACTTATGTTTAAAGGCTTAAATTTATAAATAATTAAGGAAAATTATGGTTGTATAAACAGTAATTTTGTAATCAAAATTAGATTCATTTTTTATCATAGACACATACTAGATTGTATTTCATTTTTATTCTGTTAAATTGAAATATTTCCTGAACTATTTTTAGAAGAACTTCCATCATTTTATGTTCAAAATGAAATGGTAAAGTAAATATATTGGTCAGTTCGGAAAATCTTTTGTATAGAAAAGACATGGACATCACCAAATAACCCTCACTGTCCTGATACAGAAATGATGGAAAACATTCAGCATGGCATCATCAGTACACCATGTGGCTATCTCTAAATTTTTTACTTGTTTTACCTATTACCACTAATCAATTTTCTGATTATTTTTATTATCTCTAAAAGATAATTTCTTTCAAACAGAAAACAGCTTTTAGGGTTCAAGCAAATCTATTGTTCTTGCCTACTAAGTGATAAAAATGAAATCGATTTACAAATAAATGTAACAAAAATATTGCTCAAAAGCCATTACTGATTGTGCTATTCTAGTTGTCAGTTTCAAGTGACAACTGCAATAATCGGTTTCTTCAACCACAAAAAGTATTCTGCTGGCAACACTCCCAGTAGTTCTTACACAATTCGTCAAAAGTTCACTTCATTTTAAGATCTGAAAAAGACGTTGTCTCGAGAAATTCGCATTTATTTCTCTCAGTGGCCGAACCACTTCAGCTAACAGGGGTGACAGCAATTCCACTACTCATGATCAGGAGGTTGCGAGTTCAATCTGGAGTCACTCGCATTCCCCCCCCCCCCATGCGCAGGCCAGACACACATGGACTTAGTCCTTGGGGGCAGGGAATTCTCAACTCCACAGTCCCCACCTTCATCACTCGCCGCTTGCTCTCTGTTACAACTATGATCTATGTACAAATATTTGAATATATCAAATAGATTAAATTTCATGAAAAATTACCAGCTAAGTCCTTCTTCTGCTGACATATATATATTTAATTTATAAGACTGATTTTAAAACTTTGCATTTTTCTCCTTAATCTGCTGAGCAAATTTAAAGATTTTTCTGATTTATGTAAAAACTTTAAAAGCTTTCTCATGAATTGTGCAAAATAGGCCAAATATCTTGGAAAAAAGATTTGTGTTATGATTCCAACTGATCTTTGGATTTATGATTACAAGTAGAAAGCAATTTTAATAACTTCATTTCATTATTTTGTGTAGGAAAAATTACCTCTTAAATATTCACTAATTACTTTTTTTTTTTAAAGTGAATTTTTTTAATGCATGTTGTATTTAAAAATGAACTTTTTTGTAATCAGTAATTCTTTTAAGGTTTTGTACAAAAAGTGTTTTTAAAATGCCTTTTAAGCTTGTCTGTATGACTCTCAGTATGACTTTGCTAACTTAGAATCCAGTTAATTTTATGAAGCTGACAGTTTTTTTATATGCTATTGAAGCCACAATAGGTAAATTACTTTTGTAAATGTTTACTTTGTTCTTCAAAAGTTGTTATAACAATCATTCCAACCCAGAATTTTGGTGAGACAGGGTGTCAAATGAAAGGCAAGATCACATGACCTTTAACATTTCAAAAGAAACAGTCTTACACAACAATGTTGCTAAAGTGAACAAAACAGGAAGGGAAGATAGTTATCTTTTTCAAACAGATGTTATAAATTTACTAACATATTTAAAAATACTTTCAGTCAACTAAATATTGAGAAAATAATTCAACATTGGAAGCAGGGGTGAGATGTATTGCATCTTACCCTTATTTGGGAAACATAGAACTGTTTTGTAGACCTTTTTCTTTTTTGTTGGAATAGAATTTGTAACAGGATTAATCTGGAGAATGTCAAAATACTAACCATTTTAATCATAACAAAGAAATCAAAGCATATTGAAGAGATAACATGACCTTCAACATTTAAAAAAACAAAACAGTCTTACATAACAATACAATCTAAAAGTTTCATAAATTCATTAAAGCAAATTATCTTGGAGTTATAGAAGCAAAGAACCTATGTATATGTTTTTAAACTTTTTTCATCTTAAATCTATATTTGTGATTTTTGTTATGAAAACCCCAGCTACATCAAGTCATTTCATTAGTTACCAATAAGGTTAATATTTCTCTTGTAAAATTCAATACTTTTATTCTTACTTTTTATTATTCAATTATATTTTAGGATATTACTTTCATCTTTCTTGTTGTTTTTTTTTCTGCTATGCATATCACATGTGAAAAAAAGGAGAATATCCTTTTAATTCATTTCTTGTTAATTATAAAAAAGCAGAAAATATACAAACCAAAATAATCATTAGATGGATTACTATTTTTGTTGAATATTCCAGATCCTAATTCTTTGTATTTGCAGCGAGATCCCCAAGATGAAGAAGTTCCATACTGCACTCTTAAGTCATTCCCTGCTAATATTGAACATTGTATTCAATGGGCTCGTGACAAAGTAAGGCTCTTTTTTTCACTCATTACAATTGATTTTTTCTTGTTTTAGGGAATCTTGTATAGATTCTCTTTTGTTCTTATGATTTAATTATTTCATTTTTTTTTTCACCAGTTTGAAAGTTCTTTCTGTCAAAAACCAAATATGGTGAACAAGTTTTGGTCAATCAATAAAAGCCCACAAGAAGTTATTGAGGTAAGTTCTGAAAAATCAATTTGAAAATTGACTAAACATAAAAATTTCAAATAAATCAACTATTTGTAATAAAAATAAAGGAAAATATTTTTCTATAATTTTGATTTTTATGAATTACTTATCAGTTATAAACAGTTTTGTTTGTACATAGATTATCATAAATCTGTAAATACTGATTTGGTAGCTCTAGAATTATTTATCAAATTTTATATTGTAGAGATTAATGAATGGTGAACCAGTTGAGAATGCTGTCTCAGTGTCTCGTTATCTTCACAATGCTCCACAAGATTGGACTCAATGTGTTCACCTTGCGAAACACAAGTTTGTCAAATATTTCAACCACAAGGTAAGTCAATATTTAGCAATATTCTTATATTGATGTAAATTTCTAAAATAAACGTAGAGTATTTATTGAGGATACTACACAGATTTGATGGCCTGAGTTTCAATTAATTTGGCAGGCAATGTTATAAGAAAAATTGAAACATCTTGTAAAGTTTTTTTTCTGTGTCCTTCAACATAATTACTTGATGAAGCATTGAGCAAAACATGAGGTTTATTTAAAAAAAACTTTTTTGAGGTCTTTGAAAACTCTGTTGAAGATTCTACTTTCTGTTGAAATGAATAAAAACAATTTTCTTTGGTTTTAATGAACATTTTTTAACAACTCTTATTTGAACATTATCATTATTAATTGTAATGGCTACTTCATATATTTACAGGCTCAACATTTACTTCATGCATTTCCTCTGGATACCAAATTGGCTGATGGAGGTGAGAAAACTTTTTTCTTTTTTTCCTTGTTATACTATATTGAACTATCACATTTTAATTTTTAATAATTATTAGTTTTTAAATTTTTTAATGTCAACTCAACCAGCAACAATTGTTATTGTAGACAGCATTTACTTTGATTATCAAACTGTGATCTTCTTTATATACTGAATTTAGTTTTTTAAAAATCACTTTTCACATGGTTTTATACACACTCACACACACATATTCATGTATATGTTTCTTTTAAATATTAAACAAAAAAATGATTAGATTTTCAAGTTATCAACTAATACAAGAGTAATCTTAAAGGTTAAGTTAATAGGCAGGGTGACCTATTGTCGGTATCAGCTGGACAGTGAGGGAGTATATCCCCTAATGCTAAACCAGGGAGATTATTTTATGCATCTGAGGTGGAATGCTATACCTACCGTCAGCTCCCACTTTATCACGCAGAAGCTGTGCTACTCATATGCTGAGTGGGTATTGAACCCGGAAACTTATGGTTCCAAGAGAGATGCTCTACCGACTGAGCTAAACAGAAATGTTATTGTCAATGATGTTTACATCATTTTAAAGTTTGAACATATTTATTTTTCTACATAATCACCATTTTGGTCAATGCATTTTTGTAGGTGCTGTGGCAGTTTTTGTATGGCCGTGTCATTGAGGAAGCATTGAACCTCATTGTTGTTGCAAATTCCCAACACCACTTGCAGACGTGTTTGACATCCATGCATGACTGTTAATTGGTGATGAATTTCAATTGGTTTAATGCATTTTGCATTCAAAAACCAAATAACTGCATGAAATTTACACTTGGCAGTAGCATCAATCAGGAGTTCCATCAGAAACGATTGCCAAGCTATGGCAATGAGGTTTGTTGTGCAGGTGCATGCATAACAAACACCACAGTGTTGCCAATAGCCACACAGTTTCCCTACATCACAAGTGCATTGGAGACCTTATTTTTGGGAAACAAATGAACATTTTTTTAAAACTTAGAACATAAATATTTTTTTCAATTATTTTCTCCCACTTTCAGGAATGTTCTGGCATTCTCCGAAACGTCCCCCTGTGCCAGTTACCTTTGATTCGACTAATCCATTGTAAGTAATTTCTTTCACGTCCACTCAGTGTAATTTTCATAGCTTCAAATTATTTACCAACGTTAAGATCTTTTTTTTAATTGTATGAATTATCTCCCTTGAAACATGGATGACACTTCAGAATATTTGGCTTCAATTTATTTTGGGGACATTTTTTTTATTATCGATTCTATTATTAAACTTACGTATCAATTTCTTCATGATTGTGTTAAAAAATCCAAATGATTTTTAGATAATTTAATGTGGTTGATTTGTTAGTATCTACAAATATAATAAGTGAAATAAAATACACAAATAGTATATATAAATTATCTACTATTTGTGTATTTTATTCCACTTATATATATATATATATATATATATATATATAATAAATATTTTAGAAAAAACAAACAAATGATGTTTGTTTGTTTTTTCTAAAAATATTTATTTCATACAGTCAGATTCATTTCTATTCACTTTTCATATATATATATATATATATATATATAAGAAAGTATGCAAAATGGATTGTTTAAAAAAAAATTATTTTTTCAATTATTTTACATTAGTGGCATGTATTTCAGATCCGATATCTTCTTCAGGTTGTAATTAACCACATTTTGTGTCTGAATACCTGTGTATCTTTTGGTGGGAGTAGTAGATATAGTTAATTTGTAACATCTTTGCATTTGCAGAAGTGTTTGTGGGTGGCAGATTTTTTTATTATCTTATTTTTATCATTTTTGAAATTTGTAGCTTACATGTGTTTATATGTGTGGGGAGCCAAGCCCCTTCCCTGCCTGTGTATATATGTTTATAGTTTGTTAGGTTTTTTGATATTTGATAGATTGTGTGTTCTGGTGTTGTGGTGTGGTTATGTGTGTACATGTGTCTCTGTTTCATGGTTGTGTTGGGTGTATTTTGGAGCGTTTTTTTTTTTTTTTTTTTTTACATAGATATGCACAAACACACACACACATGACCTATCAAATATCAAAAACCTAACAAACTATAAACATATACACAGGCAGAAACTGTCTGAAAAATACAAATAATACAAATTATCAAATTTTATTTCATCCTAATTTTTAATTAATATTTTATCTTCACCAACTATATATTCAACACCTTATCCATAGTTAGTCCAGTTTGTAAAATTTTAATCGATCAAAACTACTTTGCAAAATATATTTCCTAGGAAAATAGAAAAAACAGTTTTAGTGATAATGGTATTTTGAAAATATATGAAGAATTAAACAATTTAAATGTCTTTAAAAACATCAAAGTTTAAGTCTTTAAATGAAAAATTCAAATATTACTGAAATCTTTTTGTGTAATTTATTTTTATTGTTGGTCTATATTTAACTTTCACGGCAAAGCAAGTGGAATTAGTGGTGGTGGTGGTGGGGGAGGGGTGTATTTTAGTCAATTCCATTCTGTTATCAAAAGTGCATAAAATATCAGATATTGCAATGGCCATATTCACCTTAAACTTTAATAACAGAAGATATTTTATGAATGGCACCAAAGTAAAAACAAAACAAAAAACATTTTAAAACTTTTGATTACATATTAAAAATAGGATGTTGATTTCCCAAAGAAAGTGAGGGTCAGGGTGAGAGTAGTCTTGGAACCTAATTTCAACAAGGAAAGTCCTACCATATTTACAAAAATTCTCATCATCGGATTTTTCATATCTTTTTTTAAATACTTGAATGTTTTGCCTTCAAATAAAAATTTTTAATCCCAAGTTTTATGAAATTTGACAATAACACTTATGCTAATTACTTTTCTATTCCATCCTACTTAATTATCCATGACGTATCAAATTATTTCAGTTCAAATCTAATGAGATTCAAGGGGCATAACTCATAATCTCTTCGCGATAATAAAGATAATAAATGATTGCTTATGGAGTTATATTTTAAAGACATTTTTTCTAATGCCTGAAGCAGATTATTTATTTCGTTTATATCTTTTCTTCAGGCATCTTCTTTTCATCTGCAGTACAGCCCGTCTCTATGCTGATATATATCACATTCAATATAAAAAAGAAGTAAGGATTTTTCTTTTATATGATTCTAATTATAATGTTGCAATATATATTATTTTTTTTTACATAGAAAAAAAATCAACTCTACATGACATAAAGATGCTGTTTTGAAATCTAAAACTAATTTTTCTAATTTAGGATTTTGGCTCAGAATTTTTGCTGCCCATCCTTGATTCTTTTCAAGTGCCTGAATTCAGACCCTCTCACAAGGTAAAACCAAAAATTAACATTTTTTTGAGCTTTTGAAAAAATCAATAAAGAAATTACTTCAATTTCTTCAAAAAGAAAGACATTTTTTTAAATATTCTTTCTTTTTTTTTTTTTAGGAGATTGAAACTGATGAATCTGCCCAAAAGCGAACAGAAGAAGAAAGTCACTCAAGCGATGAAATTCAATTGGCAGCTGAGTTCATACGACAAAGTAATGAAAAAAATGAAGTTGGTAAGAACTTTATTCAATTTTAGGCACAAAAAAAGTGAAGAAGGATTTGTGTTAATGTGTTTTATTCATTTAAACAACAAAAGTTTATGTAAATATTTGAATATAGAAAACTTGTCAAAAGTTAATGAAAAGTTTAAGTTGAGAAGCTTATATTAATGTTCATTTACACATATTCTTTCTTGGATATTTACCCACATTAATTCTATGAAATATATGGGTTTTTTTCCAATTTTATGGAAAATGGTGCTTTTATAGAATCAAATTAATTTCTCTATTGCTTTAATTTCATCAAAACAATTAATTTAGCATAAATACTGATCCAACCCATTAAAAATTTAAACCCCACCCACCCCCATTTGATAATTTGTAATCAGATTAATATTTCTTCACAAAAAAGTTGATAAAATGTTTTTGTGTTAATTTGTGAGAACAATAACAAATCATTTTTTTTTATTGTTATATTTAGGTACAATGTCATTGCTTTTTACCTTAAGATCTGAAATAGAAAGCAGTTGCTATTGAGAAAATATTCTCTAGTCTTTGTGTTTTCTCCAAGTGTATTACCAATTCATAAGGTTATTAAAAGGTATTGAATGCATACTTTCTCTCATTCTAAATAGAAGTGAATTTTAAAAAAATGCACTGTGGGGACTGTTTGATAAATAAAAAGACAAGTGGGAGTTGAAAAACATTTTTAAATGGTTACTGACTGTTATAGAGTAACAAACAGATGGATTCAAGTAATAAAATACTTAAGCCTCAAAATGTGTATTTTAAGAAAAATATTCTTAAGCATAAACTATAGATATGGACATTTTCACATTTATTTTCAAACTTTTATTTAAGTGTTGCTTATTTTACAGTTACTCGACCATTAACTGTGATAGAATTTGAGAAAGATGATGATACCAATGGTCATATAGACTTCATTACATCATCTGCTGTAAGTAGATTTTGTTATTTTTGTTTCTGTCTTTCAATTTATTAATATCATTAAATTCCAAATATGCTCTGAATAAATAAATCTTTGAGTAATGATCTATCAACATTTAAAGATTTCTTTTTTTTCCTAGAATCTTCGTGCTGCTATGTATAGCATTGAAGCTGCTGATCGACTGAAAGTGAAACGTATTGCAGGTCATATTGTTCCAGCTATTGCTACAACCACAGCTACCGTATCTGGGCTTGTCAGTAACCACAATGCCTTATTTATTCATTTTTCTTTTCTTTTTAATAACTATGCACATTTTTCCTGTTAGTATTGTTAGCAAATCAAAGCAACTGTTGCTTCAAAATCAAATTCAGAATTACTTTCAAAATGAATTCTCAAATCTACAAGAGAGTACAAAATTTGCTTTGAAATTAAAAAATATTTTTTTTAAAACAGTTAAAAGCCATTTTAAATCAGTTTTTAAATTAACTTAAATTTAAAAAATCTTGATAAAAACTTAATTTAAAAAAAATTTTTTTGAATGAACCTGAAAGTTTAAAAGTTTATAAGAGATTAACTTACAATAAATTCTAAATTTTTTTGGAATTGAATTGAACTGAACTGAAGTTTCTTTTTTGTTTTTTTTTAATGCATAATTAAAATGAATTCATAAAATGAATGAGTCATTTTTTTTGTATTCATGTCTATCAAATTTCACAGAGAAATATTTTCTAAATCTGCTATAGGTAGGATTCAAATTTAGATAATTTAATTCTGAAGTAGAACATTGTTATGAGAAAAAGATTTTATTTTGTTTTTGAAGTATAATGTCAGTGATCAGCCAAGTATATACAGGTCAAAAATTATTATTACTTGACAACTGCCTTACTAGACTTTGAAATTAACAAAATAGCAATTTTTTTACACAATAAAAGTTTTTTTCTAAACAGTTTTATTAAAATTTATAAAAAATCTTTTCAATTCCAGGTTGCAGTGGAGTTGCTTAAAGTTGTATGTGGATTTCCATTAGAGAAATACCGAAACTGTTTCCTAAACCTTGCTTTACCTATGATCCTTTTGTCAGAACCAGGCCCAGCAGAAACCACAAAAATCAAGTGAGTACTTTTTATTTTTTTAAATCTCAAATCACAAAAGCTAAGAGATTTGATGGTATGAATGAATAAAATAATATAATGTTATTTGGTATCTAACTGGATGAAAGTATAAATATTGAAATTTTAATGATTTAATATCTATATAAATGTATTACAAAAGTAATTTTTTCTGTAAATTTTCCCTGTTATGGAATTAAAATGAAGGTATTCTGTCATTTTTTAAATTTTTTTTTTGTTCTTAGTGATGAATTATCATTTACTGTTTGGGACCGATGGGAAATCCATGGAGAGAAAAGTTTTACACTTCAGCAATTCCTACAACATTTCAAGGTATTTCTCAATGTTTATTCATGTCATCTTTATTTTAATTTAAGAAATTTATTTATTTCAGTAGTAAATCACCATTGAAATATTATCAAAATTTGTTTACTAAATATTGATTATTTACAAGGATGCTTTTTGAGTTTTATAAGTTATTTCAATCTTACCTTAACACAGCAAAAATGGTAAATTGTTAGCATATTAAGGTTAAAATAGTCTAACTTAAAGAATAAAGAAATTTCCGATTGACAACTTAATAAATAATAATGATGTAATTTCTCATGGAAGATAAGTATCAAATCTTAATTATTGCATTTAATTATAATACTTAATTAATATAATCTTAATTATTGCATTTAATTATAATACTTAATTAATATAATCTTAATTATTACATTTAATTATAAATAGAATATGATTTGACATTGAGCTTAATGGTCTCCCAAGGCTACGTGAGTACATTTAAAGATAAATTATTTTCATACTATTATATTATAAAAACAAATAAACTTTATTGCTGATTTCTTTCTTTATTTAGGATTTATTTGGACTTGGCAAATTTTGAAATAAAACATTTTTCAGAGGAGCAATTCTATAAATTCTTTTACACATTTGAAAATTAATGAAAAAAATCATTATTAATTTTATTTATTTATTCTTAGGAGAAAATTGGATTTAGTGCTTCAATGGTTGTCCATGGTGTGAAGATGATATATGTTCCTATACTACCAGGGCATAGCAAACGTCTCCCACAGACGTAAGTTTAAAAAATTATTAATTCAATTTTCTGTATTCAAGAATCATAACATAAACTTATCATTTTATTCTTTAAAAATAATGTTAAGCTTCTGACATCATTATTTTATAAATATCTTATTTATAGTTGATTATGATAGATAATATTTTAAAATTATGTGGAACTCAAAATATGATTCATTTTTTCTAGTTTAAGATGAGCTTAATTCAAAGATAAAGTATCCATTAACTTTTCAGTGTAAAATGTTTTAATGGATAATTCATTCTTAAAAGAGAAGATATAAAATTATATTTTTAAGGAATATTATCAATTGCACAAATAATTCAGTTGTTCATTTTGTGAAAATTTGTTATTTAAAAAATGTTATCTCTTGCACATATTCAGATTTCTTCTTTTTTTTTTCTAACTAAAAGAATGAAAATTATAATATAAATTATTGGTTTAAGATGATAACTTTATTTTAAAATTTCCATATTTTTATTTTGTATATTTCCTTAAGAATTTTGCTGTACATTGACTCTTGTTTTTTTAGCATGATCAAACTGGTCAAGCCAAGGGAAAATCAATTCTATGTGGACTTGGTTGTATCCCTTGAAACTGGAGGAGAGGAAGACATTCCAGGTCCACCTGTTCGCTATTTCTTTGGTCTATGAAAGATAACCAATCATTAAATTAGAATTTGGTGTGCATTTTGGACCTAAATTTGCTTCTAATCTGCCAGATTTGCACAAAACCAGCTGAAATAAAGCTTTACCATCTAAAAATAACAATACCGTCTTTGTCTTTCATTACATTTTTTATTGCCATAAACTTTGTTTGATGATCAGGTTAATTACCCTACAACTATTATCATTCCCATCTTAATATGTATAAAAATGGTAGAATTAGTATCTAATATTTACTATAACAGATACATGAGTAAAAACACTGGGTACTCACTTTGAAAGTAGTGTTTCTTATTCTAAGGAAGAGTTTTAATGACCTGCATATGAGAGGGGTTTTTTTTGGGGGGGGGGGGGCAGTTCTCTAAATAAAATAATTCCAAAAGCTGAAATTTCTTTAACTGTTTTATTAGTGTTGCAAGCCAAGTATTTTAACAATAACTGTGGAATGAAGCAAGTTTGAAAGAAATGTGCAAAAAATCTATCTTTTCTTGTTTTGACAAAGAGAAAGTGAAAAGACAGATTTGAAATAACCCTAATTAAAAAGATTCTTTTCAATAAAGAAATAATTCTAGTAACATTTCCTTTCTATCATAGTGTTGTTCTCAACAAATGATTAAAGAATAAATCATCTTTGATCAGAAAACAAATTTATAAAAGAAAATTTTCCTAAATTTCAATTTGTGTAGAAATTTGATCAAACCACCTTTTAACAATTACACACACACACACACACACACACACACACACCTTTTGTCCAGTGATCAATTACTTAAATATAACAATTGATTTTTTAACTTTATTTTGAAGTTGTGCTTCACACAGGTGGGCCATTGTCATCAGATAAAATCAGTTGTTGATCTGAAGATTTTTTCTTTAAATTATTATCCATTTTATTTTCTTGTGCTAATGCCTGGAAATGCTGTAAAGAAAGAAAAGATTATACGTTTTTAATTGCAGAAAAAGTTTATACAAGATTTTTTTCTTTTTTCAATTCAACTCGTTTTTAATTTAGTAATTCTTTTATGTTTTCATAGGAGACAAAGAATTTTATAAGATCTTATAAAAATAGGAACATTAACGAAATTTAGTCTTGTCATCAGCTTTTTTCAATTTAAAAAATATATAGAAGCATATGATATACAGATACAGATACAGATACAGAGAGAGAGAGAGAGAGAGAGAGAGAGAGAGAGAGATGAATAAAATCGAAGAAACTGGATTTTTTACCTGTGAATTCTGAAATTCATTATACAATGTAAAAAGGACATGTAAGGCTTGCACTTTATCATTATTATGGCTGGTTTTGTATACAGGAATATCAAGTATACCTGCAAACAGAAATAAGATATTAATTTCCAAATGATTAATACATTCATTAAAATATTTTCTATGACTTTAGGAATATATAGTATGAATTCTGAGAAAATTAGTGCTTATTATAAAAAAGATACTCACTACAAATTGCTTTCACATAGTCACTAAGATTGCAATCCATATCAGCACTTGGCAGTGACACCTACAAAAACAATATAAAATAGATACTCTTACTATTTCAATTGTATTTAGCATATTTTTAATATTCTATCTCTCACCTTCAAGACGGACATACCCTGAAAATTATACACCATTCCGATTTTGTAAGGTGGCAATCTCAGAAAATCAGCAGTGGGTGAAATACTTATATCATGTATTACTATAACATTTATAAAAATGGATAAAATAATTATTAACATTAAAAATTGTGCACATATTAAATAAGCAATTATCAGGATTTGTGTGTGTGTGTATGTATGTATATATATATATATATATATATATATATATATATATATATATATATAGAGAGAGAGAGAGAGAGAGAGAGAGAGAGAGAGAGAGAGAGAATGAATAACAACAAAAAATAAATTTTGTAAAAAACTATAAAAAAGAATTTTTCATAAAGACTGCTTGTTTTGAGTCTATCCAACCACAATTATTTTAATTGTAAATGTATTTGTTAATAACAAAGAAAGTTTTTGGAACCCTAACCTCTTTTAAAAGTTCCTCCAGTTCTGCTGGCCATTCTTGCATCAAATTATCAATATCAGGCATATTTCTACAAGACAAGGAAATTACATTAAATTATCAACACAGAAAATAAAACACTATAGATGAGAGCTGGTTTTAATTCTATCTTCATATTTCCATGTTTTAAAAGTAATTGTATAAAAGAGTTAATTTTAACTAGTAAAATATCCTTTTGATTTTGGTGGGCTATTAATTTTAATTTTGAATACCAATTCTGCATAATTTTCTTAGGAAAGAAATATCAACAACTAACTTTGTGTAGTGAACATTTGGTGGTGGTTTAGCCCGGTGTAATTTTTGGATGTTTTGAATCCAGGTGTCAATTTGTTTGCTGTTTTTTTCAGCATCTGGTAAACTTTTTACAACCTGCAAAGAATACAAGTGAAACAATTAATGCACATTCAATGGCTTTGGATTATTAACTTCATAACAAATATTTAAAATATCAACAAAAGAACAAAAAGATCTGCCTCCTTCACTCTTATAAAAGTAATTCTCCTAAAGCAAACAGGATATAAACTCTAAATGAAAATTCTTTATATACAAAAGAATTATAACAGTTTGAGTATGTTTTGATAAAATGTAATTTGTTTGTAATTCAGCGTTGTATGTAGTTTGTCATTATAAAAAATTATAAAATGTATCTATAATTCTTTCTTTTTTTTTTTTTTTTGTATCTATACCATTAATTTGAATGTCAACTGGAATAAAAATCTGTTAAATGTTGAAGTTGAAAGGTGTAATTCTACCTTTAGTAAGTTGGTTTTGTTTATAGCAACAAACCAAACACTGGAAATCTGCCTTTAATTTATGTCAAAATCAAGACTACCAGAGAAAAATATTGTTCAACTGGACTTTTGATTGATTTTCAAAAACAACATTTTCTATAAAAACTAATTTCTTTTATTTAATTGTTGATGTTTTGAAATCAATGTCAAAAGTCACATATACATCATTTTTAAAATAATTTTTTAATTAAAATGTACAGCCACCTGAATTTGTTACAATTTAATTCATTACTGAAAATAAAAGATCAAATAGATATAAAGAAATAGACAAAAACAAATGATTTTTTATTGCTGCTCACAATTTGTTTGGCTGTTGTCTGTTTGGAGATTGCTCTCAGCTGTAAATCAAGAACTGTTGGGTCTGATTGACGAGCACAAGGTTCATCAAGTACAGTCAGTCCAATCATGTCTTGTCCTCCATCAGGCCTTGGAATCTATCAATACAGAAAAGCAGAAAATCAGTGGTATATTTAATATTGCTGGAGGCACTTTGAGTAGTGGTAATGATGCTAAGGACCCTAAACCACGCTTGACCCAAGATCATCATTTGATGAAGACTTTATTGGAATCTATCCTACATTAAACCTACACACACCTTATCATTTCTCCAATTTTCAAAGTCAAAGGTAGACACTATTGGGAATGTAACCACACTTGATCTCAAATTGGTTCAAACATCCAAGGTGGACACAATTGAAAATGACTTTCCTCTCCCCCAATCACCCTTTCTACCCCCCCCTCCCAATTTTTTTTTTACATCAAGTTAAAATGATTTACCATAGTTTCTAAACTGGAAGCCAACTACTGTCACTTATCAATCTCCTCAAAATAGTATTAGTAAAACAATTTAATTCAACAGAAACGAGCAAGTCAGCCATATTTCTTGAATATTAGCCCATTTGAATTCTTAGTTTCATATCTTACAGGGTGATCGGGATAAATTTGATATATTTATATTTGGTTATTTTTCTCCATAGGTTGGAGGTATTAACGCACACTATGCATCATTTAAAAGCTTAGACCCTTCTTCATTCATATTCACGATGACAGATAGAATGGATGATTGGAACCCACATGAATCGTGGAAGAGAATAACTTGTATCATGTGCCAGCCATCAAAATAAGGAGATTATGGTTGCTGCCCAATGCTCCTGGAACAATATAAAAACAATCAGGCATGAACTGGAGAATTACAATGGAGACTACGAGGCTGTAGCTAGAAGAAAGCAACATAACAGATGAACTGATTGCATTCGTACAGCAGAATTCCTCAAAAATCTGCTTGAAAAATAGTTTTGGAGGACCCTCAGATGCCTACGTGGAGTTGCTAAACACTGCAGTCAAGCCCTGAATAACAAGGGTAGCCAATGGTAGGCCATGTGTATGGCAGCAGGATTCAGCCCCCTGCCACACCTCTGGGAAAAGTCAAAAATAGTTGTCGGCAAATTTTTACGACTACACAAATCCCAATGTTTGGCTTCTGAACTCCCCAGATCTTAACCCCATCGATTATTATGTATGTGGCACTATTAAGAAAGACACCAATTGCTGTGTCAATACTACAAAAGCAACAGAATTAAGGTAGTATTTGAGACCCTTCCTAGAGAAACTGTAACATTAGCTTGCTCCAGGTTCCAGAGCAGGATTGAGGCTATGATCGATGCTAATGGCGGTTATTTTGAGTGAAACTTGACAGTAGTGTAATTTCTTTGCCTGTTGAATTTCTTTACAATCCATTAAATTTTGTAGTTACCAAGCACCTTTTTCTTTTTCCTTATGAAACTGTCAAATTTCTCCCAAACACCCTGTATGTATATATATATATATATATATATATATATATATATATATATATATTATACTAAAGCTGAGATTATCAACTTTCTTTTCCTAAAGGATTTTTTCTATTTATGTTATGGACACAATATTTATACTTAGATATTCCTTGGTTTTAGGACTACTCATTGTTTTAAAAAAAATCAGTTTAATTGGTTTTAATTAGCTGTAATTAGCAATTAAGTCAACAACAGACCAATCCCTGTCTTATATTATATACGATTCTCTTCTTCCCCTGTATATAGAGTTAACGGGAGTGGGAGAGTTAACGGGAGTAGTCGAGTTAACAGCCTGTAATTGTTTTATTACTAAAAAATCAGCACTCAAACCCCCTCCTAGCACCTCCTAACTCTAGGTAGATTCGCCCCTCCCTTTCTCCAGACCACAGAGAAATTTTGGTTTGTTTTAATAAAACAAAACAAAAGTATCTTTTTATGGCATGATTTCAATTTTAGTTGAGCGTAAATTTTATGAAATTGAAATCATGCTTTAAAATAGATTTTTTAAATTACTTTAATTATTAATTTATAGAATACAGGTCTGGTTTAATATGATTATTAAACTTACTTTAAAAAATATTTCATGTTGGGTAAAAAAAATAGTTATATATTTAAATATTATGGAATTCAAATGAGCAAACATTGACTACCCCCACTGTTTAATTGAAAGTTTTCTTCGAGCTTAAAAGTTTGTTTTAGTTAAAACTAAAACAAACTAGACTGACTTTTGATTTAGGTCGGTAAAATTGAAACGGAAAGTTTTTTGCTGGTACCAAATGACAGTTTAACTGCAGTCTATGAATTAACATTTTGCGAATTTGGTTACGGTTTTAGGGGATTAAGGTTGTTTTTAATTACGTATTGCTTAAAAAAATAAACAACAAAAAACACAAATTACTATACATTTAATGTTGAAAAATATTTTTTAAACTAAGTTTAATTGAAATTATACATTGCTATATTAACACAAACAACTGTCTCAATAATAGATTCAATAATTAATTTTAATAGTTAATTAAATGTATAGTAATTTGTTTTTTATGTTGTTTATTTTTTAAAGCAATACGTAATTAAAAACAACCTTAATCCCCTAAAACTGTAACCCAATTCGCAAAATGTTAATTCATAGAATGTAGGGCTGACTTCTGACTTAGGTTGGAAAATTAAAACGGAAAATTTTTTGCTGGTACCCAATGACAATTTAACTATAGTCAGTGGAAAATGCTCTAAGTTGGTTCTTTTTTTTTTTTTTTCAAGTGATACCACTTCGGATACAGACTTCAATCATAGCTGGTGTTGTTTTTCCACCAGTCAGCAGCTAGCAATTTTTGAGGCAGGAAGCCAGGACGGAACTCCGCAAAGATTACCATTATTTGTATTATTCAGACTATTGTCCTCGTCTTCATTGTTATCTGTACAAAGTTTTGGCTGATGTGCCCTCCGGCCTTCTTCAGTTATTTCTTGTCGAACTCGGGAACCTTCTTGTAATTGGGAGCCATCACGGAACTTTGAACCCAACCCTTTATTAGGTCCACAGGGGTATAGGTGTTAAGCTGTGTTAATTATTATTCTATGTTACTGCTGCCCCTGACCAGGATTGAACCTGCAGTCTAGAGATAACTGGCATTTAGAATTGTCTTAATCTAACTCCTTTATCTACTAGGATATGTGTTCAATTGAACAATCCAGTGTGAATTTTTTCAATTGCAAAAGTTACAATTTATTTTGTAAAAACGGATTTTAAGTAGCCTCTTGGCAGGCATCTTGATCAAAATGGACGAAAAAAACGTTTTAAATATATCGAAAATAAATTATATGTGTAATATTATTTTGCTTTTTTACTGATGCTCATTATGTTACTACTTTTCAACTTAGACAAAAATTTGACCTTAAATAATCAATTTAATAAATTTTAGTTCGTTTTAAAAAATGAAAAGCAGATGATATTTTGGCAGATCCTACTCATTTCCCTAATCATCTAGCGAGAACTTAATGGGTGACCCAACCGTTCACGTTTTGTCTAGTATATATATAAAAAGCTGATTGTCCATGTGTATACACACATATGTAAAATTGTATCAAACAACTGATATTTACATCTGTAAGTTATCATTCTTGATGCTACTTATTATCTTTGTCTAATAGCATACCTCTGATATCTTGGGGCCAACTTAGCTAATTCTAAATTGAATTGCTTAGTTATTCAAATAAAACCATTTTCTGTCCTTAAACTGGTATTGACCTTGGCATTTTAGATTACAGTTTGGGTCAATATTGAAATTATTTCCAGATGTTAAATGAAATAACAGATAAAAACAAAATATAAATATGGCTATTTAGAATTTTTTTAGTTATTGACAGAATTTCTTTTAAATGTTTTTTAGTTTTTATATATTTTGTTTTGAAGCAAAGAGAGATTTTAAAATCCAATTTGAAGATTTTGCTTATCCTAAAATAAATTACAAATGAGTTTTATTCATTTACACTACTTTCCAATTTATAAAACAAAATCTCAAATATGCCAACAAAAGATTTTTATCATTGGAAAAACAAAAGTTTTCTTCATCCATTTGATCTGGAAAATATATTCTCATTTACTGAGTCTCACTCTAAATTAACTTCATAACTTTATGGAACCAACAAAAATCACAAAACAATAAATTTATTTTCTATTTATACATCATATTTGAAAAATAATTTAAAAATAAATAGTTCAGTGGTCACTCAGGTTCAATTTAGTAAAGAAAAAATGTTTTCACTTAAGTTAAAGAAAGATTACAATGGTATTATTACACCTTAAGAAGTTTGTAATATTGAGAAAATATAATATTCATAATATAAATATTTAAAGACAGAAAATTATTTGCCTGTCATTTGTTGGCAAAAAAAGAAAAGAAATTAAGAAAACTCCTGTTACATAATAACTAATTGTAGAAGAAAGCTACACAACACTCCTACATGTTATTTTTGTTTTTAATGTATTATTTACAAGTAGCATAGGATTATTTAAAATGGTGTTGATAACCCATTGGGACATTTAAGTGATTGGGAGAGGATCGTAGTGGTCATTTGAGTTGTGAATTTCATTAGATGAAAGTCATGTGATCAGATGATCTAAGAAGTTTAGTCTACAAAAATTAGTCAATAAGAGAATCGCTGACACAAACGAATTGGTTCCAGCTATGTTCTGACTTGCGACCCAAACAGTCATCAAGCAATAAAGATATTATGTGCACAGAAAAATGTCTTGATTGTTCATCATTTCATCCAAGAAGAAAATGACGACAACAAGATGATGAGAAAAACAACAAAATGGTGAACAAAAGTCAGATTGACTTGGATGTTCAAAATGAAGAACAGAATGAGTAAAGAGTTAAGCACCAGGTCAATCCCTATTGCAATTTAATGCATTAATAACTGATTTTAAGAGAAAGGTATGCAACAGTCGTACACTGTTTTTGTTTTTAAAATTTATATAAAATGCCACTATGCCACAATATCAATGTCCATTAACAATGAGGAAAAATGAAGTTATTTTGTGATTATTGTACCACAGTGAATGTTACCTCTCTTATCTTTTGTCCCAAGGAAATTTCTGATAATATTTATCAATTATCAGATTCAAAATGAATAGAAAACAAAATGAAACAAATTCAATCTTATAATAATTTTGAAGAAAATATTTGTGTCATTTACATAAAAAATATTTATTTGATGTTTGATAAACTTTAAATGTAATAATTAAAAAGCAATAATAAAAAAGCAAACTTGTTTATATTCTGGATAAAAAACATATATAACACAAATTTTCTTCCTGGATATATGTTATTTCTTAATTGTTTATATTGTATAAGTATAAAAAATGACTATTTTAGACACTTAGAAATTAACCTATTTTGTATGAAAAAATGGGAACATTTGCAGATTTTCATTTACATAAATAATACAACATAAACAAAATTTACATGAATTTATACTTAAGTTGTACAAAAATGTTTAGAAATTATTGATTTTTAAAGATTTGCAACTGTAATCTAAATCACTTTCACATGTCAACCTCCCCAAATATAGCCTCCGATCGTATTTTGAAATTTCATTACCCAGGTGAGAAAAGCAAAGATTGAAGAATAAAATAAGTAATTTCCATTTATTTTAGACATAATCAATTTAGAAATAACACTTTCTGTTACATAGTGCAATTAACATTCTCATTTTATAGTGATTGTTTTTATATTTTACTTACTTTAATAAAAGCATCTGTGTCCCCAACAGATGGAATAAAATCTGGAATGAATGGTTTCAGTTTGTGTTCCAATTCTATTACTTGATAAGAATATCTGAAAAATAGAAAAGTTCAAAAACAACCTTTATAAAAGCATCTCATAGAAGGTCCAGGCTTTCTTTTTTTTTTTTACATTAAAAAAAAGTGTCAAATTTTGAATGCTAGAAAAATATGTCTAGGATGTTAACTGTGTTATATTTCCATCTATGAAAGAAAGAGGAAAGGCTGACTTAGCAAAGATAATGTGTGTGCATGGTGTAGTCAGATGTCTCCAAAGGGAACATAGGAAAATTGTTGTTTGTGGAAAAGAAAAATTGGCATTTTAGAGCATTGTAGTACTTGTTGTTTTGCTGTTGTTGTAGTTGGCTGTAAGTTCTTTATGGAATTGTTGTAGATATTGTTATTGAAGAGAGTCACTATATGTCATGCAATGATGGGAACAGGCTCATTAGTGAGAAGCGAGCTCAATGCAGGTTATGCATGTTGGTGTAGGGGGTGGGGGCCCTGTGTGGACTGGATGAACTAGGTAGAACAATTAGGGCAAGAATGGAGTTTTTATATATAAATAACCCATGAGGTCAGGAAGAATAGCAGTGTATATTAGCTGGTGATGTCACGAGAAGAGGTTTTATATATAACTGTGAAGGGTCTTATTCAGGCTGGAAATAATTTTTTTTTTACTTGGAGATTGCCACAAGAAGGGGCCATTATGTTGTGTCTAGACCAGAAGGTTCCTTGCCATAAGGGAAGCCCATTATGTTAAGTTCCTTGCACGAGAAGGGGCCATTAAGACCAGAAGTTCCTTGTTATGTTGTGTCTAGACCAGAAGGTTCCTTGCCATTAGGAAGGTTCCTTGCACAAGAAGGGCCATTATGTTGTGTCTAGACCAGAAGGTTCCTTGCCACGAGAAGGGGCCATTATGTTGTGTCTAGACCAGAAGGTTCCTTGCTTATGTTGTTTCCTTGCCACGAGGTTGTGTCTAGACCAGAAGGTTCCTTGCCATTATGTTTGTTAATCGAAGGGCCACATTATGTTGTGTCTAGACCAGAAGGTTCCTTGCCACGACCCAGAAGGTTGTTGTGTCTAGACCAGAAGGAGACGAAGGCCACGAAGGGGCCATTATGTTGTGTCTAGACCAGAAGGTTCCTTGTTGTTTTTGTGTCTAGACCAGAAGGTTCCTTGCGAGAAGGGCCATTATGTTGTGTGACCAGAAGGTTCCTTGCAGAACTGAAGGTCCCTTGCCACGAGGAGGGGCCATTATGTTGTGTCTAGACCAGAAGGTTAGTGAAGGGGCCATTATGTTGTCCAGAAGGTTCCTTCCACGTGACCAGAAGGTTCTAGACCAGAAGGTTTTGCCAGAAGCCATTCTAGACCAGAAGGTTCCAGCCACGCAGACCAGAAGGTTCCTTGCCACGAGAGGGGCCATTATGTTGTGTCTAGACCAGAAGGTTCCTTGCCACGAGAAGGGCCATTATGTTGTGTCTAGACCAGAAGGTTCCTTGCCACGTGGAGGGGCCATTATATTGTGTCTAGACCAGAAGGTTCCTTGCCACGAGATTATGTTGTGTCTAGACCAGAAGGTTCCACGAAGGGCCATTATGTTGTGTCTAGACCAGAAGGTTCCTTGCCACGAGAAGGGGCCATTATGTTGTGTCTAGACCAGAAGGTTCCTTGCCACGAGAAGGGGCCATTATGTTGTGTCTAGACCAGAAGGTTCCTTGCCACGAGAAGGGGCCATTATGTTGTGTCTAGACCAGAAGGTTCCTTGCCACGAGGAGGGGCCATTATGTTGTGTCTAGACCAGAAGGTTCCTTGCCACGAGGAGGGCCCATTCTTGCCATTATGTTGTGTCTAGACCAGAAGGTTTCTTGCCATTATGTTGTGTCTAGACCAGAAGGTTTCCTTGCCACAAGAAGGGCCATTTGTTGTGTCTAGACCAGAAGGTTCCTTGCCCTTGCCACGAGAAGGGGCCATTATGTTGTGTCTATTTGCCACGAGAAGGGGCCATTCTATTTTTTGACTGTGATTAACAAGGTAATCATTACAAGATTTGACTATTTCAAAATTGTTCAAAAACTTATAAATGAAATATCAAAATATTAATCATATTCCCTTCTCTTGTTTCATTGATCTTTTTAAAATTAATAGAAATGTATTATTATTTATATTCTAAAGGCAATTACAATGTGTATAACATATAGCTGCATGCACAACATGATAGATAGAGAGAATTTGTTAATTAGAATTGAAAAAAATTCAAAAATACTAATAGAAATGTATTTTTTTTATCAAATCTTGTTCTAATTACAATATCATTTAACTTAAATCTCTTCTATCCTGAATAATTTTAACTGGTAATTTGATAATTGTAAAAAATTACCTGGTGATAAATTCAAACATTTCTTTGATTTCTGGACTCACTTGAAGACTGTCATAATCAGCAGGATCATAAGCCCTGCAAAGAATAAAAGAATGAAAACAAATAAACAAAACACAATAGAGAAATACATCCTCCTCTTTCTAAAGAAAAGCAACCTAGGAAGCACTAGGAACTACTGAGATGTCTGTTCATAGCAGTTTATAGTCAATCTCTAATGTCTGTGGTATCCCAAAGGGAAATTAAAAGGTGAAAATACTAAGCAATTTTTGTATCTATCAACACATCAACATGAGGGTTACCACATAAACTCATGAATCATTTCTGGTAGGATGTAAAAAATTAATGATAACCAATTGTAATAAACAACTCAACCCTTCAATATGGACTTCATCTTCTTCATCTTCATCATCATCTTCATCTGAGAGATCAGAACCATCATCTTCTTCATCAGACAAATGTTCTGGACGGCCACCCATTACTTTCTGCAAAGCTTTCTGTTGAAAAACAAAAAGAATATATTAAACGCCCCTACAACAAAAAGAAAATAATTAATCATCTTAAAATTTGTAATAACATTTTTTTAGTAAAATTCACTTCCTTTAATTCATTTCCTTTAATTCATTAGAAATTTCATTAACAATGATTTATTTTCTTTTAAATGGAATTGTTTTATATTAAACATTTTATAAATGAATCTGAGGAAGATGAAGACTTAATGTCATTCCAATAATTAATGCTAAGTAAATATTTCATTCATCATGTTTACATATTCATTTGTTACCTGTTATATTTTATCTGTTAATTGTTTTTTGCTTTATCAAAGGGAAACATTAAAATTATATTGGAAGCCCTAGTTACTATTGTTAATTTAAAGTGGACATTTATTTTGTTAAATAGAGACAAAAAAATTCAATTATAAATAAATAAATATTGTTTATCCTCCAGTTATTTTCTGATTCAAAAGAAAAAAAAGATCTGTACATTAGTGGTGTTAATTTGTTATAATACACAAGCAACATTAATATAAAATAATTTTGTAAATTTAAAATTGCATTTTTTAAATTTTTGGTCTGTGACAAAAAGTAAACAATATGTAAAGAGTGTCAGTATTTATTGTTTTAGATTGTTTAAAAACAAAATCCTCTCACATATTAATAACACAACTCACCTTGCTATCTTCATCTGAATTGTCAGTCAACCGAGATTCATGTGGACTACTGCCATGATTTGTAATATGATTTGCAGGCATTCGATCTTTAGATTATAAAATATTTATGCAATACTTATAAGTATACATGTCAATATCAAAATATAAACATGTTAGTTCTTTCAAATTGTGTGCATAATTACAAGGCTGCATCAATATAATGGTTGAATTATGCAATTAATAGAGAAGTACTGTATTAAGTCTATTGATAGAGAAGGAGATTATGTTGAAAAATAAATGCTTTTTTTATTGCTAGGCTATAGAGTTATTAATATACCTACGTACAAAGGTGAATTAAGTCTGGCACATATTTATTAGCTATATTAGCCATAGTATGTAGATATGGTCAACAGTATTAATAATACAAAACAATTTTATTAATAATTGAGGTTTAAATAAAAATAAAATCATAGACAATGTGATATACATAACTAAGGGAACTGTGACTTGAGTAGTAATATAATTTCGGTTAAAGACAGAAAAACACACAATCTTCATTATAATAAAAAGATAAAGTGATTATATCAGTAACTCTAGTTTGCTGGCAATTCACAATTATAAGATAAAAATAGCAAAAGAAAAAACTTAATTTAATGAATAATTAATTGTTGAATTCCATGTTTTTTCATAATATAAAAAGAAAGTTTACTGAAAACGTTTTTGAGGGCAAAAAAAGGTGAAGTGTTTCTGAAAAAATTTAAAATTCATTAAGATTTTTGAAAATTTTGAAAACATTTAATTTTTTTTTTTTATACAAACAAATATTAATTTACTTTTTGTTTTTATAACCTGAATACAAATAAAGAGAAGAGGAATAATATCTCTTTAGATTATTGTGAATCAGATGTTTGTATTATATAAAACTATCAACCTTGTGGTGCAGTTTAATCAGACTGGCTCACTTAGAGGATTTCTTCAATCATGTTGCAGTTTTCTTAGATTAGGAGAAGCCCTCTTGCAAAATTGGTAGAGTCATCTACACTCATTAAGGGTATTGTACAACAACATAATCAGGAGTAATACTGCAGGGGAAAAGAATAAGGAACATGACTGTTACAACAATAACACCGTTTTTATTTCTGTGTGGGTTACAAACCAACGTTAACCTTTCCCACATTGTCACTATAATCTATAAATTGTATGGCCAGTCAGAATATTATGCTGACTTTCTTCACTTTTGGTTTTCCATAAGTTCTTTATGCACTGGTGGTGGGGATGTAGCCTGATCATCTTGTGCCTTTTCATCAGTCTGCCTTTATAAGCCAACACTTAGCGTGACTTCAGATTCAACTAGCCAATAGCACCAAAATCACTTTATGGGGATCAGGGTATCAGTAATCTTAATTAATTACTTCCACACATCAAATTAAGATTGGTCTGTCCAGCCAAAATCTGCTACTCCACACTGTAATTATTATAAGGTTATTTTACCATCACCCCTTCAGAATGAACCCAAGCCAGTGAAGGAAGCTTTTACAACTATCAATTTTGGTGACAGAATTTTCTCAGCTCCAAAATTTTCTAAAGCCAACAATATACAGGGCTCCCCAATTCCTAGTTTGGGCAACTGACTATAAAGGTTCATTAATCTCCTCTAACAAAAAGATGTCTGTGTTTCTTAGTCCACTACATTTTTCTAGTTGATTTTCTAGCTTTCTCTCACTCACCAAGATTTTCTGGATGTTTTACTTATATAGTTTTGTACTGCATATATCAACATCCTGAGAGAATTAACATTTCTGGTAAAGCTGACTAACCTCATATTCTGACAAGCTGTCTTGTAAAATCAACATTACAATATTAGTCATATTGTTACAGTATTGTATTCATTTTTTCCTATCTGTTACTTTTGCCTTTGTGATAAATCATGAAAAAAACAAAAAAAAACACACACACACAAGAAGAAATAAATGAAAGGTAAAGATATATTCAAGTAATAAAAGTCTATTTCATTAGAATTGAAAGAGAAAAAGAATATGCTGAAAGTGAATAGCCATAGAGTGAACACTATAGGAAAACTAGAAATAGACACTCAATCATAAGTAATTATTTACTAAGCTTTGCTTAGTTGCAGCACAAGGTCAGATGTATGAGACACTCAGTGAGATTCAAACTCACTAGTAATGGTCTGCCAGTCTAGTTTGCTAACCATTACACCACTGAGGTGCCCAGACAATTAAAAGTAATGATTCAATATTAAAATTTACTCAATAGAAAAATTTGGTAAGAATGATTTACTGGTTGAATGTAAATGAGGAGAAATGGAAGTATTACAATGATATATCAAAATGACTAATTTTCAAAGATGTTTACTAGCAATATGAAAAATGGAAGGATACAAGTCACAAATAAATGATATTAACTGATGGATATACACATGGGTGGGGTTACCTCTGCCAATTCTAACCAAAAGGACATGAAACATTATGTAATATTGCTTTTCCATAACATTTATACCAACAGATTTGAATTTTGTTTTCTTTTGAATTTATTTTAATTTATATAAGACTATCAAAGATCCCTTCAAATGAAATTTGATGAGTATTTAATCTATGAAGTTTTATTGTTTTCTACATAGAATGGAAAATGTTTCACTTTCTTAAATAATACGACTGACCACCTTTTTATTGAATAACATTTTTGTGTTATACATTTTCTTCTCTTTTTTTTTGATAATTGCCACTATGAAATGTCTGACTAGTTAAGTGTTAACACCACACAGTCCTATTTTTATAACAAAAAAACAATTACTACTACACATTTCTATAGACAGATGATGCTAGGTATTCTCAACATTAAACTTCTAATTTAACACAATTTGGCTATGAATAATTTTCCTTGATGCTGCAGCAAAAATTGTGTGTAAATATTATATACATGTATATAAACAGCCTCAGAAACATGTGAGTAAAGCTATAAACTTTACCAAATTTTGGTTTATTTTCAAGGTTTATGATAAAACCTGTGCAATCTTTGTACTGATTAAATCAAAATGTATTCAAAAATAAAAGTCACATGACTATAGTCTCATAAAAGAAGATAATTTTGACTCTAATGTTTCAAGATAAAATTCTAAAATGTCATAAGCATTAATTAAATCATCATAATCAAACACATCGTTTTAGTTTGGCATTATTCTAATAAAATAATCCTTATTTTAAAATGAATTAGTTTACTTACTTAATGGATTGTGCGAACGAGGTGTAGGTGAATATGTACTGGCCACTTCTTCTGCATCAGGAACATCCAAAGATTCATCATAGGGTTGGTTCTGATGGATTTTTGCCTAAAAATATTAACAAATCAAATCTTAGTAAATATTGTTAGTGTCAACAAAGTGATAAAAAAGTGTAGCATAGAATAATTTGGTGTTAACTAATTGTTTTATTATCATTATTTTACTCTTTTACAAGTTTAATTCATATTCATATAAACAATATTAAAATTAAACTTTACCAAAAGTAAAATAATGACAATAAGACAATTAACACGTCAACTTCTTACAAAATGAATCATTTTGTAAATATTTTAAAACTATTCTATAAATCATTTAAATTTTGTAAATATTAGATGTATTTGCAGCTTAATTGGAAATTTGTATATAAAGATGTTTTTATGCTTCATACTTATAGGCTTCTGCAATTTTTTAAGCTTAATGAAATGCATATAAATATTGTAGACATTTTCGATGCAAAAAATAATATAGATCAAATTATTATTATTTTTTTTTAGGTTATAGTTTTGCTGTTTTTAGTTTAACTAAAACTTCGTTTGTTGCTTTTAAACCCTTGAAAAAAAGAAATAAAACTATTTTTAAAATGTTTACATATAACGTCATGTTAAATAACAACATTGTTGGTACTTTTCAAGAATAACTTTTTCAGAAAAGAATGATTTAATTTATTTATTCTATTCTATTTTAAGAAAAACAATTGAGAACTGTCAAAAAGGGAAGTCTTGCTCGTTTTTTTTTTTTTTTTTTTTTTGTTTTGTTTTTTCAAATACAATTTTAAGAAATAAAATAAAATATACCATTGGACTTTATTTTGTTCAAAGTTATTTCGTAAGTGTCGATTTTCAATAAGTGCTTTCGAGATATTGGTTTTCTGGGTAATTTCTTTAAATTTGCTTTCTAATACTTGTTGCTTATTTCTTTTGTTTCGTCTTTGTTGTTTCTTTAAAATGTTTAAACTTGAAAATGAGATAATTAAATAATGAAATGCATATAAAGGCGATGGTTTGTGCGAATGGCAAGAGAAAAAACCAAGAGAAAGAATGAAATTGATTTAAACAACAAAACATTTGTTATTTGTTGACATTGGATACGACACATACAAAGATAACATAAATCTCTATGTTGAGACCATAAGAGACTTTCGCATATATTATGACATTAAATCCTTGTACATTATATATTCATACACAGAGATAAGAAAACAATGAAAATATTCTGTGAATAAAAAGGAATTTATTCTCTAACCTTATTTTTGTCTGGGCTTAAGACAATCGGGTTTAACGCCATTTTAGATTATATTATTCTCCCCTACCTTTTCCTCCTCTCACTGCTAAGGGAGAAAACTCTAAATGATTATTTACATTTATTTAAGTTAAAAATGTCTATCATTTTATTTATTTATTTATACAACTTAATAATAAAACAATAGAACATGGAATTATAGTGGTAACTTAACTTACGGGTTTAATTCGTTCCGCCCGTAACTCAATTTCCTCGTATATAAAATCAATTTTCCCTGTTGAAATAAAACTAAAATGCCATTAATCCATTCCAGCTCCTTCCCTTCAACGCACCCTAGTTTTTAAAAAGTTAATTTAAATAAGAAAAATAGCACTGTATCTAGGGACTGGCAAACGGAGCCTAAAATGCGTTTTTGACAAAATGACTTTAGCCCCCCTACAGAAAATAATTTACCAAAACTCAGGAAATTATCGGATTTTAATGAAATTTTCAGTGTTTATGTATCAATAAATGATCTTTATAATGCATTATTTATTTTATTTCAAAACTTTCTAATTTTTTTCAGGTCGCTTAATTTTGACCCCCCTTATGGGCGTAAAATGTTTTGCAAGTTGATCATTTTTTATACTAATTACAGTATAAATAATGAGATAAAAGACCCAAGTTATGAATAGAAACAAAAAAAAATTTACGGTGGCTTTTCTATGAGAAAATAAGTACCGAAAATCGAAAAATAAAATGTAAAAAAATAATAAATAATTAATTTTTTGGAGATTTCTTTTTTACTCATTTCGATAATTATTCAATTGGCTATTATTTTATAAAAGAAAAAATTATACATCAATGTTTTTTCTGCTTAAAAGGGGGAGGGGGTACATTTTCAATCGAGTTTTTCTTCAAAACTTATTACTTTTGGCGCCTAAAATGTTTTGCATTAAGTCGATATTTATTTTTAGAATCTAAAAATATAACATTTTAAACTGAACGTCAGGCTTTTCATATTTTAAATGAATTTTATAATATATTAATTTTTCATAGCAAAAATACTAAATTAAAGTTTTGAAATAAAATAACTAATGCATTATAAAATTCATTAATTATTAAATCAATACTGAAAATTTCATTAAAATCGGATAATTACCTGATTTTTGGTAATTTTTTTTGCAAACGCGAATGTTACAGTAAAATTGTAAACAAGCACTTAAAAACATCGAAAACGAGGCTGACTGGCTGATATCGTCGAAATTGACCAAAACAAATATTTTTAAATCTATTAAAAATAAACTGCATATGTAATGATATTTTTCTTTTTTTTAATTATGGTTATTATGTTACTACTTATCGATTTAGACAAAGTTTGACCTTAAATAATAGATTTAATTATTTCTAATTCGCTTTTAAAATTCCTAGCAGACGACAAAATCGCCTATCCCTACAGGGTATTCTATAAAAACATAATAAAATAGAATGTAATGAATCATGTGCTGTGCTGCAATATATTTTAATGTTATAATATTTCAAATATCAATGTTATAAATTCTTATTTAATTTTAATTCTTATTTTAATTTTAATTTTTTATATTCTAATTTAGATAATTCTATTTTTTTAATATTTAAAATTTTTATTTTTTATGGATAAAGAAGTTATTAATATAAGCGTATCTGAAGCTTAGGTACCACCAATTTGACCCTGTGAAATTTAACCCCCCCACCTATATTTAACACTATTAAACTTGCAGAAAAATTAATATTTTTTTGAAAAAAATTTTTCCATTCGAAAGAAAAAACATTAAATAAACTCCTGATGATTTTTTAAAACATTTTTCAGCTTATGGAAATAATGAAAATTATGATTGAAAAACAATGTTTTCATTTTTGCACTGTTAAATCAACTGAAATTTAACGTAGCTAAAAACAAGTTACGATAAGAGTTTTTTTTTAAAATTCTATGATTATCTGATTTTTACGAAAATTTCCATAAATGTTTACCATTGGATGTAAATACATCTGAAATATTTTTTTCTAAAATATATTAGGGGAAATATTTTTTACGAGGTCTATCACCCCCTCCTATTTTATGAGATAAAAAAAAATGACGCGTCAGAAAAAAATTGTACTTTTTTTTCTATAAAGAGTCTGAATAACTATATCAATGAAATTGTATGAATGTACGAGATGTAGTTTTTTTAGGAAAAATTAATGAAATCGGAAATAAAAAGTGCAAAAAAATGTCATAATATTAATATTTGAAAACTTTTTTTTTTGCTTTTGTAATTGGTATGTACTATATTCTATTAAATTGTCAAAAAAAAAAAAAATTTTTTTAAGAAATTAATTTTTAAGAGATTTTCAATCTTTTGTGTGCTTAAATATTTTTATTTTCTGCATGAAATAAATTAAATATTCCTATTTTTCTGCGTCAAAAAATCGAATTTTTCACGGATATTTAAAAATATGAATTTTAGAATTCAGGTGAACTAAAAGTTGGTCCGATCCGAGCTCGATTAATATTTAAAAAATAATTTGTAATTTTTATTGCTGAATAGTAATGTGTGATTCTTAGAATATACGGAAGAGCAAAACTGACATATTTGTTTTGTTTTTATACATTGAGACACTTCTCAGTAACCAAAGTTTGTTTTTCTTAGCGTAAAAAAATATTTCATTTAACTTTTTCGACCAATTAGAATAAAAATAATATATTTATTATCTTATCAGTTTTTCTCTTAGAAAAAATATTCAAATTTTCATTTTATTTTCGATTTTAAGAATTAATACTAAAACCGAAGACATTTTTTTAACGTCAATTTCACTGCGAAATTTTAAGATTAAATTTTTTCAAGTTTTTATTCATTTTAATAGAAAAAATTTGGCTAAAAAAGTTTGTCCGTTACACCCATCCGTACTTAGATGCATAACCGTAAGAGGGTAATAATATGTATTTTTTCTGTATTAATTGTGGCCTGAAAATTACCCTTTCGCATGTAATACGGATAGGTTTGTTTATTTTTTAAGATAACGATGTAATTTTTCCCAATCAGATAATTTGATCTTTGAATTAACTATTTTTCTTTGTAACAACCCTGTACTATCTTTTTTTACGAGATTTTTGATAAACAAAGTTCGGAAATATTTATTTCCGTTTTATTCAAGATGGCCTAAGCTGATTGGTGGTACCTACAAGCTCCTCAAATTTTATCTCTGAACAACAGAAAGCCAAAAAAATAAATCGACTGAGTGACAGTCTGTAACTCTGAAAAATCGTCATTTGGGGCACTCGTAAGTCAAAGTACCACTGTAATTTACTTATTCACTATATTTAATACTATTTTCTGAATTTTTGAGACGAGGCTTGGTATTATTTAGAAGATCGAAGAACACATTGGCCGAAACGTTATCCACTTTTCGACAAGGGAGGTAATAAAAAGAATTGTTTTAATTTTAAAACAATTACTAAAAATCAAGAAATTGTTCAATTTTAATGAAATTTTCCGCACTTTATACACTAAGGGCTTCATCTTATAATGAATAGCTTATTTTATTTTTTTTAAATTAAAAAAAACTTGAAAAAATTTTTTTCTTTTTTTATCAATTAAGATTGTAGGAGGTGTGGGGTTCATTTGAATAATAATAAAAAATTTCTGTCCCTAATTTTTACATTTCTAGAAAGATCAAATCCAGAAGACCACATAAAAAAAATGAGAAATATAGAAAATAAAAATTTCAATACCTGAAAAAAGTTATAAGAAAATTTAAAAGTTATTTTCTCAAAACTCAAAAAATAATTTTTTAGCATGTTTTCTCTTTTCCTAGTTTTAAAAACAATATTTTACTTTGATTTGATGCAAAAAAGAATTTTCTATGATTCAATTGAACTATCTGTATTCACTTAAAAAATTAATAGTGAATTTTAAATGTCTGGAAAGTGGCATGTTGTAACACATATTTTTTGTCAGCAATAGAGTTTATTTAATTGATCTAAAATGTATGATTAAAAATGCACAACATTCTTTTCATGATTTTGTTATATCTAAAAATTATTACAAACGATTGTTCTTTTTCATTTACAGAAGACTAATGTGATCTTAATTAAAAACAGTTTTTCTCCTTTTTATTTAAAAATTCATAGTTTTTTTACTCTGGGGGCAGCAACAACCGTTCCAGCATGTGTTCTTGTTGTGTTGCAATTTTTTAAATGCTTTTTGGCGATGCAGTGTAAATTTATTGCATGAAATTTCAAATAATTTTTTTCGTTTTTCACTTATGTCTTCATATTTTGAAACGTTTAAAAATTCAGTTATCTCCCTTTAACTTGGAAAAATGCACATACCTAATGTATTACAATAAAGGTGAGGACAACAGTCTGAAATATCTAAATAATACAAAATATTTAATATTATATATTTTAAATTGTGGACTGAATTTTATATATTTAAATATAATACTTAGCAGGAAATATACAAACTAGCAAATGAGTGTTTTTTAAATTAAATAATTCATATTAGTAATTATTAATCTCTTCCATTATATCTAAATAGTGAATATTCTTATGTAACTTCTTTACAAATTTAGTTAAGCTCATTTCGGAAATCTTTTTGACCTCTTGATTTGTTACCTACATATAAGTAACAATAGACATGCTCTATAGTAAATGTTAAATGAAGATTACTTTGAGGTAAAGTAACATTCTATAGACATGCTTCTATAAATGTTAAATGAAGATTACTTTGAGGTAAAGTAACATTCTGGGTGATATCATAGTAATGTTAAATGAAGATTACTTTGAGGTAAAGTAACATTCTGGGTGATAGACACGCTTCTATAGTAATGTTAAATGAAGATTATTTGAGGTAAAGTAACATTCTGGGTGATAGACACGCTTCTATAGTAATGTTAAATGAAGATTACTTTGAGGTAAAGTAACATTCTGGTGATAGACATGCTTCTATAGTAATGTTAAATGAAGATTACTTTGAGGTAAAGTAACATTCTGGGTGATAGACACGCTTCTATAGTAATGTTAAATGAAGATTACTTTGAGGTAAAGTAACATTCTGGGTGATAGACATGCTTCTATAGTAATGTTAAATGAAGATTACTTTGAGGTAAAGTAACATTCTGGGTGATAGACACGCTTCTATAGTAATGTTAAATGAAGATTACTTTGAGGTAAAGTAACATTCTGGGTGATAGACATGCTTCTATAGTAATGTTAAATGAAGATTACTTTGGGGTAAAGTAACATTCTGGGTGATAGACACGCTTCTATAGTAATGTTAAATGAAGATTACTTTGAGGTAAAAGTAACATTCTGGTGATAGACATGCTTCTATAGTAATGTTAAATGAAGATTACTTTGGGTAAAGTAACATTCTGGGTGATAGACACGCTTCTATAGTAATGTTAAATGAAGATTACTTTGAGGTAAAGTAACATTCTGGGTGATAGACATGCTTCTATAGTAATGTTAAATGAAGATTACTTTGAGGTAAAGTAACATTCTGGGTGATAGACATGCTTCTATAGTAATGTTAAATGAAGATTACTTACTTTGAGGTAAAGTAACATTCTGGGTGATAGACATGCTTCTATAATAATGTTAAATGAAGATTACTTTGAGGTAAAGTAACATTCTGGTGATAGACATGCTTCTATAGTAATGTTAAATGAAGATTACTTTGAGGTAAAGTAACATTCTGGGTGATAGACATGCTTCTATATAATGTTAAATGAAGATTACTTTGAGGTAAAGTAACATTCTGGGTGATAGACATGCTTCTATAGTAATGTTAAATGAAGATTACTTTGAGGTAAAGTAACATTCTGGGTGATAGACATGCTTCTATAATAATGTTAAATGAAGATTACTTTGAGGTAAAGTAACATTCTGGGTGATAGACATGCTTCTATATTAATGTTAAATGAAGATTATTTTGAGACAAGAGAGAAATTTGTTTTGGAATAATCGGAAAACAAAGTGATAATTGGAATTTTTAATTAATGTCAATAAAACTTCAACTCATTCTAAAATTCCGCCAAAATAAATTTATTAATTTAGAATGGTTAATTTACATGCTTCCTTGATTTTACAAAAAGTAATATAATTTTGTTCTGGTATAATCTTTTTCTTATGAGGATAGTTTTATTAGTTGAAATTTTGATACCAATAAACATATATTTATTATTAATTTAAAAAAAAACATCAATTTTTTAAGATGCCAAAGAAGTTATTAATTTTTTTGTCTACTTTAAATTGCAAGTTTTCGTGTTTCAGTGAAAAATCTCCAAATCTTTATCAGTGATTTATTATAAATCAACACAAGTGAGAACAAATAAAGATATGTTCATAATATAAATTATATGCATCTAAATAAAGAAAAAAAATGAAGTGAAATATGATTATCTTAAATTCAAAACATGCCAATATGGTTTTATTTTTTGCAATTTAAGTTATTTTCTTTAAAAGTTTCTTTTTCCATTGTATGTGTCTTTATAATAAAATAAAACTTATATGACTAAGTACAGAATAGTAGTATATAAAACGTCCATGAATAATATTAGTTTTTAAAAAATAGAGATTAGTCTACTTAGAGATATGTCTGCTGTAAAACTAATGACTTTTCCCTATTTACTGATATTGTTTTAAACATTCTTGAATTTTCCACACAGTTGATGATACTCCAGATATTTGGCACTTAATACAAAACTTACATGACACCTATCACTTAATATACTGCAAAGAAATAACAACATAATTTAGAGGAGAAAATCAGTTTTTACTTCCAAGAAGACATTATAGATTAAAATGATATGTGCATAACATTAAAAAATGACATAGATGTTAAGCAGTTTAGTAATTGCATCACAAACATTAAATGGTAAAGAAAGATGGTCTCCCCTGTTATATTAAATAATTTTACCTGTTGAATTAAAACTAACAAAAAAATTAAAATTAGATTAAATGCTAAATATGAAAGATACATCAGAAATAATCTGAAAAGTTCAAGGGTAATACATAGATACAGGTCATGTAAATTTTAAATATTTCTTACCCAAATTATTTGGTATTTAAGTTGACTAATTAGAACTTAAATGCAATATATGAGATAGATAATAGTATGTATCAAAAGAATTGTTTTTTTACTACAAATCTTTACCCAGAAGTTTATTTCATTTCCACGTCTAAAGATTATCTATGACTCCACTATATTATTAATGTTATAGTCATTATGTACCATATCATATTACTAATACTATTCAGCTGTATCTTTTGTTTCAGGTGGATACAGGTATTAGGATTCTTGAAATTTAGAGATATTATCTCAAAGGTGCTGAAGCTGCTAACAGAACTCAGAAAAAAGAAGGACATTTTTGTGCATCCCAAGTAATTACATTTCCATATGAATTTATCTATTTCACTGACATATTGATTAAATGCTGCAGGAGTTTTGCATTTATCACTCAATGCTGCATTGCACAAAAATTCTCTTCAAATCATTTAACTTACTTTTCTTTCATGTGGGGATATTTCACAAATGATCATCAGTAAATTCTTTTTTTCTTTTTTTTTTTCTTTAACAATTTAACAAAATTTCTTGAATATCCAGCAAAAATATTTGTTTTCTTCAAAGAAAATAATAGACTTTAAGAAACCAATTTTGAATTTGATGTAAGACTTTAGATAAAAAAAAACAAGCCATGTTTTTTCAATGTCTGGACATTTCTTGTTTTCCTGAACACACTTAAAAATGTAAGATCAGAATATAAGGCAAGATAATTTTATTTAAATTCAAGGTAAATCATTCAGTGTCTGAAATAAGAAATTTGTGACAGCTTATAGAATTAATAAAACCTTTTATTTTCTTTAAAAAATTTTTTATTAGAAATAAAAGATAATTTTCCTCACACTGATAGGATACCAAAGATTTACTGTGGATTATGGATTTAATTAATCTTTTTTTAAACAACTCATTTTCTGACAATTTTAAATATGCATCCACCAATATTGTGTGCAAATTCAGGCTGCATATAACATTTTTTCTGATTCTTTTTACAATATATCATACTACAAATAAACTTGAGTGAAAACATGACTTAACTAACAATTCAGGAAAAAAATTTCAAAATATTGTTAAATTCTAAGGAAAGTAAAATATATGATAAATCATTTAAAAGGATTAATGAATTTTCAAGGTGTGTTTAGTTAAATGACTTTTGACATGAAATATAGACACTCACCATGAAAAAAAAATTAAATTATAAGTAAATTGTTCAGTACTTTCATGATAAAAATTCCAGAATGTAACTGTCAAAATTTGAAGAGCTAAATTTTAGGCCCAAAATTGGCATCATTGTATACATGAATAATAATTTTGTAAGGTTGAAAATCAAACATAATAGGAAGGACTATTAATGAGCATGAATCAAGGAAGGAATAACATAATATTCATGTATAAATTATACATGAATATTATGTTATTCCTTTAAAGAAGATTTTTTTTTAAATATCTATTTTTATTTTTTAAGAATTTTGAAAACTTGTTTGTTTGTTTTTTTGCTAATTGTAAATTAAATAAAAATATTTTTGCATTTATCAATTTTGAATATGTATTGTTTATTTCAAAGAATTTATTTTATGGATGAAATCAATGAATCTATTATTACTTAGAAGCTGCAGTACAATTATTAAAATATTCAAAGTATCATATCTAAGGCAAAATATAAAATTCCTATAAAAACACATAAATATCTGAATATGAATGAAACCTTAAATCTTAATTATATGCCAAAAGTAATTTTTTTGGCTTAAATTCTCCCCCTCCCCTAAAATAGAATAAAGTCAGACTTTTATAGAAAACGGTTAAGAAAAAGATTTAATCCAAGCATTGGTGCAAATACACAAATGTTCTGATTGAATTTTAATTTGTAGATTTTAAAATCATGGATTACAAATAACAAATCAAACAGATCTAAATACTTAATCATAAAATGTACAATACACTTATATGAATTTGACACAATGTCACTTGGGATAAAATTTGGATCAAAACAGGTTTGACGGACAATCACCGTCTTAGGTAAACTTATTCATGACAATCACCAAAATACCAGACAACATCCAAAGTAACACTCTTCCCTCAATTACCAAAAGTACTGTATGCTCTCTTTATCATGTTTTCCTAAGATATATTCAGATGATTATAAAAATGCTGGAGGGAGATATATTTGATGAAATAAGCAGAAACATTAGTACCAAGTAAATAGTTATTTGTATTTGGAGACTGGTATTCCTGTTTCTTTGAATGAATAGGTGTCATTTTTTTTAATTTCAATAAACAAGAGTAATCATGTTTAAGGAAAGAGGGATATCAATCATTCGCTTCTCTACACCTTCAGAAGGAGTGAAGGAACATTTATCACTAGCTGACTACCCAGTGATTTAAGAAAAATGTTAGAAAAAAGATTTCAAAAGATGTATGTACCTCTAATCACCTATTAAGCTAAAAAATGCTTTTCAACTTTAGCCACATTCACATGATGCAATCTTGTAACATCTATCCACCTTCTGTTCAATAATATCAATGATAAGCCTCTTCTCTCACATCTGGTCTTTACTTTAAGCTGATGCTTAAAGAAGTCTGATTAGATCCTGAATTGGATATCTTGATCCTAAATGTACCATGACCAAACTCTTTAGCCTATAAAAATTTTTGTACTATTATTTCAAATAGTACAAAAATGTATAGGCTAAAGAACCTCTACATCACTCATGGAGACTAAATAACTTACTAAATCTAGACTAATAAAAAAACTTTTCATTGATTTTTAGAAGCAGTCTTTAGAAACATCTTCATTTGAAGAATGAAATACAAAAATAAAGCTCATTAAGAGGAGTATTATATTACCATAAAAGGTACTCTTCCATCCAACTCCCCTTAGATCTGTCTGCTATGTTCATCACCTGATGATGCACACAAAAATGGAGTGAAATCAGATCCTTTTGAAATTTCCTGTTCTATCAAGTTTGTCTGCCTTCATCTGTTGAGTCACTCCTGGGAAAATAGAATATGAGTCTAGACCCATTCAGTCTTGAGCTCCCTGACAGAAGTCAGGTTTTGAATTCTATATACACTGTATTTGTATTGCATTCATTCAAAATAAAAATCATGCAAATGAGCTTGAAAGATCTGGACAATTAATTAGGGTTGAGATTAAATAAAATAAGATTGTCAGTTTGAACAGAAGGAAAAAATCTAGAGCCTTTCTGACCTCTTGAGACTTCAACTGTTTCAATTGAACTCTGGGAGTTTTATTTAAACCTGTCTCCACCTGGAGAAAAATGGCTTAAATACTGTTTATCCCTAAAGATTAAAACAAACTTCCAACTTTTAATCTTTGATTCTCCTACTAAATGAATGTATTGCCATTTCTTATGCAAGGGTCTCTTGGTTAATAGAAATGTTTGTTGCTCCCATTGTTTCAAAAGGGATTGTTATATGTGGAGATCAAGATGTCACTCAATTTTGATACAACTGATTGATTTTATAAGTTAAAACATTGTTCATTCATTCATTTACAGACAGAACTAGAGTGTCAAACTCTTTTCAGATCAGCTGATTTTTCTCTTTTCAATGACTTCTTACTTCTTCTCTTTTGACAGCATAAAAGCTTTTCTTTCAGACTTGTCAAAAAGTTTTCTTTGCATTTTTAATGATTCTTCAAGACATTACCAAAATGGCATCCATCTTTGTTTTTAACTATTTCTTCTGTTTTGTTTGTGTTCTTGTGGCTTTTATGTGGAGTCAGTTGTCTAATAATATATTATTCTATCACCCTTTTTTCTTTTATTGATCAGAGCACTGATTCTATATATATTCCATTTTAGGGTTAACATGATAAGTAAAGCATTTTTCATTCATTCATATATTTATTCAGGGAACTTTTTGTTTATTGATTTTGGAAATATCAATTATTTCTATTTTTAGAATTTCTTTTTTTTTTAGATGATACACTCTTGGTTGTTTTTACTGACCTTTGCTGATGGGAAGATGAGTCTTATTCCTTTTTAATCACCAACTGTCCACCATATTGGCTTGGCTGATTTATGTTTGAAATAGAAACTGTAAAAATAAAATAAAAAGCAAGTTATTCAATCTTTTCTTTTGACACATAATAAATTTAAGCCCATTGTGTGTGCCACAAAAGATGATTGATAGATATAAACATAGTCAGACGAGTAGATTGATAGTTAATAGGCTTGTTCTTTTTATGTCATTAAAAGTGATTAGTTCTAACTTCATTTAAAAAGACATTTTTTATCATATTGTGACAACTGTTAGCATTTATCTTAAAAAATCTAAAAACTGATATATCATTTAAGAAATGGAACAGACATTTCACATTGTTCCTCCATCATTTCCTTCTCAACCATTTAGCAATATTGTAATTGTTCATTATTATTTAAACTTTTGACTTGTAACAAAGATTCCATTTCATAATATTTTACTCTAAATAGATATTACTATAATTCACCAAATATCTTTTTGTCCATCTACTTGCCAAGGATAATTAGAGCTATGTCCATCAACATTTTTGTGGTTACTAATGAGACCCAGGAGCATGTTTTTTTTTTTTTCAAAGAAAGAGATTCTACTTATACATTAAATAATTTTGATTGCAACACTTAATCTCACTACAGAATAATGAGACATTTTATTGTTATGGTAATACAAAGCATTTCTCAACCTGCTGTAAATGTATTTAATAATTCTATAGAAATTCAAATGACCATGTTATTTTCAAAGACAACATCAAAATATACTTCACTACTTAATATCACTCTGCACCCTTCTCTCTCTCTCTCTCTCGATACACACAGACACACAGACAGACACACAGACAGACACACACACACACACACACATATATAGAATAAGGTAAAAGTAAGAGGGCAATATATATATATATATATATATATATATATATATATATAGAGAGAGAGAGAGAGAGAGAGAGAGAGAGAGTTCACTCTTTTGCATTTATCTTCTTTCTTTTTTGTTTCCCTCTCTCACTATAATTTTGTCTTCTTCCTTCTCTGTGTCCCTTTGTTTTCTTTTTCAAATTCTCTTTCCAACTTATTTTCTTTTCAATTTCTTCTTCTCATGTTTTTTTTCTTCTTTTTTCTGTTATTTGGAAGCATTTCAGTTGAGTGTGCATTCCTAACTCACCAACATGACTGATGTTATTATCTCAAACCCATAGACAAACAAAAATGCTCATATATAATGCTATCATAAATGATAAGTATGACAGTATGATTTCATAATGACCAATCTTTCTTAATATTGTCTTGTATTAAACTAATAAAGTTATTATATGACCCATTCTCTAATATGATTCTCACCTGTACAGTATATTAAATAAAAACAGGTCAAAATCTGAGGTATCATAAAGACCTTTCTTTCTTATATATTTCATAAATATGAAACTAGTGTTGGACTACCAATGACTTGTAGTCTCTCACAAATTATGAAGATAACCTAAATTGTGCATGCACATAAGCCAAATGGCCTCTTTTCTAACCTAAAGAGCACTTAGTAGATTACCAATTGACCTTTGAAGACAGCACCATTCCTATCCGTTTCATGGCTCTAACACCTAAAACAGTAAAATAACCTTTTATTTCATATTTGGAGAAATCAATTGTCTCTTTTTATCTGGCCTGTCTCAAATTTTACTCTCTTTCTCCCTCCCTCTCTTTTTCAGAAAGAAATTGGAAATTAAATATTGTTAAAACTTACATGACATCTCATTGAACCATGTTTCATTGAAAAAGTCAGTAATGACCCAATTACCCCCACCCCTTTGCTAATTCAAAAATATATTGGTCCAATTATTGAAATCTGGATAGAATTATTCACTTGCCAATATATTCATTAGTGTTATTGTTTGTAACAACTCATCATAGAAAGTAGGTTTCAAATGCATCCTCTTAAAAAGGTGATAAATTTTTAAAACATTTTTCTTGGTATGTATCCAATATTGTTTAGTGACAGAAAAGTCCCAATAAAAAGATAAAAAGAGATTTTAGTTTTCTTATTTTAATTTTCATGAAAGTCTCAGCAACCTCCAAATAAACTGAATTGTTCTGCTTTTCTGATTTGTTTCTATTTATTGGCAAAAATTCAAACAAAACTTTCCAAGATTTACAAACACTTTAAATGAGGAATATTCTTTATTGACACATTTAAAATATTACTAAAATATTTTTATATATAATTAAAAAAAAGATCATGCACAAAAATAGAACTTTTATATTTGTCCGATCTTTTATATGTTGCTGTAAAAATATCCATTAAGCTTTCCCTTTTACAATGGGATTCTTAATTAGACTCCAAAAGATTGTTTTAAATTTGTTTACACTCTTTGCATATAAAGGACTTTCCTATTTGAAAATATATTCTATCTATTTATTAATGCTTACCTCTGCTACCAATTTTTAATGTCTGAGTCATAATATATATATATATATATATATATATATATATATATATATATATATATATATATAGGTCTGTTTGGAATGAATGGACATTTTTGTACATGCATAGATTGAAACTGTCCTATTGTGTTAGTCAATTAGCAATAAGATACAACTGAGTATGGTTGTGTACAGTGTGACATTCACAATGACTAAATAAATAGATTTTTTAAAATGTCATTTGTTTGTTTTTTTGACAAAACACCACCATACTCAGGTGTTTCATCTACTCCATCCCCATTATAGTTCTTATTTAGCTTCCTTTGATTTCTCAAAGTTAAATTACCAATGAAACACTGGATGAGATTAAAGAGAACATACCAAAGTAGCTGATGCTAATCATAAAAAAGGACTTTGAAAATGATGATTGGTAAAATCACTAAAGTCACAAAGAAAATACTTTTAAAAAGTCTAACGAGCCATTGCCCTTGGTTATTTTATGATTAATATGTCTCTTTACTTTCTGAGCAGATCTTGTATATATGTATATAGCCCCCCCCCCCCAATTTAAAAAAAAAAATTTTTTATGTTGATAATTCCTTATGTTCGTATGCTTCCAAACTAAAAAGTAATTGTTTGAAGAAGGGTAAATGAAAGTTTTATCTAGAATATGTAAATTCACCATGTATAAATTACTTTACTTCAAAATATTTTATCAGTTGAAATATTCAAAACTTGATTAAATATTAATAAATGGAAAGTCTTTTCCTTCAATGTTTATAGGTTCCATTTTCACTTTATCTGATATTTGTTATGACAAATTTCAGAATGATATTCAAGAAAAACATTAGATACACAAATAACATAATGCAATTATTGGTTGAAAATAGATTTTGATGTCAAAACATAAATTTCTACATGAAAAAGAAATTCAAAGTATCTAACACACACACACACACACACACACACACACACACATACACACACACACACACACACACACACACACACACAGACAGACAGACAGACAGACAGACAGTGAAAAATAAACCTAATAAAATGAAGGCATTTTTGCATTTTAGCTAACAGAACTTATTTGCTAGTCTTCAGATATGTCTGGCTGTCAGCTCTAAATTATTGGCTAAATACTTTGTCATATTGGAAGACCCTCAAATTGGAAGATAATGGATGAATATTATATTATCCACTCAAAAGCTAAACTGATAAAGTTTCAGTTGCAGAGAACTTTGTAAATCAGACAGTGTATATCAATAACTTGAAAGAGATGACCAGACATTTTGATGTAAAGGTTGATATATACATAATAGACTCTGTTAGATTTTACCAACTAAAATAGTTCCTTCAGCTTGTAAGGTTAATGCCTATGTCGTGTTACCAGAACTACATGATAACATTAGTACGCGATGACCACTGGCGCCATGAGAATTGGCATGTATTTCGTTTTCCTTTTGTTTCCTTGTACCATTCTGTTTTCCGTGAAGTAAAGCAACGTGTAAGCACGTGTATTTTGTACCTCCATTAAAATACGTCTTATGTTCTCATTCTACTAACACTATGAGTCAACTAACCCACACCACTGCAAGTTGTAAGAGACCTTTAAGCTCAACAGACTCAGAGGAAGGTTTTTTATAAGGTCTACTTATTATAAGTAGAAGGGATTTATTTGACATTAGCTATGGAGTTTTCACATTTTACCCAGTAGAGATTGGTACTCCAACTAGTATAAAATAAAAAGAACTAATTTTGTAAACATGTTTGTAGATCATCAATATTTGATTAAAAAATATGTGAAAGATTTCAATGTTTATTTGTAATACCCTGAGGATAGGAATAAAAATTTGAAATATCAACAAAATTCACCACCCTTATTAATCAAATATTGATCATGAGTTTATTTTATATATATATATATATATATATATATAATATATATATATATATATATATATATGTGGTAAAAGTTTTGATTTGAAGCATAGATCTATATCATACTGATTCAATCTTTGTATGTATGTTATTGTAACACAGCAAAAGTGGGGGGAATAGCATTGTGAATTTTTTTGTACAATAGTGTAAAAATGTACTTAGAGAATAAAACAATTTACAATCCAATTTATAACTTATAATAATAGTGCTCCTACTCCCCCAGTCATTATATTTTCTCATGGACAATAACTGTTAACTGAGTACTTCTCCCTATTTATTTATGTACAGTTGATAAAAATATAAATTTTATAAATATTGACATTGAGTTTAATGCTTGGCACAGGCATTGTTTAATAAGTGAATAATGAAAACAAAAAATTGATTTATGCAGATCAATTTCAAAATTACCCCAAAAGAATGAAGGAAGACCTTTTTTTTAATAAGATCAAATGTATCTAATTATGCATTAAATAGTGTTTATCAATGTAAAAAATATAACTAAAATGAAATATTGAGCACTGAAAAATAATCCTATCAACTGCTACAAAGTTAATAATCAAACTGATCCTGAAACAAGTGAGAAAATGAATAGAGAGAGAGAGAAAAAAAAAAAAATCCAATAGTATTTTTTGCATAAATTTCTTTGTCGTTTATTTTCTTATTCAACTGTGAAAATGCAGAAAATGTAGAAAAAAGATTAACAAGTATTGTTGTTAATCTTGTTGCATAATTTCTAGCTGATCTGATAAATTAGAAACTATGAGACAAATATGGCTGTTAAAGTGTCATTTCTATTGATTAACCAGATGCTTCGTTTATCAGCTAAATATGCAGATTTCTCTACTCCAAAAAAGATGAATAGTGATGCAGCAGTAACGTCGACACCCCTCCACCTCTTCTTTATCATCATCATCATATTTAACTGCAGAAGCTATTGATACATGATAAGTGAATCTATTATAGCTGTTGCCTGACTGGCTAAAAAGCTGGCACAGGTCTCAGCTAAGTTATATATATTTTTTCTGTGTTTGAGGAGAAAGGCAATATCACAAATATTTATATGTTATCATTTGAAGGAAAGAAAATAAACAAATTAATATTTTAATATTTCAGTTATAAGAAAAATAAGAATTATTCAAGTTATTTTCATCCTTATTAATCAAAGATATTTTTATATCCAGCTAAGATATTGTGTCTTAGTAATGTGAAGAGAAAACAAGATCACATGATATTTTCATGTTGAAATACTTTTTTAAAGTATTATAAGAGAAAAAAAAAGAAAAACAATAAAAGAAAAAATTTTTTTTTTAAAAGAGAAGATACTCCATGGAAAAAAGCTATTTCTGGTTAGTATTGTCCAGTAAGTATGTATTGTCTTACACACACATTTTCTACTTACCTTCATGGAGTGGTTATGCAGCTGATTTCACTGGCTATTTGATATATTTGTATTTGTAAACAACAGTCTCATTTTGTTTTTTATTTCAATCTCACCCTCTTTTTATATCTATCTACCTAACCTGCTCATTTAATTCACATCCAGATTGTTGCTTTGGTACCAGTTGTTAAATATTTGAGTCCTGCTAATGATAACAATTTCTTAAGCAGGCTGTTTTTTTTTTTCTTGTTTTTTTTTTTGGTGGGGGGGGGAGATTTCATTATACACAAAAGTGTATAATGTATTTCTCTGTTTATATACTTATAATATCTGCAATAGATTTAGATTTTCTTATATAGTTATTTTCAGTTTTATATATGTATATATATATATATATATATATATATATATATATAGTGTGTGTGTGTGTGTGTGTGTAATCAGGGTTGGCCTTAGGAGCTGTTAGGCCCAGTTGAAAGCATTCTTTACAGAACCCCAAGCACTCAACCAAGGGCTGTAGAATTGAATTTTTAGATTCCTATTATTAACAAATTATATCATTATTATTAAAATTATATTCTTTTTATATTTTTTGTATTTTATATAACTATCAAAACAGGTTAGAAATTATTTTTAAAAATAGAAAAAATTGAAGTATAGAAATTATCAATATATTCATTTCTAAATAAATTGAAATTACTATAATTAATGTTTTTAAAAATTATTATTTGGATATACAAATTACTAATATTAACCATAATTAAGGATATTATTTATTATTATACTAAAGCTGAGATTATCAACTTTCTTTTCCTAAAGGATTTTTTTTCTATTTATGTTATGGACACAATATTTATACTTAGATATTCCTTGGTTTTAGGACTACTCATTGTTTAAAAAAAAATCAGTTTAATTGGTTTTAATTAGCCATAATTAGCAATTAAGTCAACAACAGACTAATCCCTGTCTTATATTATATACAATTCTCTTCTTCCCCTGTATATAGAGTTAACGTGAGTGGGAGAGTTAACGGGAGTAGTCGAGTTAACCGTAGTGGGAGGGCCCATACCAGGTAATAGTTTTATTACTAAAAAATCAGCACTCAAACCCCCTCTATTTACCCCGTAACTATCTGTAGATTCGCCCCTTCCCTTTCTCCAGACCAGTTGTTTTGTTTTGATAAAACTGACTGCTCTCTCTCTCTCTCTCGCTCTCTCTCTCATAGTGATACTTATACTAATACTTAAAATTTATCAAAATTTTTATTTAAAAAATGTAAATAAAATTCGGATTGACTTCTGAAGACGGTCGGAAAATTAAAACGAAAGGTTTTTTGGTGGTCCCCAATAACAGTTTAACTACAGTCTATGAATTAACATTTTGCGAATTGGGCTACAGTTTTAGGGGATTAAAGTTGTTTTTAATTACGTATTGCTTAAAAGAAATAAACAGCAAAAAAAAACAAAAATAAAAAAAAACAAAAAACAAACAAATTACTATACATTTAATGAATTAATGAATTATTGAATCTATTATTGAGACAGTTGTTTGTGTTAGTATTGTAATGTATAATTTCAATTAAACTTAGTTTAAAAAAATATTTTCAACATTAAATGTATAGTAATTTAAGTTTGTTTATTTTTTAAAGCAATACGTAATTAAAATCAACCTTAATCCCCTAAAACTGTAGCCCAATTCGCAAAATGTTAATTCATAGACTGTAGTTAAACTGTTATTGGGGACCACCAAAAAACTTTCTGTTTTAATTTTCCAACCGTTTTAATAAGTCAGCCAAGATTCGTACACTAGGTGACTTAAAATTGTTTTCCTAGCTGTAAAAAAAATTAAATACAATTTATGTCATGTTTTAATATAGATTTTTTTTAAAAATTACTTTAATTATTAATTTTTAAAACTTATAGAGTCAATAAATGTGTCATTTTTTTCAATAGGGAGGGAAGGGTAAAATTATTTTGTAAAATACAGATTTTACGTCATCTTAGACAACATTGATGTCCATGTTTACGATAAATTGGCATAAAATTGACTGAAAAATAGTTTAAAATGTATTAAAAATAAATTACATTATTGTGATTTTTTAACAATCTAACCCAAGCTCAATGGGTGACCCAATGGGTCACATCTTTTCTTGTATATATATAAAAGTAAAGTCAGCGGGGTGGCCTAAAGTTGGTATCAGCCAGACATCGAGTGAGTCTATTCCCTTTTCACTAGTGCTAGACCAAGGATATTGTTTTTGCATCTGAGGGTAGAGTGTTCGGTTAGAAACCACAAGGTTCTTAGTTCGATACCGACCCTCGCCAACTCAGCGTATGAGTAGCACAGGGATCTGTGCGGTAAAGTAAGGAGCTGATGGTAGGTATATATATATAATGAGACTAATAGTTAAGTTATTGAATAGAATGATTCTATAGATTTAAAAGCAATCTAATAGTGATAAAGTAAGTGTAATTAAAATCTGGTAAAGATTGTATAGTTTCATTAAATAATGAAAAACGGTTTCTATTGAAGAATTGTTGACCTTTGGTCTTAATGATGATTGTTGGTTTAAAATATCTTTCAAATAATTCTTCTGTTTTCTTTTTTTCTTTTTCAAAGAGATATCATGTTTTATTTAAATTTACAATAGATGAATAGAAGTTGGAAAGTAAATTAATATTCATTTATCTTATTATTAATAAAACATTTTTCTTTAGTTTGGTAATTCTGAAAGATGAATATCTTCCGTCCATTTTATGTGCACAAGATGAATTTTGCTGTTTGAACCCTCACCCTAACCAGAAAAAAATCTGCATTTAGAAGAGTAGATGAATTCAAGGGAATGGGTACATAGGATTTTGTGAGTGTCATCCTCTTTATAAATAGGGATTTGTTTTTTAAACTTATCTTTTATATGGTAATTATTTTAAATACCATATAAGAAGCTGGCCAGTAAAGGAAAAAATCCAAAGGATTTGTTGGAGAAAGAGGGACTTTTTTCATTAACACAGAAGTCTGTTACCAAAATTAAAGTGTCTATTCCTTATAGTCAATTTTTAGTTAATCTGGATATTTATCACCAAAATTCCTTATTTAGATATTTGCCTACTCATTTACCTTGATATGTGTATCATGTACATTTAGTGGATTTTGGATTGGACAACAGTCTCATTTTGTTTTTTATTTCAATCTCACCCTCTTTTTATATCTATCTACCTAACCTGCTCATTTAATTCACATCTAGATTATTGCTTTGGTACCAGTTGTTAATGTTTGAGTCCTGCTAACGATAACAATTTCTTAAGCAGGCTGGGTTTTTTCTTCTTTTTTGTGGGGGAAATTTCATTATGCACTTTTTTCTCTCCTTCTTTATACTTATGATATCTGCAATAGATTTATTATAGAAATATCTTGTATAATTATTTTCAGTTATATATATATATATATATATATATATCCTTTCTAATTTTCTGGCCATCTTTTTGGTGTCAGGGTGGAACTGGTGTAGCAGTCCACTAAAGGTTTCATTATGAGCGCTTTCAGCAATACAATGCCATCATCAGGTAGGAAACTGATGGTATGTTCCATGTCTCGTTTTTAAGGAGAACGAGTAGTTGCGTAGGAATTGGAAGTGGGAGGTAGTAACAATTGGTAGTGGGAGGTTGTAGAAATTGGTAGTGGGAGGTTGTAGAAATTGGTAGTTGTTCAAACGAACAATGCAGTAGTGATTTTTTTGTGGGAGGGGGCACAAGTTGTGAGAAAGGGAGGGGAATAGTGGAAGGAGGATAGGCAGGAAATTATAAGCATTTGAGAACATGTTGACTTCATTCTGACATCAAAAAGATGGCCAGAAAATTAGAAAGGATCGAACAAAAACTCGTCCGACAAGAATTGTCTCTACAGTTTAACACAACATGCTTAAAAGAAAAAATGCTGCCAAAATACACTTATATATATATATACATATACATACACACACACACACATATATATATAATATATATATATATATATATATATATATATAACACAAATGCTTCAGAAGACAAAACAAAATATAAACAACCCACAACAGCTGTATGGCCAACAAAGCCTTTATCAAATGATGATTCATGGTCAACTATTGTTTCAGGAACATGCTGTTATTGACTCAGGCAATATGACATGATGACAACATCATATTTCATAGTTTAAGTTTAATTGATTAATTTTTTTAACATGTAACTTGTACCAATGAAGTAAGTAAGTCTGTTCTGTGTGGAATTCTTGATTCTAGATCCCTTCAATCAATTTACAACCTTGCTATGATATTTATGCTCTTATTGACTTACAGGCAACCAATTTTATTTGTAGCCATATGTGTGTGTGTGTGTGTGTGTTTATAATCAGGATTGGCCTTAGGAGCTGTTGGGCCTCGCTGAAAATATTCTTTGCAGAGCCCCAAACTCCTAATCAAGGACTGTAGAATTTTATAATTGTACATAAAGTTTATTATAGACCTTATATAGCCATGTTATAATAGAAATAAATCCAAATATAGGTTTAAAATGTGCATGTGAGTTAATGAACCAAATGGATCTAAGAAGATTTTAATATAAAACTGACTGAAAGTAAATGAACAAAATATGTTGATTAACTTTGAAAATATAAACAAACATTACTGAGTTTTTTATTTAGTAAAAAAAAGCTCAAATTAGAAATAGATCATTGACCTCCAAAGAAAAGGATTTTCAATAATGTATTATAATTTGATCAATTGAAGATTAGGTCAGCTGAATACTACAGATATTAGTTAACTATTTTATAATGGCATTAATCAAATTAAGCAAAATATAAGAATATTTGGCTAAACAACATCACTAATAAATCAGTCAGCTCAACAACAGATTATAAAGTCATTAGTCACAATCAGGAAATTGTAAGATCAGCAGGTTTAATAGCTTAATTATAGGATCAGTCAATCCAACAATAAATCTATAAGAAGAGTTGTATGTTCAAAACAAAAGCTATCATTAGATTGTTCTTTATTAAGTGATTTGTTTTAAGTTGGAAATCTAAACAGTTAACAGTTAATATCTTATTTACATTGTAATGTATTTTAGTAATTTGCTTATTACACTCAATATCTAGAATTTCCCATCAAATGTAAATTTATCTACATGTCCACATTTGTGAGTAAAATATGTGTATGTGTAAGTATGTACATATTTACATGTGTGTAATTTGACTCTCCCAATTTGAAACCCTAACTTCTAGTTAATTATGTCCATTATAAATAAATGTTGCTCTGAGAAAGCAATTCAAATCAACAATGTTTACTCTGTAGCAAATTTAATTTTCCCAAATAATTCATACATTATACATGCACAAGCCTCCCCCTCCATATATATATATATATATATATATATATATATATATAATTTTCAAATTTGGTACAAAGCCACAAGAGAAAGGGAGGAGAAATGTTGTTTTATCATTGTTCTTGTTGATTTGTATTGTTATAGATAAGTCTAGATCAGTGTGGATATATGAGGAGTTGAGTCCAACAATTTATGGTGTGAAGTATTTTAGAGATTACCATAATGAAAGGCTGATTATGATAATCTCTAAAATACTGTAACATCCAAAATTATCTTACTCAACTTTATATATATCCAGACTGAAAGCACCAGAACTCTTCAGTAATTATGATTTGGGGATGAGAGATTTAAAACTTCTTTGATTAATTTAATAAATATACATCCCACAGAAATGATTTGGGGTTCATCAGAAGTTTTTATGTCTTTCAACATCAGATCCCCCCTCACCCAAGTGATCCTGCTAAGGTTGATCAATTACCAGCAATGATATTCCTTTGGATCACCTGCTTAATCCAAAGCCACCTAGCTTTTTCCACAGACTCTATGAAAGTTCTTTCTAACAGTTCCTGTTATACCAAATCTGGTCAAGGCCTTGCAGAACAAACACTCTGCAAACTCCTAACAGCCCACTTCTATTGGCTAAAATATACAAGTTTATTTATCTTAATACCATTTACATTTTATCAGATTAATTTCAGAGCGTAAATAAATTCAATGTTAGAGAGCCTATTTTTGGAAACCTTATGTAGAATTCGAGGGGTAGAATTTTCATTGAAAAGGTAAACCATATTCATAGAGTTTTAAGGTTCAGTAAATGGTAACATTAAGAAGTAGAGACACCTTTACATAGCTTCTTTTTTTTTTACAAAGTTCTATTCCAAAACAAATGAGTTGCTCAATCTCAAAATTCATTTTGAATACTCTTTCTATCATTTTAAGGGTATTCACTTTCTTTGATTCGGTTTTTGAAACAACTGCGATATTCTTTTTTTTTTTACTTTAATTTTACTGATCAACAGAATTATTTTGTAAATATGACTTACAAGAATATATTTCCTTCCAGTTGATTAATTTTGATTGAAATGGTGATAGATTGTAGGAATGGAGAATACATGAACAATATTTTTGCTGGTATTGTTCTTTTTATCTATAAAGAAAAGCCAGTCTTTTGATTCTGGCTTTTTTCTTCTTCAGAAATGATATCATGTTAGTTTTAGCAATCAGTTCAAAACATTTTGGATGCTACCAAAGCAGATTTTTTTTGTACTACATTTTTTAACACTACTGACCACCATTCATTTGTGATTACCTCATTTTGAGGATATTCACAAGGTCAGGTGAGTTGTTCGTTCATTCAACATTACTGATTGGTCCATTGTGCCTGACCATAATGGAGGTCATCTCAAATGGTATAAGGATTAGCAAACTAGATTAGCAGACCATTGGTCATGACTTTGATTCTTACTGGATGATCTATACTTCTGGTCTTATGCAACAACTAAGTTAAGCTTAGTAAATAACTAAAATAATATTTAGGGTCTACATTAATCGTTGGAAATAGTTTGTTTATCTTAGACAGTCAAACAGTTGGATATTGAGAAACCAAATTTGGTATACATATTTATTAAACATGGGGAAGGGTTTTAATCTAAAACTAGAAATTGTTCTTTATAGGAAAAGGAGAGTTCTCATCAATAAGTTTTAATGATTTGCATCAAATTGAAAATCAAAAAAGTTGACAAATAAATGCCACATGAATTGAAAAATGATGAAGTCTGTTCTGTATATTTGATCAATAAAAATTATCCATTTCTTGATTGCATTGTTACATGTGATGGGATTATATGCAACATTTGACTGCATTCCATTCAGTAAATAGATGTCTGCAATGAAGTAACACAACTCTGCATCAAAAGAATGTTATGATGATTATTTGATGATCTCCAAATAGAATCATCCATTACAACTTGAAAACTGGTGAAGAAATATTTTCAACCAACAAGTATTGCCAGGAAATTAACAAAATACACCAAGAACTACAATGTTTACATACAACATTAATTGATTGAAAAGAACTAATTCTTTTCTTTGACAATGCATCTTCTAAGTAACTGCAGAAATTAAATGAGCTTGGTTACTCTATCTCACATTGAATACTACTCATCAGACTTCTGACTATCTACAACTTTTTCAAACATCTCAACAAATTCCTAAAGAGAAAATATTCAATAACCAAACTCAAAACACCTTCAAAGAATTCATCAGTTTCAGAATTAAAATTGATGGTTAAAAACTGAAATTACTTTTGCCCTAACCTAATAGATAAATAATTTGAAGGTATTACTTTGGTAACAATAAACATAGGTTTATTAAACAAAAAATATACGTGAGAAAGGGATGTGACAACTCTTTGTGTTGAATTGAATAAATGTTTGTTAGTGGGTATAGGAAATTTATATGTTAATTTCATTATACTTAGCTGAGGTTTTGGCTACACTAACTAATGGCAAAGGAAATATATGCTGTATCTATCAGCCTTGAAAGAAAAGCTAGGAAATATTGGAAAGAAAATAGAAATTAACAAAATTGACTAACAAGCTGGAACTGTTCAAATTAAAGAGTTTTATGGTTGGTCATGAAAAAAAACAAAACAATGAATTAATAGCAAATATTTAAGTACTATTCTGTAAAAAGAGGATTGAGCAAATGAATCTGATTAATAGAGACTTGTAAACTTATGACTGATTTTTAAATTCACCTTGTGAAATAATTCAACTGGCTTTTGGATCTAACCACATAAGAATGTGTGACATGTTGGAGAATGTATAGACAACAGTCTGTAACCTTTTTTTATATCTAGTCTGACATTGACTGCATTCCTAATAGAGATATAGTTCTAAGGATCACAAGTATTTGATAAAGAAAAAAATACTATAATTTTTATTTCTCTAAAATGTTTGAAAAAAAAATAGCTGAAGATATTAGGCAGTGTGTCACACTCACTTACAATACAACTACAGTAACCTCCCCACAGGTGGAATACCTATTTTCTAACAGATATATTCAGAATATATCCTTTACCCCAGCCACCCATCCAAAAGAAGTGGCATTGTACATCCATGGATTCAAATACACCTAATACCAGTATTTTTTCCCAAAATGAATCTGTCCTAAATTCTAAATTCATGAATTTGGGAGAAATTAAATTTGATATAAATTCAACACTTTGTAAGTAACAAGTTTAAAAAGTGCAAACACAAATCATTTGAATATAGTCATAAATAATTAATAACAACTTCATCAAATCTTTTATCTGAATTCTATCAATCATAATGAAGATAAGTTATTTGTTGTTGTTTGTTGGCATACTTCCATTTGCTAAAGATGATTGTGTAGTGTAAAAAAAAAAAAAATTACCTGCATCTGCGCGAATAGCTAAGTAGGCCAATTTTTGAATGGCTATCTCTGGTGCATTGACTGCACACAAAAAGTGATGCTTGCTGGGGCTGCTGTTGTTTTTCCTTCTTTCTGGCTCTCTTTGCTGTGGAGGCTACTTTCCTCTCTGTTTCATTCCTTTTCATGCCTTGTTTGACAGTGAGGTGCCAGGCTGCTCAGTTTTCTGCATCAATCTCCTATGTGTTGGTGTTAATGTGGCATGTCTTCATGTTTTTCTTGCAGACATCTTTAAAGCATAGGCATGATCTACTTACCAATTGGGAGCCTTCTACTAATTCACCATACAGTAGGTCTTTCATGATGTGGCCTTTGTCCATCCTCCTGGCATGACCAAACCAGCAAAGGCACCTCTTGCAAAGGATGGGGAACATGCTGTTCATGTTGGCTCAGTTCAGTATGTCTGTGTTGGGCACATTATCCTGCCAGATGTGCAGGATGTGTCGTAGGCACTTGAAGTGGAAATTGTCAAGTTTCCTCTCATGGCTTGAATATGTGGTCCAAGCTTCACTACTGTAGAAGAGTGTACTGAGAATGAAAGCTTTGTAGATGTGCAGTATAAGTCATTATTTTAAAAATAAGAGTTTTATCCATTTTGTCTGATATCATCTGCTTCTTGCCTTTTATTTTTAGTAGGACGCCTTTTTCCTTCACTAGATCTAATGATGTTCATAATGAGCAATATTAAAACAACAATTTTCTTACAAGCCATATTAAAACTAATTTTATTATGAGCCATATTAAAACAACAGTTTTCTAATGAGTAATATTAAAACAATCCATTACTTTGATTTAGTCCTGTTAAATCAATTTCATTTTTCTTTGATCAAAATCTTTAGATAGTTGAGTTTGTAAAGATTTGACATTTGATGATGTCTATTGCCCAGTTGTATTTGGCAACATACTAGATCATAAGTGAATGATCAGCAAATGATCAGCAAATGATGCAACATTTCACTAACAGATTAAGAACTATTAAGAAGCTGTCTTCTAATGGCAAGAAAGATGACAGAATTATTAACATTCAATGAATGAATTTATTAAGAAATGGATATTGATTCTATGTAATAATGGTGGTGATTGTGGTGATTGTGGTATATTTCCACTTCCTCAACAAACTTATATTGTGAATACCAACAAAGCATTAATTTAATTTTATAAAGTCCACATTAGTTTTTATTTAATTCCTGTAGAAACACCTTGTGGAGTATAAGAGTGAAACAATATAAATGGACTTGGTTCTGTGTGACTCCCTTCACTGGTCCCATCTTTGCCTGAATCTTTCATCTTCTCCAGCTCCCCATTAGTTTTCTAAATATTTTTCCTAGTGGACTTCAGTACCTCCCTTGAAACATGATCCAATTTCACTTCACATTTACAATGTTTCATAACCATTTACAAAGGTCTGGAGTTTATTAGAAATTATGTTAGCCACTCTACTTAGAGTTCCAGATGTATCACAAGGTATTGAATGCATGTCTTACTTTGTTCATTTAGTTCCTGTCACTATTATCTGCACTGCCATCTTTGTTGACTCTATGTTCTCAAATTATGGGAAGTAATCAGTCTCTCTAGTTGAATTAGACATGTCTGATTCTTGTTGATTTGTGTCACTTTTAATCGTAATGCCATTCTTTTATGCTGGTTTGGAAAATTATGTTAGTTTTGGCTGTGCATGTTTTTGCTTGTAGGAAAGCAAGCAGGGTTATGGTCTGCAAAATCAAGGTCCTCAAGTCGTTTGGTGAGAATTCACTGGATGGCATATTATTGGCTATTCTTTGGGTCATATTGCTCATTTCAAACCTAGGTGTTCATCGGTCTAGCAACTTCATCTCACAAAAAACATCTGCTACTAAAATGGTAACAACATTATCTCAGAATTTTCTTCAAAAGCCTGATTGGGAACATTCTTCTTCAAAAGGGCTCATGACAAACACTGCAGGAACCCCATACAATACACACACACATACACACACACACACACACATACACACACACACACATATATATATATATATATATATATATATATATATATATATATATATGGTAATGGGTAATTTTTCACCCTTTTAGATTATTAATTTCATGCACATACTTTGTTTGTTTCAGGTTTTGTATACAGTGCAGTAAACTAGAGTCATTTAAAGACTGTCTGTGAGGAAAACACTACTATGACTCAATTCACTCCTTCAGAAATTTTGAAACAACATGCTGTACTGCTTTGTATTCATGCTAGAAGCTCCAATTTCAAAGTGTTTAGATATCAATATGAAGACAATGCAGATAATTTGAAAAGAGTTGATTGAGTCAAGTGGTGGTTACAAAAGTATGGCAGCTCACAAGATTTATTGATCATGATGATATGCAAAGAAATCCCAGGTTTTTTGGTGAAATCCAGGCCCTGATTGACATCAATCCCAGCAAGTTCATAGACAAAATGTCTAAGTTTCTTATCAGCCAAGTAGTGCATGAAGATAATCACCATTTTTTAAAAATCAAAGGCCATAGAGGACAAGTGGAAAGAGCATGCTGCAAAGCTTTTCAACAAACTCAAGCATTTCTTCCAACTGAACATGCTTTGCTTTTATTCAGATGAGAAAAATTTCTGCCAGGATCAGATGATAAACTTCCAGAACAACTGTTGGCTTGCTCTGTCCTCACAAGATGTACTGGTAGTAATGAAAGGCAAAACACATAGCCCATATCATAGTGTTTGGAGTGGTCAGTAGCAATGGTGACATTATACTTCCATTGATCTTCCTACATGTCTCAATACTTAATAATGAGGCCTATTTAAGTGCCTGGAGGAGGTAGTACTGCCCTGGATTGAGAGAGTGTCTGCTGAAAGACCCTACATCTGACAACAGGACTCTACCCCCTGCCACTCAAGCAGGAAAACTCAGTGTTACCTGTGAAAAAGTTGCTGCACTGCACACTTAACATCTGACTGCCTAACTCCCCAGATTGCAATCCCCTTGATTATTACGTGTGGGCCACATTTGAGAAAAAAAAAACCTAGCATTAATCAATTTAAACAAGGAGACCATCAGAAAGTCTTACAGGAGATTTTGAAGTCGTCTGGAAGCAATTGTCAAAGCCAATGACAATTTATTAAATAAATTTAATGTATAATATTTCAAGATATTTTCATGTAATTTTGGTAAATATATCTGATAAAGTGAGTTGTCAGTGTTATTTTCCTTTTTGTGTAACTAAGATTGAAAATTTCCATAAACTTAACTTGGTTTTATTTTGTAAGTTGATGATAGATTGGATAATTGCTGATGATATTTACCTAATGATAATAATCTAGATATCATTTGGTTAGAAATCTTCATCAGAATCCTTATCACAACTGTCAGTGTCAACTGACATTTCATTTAAATCTCCAGGGTCATCAACATTATCAATAGGTAAATACTGATATATATATATATATATATATTTCAATAAAAAATAAAGTTATGAATTTAATATTAAATCTAATCATGACCAGTGAAGAATGTAAGGTTCACAATTTAAACTGCACATTTCCATAATTGGCTGTTTTATTATTATAACATTACATATAGTATAAAATAATTGCTATGTATCCTCTAATTTTATTATTATCCTTTATTTTGATGATTTATCCTAATAAACTTTTAATTTAATTTCCTGAGTTTGTGATATTTGAAATTGTATCTTTTTTGCATTGATCACTGTTGTTTTATATTTACTCATTTGATGGCATCATCAATTATCTAATTTATCACATGTGATAAAAAATTATAATACAGCTATCATCATCCTACAAAATAATAAGTTTATTGAAATTGATCAATCCAAAGAGAAGTTAGTAGTTTGAGATTCTTTCCTATCTCTAAACAAATATTTTTACACCATTCAGTGTTAAAATTGGTGTGTTTGGAAAATGTTTGCAAGTAAAATGATTTATTTTTTATTTATTTTTTCGGAGGGGTCTAGTGTAATGGAAATAAGTTTATGGATAATAAAACTTTATTTTTGATATCACAGGACCTGTTGGTAACCCCTAGGGGTGCGAATCACACACGCCATGAGAAACATGTTATTAGTTTTAGTTTTTAGATTCAGCCTGTCCATCAAAGAGTTTAGACGTGCTCTGAGGTTGGTCTCCCTGTGCAGTGAATAAGAATCATGGGCTAGATAAAATAAAAGCTTGATCAAGCAACAAATATGTATTGTCAATTCATTTAATTACAATGACCAAAATCAGCCCAAAAGAAGCCCTTAGTAGAAGAAGTAGATAGAAGAACCCAACTAGATGAGATATCATCCAGAGAAGAAGAAGAAATAGAAGATGGGAACATGGCAACTAGAAGAGTAAAGATGTCACAAGTTATAAAGAAGATCAATTTCTCTCCAAGTAAGTCTCTGATCCGTCTGTCTGTCTGTCTGTCTGTCTGTCTGAACACTCTCTCACACTTTCATTTGTATACTCAATGTTTGAAGTGAATATATAAAACCTCCAAAGAAAATGTTATTGGCTTTAAGGTTTCCCTTCCCCTCAAATCCAGATTTCATTTTTTTGTTTGTCTCATATTGTAGGAATGGCTTTTATTGTTGGTAAAAACTTTATTTTGGGTACCACAGGATCTAGACCTACAAAAAATACCAAGGAAGTTTCACTTAGGTGTGTGTGTGTGTGGGGGGGGGGGGTAAAATTCTCCCGAAACCTATAAGGCACATATAGAAATTTCTCAGTTAAGTAGTCTTTCAAAATCAATTTCATAGTCAATATGAATAAAAATATTATGTTTGAAACTCATTAGGAAAACTGGCTGCAGTCTACTTCCTTCATTTGTCTGCAAGATAATTTATCTGGATTGCAGGACAGAGGGTGATACCTGAAAACTTACCACAGTCTGTCTACCCTATGTCAAAGGCTTTGCTGAAAAGATTCAAAAGATGAGTAATCCAAATTGAAATCAGGACAACATTTGAGTCTTCATAAACATCATCTCTAAGTCAAGCCCCCCCCCCCAACAGAATACAACATGACTGAATTGTACATATTCTATCCATGCAGCTGTGGTAAAGTATACAAAGGTGTAACATGCCATCCACTAAAAGTAAGAATAGAAGAACACTGTAAAGCAGTGGTACAAGGGGAAATAGAAAAGTCGGGTATGGCTGACCATATATGGAATGAAAAGGGAAACCATCTGCCCTTATGGGATGAAGTTAAGATAATAGATAGGGAAGAACATTGGAGAAAAAAAAACCTCTCAAAGAATCAGCTCATATGTTAGGCTATAGTAACCTTTTAAGTAGACCAAGTATAGAGATAAATACAATATGGGAACCTATAATTAAAAAGGCTAGATTAGATTTTTTTTTAAACATGCAATATGAGTCAAGGTAAAGAATCATACATAAGTATAAAGGTAAATATTTTAGGCAAAAAGAACATTATGCTTATATTCCAAAAATTCACTCTGAATTGTCCAATTGGACACATGGCACAATGGATATAAGGGTTGAGTGACAATAAGCTCTAAGCTGCAGGTTCAATCCTGGCCAAGGTGATAATAACATAGAATACTTAATACAGCTTAACACTTGTACCCAGTCATGGCTAATGGAATGTGAACAGTCTACCCCGGGTGGATTGAATAAAGGATTTGGTTCAAAGAGAATGTTCCCGAGTCTGACAAGATACACCTGAAGAAGGCTGGAGGGCACATCAGTTAAAATGTTGTGTAGATAACAATAAAGATGAGAATAATAGTCCGAATAATCCAAATAATCCAAATTCTAGTAGGCCATAGGACATTTTACAATCAAAACAGATCTTATTAGATATTATATATTACCAAACTCATTGAAACTCTGTTGCCAAAAAAAAATGACTTTTTATGTATTACATAAGTACAGTTTATTTGAATTCAGAGTTTTCTTTCACCTAGACTGGTTGCCCAACCAAAGAACACAGTCCACCATAGCTGGATAGGGAACAGATAGATTCATACCTTTCACAAGGACATTAGCACAAAGTGAAACACAAATAGTCTCATGCAGGATTTGAATTTGGGGCATCAATTCCATTTCCTATGATGATAACCATTATGTTAAGCACACCTCCCTAAAAATGAATGACTTTGTATCAATCTAAAAATAACTACACCCCTTATGAATATTTATGCAATTTAATTTTTGATTATTGAATTTCAATGCTGTAGAGTTTGTAAATAAATAATACCTAATAATATCTGTTTTAATTGTATTCCACTTGAAATAAGAAAATCCTGATATTTGGTTTAGAAGAAAACATAATAAAAGAATTGTTAAATTTAGAATTATTTATGGGCAATATTGTATCTAGTTTAATTTATCATTTTAATTGGGATATTTTTGCTTAAAATTACATTTAGAATACTGTTATATTTTTAAAAAATCTTTGTTTTTCTTTTTTTCTTTCTTTTCTTTCAAGTGGTTACATTTAGGAAATATGCACTTTAAATAATTTAGATGTTCACAGAAGCAAAGGAAATAAAGTTTATGAAAATAAAATAAAAAGGTGAAACAAAGAATTTGCATTGAAAGATTTTTGTTTCATATTCAAAACTATTTGAAATCATCAATAATGAGAAAGTCAATATCTGATCTGCAAAATCAATATCTCAGGCATTGGAAATAGAAAGAGGTACAAAAATCATTATAACAAAATAAATGATAAGTAATTCAATCCTGTAAGTCATTTGAGAATAGATACTTGTAAAAGTTAACCTCATAAAGAATAATTAATTTGCACTGAATTTTGAATGTAAACAAGGACTAAATCTACATGGGTCATGAAATACCAAACATTGATCTGTTTTATTTTAGTTGACAAATATTTTATTCTAATTTGTTTTTGCCAAATCTGTTGGCAACTGTTTTTTTTCTTCTTTTTGTTGGTGCAAAAATAATTGAAGCTTTTGTTTGTTTTTTTAAATTTTGATGTATATTTTGGAATAAACTATTTATTCTCATGTAATATAACATTTTAAAGAGTGATATTAGTTCTATTGATTTATGTTAATAGTTGTGTCTTCTTTATTTTAGGCTGTCAAATAAAAGATGGAAAAAAAGTAAATTTGTGTGATTTTAATGTATGTGTTCAAAATGGGACATAAAGTAGTGAAAACTGCTTGTAATATCAACCAACCATTTGACCAGGAGATATGTAAAGCTACATATTGGTACCAAAATTTCATAATGAAAATAGAGCCTTGAAGCTGAGGAGGAGTTAGGATGTTGTTCTGCTATTGATGAAAACCAGTTGAAAACCATTAATGAAGTGAACCATTGCAAAACAATTCAAAAGATTTTAGTTGTTTGAGATTTTTGTCACTTAGCACCAGCTCAAAACACTTTTGAAAAATTCATTAGTTCCAACACCCCATAATTCTATCTGACCAGAAATATAGACTTGTTTATTGTCATCATAGATCCTAATGGTTTTTATTTTGCTTAATGAATTTTATTCTATATTCAGATATTCTGCTTTGAAAGCTAATAGTTAAAAACTACAATTATCTTTTTACCAACCATTATAATTTATTTTTCTAATATGTATTAGCAAAATAAGTTATTTTTAAAAGCTAATTTAGTAACTTCCTTTTTTATTTTAACTAGTAAATAAGGTTTCATTCATGAAATTTCAAATCCTTTTTTAAATCTAATTGTTCACAACAACTTTTGCCAGGGCATCAGATAAAAAATGTTGACTTTTCAATACATCTTTTAATTTTGGGAATTACCAAATATCTGATGGTGCTAAACTGAGACTCTACAGAGAAGTGTGTAACGTGTGAATTTCAGGCTTCTTACTGTTTGTGCTGCATGTTGGCTTCAATGCAACCTTGATGTATAAAAAATGTTCTCCATCATAAATTGTTTTCATACATCTGTGAATATCAACTCACTCAAAACCTTCTAGTGTCAAAAATTCTATCACTGTTCATTGCTTTATACATAACTCAAACATAATAATCATGACAAATAACCCACTCAATGCTATCACACAATGAACTGACACCGCTTTATATGTGACTGAATACAGTTCTATTATTATTAGTAACATTCACTAGAAGATCTTACTTACCAATCAACTTTCTCAACACTATTCACATCTGAAAGCAGCAGATTCTTAATAATCAGCCTCTCTCTCTCTTTGTCACACTTACTTGTTTTACCTGCCTAAGGGTGGAGTGGGGGTGGGGATGAGTGGAATATAAGGCTGTTCTAAAAGTGAGTTACTTGCCAACCAGAAGAAATATATTCATGCTTAGCAAAAACCAAATCATCACTCATGAGATCAGAACACTGTAATGTACATAACTTGCAACATCACATTTGATGTTAACCAATTTTTTCTTTTTACTTTTTCTGAGATGATTAAAGCAACTTTTTATATTTTTTTAATAGATTGCTTTAAATAGATTATTGATGAAATTCTTATCACAAACATTCCTAGAAAAATCTCTAATAGCAATCTAGAATTTGTAAAATCCAACATTAAATATATAGAAAAGGTTAAAACAGTGTGACAAACTTGTAGATCATAAGTTGAAACTCGAGTTGAGCCACTATACAAATCTGTCATCTAATTTGAATGTTCTGTAATCTTTTTGTATTCATGATAAATAAAGATTTCTTTTTATATAATGTATATTCTCAATCAAATTTATAGAATTGATTTTTGAAACTGTTCTTAGTGATTCCAATTATAATTGAATTTCAACCGTATCTAATTATTACTTATAATGTGAATGTTATTTTTTTATAGAACATGTTACAGAATATTTCTAGAAAGTTATTATGGAGAAAAAGAAATTGCAAATAAGTTTCATATATTAGTCATTTATAAGAATAATACATTTTATTCCATTTAAAGTGATGTGAATCCTCATGGTATCAAGTATAATTAACCATTTGTATATCTATTTTTCTATAAACATGCACACACACACACACACATATATATATAATGAATATAAAGGAAAGGTGAATAATAAACACAAACAATCGATTCAATTAATATTTTGTCTCATTTAGTTAAAAAAAATGATGAACTAGAAGTGACAAAATATTAATTGAATCAATAGTTTGTGTTTGTTATTCACCTTTCCTTTATATCCATTACATTTTGTTGGATTTTCTTAATCTGTTGTTTTCTTCATATATATATATACAGGTTGCAATAGGTAAATTGTTGTTTAAATTGTGCAAAAATGAAACTAACATTGACATTTCACTTCATCAGATATATTTACTAAAATTACATGAAAATATCTTGAAATACTATTGATTAAATTTATTCAAAGAAATTGCCATTGGCTTTAACCATATCCTCCAGACAACTTTAGAATCTCTTGTTAGACTTTCTGATGGTCTTTGTGAATTGGTAAATTCTGCTATTATCTTTGTCTTCTGTTCTTATTTGGTGCTGGTGCAGAGTTTGATTGGTCTCACTTAACCACATCCCACACATAATAATAATCAAGGGGATTGCAATCTGGTGATCTGTGGAATAGTAAGGGGTAATTTTCAGCCAACACTGGATTTTTTTTGGTTGTGCTGCATTGTACAAAGTCCTATTGCCAGACATAAGGCCTTCCAGCATCCACTCTCTCAATTCAGGACATCACTACTTCTTCCAGGCACTTGACATAGGCCTCAATATTAAGTCTGAGGCCAAGTGGGAAGATTAATGGAGGTATAATGTCACCATCACCCAAAACAACACTATCAGTAAATCTTGTGTGGACAGAACAAGCCAAGTTGTTCTGTGAGTTCACTATCCTGGTTGAAATTTTTCTCATCTGAGAAAAACCAAGGGAGAGAAAGTTGGAGAGAAAGCTTTTTTGAGAAGTTTTGTAGTACGCATTTTTCTCTTGTCCCATGAAGGCCCATGATAAAAATTTTCCCTTTCTCATCATGTATGAGAAATACAATTCTCTTCAATCACTGATTATAAACTTAGACATCCCTATGTCTCTGACTATGGGTCTGATTGACTTGCTGAGATTGTTGTCAATTATTGTCTGAATCACACCAAGAAATTAAGGAGTTCTTTTCTTATTAGAACTTATGTTTATGTTTTATTTATTTACACTTAACACCATAAAAAATATATTGCCTTCTTGTCTTTGTCTGATCAACATGAACAAAAGTGTGGATGTTGTGGGTTGTAATGAATGGTGGTCATGGGTTTGCCATTCATGTGTTCTGTACAAGTCTTTATTTTGTGTTATAATCATTGCCACTTGGTGCTGCTACTGCAAAGCCTTCCTTTGCTTTTCTTGTTACTACTGCTAACCCTTTTCTGTGTTCTCATCAATGTGAACCCTAGGAATTCTTGTAGTAGTGCGACTTAAATATACTCCATAAGCCACAAGAAATAACACATACATTTCAAAGATTTAGAAGATTAAACCGTTGTATAAAAATATTCCTTATGAATTATGAGAGTTTTCAACTTAAATGCATAAGAGTTAAAATTTTGCTATTAAAAAATATGGTGATCCAAATTTCTTTTCTTTTGCTCCCATTTCAGTTATTTGTTACTACATTTATTTCTTGTTAATTTATTGAGTTATCATGTTTATATATTCATGTAAAATAGCAGTTACATATACAGTTCATGAATATTTACAAAAATTATACTCTATGTCAATAGAATGTATCTAAAAAAATATCCTTTGAAGAAAAAAATGACTTTACATGATTTAAGATTTGAATATTTTTGAAAAGGGTTACATTTCCAATGGAATAACAAAAGAAAAAATGATTTGAAAAATTCATCTTGATAGCAAGTGTAAACAGGAAGCTGGAATTGAGGGCTTGACACAGCTGTTAGTCTCTATTTTCAATCTGTTGTTTGCATGATAAAAAGCAGAAGAAAATAAAAGAGGAAAAAGAAGAAATAATTAGGATGAAGAATCTGAAGAAACCAATAAAGACAAAATATTGAGAAATTACAAAGTCATGTGATACATCTGCAAAGTCATGTGTCACAGCTGCAAAATAAGAGAGAAAAAATCTAATAAACAAGAATTTCAATTTTATTTGTGATTTAAGATTTAGTTGAAGAAATGGCAAGAGATAAATGTTTGCAAGTTGTATTTTATTAATGGACCTTACTGAACCTTGAACAATATATCAAATAAGATTATATTGTTTCCTTTTGTAATATTTTCTTTTTGATATACATTTATTGAATTTTTTGCCCTGGATATGCACTAAGTTCAGAATATTAATAAAATTTGAAATATACTATAATTATTTTTAAAAAAACACTTTTTATAAAATAAGCTCACCATAAAAACACACTTACATTTCAATAAAATATGAAATGTCTGATATTGATATTAATATTGCTGTTATATAATTATATGTAAAATTCCAGGTAAAATTATATAGTTTGCTATATCATATATTGCTCAATATCAGTGATAAAGTAAATATATCTTGGCTAGGATAGTGTAGACATAGTCAATGACACTTGGTGACTGTCCATTTCTCACCTATATGATCATCGGACCAATTGCTATCCTAGTTTACACACAGAGGTTTTTAGACTTCTAGCAAGAAAGCAGAAACATATTTGCTGTTTAAAATTGAGTTTAATAGAAGACATATTTATCTTATTGAAAGTGAATTTTATGCTTCTTTATAAAGAAAAGAACACTAGCGCAGGGATAAAAAGCTGTTTAAACCAATTGGCTTATTTAATTCTTGGAATGTTTTTGTTTTTTGGTTAAATCTGTGGAAATTTATTTTGTTCTAGTTAGAAGCTACCAATGTAAGTTCTATAATACATTTATATGTTTAGCACAGTTGTAGTGTTTCTGTTTGAAATTAGGATTTGTTATAAATTAAATGTTTGTAGGAAGAGAGGTAAGAAGAGATGTTGTTAGTGATGCTGCTGATATTAATGTTTGTAACTTTTAGAGAATGTTTTTACTTATCTGTTATTTTTGCCTTTGTGATAAATCATTGAAAAAAAAACACACACACACACACACACACACAAGAAGAAATAAATGAAAGGTAAAGATATATTCAAGTAATAAAAGTCTATTTCATTAGAATTGAGAGAGAAAAAGAATATGCTGAAAGTGAATAGCCATAGAGTGAACACTATAGGAAAACTAGAAATAGACACTCAATTATAAGTAATTATTTACTAAGCTTTGCTTAGTTGCAGCACAAGGTCAGATGTATGAGACACTCAGTGAGATTCAAACTCACTAGTAATGGTCTGCCAGTCTAGTTTGCTAACCATTACACCACTGAGGTGCCCAGACAATTAAAAGTAATGATTCAATATTAAAACTTACTCAATAGAAAGAGAAAAGATACAAAAGAATTGTATTCTTTTCTCTTTCCAGTAAGATAAACTTTTAACCTCTAAATACAGTGCACTCTACTATGTCTCAGCAGAATAAATGACAAGTTGTCTATATCATGATCTTGCATATAAACAACATGTTAATATATTAGTGTACAAAATTCCTATTTCCACAATGCATGCCAATGATTTTATGTTTGTTTCTTTTTAAAAATTCTCTTTTAATTCATATTTAAATCAAACTTAGTGAGTAGATATCTAAGTATACAACCGAGAAACTGTGCAAATTTAATTGTTCTATACTTAGTAGAAAATAGACAAAATACTATTTAAATCATTTCAAAACACTGGAACAGTTTGAATTTTTAAAATTTTTCTTACTTTATGTAACCTAAAGTGAATGGATTTATGTACTTAAAACTTAGTAATTATTATAGTTTGCCTTTTTATATTCCAGTTTATAAAAAGGGTAACTGTGAGTTCTTTAAGCGAGAATAAAACAAGTCAACACACTCTGATAACAGGATAAGAACTGAGTTTTATTTCAAAGATTTGGCGCCCGTCAGTGTATGTATGTATGCGCATGTCCGGAAATTAATCCTTTATTTATGAGTGTCATTACTGTTGTAACAACAGTAATGACAAAAATGTTATATCATGTCATATCATGTAAACCAGTTAGATTCAAACGGAAAATAGCATTTGACTTTTAAAAGTATTTCATGACCTATAGTTGTCAAGGAATTAATCAAATCATTTGTATAGAGTTACAAAATATGTGATAATCAAGAGACATAAATATCTAGCATCACACAAGCAATGGTTTTATCCAATAAAATATATCAATTAACTAAGTAGCCTGAAAGCAAAGTGCAGGTATCTTGAAGAGTTCTTTCTGATACCATGACTTTTTCAGTTATATTATTTACATGTTTATAAGATCAAATGGTAAAAATACTTTGCATTCATGCAATGTATTGTTTTTATTTGAACTTATTTAATATATATGTTAGCTATTTTTCCATTTGGCTTAGCTTCAAACACTCAAGTGAACTCTAAAAGTCTTTCACACTCTATAATTACTGTTATCAATGTGTAATAATAATAAGATCTGTGGTGCAAAGTGAAGGCAGTATAGGTATATTGAGAAAGTATCCTACTTATGAACATGTAGAGATATAAATAAACTCATAAATATTTACATAACCTGTTTTCAATAATGTACTGAAAATGCCTTAACCAATGTGTACCATATGGTATCCATTGCTTGATTAGCCCCAGCTATGTCTGCTGTTGCTGCTGCTGCTGCTGCTGATATGATAATCATTTATTGCTGAGAAGTACTTATCACAACTATTTCATGTTTTCTCATGGACATGACCCAGTGTGATGAAACTTGAGAGATCTGAATGAATAATTATTGTGAGAGATTCATAATTGCCATGGAAACTAAGAGTAAGGTATTGTGTAATATGGGAAAAGTAATCATATAGTTTTATACAAGATCAGAAATGAATTAAAAAAAAAAGCAAAACTCAACAGTCTCTTTGTGGCAAGGCAACATTTAAGACCAGACTTTAAAATTTTGAGTCATAAACCACTGATTAAACATTTGAAGTTTTAGATTTTTTACCCACAAATATTCTGTATTTTCATAAAATTTGCAACAAATTAGGCAGAAAATACATTCAAATTTTCTCCAGCCGTCTGGTCATTCTTTCAAAAGAAAAGTTGTGAATAATCACTATATTAAAACTTTTATTATTAGTACTAGCATAACAAAACCATCCTTCGGGCGGTGTAAAAATAAACTTTTGAAAAATATAGCCTGAGCTGAGTAGGATTTAAAATTCAATGTAGCATCCAAGTAAAATTAATAAATCAATAAAAGAAATAAAAAACAACAATGCCAAAATATGCCAAAAACTTTAAAAGGACGTTCAACATTTAATGATTTTAGTAATTAAAATCATCAAATTCATTAAAGGAGTAAAAAATAAACAATTTGAAATAGAAATTAGGAAAGTTAACTTTCTACACCAAAATTTTTCCTGAAATAATATTTAATGATAAAATTAAATTTAGTTTATCAATGAATAAAACAATTAACTATACAAAATGATTTTTTATTGTTTTGATTATTTTTAAAAATTTTGAAAAAAAAAACAAAAAACATTCACCTTATTTATTTTACATTTAACAAACATTTAGTTTTAGTGTAAATAAATATTATATAAAATAAAATAGAGTAATGATACTTAAATCAATTTTTAAATGCTAAATAATACTTAATATTAATTTTTTTTAATCAGAGGAAATAAAAATATCTAATTTATAGATTTATTTTTAACTAAATTTTATTTGGTACAGTTCTGTAAAAATATAAATTCTTTAAAAATTTTCTTCAATAAATAAAATCTTTTGATAATAGATTCAGTATCAATTTGTCTGTAACTAAAACTATATCACTGTAAAATTAATAAATCAATAAAAGTAATAAAAAAAACAACAATGCCAAAATATGCCAAAAATCTTTAAAAGGACGTTCAACATTTAATGATTTTAGTAATTAAAATCATCAAATTCATTAAAGGAGTAAAAATTAAACAATTTGAAATAGAAATTAGGAAAGTTAACTTTCTACACCAAAATTTTTCCTGAAATAATATTAAATAATGAAATTAAATTTAGTTTAACTATGAATAAAACAATTAAATAATACTTAATATTAATTCTTTTTTTTTAATCGGAGGAAATAAAAATATATAATTTATAGATTTATTTTTAACTAAATTTTATTTGGTACAATTCTGTAAAAATATAAATTCTTTAAAAATTTTCTTCAACATTTTGATTTGAGGGGGATAGAAGTAAGTTTCCATTTCAAATGGTTTCATTTTGTTTTTACCCCTTACATAAATTTGATGATTATACCGATAATACAAACCCTCTTATATGGAAATTTTAACTCAAGCAATATCTTTCAAAAATTAATTTTTACACTGCCCAGATGGCGTTTTTTGCTAGTTTATGTAAAAATGTTTGTACAATAAATTAATGATTATAATATATGTTGTTACACTCTTAATTCATTTTCTTAGAGATTTAATATATTTCATATCCATTAAAGTAAGCATTAAATTGAATAATTTTATTTAATTAATTTATAAAAACAAAACAAAATTGATATAAATTAAAAGTAAAATGCTATTTTCAATCATCTAATACATTCCACTTATTGATGAATATGTATTGTTTAAACATTGAACTAAATACTATTAATTTCTCACTCCAATTAATTTAAATTCTATTTGCTTTTCTTTTTCTTAAACCAAGCAACTTATAGCGCCAAATCCATATAGACCCCACCCCTAGAAAAACACCTTTCATTTTATTCTAATGAATAATATACAAAATAATTTTTTTTTAATTCTTCCTTTTATTTTAATAGATAGATATGTAGAGTGTAGATAATAAGAAATTCTGTTGGACCTCAAGATAAGGAATAAAATAGAAATAGAAAAAAAAATTTAGATGGGGGATCTAAATTTTTTTTTCTATTTCTATTTTATTTCTTCAATTGATTATTATCAATTACACACCAATCTATCAGGCTGCAAAAAAAATCTTAAATGTTTATTTTTTGAGTTTTCACGGGTGCTCATTTCCCCGTATAAGTTTATAGTAGGGACTTCCTCCCATACTGGAACCGCTCTACCTTAACAGTTGTTGGGTTAACGATATTAATGACAGAGATGCATTTTTTGTTATAGAAGAATAGACATTATTTTATTTATGAATGTAAAAAATAGATATTTTATTTACAAAAGTGAAAAACTTGTCAAAAAATAGAGATGCTTTCTTGGCGGACCTGAGCATCTGAACCCCCCCCCATCTAAAATTTTTTTTTAAAATTTTTTTTCTTCTTTCTTTCAATGGATTATTATCGATTGCACACCAATCTATCAGATTGTAAAAAAAAATTTTTTAAAGTTCTTTATTTTTCGAGTTTTCAGGGGTGCCCAGTCCCCGTATAAGTTTTTCATAAATCAATCCCCCATATCGGAACCACTAAAAAAATTTTTTTTCCTTCAATGGATTATTATCGATTACACACTAATCTATCAGATTGTAAAAAAAAAAATTTTGCGCAAAGGTGTCAAAGTTAGGGTGGCCCAGAAAAAACATAACCCAAATTATTTATTTATTTTCCTATTAAACCAACACCAACCCCTAACCCTACCCGCCCCCTAGTTAAAATTAACAGTTTTATTACAAAATTTGTGGGTTCTGTTTTTTCTGTGTCACCTTAATTTTGACACCTTTGTGCAAATTCATCCCAACATATAAGGTAGAGCGGTTCCAATATGGGGGATTGATTTACTATAAACTTATACGGGGAACTGAGGACCCGTGAAAACTCAAAAAATAAAGAACTTTTAAGAATTTTTTTTTTACAATCTGATAGATTGGTGTGTAATCGATAATAATCCATTGAAGGAAAAAATAGAACAAAAATTTTGATGGGGGGTTCCAGTTTTGGAGTTCCACTAAAAATCCTCCTTTTATTTTGATAAATAAAACACTGAATAATAATAAAAAAAAACACTTCCTTTTTATCTTAATAAAATTTATTAAGATAAAAGGGAAGGGTGTTTTTTTATTATTATTCTCAGTGTTTTATTTATTAAATAGATAATACACTGAATAATAAAAATACAGGTTTTAAACAAAATTTATCCTTTTCAGCGTAAAAGATCTAAAGAAAAAGTTAGTTGGTAGGAAAGAAATTAAACTTACGTAAAACATTTTACGTTTTTCAAAGTTAAAAAAGGTGTTACAGTTACATTAATAAAAGTTTGGGCGGACCTGAACTTTTGGAACCCCCCCATCTAAAATTTTTGTTTTTAATTTTTTTTTCTTTTTCTTCAATAGATTATTATTAATTACACACCAATCTATCAGATTGTAAAAAAAAAAAAAAAACTCTAAAAAGTTCTTTATTTTTCGAGTTTTCAGAGGTGTTCATTTCCCCGTATAAGTTTATCGTAAATCGATCCCCCATATCGGAACCGCTTAAAAAATTTTTTTCTTTGTAATTTTTTTTCTTTTTCTTCAATAGATTATTATCGTTTATAGATGGGGGGAGTTCAAAAGTTCAGGTCCGCCAAAGTTTGCAAATACAAAATACAAATATAAAATACATTGAGCAAAAGTTATAAATAAATTTCTTTAATTGATCAGTAAATTTATGTTGTTTTATTTTTTTTAAATCAATAAACAAAACTTTTGTTACGTTTTAGAAGTCAAATCCGAAAGAAATATATCTCTGCAAATAACTTATTTTCCTTCCTTAAATAAAATAAAACTTTTAATAAATCTAAACTGAAAGAATTGAAGAATAAATTAAATAACAAACTCACATGACAATAACATTTTTTTAAATCAATTACTTACCTAAAATGCATCAACTGAAAACAATGTTTTGTTTGAAAATATCTTTGTTAAATTACTTAATTCTCCAAAATTTTATTAGAATTGAATGAATGTGAGTTTTAAAATTTTTTGTCTACAGCTTGAAATCTATCACTATTTTCTATAAATTACTTTCAAATTTCAACAAACATTTAATGTAATGAAATATATTAACAGGTACATAACTGGAATTTGAAATACAGGGGTCTTTTTTTGTTTTTACACCGCTTTTTTTTTAATAAACAAATCTTGCGGAAAAAAAAGATTTAAAAATAAATATTTTTACACAATTCTACAAATTGTATTTTAATTAAATGAATGGGTAAAAAAATAACTTTTTATTATCTAATAAACTCTATTAAACAAAAAGGTTTTTTTTACCATATTTTTACGGTTACGAAAACGGAAGCAGTCATGGGCAAAATACCATAAGTAATAATTTAACCTAAGATATAAATAAGTAGCTGTATTTTATTTATAGATAAATTTCTCGCAAAACTTTACACATTAAATAATTATAAATACAAATAAAAATAAAATAACTAAGTAAAAATGTATATAACTAAACATGCATTTATTGAAAGATTCGTTAAAAAAAACGCCTAGACCATCAGATATTACAACGACAATTTCATAGTGTATATAAATTAATGTTCTTCTTTATATTTTATGTATAAATTATATTGATTATAAATTAGGTTCTCATTAATAAATGCTTAAGATTATTGTGGAATCTGTGACGTAAGACGTGACGTAGTTTCGGCTTCAGACAGAAATGCAATCTATCTCCATTATATATAGAATAGAAATAGATATAACATAATCTTCCTGAGTCCAAAATACTGGGCTTATAGTATATCGTAGACTAACAGTCAGCCCCAAATATCAGGCTTTACAGGTTCAAAGAGTTAAACAAAATCTGTAAGTTTTCATTTTATAGATGAAGAAAATTTTGTATATTAGGTGTGAAAAACGTTATATTCAGTCTCTAATTTTCAAAAAGAATGCTGGGCATTTTTGATAAAACAAAGTCATGGATAGTGTAAGAACAATGGTAAAGAGAATGGAATGGTGAACTTAAGTAAAACCTTAGTTGGAAAGTCATGGATTTACTTCTTTCACTATGGATAAATAACAGAACCATAAGAATCTTAAAGGCAATCCAACTTGGGAATTTGGTAATAAATTAGGTTATGAAGCATTACTGGCTGCTGGTACCATGTAACCCAGTACAACCTGTTGCATGTTACTTGGAAAGAAGATGGACATTACCAAATAACCCCATCACTCTAAGAAATGACATGAAGAGAAATGACATGGCATACACACCTTATTCGATAACTTAGTAGCTTAATCAGTAATAAAATAATAATGAAAGATATATATCAAGATAATCTCACAGTAGTGTCTGTGAATAATTTAAGAAAAATTCTCTGATTGATAAAATAATAATGTATTTATAGATTGAAGGATTTAATTTTGGCGGCGGCGATGACGACGACAATGACGATGATGATGATGATCGACGATGATGATGATGAAGTGGGATTTTTTCCAGAAATAATTTCCTTATGGAACTTGTCAAATACATGACTGCATGAAATATAAAATATTAAAACATTATTATTATAAAAAAATGGTAGACTACCCATTTCTTTACAATATCTCCTGCTGTTTATACATAAATCATCAGTACTAAGCTTAAAGTAAGTCTGCAACAGCAAATTTGTTACTAAACTAATAAGTAATCATGAACACCCATTGGGTAGGGGGTGTCTAACACTACCCCTTGAATAAACAGGTAATTTACTCCTACCTAGATCAAACCTTCTTACCCAGAGTAAGGGATCATCCAGTGGATCATACTCATTTATATTAAAAATGAAGTACAACAGTTTCTACATGGGTGGAATGCTAATTGTGTAACAGTAAAATTGTTAGAGAGATATATTTTGAATATATCCCTTTGTTGTCCCCCATCCCGTCTCCGCTGGTTACTCATATAAGTAACAACTTTATTCTGTTTTCACAGCTTCTAATTAAAGCGATTTTCATTTTTACCACACCCACTGTGACTAATTAAAAATTGAACATTTTCATTTTATTCACTTTGAAATTAAATCTTAAATCTTAAAAGTAAACTCATTAAGTCATTAACATATATAAACAGTGTTTATTAATTACTTTAATTCATATAATCAAATAATCTGACAATATTTTTTATATCAAAAACCATCAGTGTCTAAAGAAAAAGTTAAAAATTGATTTAAAAATAAATAAAAAGACACATTCAAATTTTTTTAAGAGTCCATGAAGAACATTTATAGATATATCTAAAAAAAATTATTAACCCATGCAAACATTGTATTTGAAAATATAAATTATCTTTTATATAAAACTTCTAAAAGAGTATCATCATTATCATCATGTCGCGCTGACAGCATGGATTTTTATGACTTTCACTCAGCCACACATCCCAATCTGCACCAACCCTGGCAGGTCTTTTGCTTGGCATCCAGAATCTGCACAGAACTGATTGATGTAGGTTTTTGCTAGTTTGCCAACACTGGTGTGTCAATGTGTAGGTGTCCACAGGAGAACATCACTTATGAGTTCATCCTTGTTTCTCCAGAAGTGTCCAGCATGCCTGCAGCATCCTTGTGTAGTTCCCATCTATCTTTTTCTCTGAGCCTTTCTTTAGAGACCAAGTAGTGCAGCTGTACTGTAACACTGACATGGCCACAACTTGAAAGAATTCTCTCTTTATTTTATCATAGAATTCTCTCTTTATTTTTACATAGAGATCAGATTTCCATATAATCAGTCTATGCCTTTTCTATGTGTATATTGACATTTGCTTTTTATAGATTTCCTTTCATAATCATCAGCAAGTAAGGAATGCTAAATCTTTAAACACCATAAATGTATTGATTTCAATTCCTTTCCTTGGTAGACTATTCAATTGAAATAACAATATTTATATATTTCTACTTTTATATGCAGTTCTGAAGTTTTGAAATTTAAAAAAATTTTTTTTTTTACTAATTTTGTAATTATTATCAATAAAAACTAAATCACGTATAAGTAGATAGGTGATTGGGTTACAAAAGAATTTGTGGAGTGTTTATACATTTATTATGATGTTTCACTCTGTATGGGCTTCATCAAATTATGATCTGGAAAAGTATAGGAAAACATTACAACCATTTATGAGGTTGTCATGGCAACATAATTAGGAATGATAATTGTTATGAAACTTTAAAAATGGGAAACAAAAAAGAAAACATTTGAAATTGTGCTTTCAAGAGAGTTAGCATATAAAGGAAGACTATTTATCTGTTTTCAAATTATGCTAAAAATAATAAAACACCATTATGAAATTAAACATTTTGTTTTTAAAACATCTGTCATTGCTGGCATAACTTATTTATTATGTATCCCTTGATATTTTGATGTGTGCATTAGAAATTGAGGTGAAAGAAAGCAGTAGATAAATTTAAGGAATAAAGTAAAAAAAAAAAGTAATGAACAATTGCATTTCTATTGTTTGAGAAAAGATGTGGCAGAGTAGAAAACAGAATGAGTTTTTCTACATGAAAAACTTTCATCCAGTATTAAGTATGAAAATGTAACTTAATCTACATTGTTGTAAGGAAGTGTTATATAATATTTATAAAAGGATCTCAAAACAATGCAGATAACAAAGAAAAACAAAAGAGAAAATGAAAGAAATATAAGACAGAGATAGCAGCAAAGATTTCTGTATAAGACATTATAAGATCATCTTTTTGTATTAAGTAGATCTAATAGATAATATAACACAATGGCTGAGCATGTTCACTTTTGTCCATTATTGGTTGGTGAGAAAGGGGAATAATATTATATTTTTTCAAGTTCTATAATGTTTTCTTCCATTCCAAACAATGTGCTTCTTTTAGAAAAAAAAAACCCATTAAAATAAGTTTGAAACCTCGTGTGGGGATCCTGAAATTAAAATACAATTTTACTAATTTATGGTTTACTGGTGCATAAATGTCATTAGCATTATTAGTATTATAAGTATATAAGCTCTGTTCTGAAAGGATCCGTTTAATACTAGTGAAAAAGTAGCCTACCTAGGACACTGACACCTTAGTCCTCTTCAAGGTACTCCTCTTGTTACTTCATAATCAAACACCCTTTCTACTTTTCAAGACAATTTGAAAAGTCATCTTTCGGGATCTCCATCAGGTGCTTCACCACAGTCTCCTTAATCTAGTCCTAAGTGTAAAATCTCCTTTCTCTTTCAACAGTAATGCATCGGGGGGGGGGGGCTAAATCTGGACTGTGGTTTGAGGCTTTTGATTACAGCCAACCATCTGCTTGTTGAAGGTCTTCCTAAAACATGGATCATTTCTTTTAGCGGATATTTAAACCAACTTTAAAATATGACTATTAAAACATTATCTGGGTTTTGCTCATCCTCAAAAGCTTTCTAAATCACTCAAATAATTCTTGCAGAAAAAATTGATGCATATTTGCTGATCTACACACTCAGTCTTTATAAATGTGATTTTTTCACAGTACATAAACCCATGCAATGCATCTCTTTGTTGACTGAGTAACTCTACAGGAGAGTATCTGTTCACAGTAATATACTTCCTGATTGGTTCCCAAATTACATCAAGGCCATGTAACCGGTTGTTGAAAGATTCAAAATGGCTGCATACTTTCTTGACAGATCTTATATCTTATTATATAATCTGTTATATTTAATCCTGTAACATGGTTGAGTAACTACCACATCTCAGTCACTACTTTAATAATATAACTATTGAAGGATGAGTAGATTAACATTAATAATATGAAGACTTTCCAGATTAAACTGAATAGAGCATAGTTTTTATTTATTTTGAATGCTTCAAGATTAAGTAGACTAATTTTAGAAATGTGTAAAAAAAAGTAACCTGAACCCTTTTTTAATACACAGTAGAAAACTGTTAATTTTTTTTTTTTTTGATGGGGGGAGTGGTATATTTTTGACAGTTGCAATTGATTTGTTTCACATTTATTTTTACTCTTGTACTACATGCTTCTGGCTTGATCATTTTTATTTTGCCAAAGAAAATAAGCAATTTTTTATCAATGATTTAAAACTATATTTTATATGTGTAGAAATGTCTTCAGTGAATTGCATGTAATCTTTATTTCATTGTCATTTCAATCAGAACAAAGTTTGTTTCTAATAATACATAAGTTTCAGGTTCTGTGTGATATTTTAGAAAAAATACCTGTCAGTACAAGTTAAATTAAAAGCAATAGAAACATGATCCATTTTCTTATTTTAGCATACATTTTATAAATATACTCTGATTTTTCACATCAGAAAAAAAACCTGTTTTAAAGTTACTGAATAGTGTGTGTATATATATATATATATATATATATATATATATATATAAATTATTCATACACCCATGAATATTGAATATTTTGACCCATTTCTTAGAATTTAATACCCGTATGATGCTAGAGTTTTATATGTTATTAAGAACAATGAAAGGAATATAAAACCCAATTTCGAGAAGGATAGATTAAATTTACTAAATATGAAATGAAAAATAAACAAAAGAAGAAAATACAAAATTATTCGTACAGAATGAAAAATTGAAAAAGTTGAACAATTTTCGCAATATTAATAGTCAATAGCATAGCCATTCATATTTATTGTTTGTTGCAATTGTTTTCTAAAGATTTTGATTAGATTTGAAAAAGTCTTTTCTGGGATTTTCCTTCATTCTTCAATTTTAATTGCTGAAGGTTTTTTGGTGACTGACGATTTATTCAATTCTTGCCAAAGATTTGCCATAAGATTTAAATCAGGACTCATTGAAGGCCATGCCAGAACTGTAATCTTCTTTTTCTGAAGTTACACAGTCATTGATTTAGATGTATTATCTTGCTTGAAAGTAAATTGTTGACCCAGATCAAGATTTTGCACTGATAGTTGTAAATTTTCAGCCAGAATGTTGATATAGTCTTCAGATTTCCTTATTCATCTTTTTACAATTAATTGTGCAGTCCCCTTTGAGCCATAACAACCCCAAAACATCATTGAGCCACTATGTTTTAATGTTAGCACTGTGTCCATTGCGAGGAAAGCCTCACCTTTCTTGCACCAAATCTTCTGCACATTATTATGTCCAAAAAACTCAATTTTTGTTTCATCGCTCCATGGTATTTATTTCTAAAAGCAATTTTCTTTGTTTAAAAACGTTTAGGCAAAATTAAAACAAGCAACCATGTGAAATGGTTTGTGAAGAGGGGTTCATTGTGATCAGTTTCCATACAATCCATTTCTATTTAAACAATGTTCTATTGTGTTATGCTAATAACCATCATATCCAAACTTTTGGCGATGTCTTTCAAAACATCTCTTGGTATTATATTTACCTCATGACACAGTTTTTGTGCAGTTTTCAGTGATAATTTGGGTTTTCTTCCATGCCCAGGCAAATTCTCTGTTGTATCAAACTGTTTATACTTCTTTATAATGAACAGTACCATAGATCTAAAGATAGCTAACTGGTTTGAAATAACTGCTGTAATCCAACTTGTGGAAGTGAATGATTCTCTGTCTTAAATCAACGCTGAGCTCCTTGGTCTTCCCTATCATATTGTTAACATAAGAATAACAATAGTGACACACTGTGCACCACGTAATGTTCTTTGCTGGAATTATCATAAATATTCTCCTGAATAGTTGAGAAAGTTTCACCAATAAAATAATTATGTAAATTACTTACACAAACCAATAAATTTAAAACAATATTTTCTACTCTACGAATAATTTTGTCTTTTCCTATTTTGCATAATTTGCCTCTGAAATTTGTTGTATTTAACTTATTGTTCTGAAAATTGAGTTTTATATTCCATTTTTTTGTGTGCTTGTTAGCATAAAAAAAACCTGGCTTCATACAGGCATTAGATTCTGAGCAATGGATACAAATATTCAGAATTGATAGATGTATAAATAATGTTGTCGTTAACTGTATATATAGTAAATTGGCAAAATGATTGATCTGTTTTGTCATTTAATGACATAAGGAAAATTTTATTCTAATCAACTTAATTAGCAAGATTATCTTTGATTGTATTTTATGCCTTTTTATCTGAAGGAATTAAAAAAAGATTCTAGAAGGTACTTAATTAATTATATATTAAAGTGACTATCATAATCAAGATGGTACAAATGATTTTCAATATCTAAGTCAAATATTTAAAATTATTTTGATATATAAATTATAAATGTATACTTTATGTTCAGCTATGTGTAAATAGTAGCTCTTTAGTCTTGTTAGGTCTATCAGTTTAGAAGAAGGAAAAACCCAAGGAGTGCTGTTTGAAGAAACTGTGGCACACTGGTATAAAAAATAAAATAAACACCAAATATTTTTCTCCTGCTTCTAACCGATGGCACCATTCCAAATTTCTGCTGCTGAGGATGTTCTTAATATGTATCTTGCTGATATAATATAATGGATGCATATCTGCTAAAAACAGTGTAATCTCACCAAGAACTATTTATGTAGGGGTAATTGCACCTTGAAGAAGTGACACAATAAAAACAAACTGATATAACAAGAGATGAATAAATGATTAAAGCCTACAAAACAATCTTCAAGTCTTTCCATTGAAAATGTTTATAATAATAAAAAAAAAAAATTTGAATAAATGATACTTTTCTGAAAAAATCCAGAAACAGTCCGATGAGAATGATGTTTTCTTGACTGTTTATTTTAGGCGAAGAGTGAATGCAGTAAACCAGATTTTTCTTAAAAACCATTTTGGAATTTTGCCAAGTGCTTATTGTTATACAATTGAGTGGATAGTTAAGAATGTTATTTTAAGACATTCCCAACAATTCTTTTTTTCCCACAAAAATATCACCTTGACACATACAGAAGTGCAGAGGTGATTTATTTACTCTAGAGAGTTCAGTCTCAATCTGGGATAAATAATGAAAACTTACTGAGTGTAACATGTAAAAAATCAGTTGGACTTTATTTTCATTTTACTTTATGTTTAAAAAATCAAGTTATGAAATAAGTATACTTAGAAATTTTTTTATTTGATCTGGAATTTGAGGGAGTAAAAGTACTCATATGAGACAAAAGGGTTACTAGAGTGTAAAAATAGGGATTAGTTTAAAAGAAGAAAAGGAAATTATTATTTCAAACAGAAATTAACCAGAAGAAATTTAAAAACTCATGTACATGTTTTTAATTAAGCCATACTTGCCTTTGATTTCTACATTTTTATAATAACTCTGTAAATAATAAACACTATCACTTTCAAGAGTAAATATTAGTTCCACATTATTCACACCCATAAATATATACACATTTAATCATAAATTTATTTATATTTTTCTGTAAATCATTAGTAAGTAATTAAAAGTTGACTATCTTAAAAAAGTTGTTTTATCTTAAAAATAATAAAGTCATGTAGCAAAATCAAAAAAATCATTTCAAATAAAGATAAATAATTGCAGGGGCGTGCTGAGGCAAATTGCCACCTGGGGGTCTGTATTCATAATGGCACCTCCTTTAAATAGATTAAATAAATATTTATTTGATTACAAATATTTCATTTTAGACAGAAGTGTTCGAAGGCATGAAAAATTGTAAAATTTTTAAGTGAATAAAATGTAGGTAAATTGCATCAGAGGGAATTTGTTTTTGGATCAACCCAAAAAAAAAAATATTGTTTTTCAAACTTCACTAGAAAAAAATCACAGTATTATAATTCTTTTTTGAGTTTTTTAAAAACAAAATTAAAATTTTCAAATAACTTTTTCAGTGTTTTGTCATCGTAAATTCAATTTTTTTACATGTGGAAAATATTTTTATCACTTTAACTGGAAGGTTTCAACATTTGGTCATTTGAATAAAAAATCTATCCAATCACTATTTTTTACATTTCTAGAAATAAGAAAGACATCTTGTCTTTCTCCTTTCTAGAAATGTAAAAAATATTTTCTCAAGGTTTTTGAAATAAAAAAACCTATTCATTATAAAATTAATTTATTACTGAATAAAATATCAAAAATTTCTTTAAAATTTCACCATATCCACAACTGATTTTGAAATAATTGAAAAACAAATAACAAAAAAAACCCCCATCTTTGGATATTTATCTTTTTATTAAAAATACTTTAAAAACGATCCAAAAATTATTTAGGTTGATTATCACAGTACAAAACATGAGGGGGAGGGTAAATATATTGTTGTTGCACAAAATATGATGCATGGGGATGTCTTTTTAAATGTCCCCATGTGGTCTTGTAGTTTCAGTAAGGGGCGGTTCACACCAGGACCAGGTCAAGGTACTGGCAACTCCAACAGTTATCCGTACATGAGGGTGTCACCAGGACTGGTACCCTATCCCCAAGCAGTGCCTTTCTTCATTTAACTATAAAGTGGCTCTAGCGTGTTTGAAAAATTAGGTAAATGATTGTGGTAGTAGTTCACCAGACCAAGATAGGCTTTTAACTCTGTAACATTCTTTGGTGTGGGATCCCCTATTGTAGCAGTCATCTTCTCTGGAAGAGGAGCTGTATCCTCCTTGTTGATTTTGAAGTCTATTTTGCTAAATTTCTGATCACTTCTTAGTGTAACGAATAGGTTGTTCATTTATGGTATTGGGTCATTATCACAGGATGCAGCAACATTTATTGTTTGTTTGTAATCATCACATAACCGAATGCCTGCATTGTTGTTTCTGACCATCACTGTTAATGTACCACTCTTTTAAAATTGCCCTGACATTCTAGACGGTCCAATTCTTTTTTCCAAGCCTTCCTTTGTCTCATAGAGTACCAACCTTGCCCAGCAAAACTTTGGACTTGGCGTTTTATCAATAAGTATTTTACAGGCAATCCATTTCTTCACTGAACCACTTAGTTAAACCAAAAGCTGTACAGAACTGATTGATGGTGTGTCCATGTATAGTTGTCCACAGTAGAACATTACTTATATGTTCATCCTTGCTTCTCCATCAGTTTCTAGAAAGACGTCTCATTTGTCACACTTGGATGGTTCATCTAATAGAAAGCAAATGACCATGCAACTATTTTCTTGTGGGCATCCTATGCTTCCATGATTTGTGCAAGACAGCACCACAACATCCTTGTAGAATCTTTTCTTTAAGCGCTTTGTTAAGGTCCAGATGGTGCAGCCATACAGTAGCACTGATATGGATATGGCTTGGAAGAATCCTTGCTTTATCTTATCAGTGAGATCAGATTTCCATATGATTGATAATCTGTTTATAGCAATTCATGTCTTTCCTGTGCATTTACAGCTTTCTGTAGATATTACTACCTTGGTATGTGAACTGGTCTACTAATTTTAGGGGCTTACCATTCAGTGTGGAGATGCCTTCACCTTATTCAAAACATGAATTCTATTTTATCAAAGTTCATCAAATACCTCTTGCCACCCTCCCTTGGCTTATGTGCTAGATCATCTGTGTAGTCTGCATCTGTAATAGTCTCTGTGAAATATTTCCAGCTTCTTGCCTTATTTAGGGTGAAGACTTTTACTTTCATGGGATCTAATGATGTTCTAGTCATATTATGAATAAAAATGGTACTAGTGTATCTCCTTGTAGGACTCTAGTGACAAAGAGATCTGGTCACCATCAGGTAAGTGGACCATTGCTTTTGTGTCTTTATAGAGCATCATTATAGTGGTAATAGTTTTTTTGAGGAGACCATATGCTAGTGGTATTTCCTCCACCTTTCCTTTGTGTATGGAGTCAAATTCCTGGTGAAATCTACAAATAGAAGTGTTGTCTTGAGATTTTTATTTCGAACACCTTCTATGATTTGACGAATAATCAGGATTTGAAAAGTTGTGGATCAATTTCTGTGAAACCTGTTTTGTTTTTTCTAAAGGATCTTCTCAACTTCATGTTGGATGCAATTAAGAAGGGTATTATAAATCTTAGCAGTAAGGGTTATGCCTCTGCAACAATTGTTGTGATAATCCAGTTTATCTCAGGGTCTTAAATGTAATATTACTAAATGAGGACCACTTTGCACACTTGAAGTTCAAATACAACTAAACATATGTTTGTTTCATCTTTCACTCTTACTATTGCATTACTCCTACTTCCTCACACTGTCTCATTAAATCTCCGTTATTGTTTTTCAATTAAGTTTAAGCTTATGTTTACAGATAAATCATTAATGACAAATACAAGATTATTAGATATATTCATATTTGAAATTCTTAATTATTTCATTGTCACCAATATTTTTCTCACTTATTCTTTAATTATTCATTTATTCATTGTGAATCTGTGACCCAATCAGTAGGATCTCAAAGAAATCTAAACTAGATGTTCATTTATAATAAAATTTTGTATTTGTTTCGTTTCACATTAAAGTCCAAATTGCCATTTAAATGTTAAATAATGTAAAACAGAATTTGTTCAATTCAACAATTTGTTAACCTGAGTGGCAATTATAACTAATAACGATATGTTCAAAAAGTATCAAGACTGAAGCTGTATTTACCAAGACAGAAATGAACATTAAATGAAACATAAATTTTCTTTAAAATAGCCCTCATGGCATTCAAAACATTTATTCTAGTAAATTTTCCATTTTTCAAAGTATCTCTGTAACTTCTGTTTTGATATACTGTAAAACTGAACTGTTGTATTTCTTAATGTCCTTCATATCCCTTCCTCTTAAGATGAAATTTTTCACATCCCTTCCTCTTAAGATGAAATGTTTCATATCCCTTCCTCTTGAGATGAAATGTTTCATATCCCTTCCTCTTAAGATGAAATGTTTCATATCCCTTCCTCTTAAGATGAAATTTTTCATATCCCTTCCTCTTAAGATGAAATTTCATATCCCTTCCTCTTAAGATGAAATTTTTTCACATCCCTTCCTCTTAAGATGAAATGTTTCATATCCTTCCTCTTACGATGAAATTTTTCATATCCCTTCCTCTTAAGATGAAATTTTTCATATCCCTTCCTCTTAAGATGAAATGTTTCATATCCCTTCCTCTTAAGATGAAATTTTTCACATCCCTTCCTCTTAAGATGAAATTTTCATATCATGAAATTTTCATCCCTTCCTCTTAAGATGAAATTTTTCATATCCCTTCCTCTTAAGATGAAATGTTTCATATCCCTTCCTCTTAAGATGAAATTTTTCATATCCCTTCCTCTAAGATGAAATTTTTCACATCCCTTCCTCTTAAGATGAAATTTTCACATCCCTTCCTCTTAAGATGAGATGAAATTTTACATGATGAAATTTTACATGAACAAGAAACAATCACACAAAGCTGAGGGTTTGGTGAGTACAGAGAGTGCTGCACAATCCTGTATTTTGTCAAAGACATTTTATTCATTAATTAGTGAGACTGGCTTCATTTTTTTCCAAATATTGAAACATTTATACAAATGTCTAGATGAAGTTGAGACATCATGACTTTATTATATAAGTGATTAAATCAGATATAACAGTGTGACTTTTTTCTGTATGTTTCTTTGTTTTTCTGTTCAGAGCTTCTGCTAAAGGAAACAGTTATATAATACTAACAGGTTTATTCAGCCATTATTTAAACATCTAACTTGGAGGTAAACAGCTAAATGTCACTACACCATCAGAATACTGGTATAAAATTAACTTGAAAATACTTAAAAAGTTAAGCACACTACACAGATATTACACTGATCCTAAGTAGAAAGCTTGGTGTGACACTTCAAACTATATATAAATAATTTCATTATTTTTTTTTTTTTAATTTATACATAGGTGTTTACTATGATTTTTTGTCCTATGGTAGTTAATATACTAATGAAACATTGTTCTAAATAATCAATTTACCAGTGAAATATAAAGCAATAATCTTATGAAAAGAAAAGTTGTTTTTTTAGTATTAATAAGAGTGATTGATGGGTGATGACCTCTAGAGGTCATTTGAGACCATGACTTTCATTGGGCAAAAGTCACATGATCCTATTCAGTTGGTAAAATGGAAATAATCAGGTAATAAAGAAATATGTGCACAGAAAACTGTCTTTATTGTTTATCATTGCATCGAGAAAAAATGACAATATAATTATGTGCAGAATAAAGAAAAACAACAAAATGATGAATAAAAGTGAGACAAGCAACTTAGACAACATGAGAGATGGGTGAATAGTTGGACCAATACAAAAGGTAGAGTAAGAAAAAATGAGAAGTATAACATAAAGAAACATGCAATTGTAAAAGAAGGGTACATAATATACCCTGAAGTTAAGAGCACTTAGAACTATCTCCAAGAAGCTGAAAGGGAGGAACCATTCAGACCACAGCATAGCTAAAATCAGCTAGGATACTCAGAAGAGTCCTGGAGATCTGAGGAGACTTGCTTATCACTCAGACTCCAGTTAAGAGCTGACGTGAAAAACTTGCAAGGAGTAAAATAATAATAATAATTGGAAAGGTATATTTTGCATATGTTAAAACTTAATAATACTAAGGACTAAATGGAATTTCATATCTGTCATCATTTGTGACAGAATGTGCACACTACTTGAAATATTTTTGAAATTCAATTTAAATAATTTAGTAGGCAATTAAAGAAGTTAATATCTGTGATATTTATCTAACTAATTTGATAGACATTTGGCCGTTCTTGATATTTAAAGTTAAAATGTGAACATTAGTCCTGTTCAGTCAAACATTTAAATATATAAATTAATATCTAAAGTTATGGGTGTTGTACATGGTTAAATATCATTTGAAAAGTATCAATGTTATCATTGTCTTTTAAATGTAATACATGTCTTTTTAATTTCCTGATATAAGTTCTGTTTTTTGCTGTTTGACTTTTAACTTTGAAATGCCAATAGATAAACTTCTGTTGTCAAGCATAAATTTTAACATTAATTTTTCTATGTTGTAGTTATACATATTCACCCAAACCCTCTGCATAAATAGGATGTGACACAAGGTCAATTTCTTAAGTGGTGTTTACCAGGTTTGAATTCAGAGCTTTCCTTCTTGTAGACTAGTTGCCTAATTATGGTTAAAGAGCCCAGTCTGCCCTAATAGTTACTGGAGGGAGAATAGTTGGATTTATACCTTACCCAAGAGTATTAATACAAAGTGAAATGTCCAGGATATGAACTCATGTTGCCATGCCCATTTCCTATGATAACCATTACACCATATGCCTCCTATGTTATGTTTATACAACAGTTAACTAATTTTTAAAAATAAAGTATTTAAGTGTCCTTTCTTAAATATATTCCTAATGATACTGAACAAATTGTTATTCTTAAAAAAGAAATACATAGAGATAAGAAATAACCTAAAAATATAGTGAATCTTATAACAAGGAACAGTCTATATTCAAAAATAATCATGCTATTTTGTAATCCAAAAGATAGTATTGTATTATCTAAAAGAAGTTATTTCTATGTAACTATTCTAGATACATTTTCTTACAAATAAGAAACTTTTTCATAATAAATATTAATTGGGGAGTGAAAATTTATGTTAGCAAGTTCTTTTTCTTTATTTGGTTATAGTAATGATTTATAGTTTTCATCTGTCAACAGCAAAATCAAATCTTATGCATATAATTATAATATCAAATATAACAACTATATGATATTAATGCACAAAACCAATTCTTTATCCGATGTATCCAATAGAGTTTCAATGTTCATGCTCTAAGGGATACCAACATTTCTCATAATTAACAGAAAAGCTTCGGTTGGGATTAGATTCTGATGTTGACCCGCATAGTTATGGACGTATATTTCCATATGATAAATATTGAAATACACATTGTTTATTTTTTCCTTTTTTTTAATGGAGCCAAGTAAATGTTTTAACTACAAGCATCAAATTATACCCAGATCTTCTCTACTTGATCCTCTGTCTGGGAATTTGGGATTAGAGTATCTATTCAACTGTGTTCTTTAAACAGGATGTGACATGATGTTCTTGTTTTAGAGCAGGACACAGCAAATAAATAAATACAAATGAATAATGTATGTTCCTGGGGATTCATATCCCATAGCCGCACATCCCCACTGAACAAAAGGGGAAGTTTGAAATCATCTGATACTCTTGTGACACTGGTCACAGAACTAGGCAATTTTTATCTTTTTCTCTAAATGTTTGAGATAAGGCTTGATGATTAGTATTATCAGCATTATTCGGACTATTGTCCTCATCTTCATTGTTATTTGTACAACGTTTCGGCCGATATGCCCTCTTCAGGTATTTCTTGTCGGACTTGGGAACCTTCTTTTCGGACTTTGGAACTTTCTTGTCGTAATTGGGAATCTTCTTGCCCTCAAAAGTATTTACATTCAAATCTCTAAAACCAGTTGAACATGCAAATATCAAATATGAGATGCTAATTTTAGTATTTAGATGTAAAAAAATTCCTCAATTACATATGTGGAAAACCTTTCAGCATCAAGACAGACCCTCAAGATGATAAGCTGAAAAAATCTTATTAGCACTACTCAGACTGCAAAGGATACTGATGGAAATACAAAGATACAATATCACAATAAGGTACCATGCTGAAAAGGATATACTAATAGCAGATAGACTGTCAAGTCTACTAAATACTTTACTGAAATCATCAAGTGATAGGTACCCTGAAATCAGGGGATTCCTGAGCACATTATCAGTAACAATGGCCCACAATATGATAGGGGAATTTTCAAGTCATTTGCCAAAACCTGAGAGTTTGAACGTGTCACTTTTTTACCAACATATTTGCAGTCAAATGGCTTAATGGAAATCCACTTGAGTTGGGGAATTAAGCAGAGGTCGACTCTGACTCACAATTTCACCAATAAGTGGAATTTTCAGATATTAGAATAGTGGGAATTAATTTTTGAAGAAGATGAAGAAGAAGAAGAATCTTCCCACCACCACAATCAACATTATTATTATTATTATTATTATTATTATTATTATTATCAAACTGGAGGTTTTCTGATGTTAGGTGCTGATTAGGGACTGGCAACAAGAGAAGGATGATCAAGAATTTCTAAGGAAAAAGACTTAGAGAAAATAAGTATTCATGCTAAGAGCTGTAGGCCATATCATGATGTGCCTGACAACTTAATAAGTACCATTCATTATTAACAACTTTATTGAACTTAAAGACATTAGTAATTCAACAACCACATTGTTTCATATTGAAGTATTACAGTGTTGTAGATGAGTGAAGAGTTAAAATCCTCTAATCCCAAAACAGAATGAGTGTTTTTTATTATTGTTGTATTTATAACCTGGTACATTTAATCATTTTGTTTAATGATCTACATTGACTTAAATTGTGTGGCTATTTTTAATTTGACAAGAAGTTAAAACTAGCTCCATCATTGAGACTCTTCAGATCTAAAATTAATAAGAAGTTGATGACAGACTGAACTAGTGATCAGAAATTAAACTAAAGTAAGAAAAAACAACAAAAAAAAGGAGAAAAAGAAAGAAAATAACTCAAATGATTGAAAAATGAACAAGGAGTAATAAATGGAGAAATGGAAATATTTTTTTAGTCTTAGCTTTAAGTCTTAATTTGGATTAAAATTTACTAATTTAAAATTGACAGTATTCTCATATTCTTATTTTAAATCGATCAATATTGTTGAGCACTAGATGACACTTTTAGATTATTCTGTTTGACTTTGAATATATTCACTTTCATTTTGATCATATAATGCAGCATTTTTTTTCAAATAATTTCAGACTATAAAGCCAAGAAGCTAGTCTGAAAAATGACTCACTACAAATAAGTATCAATCGTATGTTTTTGTATATTGAGTCTTTGCTGTAAGATTTATGTTAAAGATATTAAACATGAATCAGGAAAAAATGAATGCACATTTTTGAATTGGTATTTAAATTAGTTTCCATTTAACAAATTTGAGCTTACATTTATACTTTTTAAAAAGCCAATTTTATTTGGAAAAGATGTAATAGATTTATGGTTTAATGAACTCTGCATTGTTAAAATACTCTCTCTTCCCATGTTTATAAAAGATGACCTATGAACCAATTAGGTTCCTGTTATAACAGCAGTCCATGATGATGCAGATGGTTCAATTCAGGAAGGAGTAAAGGATTGTAATTAGTATTTTATAAATAGAAAGTATATATATATATATATATATATATATATATATATATATATATATATATATATGAGTATGAAAAGGTGGAATGAAAACATCACACAATGCTGTTAAAGAGAAAACAATTTATAATATAATCATAGCTGATATTGATCAATATTTCGATTTTACAAAAATCATCATCAGAGCTCATTTACTCCGTGGTGTTTGGGTCGGAGATAAATGTCAAATCATTTGATTTGACATTTATCTCTGACCCAAACACCACGGAGTAAATGAGCTCTGATGATGATTTTTGTAAAATCGAAATATTGATCAATATCAGCTATGATTATTGTTGTACCGGCCATTCCTACAGTGGAGAATATACAGTGAAAAGAACTGCTATTGGTCGGACTTTTTTTTTTTACGTGCAGAAAAGAAAAAAAAAAAGAAGACTTTTTATTAGTTTCTGTTTTCGAACAAAAGAACTGGAACTAAACTGTATTAGTTGAGCAAACTAATTAAGCACGTTGAACGGAAAACTGATTTGTACAAGTGTAAAAGAGGTAGTGATGATGGATACTGAATTCAAAGATTCTCTTCTTCAATTAGTTAAATTCCAAACGGAACAAAATGTTGCATTACAAAGACAACAAATGGAACAACAATTAGAACAAGAAAGAAAACGAATTGAAAGTGAGGAGAAATTTAAAAGAGTGCTTTTGGACCAGCAAAAAGCCCAAAGAAAAATGAATGCTGAACAAAAAGAGCTTGCGACCACACTGGAAGAAAAATTCCAAGAAAGACTGCTACAACAGCAGAGACACTTCGAAGAACTTTTGGTAAAAACACAGGAGGAACAGAGGAAATTTTTAGAGGCAACACAGTTATCGAAAGCAAGCGAGAATCATAATGCATTCTCCCAGACGGCTGTGTGGAACGCTATTGAAAATTTCAAATATAATCCAGAAGACGATGTCACTTTTGAGCACTTCTATAGAAGATATGAGGATATTTTTGTATCGGACTGCAGTACATGGACAGACTCTAAAAAAGTTAGATTTTTGCTAAGAAATTAGGGGCTGCCGAGCATACAAAGTTCGTGAATTTTATCCTTCCAAAAAAGACCAGTGAGTTGAACTTCCAAGAAACAGTCACTTTACTAACAGAACTGTTTTCGACAAAAACTTCTCTTTTTCACAGGAGATATAAGTGTATGAATGTCACTAGAAGAGAGGAAGACGACTACACTACGTATGCAAGTATAGTGAATAAGCATTGCGACGATTTCAAACTTGAGGAATTATCATCGGATAATTTTAAATGTTTAATATTCGTGCAAGGTCTGGTCTTAAATAAAGACTCTGAAATCAGACGTCGTGTGTTAAATAAACTCGAAAGTGTACCGAATCTAACACTTCAAAACCTAGCGGAAGACTGTGAACGTTTTGTTGCGTTAAAACAGGACAGTCGTGACATAGAGGAAAGCGGAGTGTCGCACATTAAAAAGATCCACCAGAAGAAAAAATTGACTTCAACGAATAACCAGAGAAAAAAACATGGTAAAAATCCACCGGGACCGTGTTGGAGGTGTGGAGACAAACATTGGTATAATGAGTGTCCCTACAAATTTAAACAATGTGACCACTGCCACCAGAAGGGTCATAAGGCATCGTATTGTAAAAGAAAATCTGGTAGAAAGACATCCATTAAACTGACAAAAATTGAACCTGAGGAACAAAATATCCGGAAATATGTACAGGTCAAAATGTTTAAAAAGAAAGTAAGACTTCAGCTTGATAGTGGGTCTGACATTTCCATCATTAATGTACAGACATGGAAGAAGCTTGGGCGACCCACTATGATCAAATCACAAAAAACGGCGAGAAGTGTCAGTGGTGAAAAAATAGCCTTCGAGGGGGAATTATTGACGAATATTTCTTTCCAGAATAAGACCGAAAAAGCCAAAATCTTCGTCATGCGAAAATCAAATAACCTCTTTGGAACTGATCTGATCGAAAAGTTTAGACTATGGGATCTGCCTTTGAGTTCTTTTTGCCAAAAGGTTGAGGATTCAAATGTGGAGGCAGAAATACTCAAGAGGGAATTAAAAGAACATTTTTCAGACGTATTTTCAGGGGGTCTTGGAAGGTGTACGAAAGCGGTTGCAAGATTTGAAGTCAAAGTGAATGAACAGCCAGTGTTCAGAAAGAAAAGAAATGTTCCATACGCTGCTATAGAGCAAATAAACGGTGAATTAGAAAGACTCGAAAACATGGGTGTCATTTCAAAAATTGATCACAGTGAGTGGAGTTCACCTACAGTTTATGTTAAGAAAAAGAAAATTAAAAATATCTTAACGTCCGACTTGTTTCTGGCACATTATAATCCCAAGCGAGAAAAACCGATAACAAAAAAACGGTATAAAGTTGGTGAAAAAGTTTTTTTTAAGATTCACAAAAACAATAGGACTTTCTGGGAGTCCGGCACTGTGGATAAACAAATAGGCAACATGGTCTATATGATTAAGGGACCAGATTTCGTGCACAAACGTCACACTAACCAAATCCGGAAAAGATACTCGAACAGTGAGGTGACCAGATCGCCCGAAGAGGACATCATGGACACAGTGTTTGATACGTTTCAGGTGCCCATACCAGAGACTACTCCTGAGAATAGGAGATCAAAAAAAAAAAAAAAAACGTAAATCGACTGAGTTGATTATGGTGAACCCCAAACAAAAACGTTATTAATCCCCAGACGGGATATTTTCAAAGGGGGTGTTGTACCGGCCGTTCCTACAGTGGAGAATATACACCGGTTCTCACTATAAATAGTGAGACACCGAGTGAAAATGAGGGTTTTTAAAGTAAAACCCCTGTTTATGAGATATCTATACTTACCTGTATAACTAATGCAATCTACTCTCGCGCTACTTAAAACCATCTGAGCAAAATTATTTATTTATTTATTTATTTATTTTTTAAATTCTCCAAAATTAACTCCCTTCACCTCCACGACCTCTCATCCAAGAAGACATATAATCACTTTTTTTACGAGGACCTCTTTAGCACCTTTCTCAACCAGGAACTTTAGAGGGGAGGAGGGAGGGCATATACAGGTAAGTATAGATATCTCATAAACAGGGGTTTTACTTTAAAAACCCTCAGTTTATATCAATATCTATACTTACCTGTATAACTAATGCAAGAAACAGAATTTGTAGCAGAATTCCAGGAGGTGGGAAAAACAAAGTAAAGGAACATACTCACTTATTCTTCACCAAACCGGCTGTCTCTAATATGGAAGATCTTGCAAAGTTTCCTTCACTCCCAGCAACATAAATTAAATAAAAGGATGCAAAGGTGTTCTCTGAAGACCAATGAGCTGCCTGTAGGATGTCTCTCAGTGAAGCTCCGTTAAACAAGGTCCACGATGAAGCCAATCTTCTAGTATCATGGGCCCTAATGTCCTCAGAATGTGGCTGACCAGCTGCCTCATAAATATATCTAATGGTGGAAACAATCCACCTGGAAATTGTACTATTAGCTGCTGGCCTATTTTGGTTCTTCTTATAGGTAATGAAGAGTGCCTCATTATCCTGCCGCAACATTTCCGTTCTTTTCAAATATATTTTTAAACAACGACAAGGACACAGAAGGGTGTCCTCCGCGTCATCTGTAAATCCCTTGAAATCTGGAATAAACCAAGGTGACCAGGCTTTCCTCAACCGTTGAGTCTTGGCTAAAAAATTCAAATTGGGTAAAAGACGTATACCCGCAGCTTCAAACCTAAGGTTCGACTCCTTGATAGATAAAGCATTTAGTTCACCTACTCTAGCAGCCGAAGCTAAGGCAACTAGGAAAACTGTCTTCCAAGATAAAAACTTTAACTCTGCGGAATCTAATGGTTCAAAGGGATGCTTAGTGAGAGCCTTTAGAACAAAAGGCAAGTCCCAGTTAGGGAGAAGTGGTCTTACTGAAGGATTTGAATTAAAAATTCCTTTAACCAGATTTGATAGCAGACTCTCTAAATTTATAGAACTCTTCTCCCAACCGCTGTGAATAGCTGCTAACGCTGTTCTATATCCAGCAATAGTTGAAGCTCTGCAACCTCTGACTTCATGTAAATGAACCAGAAAATCCGCCACATCCTTTATAGAGGCAGAATATGGGTCGATATCTCGTTCAAGACACCAGCTACAGTATATTTGTTGTCGTGCCTCGTACATTCTCCTGGTGGAAGGCCTTTTGCTATTTTTGATGTAACTCTGAGCCTTTCCAGAAAGAGATTCCTTAGATGGGGTAAGCTGGATATTTTCTACACAACTAGCTTCAAACTTTCTGGATCTGAATGTACTATCTGGCCCCGCCTCTGAGTTAGCATCTTTGGTGTTATTGGTAACTCTCTTGGGAAGTCTATGAGCAGGTCCAAAAGGCCTGGATACCACGACTACCGTGGAGCTTGTGGGGCTACCAGAAGAAGAATGCATCCTTCCTGTGACACCTTCTGAAGAACCCGATGGATCAATATTGGGGGAGGAAATGCGTAGGCATACATCCCTGTCCAATCTATGCTCAGAGCATCTGAGGCATATGCAGCATCGACCGGATAAGGGGAGCAAAACACTCCCAACTTTCTGTTTTCCGGAGTAGCGAATAGGTCTATGTTCGGATGCCCGAACCTCAGAAAAATCAAGTCCACTATCCTCCGTTCCAGGCTCCATTCCGTCAACCGAGTTTCCACGTGGCCCCTCGATAGACGGTCCGCCAAAACATTCTTCTTTCCTGGAATGTGAGCTGCATAAAGGGGAATGTTGTGCTCTGCTGCCCTTTCTGAGGCATCTGTCCAAAGAACTAGAGGTTCTACATGATGAAGCTGTACCCCTTTGAAAAAATTCTCCCTCCTTGTCCACCATATAAGGTGACTTGCTAAGAAACTGTTTATGGGGATCATCTTCTTGATATTGTCCGACCGAGGGACCCACCATGACCGAAGGTAGAACTGGATAGGCCTCATGTGCAACCGGGCCCAGGGGATCAGATCTATACATGCCGCCATAAGACCTAGAAGTCTGAGAAACCTGTGAGCTTGGCAGAACCTTGCCTCCAAAATACAATTTATTTGTAGTACCAGATTCTGGAATCTCTCCTCTGAAGGATAAATTATTCCTTCTTTCAAATTTAAGAGAGCCCCTAGATAATTTGCCTTTTGAGATGGAATCAGTTGAGATTTTTGGTAGTTTAGGAACAATCCCAAATCCCGGAGAAGGTCCCGCATTAATTTTACTTGTCGATTGAGAATGTGTTGATCCTGATTTCTGATTAACCAGTCGTCCAGGTACATGAAAATATGTATTTGACGGGACCTGAGAAATCCCCCCAGTGCTGAAATCATTTTCTTGAACACTCTGGGGGCTATTGCAAGACCAAAGAGCATAGCTTTGAATTGGTAGTGCCTCCCCTGAAAATGAAACCGCAGAAACTGCCGGTGGCCTGGGAAAATGGGAACATGGAAGTAAGCATCCTTTAGGTCCACCGTTATCATCCAATCGCCTTTCCTCAAGGCCCGACGAATAGTCCTGAAAGTTTCCATCTTGAAATGGGGAACCACCAGATGGGAATTTATCCCTCTCAAATTTAGAATGGGACGGAACCCTCCGTCCTTCTTTGGAACTAAAAAGAAGGTGCTGTAACACCTCTGACCCTCATGGGTTCTGGGGACTAACTCTATTGCTTGTTTTCCTAACAAGTCTCTTATTTCTTCTGAAATAACGTCTCTCTGGTAAGATGAACTGAATGCGGTCTTTTTTACACCGCTTCGCCTCGGTGCTGAGGCAAACTGAAGTTTTAGCCCTTCCCGGACTATGTTCAAAATCCAGCGGTCGGAAGTAATCTTCTTCCAACCCTGTAAAAATCCTGCTAATCGTCCCCCGACCGGCTCGGATTGAGGAAATACACAGCTTATTGTCGTTGGGGACGAAACCCCAACGACTTCTGAAACCTGGATTTCTGAAACCCCGACTGCTCCTTTGTCCAGGTCGAAGCACTTTGTCCTCTCCCCTGTTTAAAGTTGGAGCCTTCCTGCTTCAGCCTTTTCTGCCCAAAACCCGAAGAGTTAGCGTAATTCGTTTTTTTAGTGCTCTCCAACTTCCGCTTCGCTCCCAAAAAATTCTTCCGGACGTGCTGTGTCTCCCTAGCATTTCTAAGGTTCTCTGCACTGCTATGCAAAACCCCGAAAAACCTTCCAGAAAACAGTTTGGGACCTACCGTAGGTAGGCGTGAAAGTTTATTTTCTGTGGCTTTATTCTTAAAAGCCATGTCCCTTAAATAAAGACTGCGCCTTGATGACACAGAACCCAAAATAATTCTGGACGTGACATCGGCCATAGATTGAAATAATTGGGAAAGGGCCTGCAGGGCTTCTTGTCTATCTGCCACTGAACCCGACGCGTCAGTATAAGAAGTAATTAATGAGCCATACGATATTTGCCTAAGCAAAAGTCGAGCACTCGAATCCAGCTTCTTAAGGCCCAAATTAGCAGAATCCACAGATTTGCTAGAAAATCTATACTGAGCGCCGCGAATAAAGTCTTTTCCGCTAGAAGGCGCCATAATACCCTCTTCGATGTTCTCGTCAAGACGGGGGGGGGGGAGACAGAACTGGGTAAAGTGGTCATTAACCACCATATATTTCTGATCCTCTGAGGATCGAAAACATTTTATTTTCCCCCTAGTCTGATATTCAGAATCGATCTCTTCCAGTGCTCTAATAACGGACCTATCTAATGGCAGACTAATAGCCTCCTTAACTCTCGGAGCCAACAGGTGATCCGCTATATATGATTTGAAATCAGAGTCTTTGTTCCTCTCAACACAAGGAATATCTAGTTTCGAAGCGACCTTCGAAATAAAGGCATTCCACTCCACATTACGAGTTTTAATCTCGCTTTCCAAAATCTGCTCGCTATCAGCTTCAGAGCAATGACTGAAAATCTCAGCCCCCCCCCTCCGAATCAGAGAAATCATTATTATACCTGGGCGGTGCAGGACCATCAATGGCGTCGGACTTTCCCGCCAATGGCTCCTTCATACGAGCCTCTCTCACTTGGCTCTCGTGTAAATTAAACATAAGTTTAATTCTATTATCTATCAAGCTGTTTAAATTATTAAATCCTTCTACATCAGGCAGGAACCTGGAAGGGTAAGCGTTTTTAGGGTCGCCTCCCTGTTCTTCCGAAACTGATTCGAATGTTTTTTTTTTTATTTTCTGCTTTTCCAATTGCAACGGAAGCTGGAACTTCGTCAGGAAAGTCTTATTTGAACTTTCGTGATTGTAGTAACAATCCAGTTCATTTTCTCTCAGAGGAGAATGGACGTCAAATTCTCCGGCATTCTGATCCACAGAAACATCTGAAAAAAGCTGTAGCTTTGCTTCTGTAACTTTCTCCATTATTTATATAACACTTTTTTTTTTTTTTTTTAAGAAATTCAAAATCCAAAAGAAAAACGACTTCAGTTTATTAACTGAATAAAAGGAGAAAAAAGGCCAAAAATACTGACTCACCAATTTCTTTCCTTAATATTATTTCTCACTTCTCTCGGTATGGTTAAATTTAGCAGTAATCAAGTAGTAAGAAATTTCAAACCTCTCACTACAGATCCGAGTAAAAAAGTGATTATATGTCTTCTTGGATGAGAGGTCGTGGAGGTGAAGGGAGTTAATTTTGGAGAATTTAAAAAATAAATAAATAATTTTGCTCGGATGGTTTTAAGTAGCTCGAGAGTAGATTGCATTAGTTATACAGGTAAGTATAGATATTGATATAAACGGTTTTACTGTTACCGTTAACGACAAGCTAGTCGTTCCTGTACCATTATTGTAAATACACTTGTCTTATTTTACCCTATCTCGAATTGACTTCTTTTTTACTGTTGGACTAACATCACAACACTTATATTATAAATTGTTTTCTCTTTAACAGCATTGCGTGATGTTTTCATTCCACCTTTTCATACTCATACTGTCGTATTCATTTCCTTTCTTTTAACTTATATATATATATATATATATAATATTATATATATATATATATATATATATATATTATAATGAATTTATTTGTGTATCAATTTTGTTCTTGTGAACATTTTTTTGTGATATCAGGAAGCATGGAGATATGTATAAGTGAAGAAAAAACAAACAAAAAACAATACTTGACCGTTATATATCTATATGTATATAAATCCAATTAAATTTGGTTAGAAATAATGAAATCCTTATTGTTTTTTTTTCTTTCAAATTTTCTAGCTATTTTTTGATGTCATCATCTTGAAAAGCATTAATGAGTTGACTAAAATTTGATGCATTTGATTACGACAAAATGAATTAATAGGATTATAATTATTTGGCATGATATAACTTTTATCATTTATTTTATTCGTATTGTTAATCACTTGTTTAATTTATTCATCTACTAAATAGTTTGGAAATCCATTATTAATAAGGGTTTGTTTGATATTTTTTAATTCCATATAAGATACTTTTTTAGATGAAAAAATTAATTTTGTGCAATTTAATAGATTTTTTATAATAGCTATTTATATCTATGAGGGCATTCGCTTTTATAATTTAAAGTACATGAATTTATACTAGTAGTTTACTAATTGAAGCAAACAATGTTAACTTTAATACAGTTAGCATTGATTGCTTCAATTAGTATATCAAGAAAAGGAATTTCATTATTCAGGTTTAGTTCATAAGTAAATTTCAGGACAGAGATATTTCGAAATGTTTCTTGTAAATCATATAAGGCCATGTCACCCCCCCCTTTTTTTCCAGGTGTGGACTATGTTATTAAACAATCCCCAAAATTTGAGCTTCCAATTCCAAAGATTGATGGAGTTATGTCGATTTTGGTGGGGATTTCAAAAAATGGCGACTTTGTAATCTATTTTTGTCTGTAAAATCAGTTCTAGAGCTTCCATACTACTAAAAAGCATTTTGTCCATGAAATCTAAAAATGCTATCAAAGAAGTTTTAAAGTCAGCCAATTTAAAGTTATTGATATTTCCTAGCAAGATCAATATCTAAATATGGCACTGCATTTATGACTAAATGTTTTTTCTATTATTATTTTACATATATTGAATATTATTCGTACCAAAAAGAGTTTGATATTTGCTCAGAACCAAAGCTATATGATATTAATGCACAAAACCAATTCTTTATCTGATGTATCCAATAGAGTTTCAATGTTTATCAGTTAAATTTTGCAAATCAGAAATCATTAATAATTTCATTAATTGGTCAACTACAAGACTTTTTAAAAAGTATTTTGGATTCCTTGTGCTAAAATGCTTTTATAAACCAATTTTTAGGAGTAGGGAAGCTCTAGAACTCATTTTACAGACAAAAAAAGATTACAAAAAGTCACCATTTTTGGCAACCAAATTTGGAGAGTTATGTCAATTCACCCAAATTTGGAGAGTTATGTCAATTTTTAGAAACAACATAACTCAGCCAATTTTTAGAATTGGAAACTCAAATTTTGGGGATTGGCTAACTTTAGAATTTCTTTACAATCCATTAAATTTTGTAGTTACCAAGCACTTTTTCTTTTTCCTTAAAAAACTGTCAAATTTATCCTGAACATTTACATGGTGTTCGGGATAAATTTTACAGTTTCATAAGGAAAAAGAAAAGTGTTTGGTAACTACGAAATTAAATGGATTGTAAAGAAATTCAACAGGCACAGAAATTACACTACTGTCAACAAGTTTCACTCAAAATAACTGCCATTAGTGACGATCACAGCCTCAATCCTGCTCCGGAGCCTGGAGCAAGCTGATGTTACAGTTTCCCTGGGAAGGGTAAAAAATCTAACTTAATTCTGTCAATTAATTGGGATTTTGTAGTACTGGTGATTGGTGTCTTTCTCAACAGCACCACATACATAATAATCATATAGGATTAAGATCTGGGGAGTTCAGAGGCCAAACATTGGGACTAGTGTAGCCATAAAAATTTGCCAACAACCATTCTTGACTTTTTCCCAGAGGTGTGGCAGGGGGCTGAATCCTGCTGCCATACATATGGCCTACCATTGGCTACTCTTGTTATCCTGGGCTTGATTACAGTTTTTAGCAACTCCACATAGGCATCTGAATTCAATCTAATATCCTCTCTGAAAAAATGCGGAGGCATCATACCACCCTCAGAGGACACATATCCCAAAACCCTCACAGTTTGGGGAAATTTAGTCTGCATAACACGAGGAGTATCCTTTGGACTGTATGCAAGCCATCTGTTATCCTGCATGTTATGCTTTGATCTTGGAAAAAGTTTCCATCTTGTTTTTAAACACATGAAATCCGTTCACACAGAGGCTAATACCTCTTGCTACACTCTGTAGGCTATGTAGCATTGATTCTACTTGTTCAGGCATATCTGCTAGAAATGCTAGATCATTTGCATTACTGTCTTGATGTTAAACATTGCTAAGTTCCAAGTATTTTTGCATCTAAGTAGGTTTGTTTTGTGTTTAGTCTCTGTAGCTGACTTTTCAAACACTATGACCAGAACTAGGGAAGGCAGCAAGGGCATTGACCTTGATTGTGAACTCAGATAAAATGGAGTTTATGTGTTTTAAACAAGACAAGATGGAGACATCTTAGCCCTGGATGGCAAGATTTTGAAATTAGTAGAACTGTTTACATACCTAGGTAGTAACATTGAAAGTGATGTCAATATATGCATAAGAAAGGCATAAACTACTATAGAAAGATCATCAATCCTATGGAAATCTGGTAATCTCTGATAAGATAAAGTAAGAATTCTTTCAGTTGTAGCTGTATCAGTGCTACTGTATGGCTGCACCACTTGGAATTTAAAGAAACAATTGGAAAAAAAACTAATGGAAACTACACAAGGATGCTGCAAGATATGTTAAGCACACCTTGCAAACAGCATCCCACAGAAAGACAGCTGTATGATTCCTATTACATAAACCATTCAAGGAAGATAAACAAGACACACTAGAAACTGCTGGAGAAGTAAGGACAAACTCATAAGTGACAATTTCCTGAATACACCTACACATGGGCACACCAGAGTAGGCTAACCAACAAAGACTTACATTAATCTGTTCTGTATGGATACTGGATGTTGTGAGGAGAATTTGCCAGGAGCAATGGCAAATAGGGTGGTGGCAAGAAAATTTATGAGAATCCATGTTGTCAGTGTGATATCCTGATGATATATGTGTATGTATGTGTGTGTGTGTGTGTGTTAACTTTAGGTGTTAGTGACAGCAAGCAAAGGTATTTTAAAATATTTAAAAAAACTCCAAAAATTTAAATTTAGTATTTTCAAAATTAAAACATTGATCTTAATATCAAGCCATAAAAACAGACACAATATTGAAAATAGCTTTAACAAATTAAAAGCAAACTGTTATACCTTTTTGCCCATCTTATAAAGTAAAAATAATAACAATCTGTTATCTTCACTGTTTAATTATTTTAATTAAATCATAAAAATGTTTTAGTTTCCTTTTTTATAGTAAAAGTTTAGTAACTTTTTATCTTTGCTTAAATTACTTTTTATTTATTTTATTATTTTTTACTTTTTGCATTTCTTAAACTTTATAAATTAAGAATTTGTTAACCAACTCTGTGTGTAGATTTACAAACATTTGCATTTTGTACATGTGGGTATTTTATTAAGTTGAAATAAAAGAATTTGCACTACGATGCATATTTTCCAAAAATGTTTCACTGAATGTTCACATATGAAAATACTTATTGTATGCTTACATATTAAATCCTTTTGCTAAGCATTGAAGAGATTTGTGTAGACTAATCAGTATTCAACTGTGCTGCAAGTTGAATCTGCTTCTATGAATCCAGACTTGGTAGGTGGTTTAAATAGGAGGTTGGGCTATTCTACTATGTGGCACAGCCAAGTCTATTTCAAGGATTCTGATTGGTTGGTGGTTTTAGTGTAAATATTTTTATCCATATATACTGAACACTTGGCTGTGTTCTGTCAGTTACTACAGATTATATTCGGTTACGCTCTGTCTTTTTTTGTCTGGTGACTGGATGCTAGTCACAGCCTTCCTGTGAAGGTGTGTATGATGTTCATTCTACATCTCCCTTCCCTCCCCCACCCCGGTTGCCTGGGTGCAATGGCCTTTGAGGGGAAGTTAGTTCCTTTCAGTCTGGCCAATTACAAGGGGGCAACCTGGACAATGCCTAGGGGATTTTTGTTGGCATTGGCTTAGGGGGGTGGAGTGACACTGGATTAGGCCAGGTCCCTGAGTGGCATTGTTACAATTCCTTTGGTTTGTGGGGAATCCTTAAAGGTTGGTTTAGGTGCCTCAGGCAAAGCACTAAGAATAGGTGTAGGGACCACTGGTGCTTCAAGCTTCCTGAAGAATTGTTGATTCCGCAATGTGATTCTACCTGATCCATCAATATTGATTCAGTATTGATGATTAGGGAGGGTTCCAAGAACTCTGTCTGTTATGTCCCATTGAAGATTGTTCAGACGTTGTATGGAGACAATGTCTTCCTTCTGAAGTGAATACAGTGTATTCCCTGTGTTTGTATCTCTCTATTAGGACTGCATTGCATTGAAACAGGCTAATCTCACTACTGAGCTGCTGGGATACACTTTGCATGTGGGTTAGGATAGTATGAAGTCACACAGCTAGCAGTAGGGAAGAAGTTGTGTAGGGGATAGCCCGGTGCTCTAGATAGACGTGTTCTGATATTGGAGGATAGAATTTGCTGCCTGGTCCTTTTCCAGAGATCTCTGGGGTCCTGTGTTGCTATTCACTGTTCTCTTTGCTGTCTTGATGGCTAACTCTGCCCAACCATTGGGTTGTATATAGGCAACTGATGATAGTCTGTACTTTACAGCCCAGTCTTCTAGGAATTGCTTAAATGTGACGGATGTGAAGGGTGGGCCACCATCACTGCTGAGTTCTTCTGGGACACCATAATTCTGGAATATCTTGAAAAATTGAGATAATCCTGGAGGCATTTGCTTGTCCATGGCTCAAGTGATATAGAATGAGCCAAACATTTAGTCTATCAGCATATGCAAGGTATGCATGATCTCCAACATAAAACAGATCCATGACAATCTGCTGGAATGGCCAATCAGATGATTGTGTTAAGGTGATTGGCTCCCGTGGTTGACTAGGGATGATGTTTGAGCATACCATGTAATTGGCCCTAATATTGCAGATTGAGACATCCATCCTGAGCCAGTACACAGAATCATTGACACGTACTTTCATGCCAACCATGCCCTGGTGTGCAGAATGTAAACAGTGCAGAACTTTTTTTCAATTATGGGCTGGGGATGACAATCTCTTGATCCATCAACACCATTGTCAGTGCTGAGGTGGTGCCTTGTCTCCCAATATTTATGGACCTCAGGTGCAGTGAGATCACATGCCTTTGGGAAGCCTTGTTGTATCACACTAATTAACTTTCTATATTGTGGATCACCATGATATCTGGCACGGACTAGATCTGGTGACATGATGGCTATAACCAAATGTTGCCATCAGCGCTGTTGTACTATATCACTTATAATGTCTGACTGAGAGGGCTTAGCTGGAAACAGATTGCGGAGAACTTGCAACATGGCCACTGGGTGGCAGGGAACTGTTTGCAGTACCATGTAAAGATTTGTGTAGACTGATCAGTACTCAACTGTGTTGCAAGTTGAATCTGCTTCTGAGAATCCAGATATTCATTCTACAAGCATGTGAAGATTACTTTTTCTTAATCTTTGATGATGCTAGTTCAGTGATTTTTTATACATCTTTCTATAATTCCCCAAATATCTTTGTGTGTCATCACATAACTCAAGGGTGGCTAGATTACTAATGGAGTCACAAAGCATGATTCAACATATTAGTTTTGGAAAATTCCAAAAATTCTAAAGTTTTAATGATAAATTTTATTTACAATGGAAGCCTAACACTAAAATGGACCCATACATTGCATCCATCAGTTTAGCTATACCAAATCCTTAGAAAGTAGACATCTAACTGAAAATCACAGGGCAGGTTTTCAGTTAGTTATGATATTTTCTTTTTTTCTTTTTTATGTAAAGCATACAAATATATTCTTTTTAAATCATAAACAGTAAAAGAGTACATGACACTTTTTTTTCAATGGATGTCTTTGTTTTATTTATTCATTTTGCAATAATTGACTTTGAATAGATACAAATTAAATTGGTTATTAGTGTTCTATGTCAAATGATCTCCAAATATCATTTTCTAGCTGTCACTACTGAAGATTATACTAAAAAAAAGCTTAATACTTATTTTTACTGATTATTTATTGTACTGAAGCTTTTCTTTTCCTAAAAATTAAAAAAATGCTTTCAAAATTTTTTCCAGCAAATTAATATAGACAATTATGTAGACATTTTAAGAATTGTAATTTTTAGATAAATTATATAAAACTCATATGGCATTGTTTTCCATTTTCTTTATGCGAACACAGTTTAATTGGATTAGTTATATTTACATTGAAGATATTTCTTGCTGAGATTTACTATAATTTTTGGAAGCATTGAATAGGGAGGTAAAATGTTTTAGTATCTAGGTATTTCACACTTATATATAACTGTATATGTATGTATGAGTGTAATATGAAAAACTTAACTAAACTATATAGAAACTTTTTCAGACCAACACATACAGATACATATGCAAAGACTACTTGATAACTAAGGTAGTTATATATTATTAGTAGTACCTTAGTTAGTGTATGAATACAAGCAAAAAAGTAAGAATTTTGAATACTAATTTTTAGAGCAGATAGGCTCTCCTGAGACAGAAAGATAGAAAAATTGTCATATATATATATATATATATATATATATGTGTGTGTGTGTGTGTGTGTGTGTATGTGTGTGTGTATGTGTGTGTTTGTGTGTGTTAGTAAGGTTTGGCCTTTAATCTGAAGAACAAAAAATAAAAAAGGTTAATTTTGAAAATCAGATTGACATGTTTTGCTGCTGGTGAAACATCAATTTGATTTTCTAAATTGTATTTTTCTTTCTAGTGCATACGCACGCATACACACAAACACACACACACAAACACACACCCAAAGAGGTTATACAGATACTTATAACATTCTTAAATGTTAAAGTTTTAAGTGTTAACAAGCATTACAGCTTGTAAAGTACTGAAATAAAAGGTTAACTACTTGACTTTTGTCTCCAGAAACAAAATTATTATTTTATCAAATGTCTAGGATTATGCAGTCAGATATTTGTGTTACTGAATAAATTCATTTTTGTATTTTTTTGTTTAGTTATTTTACTCAAAGTTTGAATAGATTTTAATATATAAAAATAAAATGTGGAAAAAAGAATTAATAATGGTGATTGAACAAGTATAAAGTTATTGGGTTTTTTTTTGTTGTTTTTTTTTTGTTGCAATAAACTTATTTTGGTTGGCAAATAGTTATAATGAACTTTAATCATGAAAATCTCTAAAAAGTTGTTAATAAATAATCTGTTATTGTCTATAAAATATATTTATTCTATCATACACAAATTGTTTCTTAACCAAAATGAAAACCAAAATTTTGTGGTGTATTTATTTAAAAAATGAATAAATACTCCCCCAAATTTTGGTTTTCATATCATAATTCTTCCATTCTATTATATATATATATATATATATATATATATATATATATATAATATATAAATGGGTAATTATTATTGCCGCAGAAAATAGAATTAGTGAGCTGAGTTCAAATTCTGACCAAGGTGTTTACTTCAGAATTATGCCTTTGAGAAAATTGTCAATCAATCTCTTCTCCCTCTGGCAATGAGTGAAATAGTAAAAGTAACTTGATTCACTGACCTTAGTGTGTAACCAGTCTAAGAAGAAGACAAACTGAATTTAAAACCAGGAGTAAATTAGACCATAACAGAAATAGTCATGGTACAAGTGGATACTAATGCATGGATAAGAAGAGAGACCTCTCTCTCATATATATATATATATATACATATATAAAGGAATGTCGGGGTACGTGCATGTCATTTTATCACTCCAAAAGAAGATGTCATTCAGATTTTAAATATTGCACACACCTTAATATGTTTATAATTAAGAAACACACAAAACTGATTAAGTGATATAATTAATTAATTAAACAAAAATCAATTGATTTGTGAAACTTGTGGCAATACTATGCTACTACTAATATTAATATTCATCTGGTTAGAAAAGCACTATCCTACTATGCACTTTAAGCCTGATATATCATTTATATCATTTGATATTTGGAAACATATTAGAAATTTAAAAAAATAAAAGACTTAATATCCCAACCATTCATGGTAGCCTTTCTTTTAATTGGATGATAATTTTAAACTGCACTATGAAGTTTGAATGTGTTTTGTGCTTGATTCTTTTTTTTTTGGGTCAATTTCTAGGCTCAAGTCCAGGATATATAAAAGTCAAGGAACAAATAGTTTAAATTGTTAATGGAAATAAATGTTTTATATATATATTTTTTTCCCTTTTTCTTTTGAAGAACTGTTTTGCCTCCTCAGGGTTTATTTACATCTTTCAAAGTGTTCTTTGTTATCTTGAATCAGAATCCCTCAATGGAATGGGTGCTACAATTTGGTCTTGTGTTGAATTTACAGGTAATGTTAATTTTAACAAAACAGACTGGAAGTAAGCAAAGCTTCCACTGAGATTCAGTAGCTTTGGCTTCTAATCAACATCCATCCAGCCAGTTCCAACCTACTTATCATCCTTTGCTTCTAGCCATATGCTCATCCACAAATTCCTTGGTAGTACAGCTTATTCTAGTAATGATAGAGCTTATGAGCAAATTAATGATGATGTCTGGATCTCTGAAAAACTCATCAAAATATTTGGAGGAAAACAGGAGACCTGTTATGGTGAATAAATATCTACATGGGGTTAATGAAAAAACTGGCATTTTCAAATCTTTATAGACCTAGAAGAATGTTTGAATGTTGACCAGACTGTAATCCCTTAAAACCTTTGTCTGAATATGTAATAAAAAAACATGGAGATTAAAGTTTTAGATATTTTTATTTTTTAAATTTAAATGTGCATGACTAAGCAACTTATATAATAAAGTACCAATATGAAAATAAAGCATAAAGCTTTTTAAATGAAATTGAATGAAGCACAGGATTGTAGAAATATAGAAGCCTTCATAATCAACAGACCATCAGCCCCATGCCACTTTTTCTGATTTCCTCCCAAGAGTAAGATTTGAGGACATGGAGAACATCAAAATAAATATGATGGCAAATCTTCATGCTATATCAAAATAAGAGTTTCAGAGGTGCTTTGACCAATAGAAAACTCACTGGAATAAGTGTTTTGATTGCCAAGAAAAGATAATTAAATCTGAAAAAAAATTAATATTTCATCTATTGTTCATCTTTGTCTTACTAAATACAACAGTTTTGATACTTTTTGAACACACTTTGTATATAATTGATATAGAAAAAGTGCAAAACATTTCCAGGACTTGGATGATCATGGATCCACACAGCTTCATTTATCAATAAATTGTGCATTACTATGACTGTTCTTGGGAGAGATATAGAGTGATTTTCCATTGACTATTTTATGATCTGGATTCAAAGTTGTCCTTCTCCTAGACTGGTTGCCCACTACAATGACTAGAAAGCTCAATCTGCCATACTATTTTACCCACAAGGGCATTAGAGCAAAACGAACAGCACATCAAGAATTTGAACTCAGCTAAAATGTACAGAAAATTGTACCCTTTTCTGTACATTTTATACCAGCTGCATATTCTGTATAGCTTATATAGTTATTATTTTCTGTAAATTTTGCAAATAAATCATCTATTGTTGAGTTTCTTTTTGTATTTTAAATGTTGAAAGCTTGTAATATTTCATTGATTTAACAAAAACAATCATTAATCTAAGCTAAAAGATCAGAATAGAAACTTTTCACCACATTGTCAAAATCACAAAATACAAAACAACAGATTTTGGATCTTCTTTCTTTTTCCATGAATCTTTTTGACTATTTTTTTCTAATTTAATTTTTATTATGTTTAAGTTGATTTAAAAAAATATCTGGATGTTGCCAGTCATTAAAAATATATTAATATATTCATGACTACTTAAAAGCCATCAACAATGCAACACAAAGCGATGAGTACAAAAAATGCCTGAACAAACATTTCTAAAATTCTATTGAAAGAAAATAGATAATACTTTCTTTTTATCTTCTCTATGAAAAAGATTTATTAATAAGATAGTTGTTTTTATGGACTTCATCAAAAAATAAAATTGTGAAAATATTGCCCAGCAAATTTTAAAAAATATATAAAATACAAGATGGAAGAAAAACATAAGAGGCAAAATTGGCACAAAGGAAGAATTCCTTACATGATGACAAGAGTAAAAAGTCTAGTGAAATGAGTTTATATATTCTATAAATAAGGAACAAGTAATCCTAAGTCATTTAAAGTTAAGATTTTCATTAAAATACTTTCACAACTAAAAAGATGATAATCAAATGACATTTATATGGAAATGTATGGCTATTAAAGAATGAGAAATTTGAAAACTTTGAACTTGTTTAATTAGGTTATGTTTTTTCATTGACAATTCTCTTCTATGAAATCTAAAAAGTATTAGAGATAAACAAGTAAAGTCAAGCCAGATACTTTAGTTCCTAAATACATATTAAAAGATTATTAACCAATATGAGATTTAAAGTTTTAAATTAAGAGGACAGTGTCTATGTAGTAAGTATATTTGATTCATAACCTTAAAATCAGGATCTTGTTGTCCAATCAATATCATATATTCAAGTTTTAATTATAAAAATAGATTGATGTGTTATTTCTCTGAATCTTTGAGATGAAGCTTGATGATTAGTATTATCTACGTTATTCGGACTATTGTCCTCATCTTCATTGTTATCTGTACAACGTTTTGGCCGATGTGCCCTCCAGCCTTCTTCAGGTATTTCTTGTCAAACCCAGGAACCTTCTCTTCGAACTCAGGAACCTTCTTGTAATTGGGTTAGGTTCAACCCGAGTTCAATTCCTAGATGAAGCCACAGTTCCTATAGCGCTAATTCCCTTGGGAAAGGTATGAATCCAACTATTCTCCCTCCAGCTATGGGTAAATAGTAGGGCAGACTGGGCTCTTTAACCTTGGTTATGCATCTAGTCTAGGAGAAGAAAAACTCTGGATTCAAACCTGATCACTACTAGAATAGACTCAGGCCTAATTAGTGATCTATTTCTTTTTTTTTTTTTTTAAATTTGGTACATAAAAAAATTGAGAAAACACCAAAGTCAGGGACAAACAGGTATTTGCAACCCTTTTCCAATCTTACTAAGGATAAATTATCTAATGGGGGTTGTACTTGTTTACACTACAAATGGTAGTGAATGCTGCACCTACTCCATAGACGGAATGCCTATCCTGTAACAGGGTTGTTAGTAAGATATATTCTTCTTCTTGAGAAAATGACAGTAGATACTCATGGTAAAAAAATGATAGTAGATACTCATGGTAAAAAAATGATATCATTTGTTTAGTTATCTAGTACTAGATTAATTAACTTGAATTAAAAAATTCAAATTCATTTCAAAAGCTTCAGTTAAAGTTGTAAAGAGAGAAAAAGGTTCTGTTTTTTGTTGTTGTTTTATTTTATATCTTATCTGAAATTAAAATCCAATATTTTTTATTTTTCTTGATGTAATAGAAAGACTAGAGTCAGCAGTTAATCAAATTTCCTCTACTCGCTTTTTCTATTGTTACCTCAGGCTGGCTGTTATTGCACTACATTCCAACACACACACAGAGAGAGAGAGAGAGAGAGAGAGAGAGAGAGAGAGAGAGAGAGAGAGAGAGAGAGAGAGAGAGAGTGTTATGGTATGTGAATGTATATGAGGAAATAGTGTCTATCCATTCTATTGCATTAAGGAAATTATAGATAATAAGTCTTATCTCGAAATATTGGATAAGATTATGTGACCGTATGCCCAAAATCATATAAGTCAGCTGTGAGGTTTTCCATAAGATAATAACCAGACGAAATAGAGATTAGACTGAAGACAATAAGTTGCAGCAGTGGATGACCAAATCATGTGACCTCAACCCTATCAAGAATTTATGGTAAAGGATTGAAATTACCATCTGACACAATTAACCCACAAATATGATTAATCTCTACAATAATAAACAAACAGTAAGAAACCTGATTGAATTGATAACCTATAAATGTAATGTAAAAGTTTGGTAACTTTATTAAATCTTTGTATCTATATATATATATATATATATATATATTATAGCTAGAACCTAGCAAACCAACACATAAGATTTGTATTGAAACAATGCATTTAAAATGCTCTAACTTAGAGAATAAAGCAATTTCCAGTCTAATTTCTTTGTGGGGTATTGTATTCACAATAAATATGTAGGTTGGAGGTAAATTTTATGTGAAATGTAACATTAAAGAAACATGCAAAACAGTACAAATAATCACAAAGAAGTTTGAGTCATAATAAAAATTGTCCTTTATGTGTGTATTATAAATTGTATCAAATGATCAACAAGCTACAAAGGTCTGGTTTGGTTAATGAATTTCCCTTTTACAAATTCTTATTAGTGTATTTGTTCACCCGGTTCGAGGAGGATTGGTATTCGCGAACCTGCCTGTTCACTGGATACTGCCTTTCTGCTCTCTACTACTATAAATCTTCCCTTCCCCACTCTCAGAATGTCCATTAGTTGGTGGGAGTTTTGAAGTTTGGCGTCGGTCAGTCTGGCTTTGACTATTTTTAGAATACGACCCTTTTTTCTTTGTTCCTCCAAACCTGGTCTAACAAGAATCTACAGCTTTTGAACCATTACAAAAGCCCCCCCCCCCTAAGAGTGGAGTTTAATAATAATAAAAGTAATCGTTGTATCTTTTCCAGGAAACTATTCGACCTGAAAATGATCTTGAGTTTATTAAGGGAGAATCTTCTTGTTCAATTTCAGCATTTACTTCTTGCTTTAGAAGTTTTATTCTTATCTACCCTTTCTTTAACAGGTTTCTCTACTTTTTGTTTTTGTATTTCTATATACGGTTTTAACCTGTCCACAGAGACTCGAGTATCAATATCATTGTTTGTCTTTGTAATAAACAGGGTTAGTATGAAGCGTATGGTGGCAAGGAAGAAACAAACATGTATTTTGAGTTTCAAGATTGTATTGGAATAAATAACATGAGAACGAAGAAAAGCTGAAATTGAATTTAAGAGAGAAAGTTGATTTTGGTGATAGTAAAATGAATGATAAAATCAGTAAAAATATCAGGATTACCGTGGTAATGTGGTAGTGGGGTGGTGATGTAGGCAGAATTTTGTGTATGATACTTGGCGTATTTTTCTTGGTATCGCTGAACGATGTGGAATTATTCGCTTGTTGACTGTCGGTCAGATTTGGGTAGAGGTAGGTGAGAATGTAAGTCGGCCGCCTGTGATGTGGTTTGCGCGTGTCGCTCGTTTTGTCTGCTGTCGGCTTTCCAAAGCCGATTTTATATAGGCCTGTGTGATCTGAAATCGGATCACAGAAGCCTTTTTTTGTTTTTTTGCGGGGAGAGCTTTCGATTGGAAGAAAATGTGAGTTTATTTACAAAATTATTTTATTTTTATTTTTTGGGCATTCTTGTTTTCCAACCGGAACTTCAATTTGGAGCCTATGCGCAAAAAACGTGTTAAATTGGTCACTTCTTTTTAGGCTACCATGGAGTAAACTTCCGGTTGGCGTCACAACTTATGTTTTGTTTGTTGTCGAGTGTGTGTATCTTTTTTATTGCGGTGTGTGCGCGAATTGAATTGGTAATTAGTGAATCGGGAGATATCTATTATTGTTTATGTAACATCTTAATCCAAAAATATTTAGGTGTTTGCTGAAGGACTGTGCAGGGACCTGAATTAGGGTGCCTCTAATGATCTTCGAACACGATCCACTCTAATCCAAACTTTATCATAAGTTTGAAGCTTTTCTGGGACATAAGATTTTGGGATTTATTTGGTAAAGTCTCTCAAATCAAATTGTGACATGGTTTTATGCAGTTCTCTTGTGAAACGTTGAGTTACATTCTCCTCGTTTGTACTATCTATTAGTAGCTGTGATAGTAAAATTTGTGTGCCTGTGACAGCGTAAAAAGTAGAAGAATCAGAGCTGTTGGGAATACTGCAAATTCCAAGATCTACTATTGGAAGGGCTGAACGTCAGGACTCTTTTCGTGCTATAATAGCAGTTTTAATGGTCATGTGAGCTCTCTCAACTAAACCATTGCATTGAGGGTGATAAACTGTTGTACGTAGCCTATAAAAAATATTTTTGCCAATTCATTAAATAACTCCCTTTCGAATTGCTTCCCTTTGTCTGTTATAACATGCAAATAAACACCCCATCGTGTGATCTATGCCTCAGCCACACTACATGGCCTCAGCCACACTACATGCACTGATTTCACTCATGGGTTGCGCTTCTATCCATCGTGTTCGGGAAAGATTAGGATGAACACAACAGGAATTTACATAAGTACATAAAGGCTTCTTATGAAGGCTGAAAAAGAGAAGGGCTTCATATTCAACAGCTCCAAATTCAACGTAAAACGTAAAAGATCAATAAACATTTTTCTGTGCAGCGTACGATGAAAAAGTTATTCGCCCTGACCCAAAGAAATTAGAAGATACCCCCCTCCCCCATAAATATAGTGTAAATGGTTACCTGCATGTCCCCATTCAAACAAAAACTATTTGAACAGACAACAAAACTACGTGACCTTTTAAAAAAGGACAGGGAGTTCGTATGGACAAAAGGTAATGCAAAAGTTTTCCAGTGGTTCAAAGTCCTCATAAGTAAGGAAACACTACAATATTTCGAGCCTACCAGACCAACAATCATGCACCATCTAGAAGAAGCTCTGGAGTTACACTTGTACAATAGGTGGTCGTGATTGCATTCAAGTCCCTAACACTGGCTGAACAGATGTATGCAAATATCACCAACCAGACTCTAAAAGATGGAGATGCAAGGATACAACATCATAATATCCTGGAAATGAGACTATAGAAAGATTGGCAATTGATGTCTGACATGCCCAAAATACCAAATGACACAACAAAGGAAAGCCTACTACCACATGAGATCCATCAAGACTCTGGCAGATAGTTGGCACTGGCCTATTCTACCTTGATGGAGTAATGTACATACTAGTAGAAGACTACTACTCAAAGTTCCATTTACTATGCAAAATATACAACCTAAACACAAGTCATGAGGTTATAGTAGGTATACCCAAAAATTCGGCTGCTTTTCATTTTAAAAAACGAATTAAAATTAATTAAATCGATTATTTAAGGTCAATTTTTTGTCTGAGTCGAAAAGTAGTAGCAGAATGAGCATCAGTAAAAAAATTTTTTAAAAAGCGAAATAATATTACACATGTAATTTATTTTTAATACATTTGAAACGATTTTTTCGGTCAATTTCGATCGCGTTTGGCCTGAAACACTGTTTAAAGATGGTGTAAAATCTGTGTTTACAAAATAAATGTAACATTCGCGATGGAAGAAATTACCAAAAATCAGGGAATTATTCAATTTTAATGAGATTTTTAGTATTGATTTATCAATGAATGAATTTTTATATGCATCATTTATTTTATTTCAAAACTTTAATTAGGTATTTCTGCTATGATAAATTAATATATAAAATTAATTTAAAATATGAGCAGCATGATGTTAAGTTTAAAATGTTATATTATGTTATATGATTAAAAAATATTTTCAATAACTACTTTACTTTAGTATCAATCACCATATTTTTTGTCGAAAACTATATTGGAAATTTAGCGCCCCCCCCCCACACACTTTTAAACGGAACAAATATTGATGTATTTTTTTTCTTTTAAGATAATAGCCAATTAAATAATTATCGAAAGGAGTAAAAAAAAATCTCCAAAAATTATTTTTTTAGTTTTTGTTTTCATTTTTTTTCTGATTTTCGGTACCGTTTTACTACCCGAACTGATTCATTAATTTTTTTTCTTCTGTTCACACCTTCGATCTTTTGTCTTTTAATTTATGCAGAAAAAAGTATCAATCACATATAACCCCACCGATATATTTCGCCCCAAAATAAGAGGGGATCAAAGTTAAGTGACCTGAAAAAAATCAGAAAGTTTGGAATAAAATAACTGATGCATTATAAAATTCATTCATTGCTAAATAGCTATGTGCAAAATATCGCTGGCTGTTAAAAAAGGTGATCACAGGAAATTATTCTAAAAATCATATAAAATAAACTAACTATCCGATTTTAATAAAATTTTCGGTTATGAAGTAAAAAAAACGAACTTTTATTGTAAATAAATGCTTACTAAATTGAAAAGGCTAATAATTTTTTCGTTAGTTTTTGTTTCCCATTGATCCCCCGTACCAAGATTTTTTTTTGTACATAAATAAATTTTACATTTTTCAAAGACAATTTAATGAAGGAACATAAAAAAAAAGATAATTCGCTAATAAATCGGTTTTGGAAATAGGCACATTAAACATTGAAACTTAAATTCGTAAATAAGAAAAATATGTATTTTTTTTTTTAATTGTTAGATTATTTTTAAAAGAATTTTATATCAAAAGTTCATATTGTCTACATTTTTATTTTATTTTTCAGGGATTTTTAAAAATTTATAAAATGTAAAATAAATACTTTTCTTTAATGTACAGCAAAATAGTATTCATTTAATCAAAGAAAATATTGTATAAAAAATATCTTGCTAAAATAATGACATAGTATATGTCGGTTTTTATTTTATAAATTTTTGAAAATAATGTTTGAATTAAAATTTTCGTCATTCTTATTACGGATGGATCAAAGAGAAATAAAACTGGGTTTTGGGGAAAACTGTTGTTGTTGTTTTCACTGTGTTCTGGGTCCATAAGTTAATAGGTTCGAATCCGTGACGCATGTATAATTATACTCTGTAAAAGAAAACTCAAACAAACAGTGTTTGAAGAAATTTATTATTTTATTTGGAAACAATAATTCTCCCGTTTATATCCAGAAAGCAGATATTACCGTTCAGTTAAAATTTTATTATAAATAATTTCTAACATTTAATTCTGATTTTCCCAACTTTCTTTTTTAATAATATTAAGAGTTAAATCGTAGGCATCAAGAAATGCTAAATTAGTAATTTGTTTTTGCTTCAGAAAATAATTTTTTATACGTATAGTCCTTCATACTAACAAAAGGTGCACACGTCAAGATGCGATAACTGACAACAAAGAGTGATAATTACGGCAATTTACTTTAAAATGCAAAAATTAGGTTTTATGGAAAGAAATTTTTTTTTTTTTTTAAACACATGAACTTGGAATAGATCTTTATATTAAACGTAAGAGAAACATTAAAAAGTTAATTTTCCATTTTTTATTGACGTTTTAAAAATTTTTTAACAATTAAGCGGACATTTTGAAAGTGCGCGTTTTGAACATACCTAATTTAAATCAACTTAAAATTTATACTGATATTGGTATAAATGGTATAAACAAAAACACGGATTTTTGACAAATTGGGTATACAACTGTTATAGATGCTTTGAAGTTATTCAAGAACATAGGATTCCCAAGAGATAGTGACATCACAAGGCAGTTTTTCAAACTCGTTAGAAAACAATGTTATAAATCTGCATTTGAAATGATATCTAGAAATACATGGTTATTACCCCTTATTATTACATAACTAACACACGTTGTGATTGTTGATCCCTAGTAAAAGGCTCCAATTATAGTGTCTTCTATTTTAGGTTGGACTGGTCACTTCTCACTATTGTATTCTGATAGATCTTATTCAGTGGCTGACACGAATTACAATTTTTCTCACTATATATCTTAGTCCATAACACGTGTAGGGTAATGTTCTGTAAAATTAGGTATGTTCAAAACGCGCACTTTCAAAATGTCCGCTTAATTGTTAAAAATATTTTAAAACGTCAATAAAAAATGGAAATTTAACTTTTTAATGTTTTCTCTTACGTTTAATATAAAGATCTATTCCAAGTTCATGTGTTATAAAAAAAAAAAAGAAATTTCTTTTCCATAAAACCTAAATCTTTGCATTTTAAAGTAAATTGCCGTAAATTATCACTCTTTGTTGTCAGTTATCGCATCTTGACGTGTGCACCTTTTGTTAGTATGAAGGACTATACGTATAAAAAATTATTTTCTGAAGCAAAAACAAATTACTAATTTAGCATTTTCTTGATGCCTTACGATTTAACTCTTAATATTATTAAAAAAGAAAGTTAGGAAAATCAGAATTCAAATGTTAGAAATTATTTATAATAAAATTTTAACTGAACGGTAATATCTGCTTTCTGGATATAAACGGGAGAATTATTTGTTTCCAAATAAAATAATAAATTTCTTCAAACACTGTTTGTTTGAGTTTTCTTTTACAGAGTATAATTATACATGCGTCACGGATTCGAACCTATTAACTTATGGACCCAGAACACAGTGAAAACAACAACAACAGTTTTCCCCAAAACCTAGTTTTTATTTCTGTTTGATCCATCCGTAATAAGAATGACGATGAATTTTAATTCAAACATTATTTTCAAAAATTTATAAAATAAAAACCGACATATACTATGTCATTATTTTTAGCAAGATATTTTTTATACAATATTTTCTTTGATTAAATGAATACTATTTTGCTGTACATTAAAGAAAAGTATTTATTTTACATTTTATAAATTTTTAAAAATCCCTGAAAAATAAAATAAAAATGTAGACAATATGAACTTTTGATATAAAATTCTTTTGAAAATAATCTAACAATTAAAAAAAAAAAAATACATATTTTTTCTTATTTACGAAATTTAAGTTTCAATGTTTAATGTGCCCTATTTCCAAAACCGATTTATTAGCGAATTATCTTTTTTTTTTTTTTTACATATGTTCCGTCATTAAATTGTCTTTTGAAAAATGTAAAATTCATTTATGTACAAAAAAAAGATCTTGATACGGGGGATCAATGGGCAAAACAAAAACTAACGAAAAAAGTTATTAGCTTTTTCAATTTAGTAAGCATTTATTTACAATAAAAGTTCGTCTTTTATCACTTCATGAACCGAAAGTTTTATTAAAATCGGATAGTTAGTTTATTTTATATGATTTTTAGAATAATTTCCTGTGATCACCTTTTTATACAGCCCACGATATTTGCACATAGCTATTTAGCAGTGAATGAATTTTATAATGCAATCAGTTTATATTTATCAAAACTTTCCTGATTTTTTTTCAGGTCACTTAACTTTGATCCCGCTTCTTATTTTGGGGGCGAAATTATCGGTGGGTTATATGTGATTGATACTTTTTCTGCATAAATTAAAAGACAAAAGATCGAAGGTGTGAACAGAAGAAAAAAATTAATGAATCAGTTCGGGTAGTAAAACGGTACGAAAATCAGAAAATAAAAATGAAAACAAACTAAAAATAATTTTTGGAGATTTTTTTTTTTACCTCCTTTCGATAATTAATTTAATTGGCTATTTCTTTATAAAGAAAAAAAAAACATGCATATTTTTGTTCCGTTTAAAAGTGTGTGGGGGGGGCGCTAAATTTCCAATATAGTTTCGACAAAAATCTGGGTGATTGGATACTAAAGTAAAGTAGTTATTGAAAAATATTTTTATCATATAACATATATAACATTTTAAACTTAAATAATGGCTGGCTCAATATTTTAAATTAATTTTAATATATTAAATTTATCATGCAGAAATACCTAATTAAAGTTTTGAAATAAAATAAATGATGCTTATAAAATTCAATTCATTGATATCAATACTAACGATCTCATTAAAATTGAATAATTCCTGAATTTTTGGTATTTTCTTCCATCGCGAATGTTACATTTATTTTGTAAACACAGATTTTACACCATCTTAAACAGTGTTTTCAGGCCAAACGCGATCGAAATTGACCGAAAAAATCGTTTCAAATGTATTCAAAAATAAATTACATGTGTAATATTATTTCGCTTTTTAAAAAAATTTTTTTTACTGAATGCTCATTCTGCTACTACTTTTCGACTCAGACAAAAAATTGACCTAAATACGATTTAATTAATTTTAATTCGTTTTACATGAAAAGCCAGCCGAATTTTTGGGTATACCTACTATAACCTCATGATTGTGTTAGTTGTATATTTTGCATAGTAAAGGAACTTTGAGTAGTATCTTCTACTAGTATGTCATTAACTCATCAAGGTAGAAAATAGGCCAGTGCCTACTATCTGCAGAGTCTTGATGGGATCTCATGTGGAGTAGGCTTTCCTTTTGTTGTGGTCATTTGGTATTTTTGGGCATGTCAGACATCATTGCCAATCTTTTCTATAGTCTCATTTCCAGGATAATTATGATGTTTGTATCCTTGCATCTTCCATCTTTTAGAGTGGTTGGTGATATTTGCATACAATCTGTTCAGCCAGTGTTAGGGACTGAATAATCAGCGACCACCTTATTGTACAAGTGTACTCCACGAGGCTTCTTCTGATGGTGCATGATTGTTTGGTCATGAGTAGTAGAATATTGTAAGTGTAGTTCGCTTACTTATGAGGACTTTGAACCACTGGAAAACTTTTGCATTACCTTTTGTCCATACGAACTCCCTGTCCTTTTTTAAGGTCACGTAGTTTTGGGTTGTCTGTTCAAATAGTTTTGTTTGATGGGGACATGCAGGTAACCATTCACTATATTTATGGGGAGGGGGTATCTTCTATTTCTTTGGTTCAGGGCGAATAACTTTTTCATCGTACGCTGCACAGAAAAATGTTATTGATCTTTTACGTTTTAAGTTGAATTTGGAGCTGTTGAATATGAAGCCCTTCTCTTTTTCAGCCTTCATAAGAAGCCTTTATGTACTTTATGTAAATTCCTGTTGTGTTCATCCTAATCTTTCCGAACACGATGGATAGAAGCGCAACCCATGAGTGAAATCAGTGCATGTAGTGTGGCTGAGGCCATGTAGTGTGGCTGAGGCATAGATCACACGATGGGTGTTTATTTGCATGTTATAACAGACAAAGGGAAGCAATTCGAAGGAGTTATTTAAATGAATTGGCAAAAATATTTTTATAGGCTACGTACACAGTTTATCACCCTCAATGCAATGGTTTAGTTGAGAGAGCTCACTGACCATTAAAACTGCTATTATAGCACGAAAAGAGTCTGACGTTCAGCCCTTCAATAGTAGATCTTGGAATTTGCAGTATTCCAACAGCTCTGATTCTTCTACTTTTTACGCTGTCACAGGCACACAAATTTTACTATCACAGCTACTAATAGATAGTACAAACGAGGGAATGTAACTCAACGTTTCACAAGAGAACTGCTAAAACCATGTCACAATTTGATTGAGAGACTTTACCAAATAATCAAAATCTTATGTCCCAGAAAAGCTTCAAACTTATGATAAAGTTTGGATTAGAGTGATCGTGTTCGAAGATCAATTAGAGGCACCCTAATTCAGGTCCCTGCACAGTCCTTCAGCAAACACCTAAATATTTTTGGATAAGATGTTACATAAACAATAATAGATATCTCCGATTCACTAATTACCAATTCAATCGCGCACACACCGCAATAAAAAAGATACACACACTCGACAACAAACAAAACATAAGTTGTGACGCCAACCGGAAGTTTACTCCATGGTAGCCTAAAAAGAAGTGACCAATTTAACACGTTTTTGCGCATAGGCTCCAAATTGAAGTTCCGGTTGGAAAACAAGAATGCCAAAAAATAAATAAAATAATTTTGTAAATAAACTCACATTTTTCTTCCAATCGAAAGCTCTCCCGCAAAAAACAAAAAAGGCTTCTGTGATCCGATTTCAGATCACAACAGGCCTATATAAAATCGGCTTTGGAAGCCGACAGCAGACAAAACGAGCGACACGCGCAAACCACATCAAGGCGGCCGACTTACATTCTCACCTACCTCTACCCAATCTGACGACAGTCAACAGCGAATAATTCACATCGTTCAGCGATACCAAGAAAATACGCCAAGTATCATTACACAAAATTCTGCCTAATCACCACCACTACCAACATTACCACGGTAATCCTGATATTTTTACTGATTTTATCATTCATTTACTATCACCAAATCAACTTTCTCTCTTAAATTCATTTCAGCTTTTTCTTCGTTCTCATGTTATTTATTCCAATACAATCTTGAAATCAAATACTTTTGTTTCTTCCTTGCACCATACCGCTTCATACTACCCTGTTTATTACAAGACAAACAATGATATTGATACTCGAGTCTCTGTGGACAGGTTAAAACCGTATATAGAAATACAAAAAACAAAAAGTAGAGAAACCTGTTAAAGAAAGGGTAGAATAGAATAAAACTTCTAAAGCAAGAAGTAAATGCTGAAATTGAACAAGAAGATTCTCCTTAATAACTCAAGATCATTTCAGGTCGAATAGTTTCCTGGAAAAGATACAACGATTTTTTATTATTATTAAACTCCACTCTTAGGGGGGGGGGCTTTTGTAATGGTTCAAAAGCTGTAGATTCTTGTTAGACCAGGTTTGGGAGACAAAGAAAAAAGGGTCGTATTCTAAAAATAGTCAAAGCAGACTGACCGACGCCAACTTCAAAACTCCACCAACTAATGGACATTCTGAGAGTGGGGAAGGGAAGATTATAGTAGTAGAGAGCAGAAGGGCAGTATCCAGTGAACAGGCAGGTTCGCGAATACCATCCTCTCGAACCGGTGAACAAATACACTAATAAGAATTTGTAAAAGGGAAATTCATTAACCAAACCAGACCTTTGTAGCTTGTTGATCATTTGATACAATTTATAATACACACATAAAGGACAATTTTTATTATGACTCAAACTTCTTTGTGATTATTTGTACTGTTTTTGCATGTTTCTTTAATGTTACATTTCACATAAAATTTACCTCCAACCTACATATTTATTGTGAATACAATACCACAAAGAATTAGACTGGAAATTGCTTTATTCTCTAAGTTAGAGCATTAAATGCATTGTTTTCAATACAAATCTTATGTGTTGGTTTGCTAGGTTCTAGCTATATATATATATATATATATATATATATAGATACAAAGATTTAATAAAGTTACCAAACTTTTACATTACATTTATAGGTTATCAATTCAATCAGGTTTCTTATGTTTGTTTATTATTGTAGAGATTAATCATATTTGTGGGTTAATTGTGTCAGATGGTAATTTCAATCCTTTACCATAAATTCTTGATAGGTTGAGGTCACATGATTTGGTCATCCACTGCTGCAACTTATTGTCTTCAGTCTAATCTCTATTTCGTCTGGTTATTATCTTATGGAAAACCTCACACAGCTGACTATATGATTTTGGGGCATACGGTCACATAATCTTATCCAATATTTCGAGATAAGACTTATTATCTATAATTTCCTTAATGCAATAGAATGGATAGACACTATTTCCTCATATACATTCACAACCATAACACTCTCTTCTCTCTCTCTCTCTCTCTCTCTCTCTCTCTCTCTCTCATCTCTCTCTCTCTCTCTCTCTCTGTGTGTGTGTTGGAATGTAGTGCAATAACAGCCAGCCTGAGGTAACAATAGAAAAAGCGAGTAGAGGAAATTTGATTAACTGCTGACTCTAGTCTTTCTATTACATCAAGAAAATAAAAAATATTGGATTTTAATTTCAGATAAGATATAAAATAAAACAACAACAAAAAACAGAACCTTTTTCTCTCTTTACAACTTTACTGAAGCTTTTGAAATGAATTTGAATTTTTTAATTCAAGTTAATTAATCTAGTACTAGATAACTAAACAAATGATATCATTTTTTTACCATGAGTATCTACTATCATTTTTACCATGAGTATCTACTGTCATTTTCTCAAGAAGAAGAATATATCTTACTAACAACCCTGTTACAGGATAGGCATTCCGTCTATGGAGTAGGTGCAGCATTCACTACCATTTGTAGTGTAAACAAGTACAACCCATTAGATAATTTATCCTTAGTAAGATTGGAAAGGGTTGCAAATACCTGTTTGTCCCTGACTTTGGGTGTTTTCTCAATTTTTTTATGTACCAAATTTAAAAAAAAAAAAGAAATAGATCACTAATTAGGCCTGAGTCTATTCTAGTAGTGATCAGGTTTGAATCCAGAGTTTTTCTTCTCCTAGACTAGATGCATAACCAAGGTTAAAGAGCCAGTCTGCCTACTATTTACCCATAGCTGGAGGGAGAATAGTTGGATTCATACCTTTCCCAAGGGAATTAGCGCTATAGGAACTGTGGCTTCATCTAGGAATTGAACTCGGGTTGAACCTAACCCAATTACAAGAAGGTTCCTGAGTTCGAAGAGAAGGTTCCTGGTTTGACAAGAAATACCTGAAGAGGCTGGAGGGCACATCGGCCAAAACGTTGTACAGATAACAATGAAGATGAGGACAATAGTCCGAATAACGTAGATAATACTAATCATTCAAGCTTCATCTCAAAGATTCAGAGAAATAACACATCAATCTATTTTTATAATTAAAACTTGAATATATGATATTGATTGGACAACAAGATCCTGATTTTAAGGTTATGATCAAATATACTTACTACATAGACACTGTCCTCTTAATTTAAAACTTTAAATCTCATATTGGTTAATAATCTTTTAATATGTATTTAGGAACTAAAGTATCTGGCTTGACTTTACTTGTTTATCTCTAATACTTTTTAGACTTCATAGAAGAGAATTGTCATGAAAAAACATAACCTAATTAAACAAGTTCAAAGTTTTCAATTTCTCATTCTTTAATAGCCATACATTTCCATATAAATGTCATTTGATTATCATCTTTTAGTTGTGAAAGTATTTTTAATGAAAATCTTAACTTTAAATGACTTAGGATTACTTGTTCCTTATTTATAGAATATATAAACTCATTTCACTAGACTTTTTACTCTTGTCATCATGTAAGGAATTCTTCCTTTGTGCCAATTTTGCCTCTTATGTTTTTCTTCCATCTTGTATTTTATATATTTTTTAAAATTTGCTGGGCATATTTTCACAATTTTATTTTTGATGAAGTCCATAAAAACAACTATCTTATTAATAAATCTTTTCATAGAGAAGATAAAAAGAAAGTATTATTATTTTCTTTCAATAGAATTTTAGAAATGTTTGTTCAGGCATTTTTTGTACTCATCGCTTTGTGTTGCATTGTTGATGGCTTTTAAGTAGTCATGAATATATTAATATATTTTTAATGACTGGCAACATCCAGATATTTTTTAAATCAACTTAAACATAATAAAAATTAAATTAGAAAAAAATAGTCAAAAAGATTCATGGAAAAAGAAAGAAGATCCAAAATCTGTTGTTTTGTATTTTGTGATTTTGACAATGTGGTGAAAAGTTTCTATTCTGATCTTTTAGCTTAGATTAATGATTGTTTTTGTTAAATCAATGAAATATTACAAGCTTTCAACATTTAAAATACAAAAAGAAACTCAACAATAGATGATTATTTGCAAAATTTACAGAAATAATAACTATATAAGCTATACAGAATATGCAGCTGTATAAAATGTACAGAAAAGGGTACAATTTTCTGTACATTTTAGCTGAGTTCAAATTCTTGATGTGCTGTTCGTTTTGCTCTAATGCCCTTGTGGGTAAAATAGTATGGCAGATTGAGCTTTCTAGTCATTGTAGTGGGCAACCAGTCTAGGAGAAGGACAACTTTGAATCCAGATCATAAATAGTCAATGGAAAATCACTCTATATCTCTCCCAAGAACAGTCATAGTAATGCACAATTTATTGATAATGAAGCTGTGTGGATCCATGATCATCCAAGTCCTGGAAATGTTTTGCACTTTTTCTATATCAATTATATACAAAGTGTGTTCAAAAGTATCAAAACTGTTGTATTTAGTAAGACAAAGATGAACAATAGATGAAATATTAATTTTTTTCAGATTTAATTATCTTTTCTTGGCAATCAAAACACTTATTCCAGTGAGTTTTCTATTGGTCAAAGCACCTCTGAAACTCTTATTTTGATATAGCATGAAGATTTGCCATCATATTTATTTTGATGTTCTCCATGTCCTCAAATCTTACTCTTGGGAGGAAATCAGAAAAAGTGGCATGGGGCTGATGGTCTGTTGATTATGAAGGCTTCTATATTTCTACAATCCTGTGCTTCATTCAATTTCATTTAAAAAGCTTTATGCTTTATTTTCATATTGGTACTTATTATATAAGTTGCTTAGTCATGCACATTTAAATTTAAAAAATAAAAATATCTAAAACTTTAATCTCCATGTTTTTTTATTACATATTCAGACAAAGGTTTTAAGGGATTACAGTCTGGTCAACATTCAAACATTCTTCTAGGTCTATAAAGATTTGAAAATGCCAGTTTTTCATTAACCCCATGTAGATATTTATTCACCATAACAGGTCTCCTGTTTTCCTCCAAATATTTTGATGAGTTTTTCAGAGATCCAGACATCATCATTAATTTGCTCATAAGCTCTATCATTACTAGAATAAGCTGTACTACCAAGGAATTTGTGGATGAGCATATGGCTAGAAGCAAAGGATGATAAGTAGGTTGGAACTGGCTGGATGGATGTTGATTAGAAGCCAAAGCTACTGAATCTCAGTGGAAGCTTTGCTTACTTCCAGTCTGTTTTGTTAAAATTAACATTACCTGTAAATTCAACACAAGACCAAATTGTAGCACCCATTCCATTGAGGGATTCTGATTCAAGATAACAAAGAACACTTTGAAAGATGTAAATAAACCCTGAGGAGGCAAAACAGTTCTTCAAAGAAAAAGGGAAAAAAATATATATATAAAACATTTATTTCCATTAACAATTTAAACTATTTGTTCCTTGACTTTTATATATCCTGGACTTGAGCCTAGAAATTGACCCAAAAAAAAAAGAATCAAGCACAAAACACATTCAAACTTCATAGTGCAGTTTAAAATTATCATCCAATTAAAAGAAAGGCTACCATGAATGGTTGGGATATTAAGTCTTTTATTTTTTTAAATTTCTAATATGTTTCCAAATATCAAATGATATAAATGATATATCAGGCTTAAAGTGCATAGTAGGATAGTGCTTTTCTAACCAGATGAATATTAATATTAGTAGTAGCATAGTATTGCCACAAGTTTCACAAATCAATTGATTTTTGTTTAATTAATTAATTATATCACTTAATCAGTTTTGTGTGTTTCTTAATTATAAACATATTAAGGTGTGTGCAATATTTAAAATCTGAATGACATCTTCTTTTGGAGTGATAAAATGACATGCACGTACCCCGACATTCCTTTATATATGTATATATATATATATATATGAGAGAGAGGTCTCTCTTCTTATCCATGCATTAGTATCCACTTGTACCATGACTATTTCTGTTATGGTCTAATTTACTCCTGGTTTTAAATTCAGTTTGTCTTCTTCTTAGACTGGTTACACACTAAGGTCAGTGAATCAAGTTACTTTTACTATTTCACTCATTGCCAGAGGGAGAAGAGATTGATTGACAATTTTCTCAAAGGCATAATTCTGAAGTAAACACCTTGGTCAGAATTTGAACTCAGCTCACTAATTCTATTTTCTGCGGCAATAATAATTACCCCATCTTTATATATATATATATATATATATATATATATATATATATAATAGAATGGAAGAATTATGATATGAAAACCAAAATTTGGGGGAGTATTTATTCATTTTTTAAATAAATACACCACAAAATTTTGGTTTTCATTTTGGTTAAGAAACAATTTGTGTATGATAGAATAAATATATTTTATAGACAATAACAGATTATTTATTAACAACTTTTTAGAGATTTTCATGATTAAAGTTCATTATAACTATTTGCCAACCAAAATAAGTTTATTGCAACAAAAAAAAAACAACAAAAAAAACCCCAATAACTTTATACTTGTTCAATCACCATTATTAATTCTTTTTTCCACATTTTATTTTTATATATTAAAATCTATTCAAACTTTGAGTAAAATAACTAAACAAAAAAATACAAAAATGAATTTATTCAGTAACACAAATATCTGACTGCATAATCCTAGACATTTGATAAAATAATAATTTTGTTTCTGGAGACAAAAGTCAAGTAGTTAACCTTTTATTTCAGTACTTTACAAGCTGTAATGCTTGTTAACACTTAAAACTTTAACATTTAAGAATGTTATAAGTATCTGTATAACCTCTTTGGGTGTGTGTTTGTGTGTGTGTGTTTGTGTGTATGCGTGCGTATGCACTAGAAAGAAAAATACAATTTAGAAAATCAAATTGATGTTTCACCAGCAGCAAAACATGTCAATCTGATTTTCAAAATTAACCTTTTTTATTTTTTGTTCTTCAGATTAAAGGCCAAACCTTACTAACACACACAAACACACACATACACACACACACACACACACACACATATATATATATATATATATATATATATATATGACAATTTTTCTATCTTTCTGTCTCAGGAGAGCCTATCTGCTCTAAAAATTAGTATTCAAAATTCTTACTTTTTTGCTTGTATTCATACACTAACTAAGGTACTACTAATAATATATAACTACCTTAGTTATCAAGTAGTCTTTGCTGTATGTGTTGGTCTGAAAAAGTTTCTATATAGTTTAGTTAAGTTTTTCATATTACACTCATACATACATATACAGTTATATATAAGTGTGAAATACCTAGATACTAAAACATTTTACCTCCCTATTCAATGCTTCCAAAAATTATAGTAAATCTCAGCAAGAAATATCTTCAATGTAAATATAACTAATCCAATTAAACTGTGTTCGCATAAAGAAAATGGAAAACAATGCCATATGAGTTTTATATAATTTATCTAAAAATTACAATTCTTAAAATGTCTACATAATTGTCTATATTAATTTGCTGGAAAAAATTTTGAAAGCATTTTTTTAATTTTTAGGAAAAGAAAAGCTTCAGTACAATAAATAATCAGTAAAAATAAGTATTAAGCTTTTTTTAGTATAATCTTCAGTAGTGACAGCTAGAAAATGATATTTGGAGATCATTTGACATAGAACACTAATAACCAATTTAATTTGTATCTATTCAAAGTCAATTATTGCAAAATGAATAAATAAAACAAAGACATCCATTGAAAAAAAAGTGTCATGTACTCTTTTACTGTTTATGATTTAAAAAGAATATATTTGTATGCTTTACATAAAAAAGAAAAAAAGAAAATATCATAACTAACTGAAAACCTGCCCTGTGATTTTCAGTTAGATGTCTACTTTCTAAGGATTTGGTATAGCTAAACTGATGGATGCAATGTATGGGTCCATTTTAGTGTTAGGCTTCCATTGTAAATAAAATTTATCATTAAAACTTTAGAATTTTTGGAATTTTCCAAAACTAATATGTTGAATCATGCTTTGTGACTCCATTAGTAATCTAGCCACCCTTGAGTTATGTGATGACACACAAAGATATTTGGGGAATTATAGAAAGATGTATAAAAAATCACTGAACTAGCATCATCAAAGATTAAGAAAAAGTAATCTTCACATGCTTGTAGAATGAATATCTGGATTCTCAGAAGCAGATTCAACTTGCAACACAGTTGAGTACTGATCAGTCTACACAAATCTTTACATGGTACTGCAAACAGTTCCCTGCCACCAGTGGCCATGTTGCAAGTTCTCCGCAATCTGTTTCCAGCTAAGCCCTCTCAGTCAGACATTATAAGTGATATAGTACAACAGCGCTGATGGCAACATTTGGTTATAGCCATCATGTCACCAGATCTAGTCCGTGCCAGATATCATGGTGATCCACAATATAGAAAGTTAATTAGTGTGATACAACAAGGCTTCCCACAGGCATGTGATCTCACTGCACCTGAGGTCCATAAATATTGGGAGACAAGGCACCACCTCAGCACTGACAATGGTGTTGATGGATCAAGAGATTGTCATCCCCAGCCCATAATTGAAAAAAAGTTCTGCACTGTTTACATTCTGCACACCAGGGCATGGTTGGCATGAAAGTACGTGTCAATGATTCTGTGTACTGGCTCAGGATGGATGTCTCAATCTGCAATATTAGGGCCAATTACATGGTATGCTCAAACATCATCCCTAGTCAACCACGGGAGCCAATCACCTTAACACAATCATCTGATTGGCCATTCCAGCAGATTGTCATGGATCTGTTTTATGTTGGAGATCATGCATACCTTGCATATGCTGATAGACTAAATGTTTGGCTCATTCTATATCACTTGAGCCATGGACAAGCAAATGCCTCCAGGATTATCTCAATTTTTCAAGATATTCCAGAATTATGGTGTCCCAGAAGAACTCAGCAGTGATGGTGGCCCACCCTTCACATCCGTCACATTTAAGCAATTCCTAGAAGACTGGGCTGTAAAGTACAGACTATCATCAGTTGCCTATATACAACCCAATGGTTGGGCAGAGTTAGCCATCAAGACAGCAAAGAGAACAGTGAATAGCAACACAGGACCCCAGAGATCTCTGGAAAAGGACCAGGCAGCAAATTCTATCCTCCAATATCAGAACACGTCTATCTAGAGCACCGGGCTATCCCCTACACAACTTCTTCCCTACTGCTAGCTGTGTGACTTCATACTATCCTAACCCACATGCAAAGTGTATCCCAGCAGCTCAGTAGTGAGATTAGCCTGTTTCAATGCAATGCAGTCCTAATAGAGAGATACAAACACAGGGAATACACTGTATTCACTTCAGAAGGAAGACATTGTCTCCATGCAGCGTCTGAACAATCTTCAATGGGACATAACAGACAGAGTTCTTGGAACCCTCCCTAATCATCAATACTGAATCAATATTGATGGATCAGGTAGAATCACATTGCGGAATCAACAATTCTTCAGGAAGCTTGAAGCACCAGTGGTCCCTACACCTATTCTTAGTGCTTTGCCTGAGGCACCTAAACCAACCTTTAAGGATTCCCCACAAACCAAAGGAATTGTAACAATGCCACTCAGGGACCTGGCCTAATCCAGTGTCACTCCACCCCCCTAAGCCAATGCCAACAAAAATCCCCTAGGCATTGTCCAGGTTGCCCCCTTGTAATTGGCCAGACTGAAAGGAACTAACTTCCCCTCAAAGGCCATTGCACCCAGGCAACCGGGGTGGGGGAGGGAAGGGAGATGTAGAATGAACATCATACACACCTTCACAGGAAGGCTGTGACTAGCATCCAGTCACCAGACAAAAAAAGACAGAGCGTAACCGAATATAATCTGTAGTAACTGACAGAACACAGCCAAGTGTTCAGTATATATGGATAAAAATATTTACACTAAAACCACCAACCAATCAGAATCCTTGAAATAGACTTGGCTGTGCCACATAGTAGAATAGCCCAACCTCCTATTTAAACCACCTACCAAGTCTGGATTCATAGAAGCAGATTCAACTTGCAGCACAGTTGAATACTGATTAGTCTACACAAATCTCTTCAATGCTTAGCAAAAGGATTTAATATGTAAGCATACAATAAGTATTTTCATATGTGAACATTCAGTGAAACATTTTTGGAAAATATGCATCGTAGTGCAAATTCTTTTATTTCAACTTAATAAAATACCCACATGTACAAAATGAAAACTTTTAAATATGCAAATGTTTGTAAATCTACACACAGAGTTGGTTAACAAATTATTAATTTATAAAGTTTAAGAAATGCAAAAAGTAAAAAATAATAAAATAAATAAAAAGTAATTTAAGCAAAGATAAAAAGTTACTAAACTTTTACTATAAAAAAGGAAACTAAAACATTTTTATGATTTAATTAAAATAATTAAACAGTGAAGATAACAGATTGTTATTATTTTTACTTTATAAGATGGGCAAAAAGGTATAACAGTTTGCTTTTAATTTGTTAAAGCTATTTTCAATATTGTGTCTGTTTTTATGGCTTGATATTAAGATCAATGTTTTAATTTTGAAAATACTAAATTTAAATTTTTGGAGTTTTTTTAAATATTTTAAAATACCTTTGCTTGCTGTCACTAACACCTAAAGTTAACACACACACACACACACATACATACACATATATCATCAGGATATCACACTGACAACATGGATTCTCATAAATTTTCTTGCCACCCACCCCTATTTGCCATTGCTCCTGGCAAATTCTCCTCACAACATCCAGTATCCATACAGAACAGATTAATGTAAGTCTTTGTTGGTTAGCCTACTCTGGTGTGCCCATGTGTAGGTGTATTCAGGAAATTGTCACTTATGAGTTTGTCCTTACTTCTCCAGCAGTTTCTAGTGTGTCTTGTTTATCTTCCTTGAATGGTTTATGTAATAGGAATCATACAGCTGTCTTTCTGTGGGATGCTGTTTGCAAGGTGTGCTTAACATATCTTGCAGCATCCTTGTGTAGTTTCCATTAGTTTTTTTTCCAATCGTTTCTTTAAATTCCAAGTGGCAGCCATACAGTAGCACTGATACAGCTACAACTGAAAGAATTCTTACTTTATCTTATCAGAGATTACCAGATTTCCATAGGATTGATGATCTTTCTATAGTAGTTTATGCCTTTCTTATGCATATATTGACATCACTTTCAATGTTACTACCTAGGTATGTAAACAGTTCTACTAATTTCAAAATCTTGCCATCCAGGGCTAAGATGTCTCCATCTTGTCTTGTTTAAAACACATAAACTCCATTTTATCTGAGTTCACAATCAAGGTCAATGCCCTTGCTGCCTTCCCTAGTTCTGGTCATAGTGTTTGAAAAGTCAGCTACAGAGACTAAACACAAAACAAACCTACTTAGATGCAAAAATACTTGGAACTTAGCAATGTTTAACATCAAGACAGTAATGCAAATGATCTAGCATTTCTAGCAGATATGCCTGAACAAGTAGAATCAATGCTACATAGCCTACAGAGTGTAGCAAGAGGTATTAGCCTCTGTGTGAACGGATTTCATGTGTTTAAAAACAAGATGGAAACTTTTTCCAAGATCAAAGCATAACATGCAGGATAACAGATGGCTTGCATACAGTCCAAAGGATACTCCTCGTGTTATGCAGACTAAATTTCCCCAAACTGTGAGGTTTTGGGATATGTGTCCTCTGAGGGTGGTATGATGCCTCCGCATTTTTTCAGAGAGGATATTAGATTGAATTCAGATGCCTATGTGGAGTTGCTAAAAACTGTAATCAAGCCCAGGATAACAAGAGTAGCCAATGGTAGGCCATATGTATGGCAGCAGGATTCAGCCCCTGCCACACCTCTGGGAAAAAGTCAAGAATGGTTGTTGGCAAATTTTTATGGCTACACTAGTCCCAATGTTTGCCTCTGAACTCCCCAGATCTTAATCCTATATGATTATTATGTATGTGGTGCTGTTGAGAAAGACACAATCACCAGTACTACAAAATCCCAATTAATTGACAGAATTAAGTTAGATTTTTTACCCTTCCCAGGGAAACTGTAACATCAGCTTGCTCCAGGCTCCGGAGCAGGATTGAGGCTGTGATCGTCACTAATGGCAGTTATTTTGAGTGAAACTTGTTGACAGTAGTGTAATTTCTGTGCCTGTTGAATTTCTTTACAATCCATTTAATTTCGTAGTTACCAAACACTTTTCTTTTTCCTTATGAAACTGTAAAATTTATCCCGAACACCATGTAAATGTTCAGGATAAATTTGACAGTTTTTTAAGGAAAAAGAAAAAGTGCTTGGTAACTACAAAATTTAATGGATTGTAAAGAAATTCTAAAGTTAGCCAATCCCCAAAATTTGAGTTTCCAATTCTAAAAATTGGCTGAGTTATGTTGTTTCTAAAAATTGACATAACTCTCCAAATTTGGGTGAATTGACATAACTCTCCAAATTTGGTTGCCAAAAATGGTGACTTTTTGTAATCTTTTTTTGTCTGTAAAATGAGTTCTAGAGCTTCCCTACTCCTAAAAATTGGTTTATAAAAGCATTTTAGCACAAGGAATCCAAAAATACTTTTTAAAAAGTCTTGTAGTTGACCAATTAATGAAATTATTAATGATTTCTGATTTGCAAAATTTTAACTGATAAACATTGAAACTCTATTGGATACATCAGATAAAGAATTGGTTTTGTGCATTAATATCATATAGCTTTGGTTCTGAGCAAATATCAAACTATCTTTTTGGTACGAATAATATTCAATATATGTAAAATAATAATAGAAAAAAACATTTAGTCATAAATGCAGTGCCATATTTAGATATTGATCTTGCTAGGAAATATCAATAACTTTAAATTGGCTGACTTTAAAACTTCTTTGATAGCATTTTTAGATTTCATGGACAAAAATGCTTTTTAGTAGTATGGAAGCTCTAGAACTGATTTTACAGACAAAAATAGATTACAAAGTCGCCATTTTTTGAAATCCCCACCAAAATCGACATAACTCCATCAATCTTTGGAATTGGAAGCTCAAATTTTGGGGATTGTTTAATAACATAGTCCACACCTGGAAAAAAAGGGGGGGGTGACATGGCCTTATATGATTTACAAGAAACATTTCGAAATATCTCTGTCCTGAAATTTACTTATGAACTAAACCTGAATAATGAAATTCCTTTTCTTGATATACTAATTGAAGCAATCAATGCTAACTGTATTAAAGTTAACATTGTTTGCTTCAATTAGTAAACTACTAGTATAAATTCATGTACTTTAAATTATAAAAGCGAATGCCCTCATAGATATAAATAGCTATTATAAAAAATCTATTAAATTGCACAAAATTAATTTTTTCATCTAAAAAAGTATCTTATATGGAATTAAAAAATATCAAACAAACCCTTATTAATAATGGATTTCCAAACTATTTAGTAGATGAATAAATTAAACAAGTGATTAACAATACGAATAAAATAAATGATAAAAGTTATATCATGCCAAATAATTATAATCCTATTAATTCATTTTGTCGTAATCAAATGCATCAAATTTTAGTCAACTCATTAATGCTTTTCAAGATGATGACATCAAAAAATAGCTAGAAAATTTGAAAGAAAAAAAAACAATAAGGATTTCATTATTTCTAACCAAATTTAATTGGATTTATATACATATAGATATATAACGGTCAAGTATTGTTTTTTGTTTGTTTTTTCTTCACTTATACATATCTCCATGCTTCCTGATATCACAAAAAAATGTTCACAAGAACAAAATTGATACACAAATAAATTCATTATATATATATATATATATATATATATATATATATATATATATATATATATATATATATTAAAAGAAAGGAAATGAATACGACAGTATGAGTATGAAAAGGTGGAATGAAAACATCACGCAATGCTGTTAAAGAGAAAAACAATTTATAATATAAGTGTTGTGATGTTAGTCCAACAGTAAAAAAGAAGTCAATTCGAGATAGGGTAAAATAAGACAAGTGTATTTACAATAATGGTACAGGAACGACTAGCTTGTCGTTAACGGTAACAGTAAAACCGTTTATATCAATATCTATACTTACCTGTATAACTAATGCAATCTACTCTCGCGCTACTTAAAACCATCCGAGCAAAATTATTTATTTATTTTTTAAATTCTCCAAAATTAATTCCCTTCACCTCCACGACCTCTCATCCAAGAAGACATATAATCACTTTTTTACTCGGATCTGTAGTGAGAGGTTTGAAATTTCTTACTACTTGATTACTGCTAAAAAAATTTAACCATACCGAGAGAAGTGAGAAATAATATTAAGGAAAGAAATTGGTGAGTCAGTATTTTTGGCCTTTTTTCTCTTTTTATTCAGTTAATAAACTGAAGTCGTTTTTCTTTTGGATTTTGAATTTCTTAAAAAAAAAAAAAAAAAAAGTGTTATATAAATAATGGAGAAAGTTATAGAAGCAAAGCTACAGCTTTTTTCAGATGTTTCTGTGGATCAGAATGCCGGAGAATTTGACGTCCATTCTCCTCTGAGAGAAAAATGAACTGGATTGTTACTACAATCACGAAAGTTCAAATAAGACTTTTCTGACGAAGTTCCAGCTTCCGTCACCATTGGAAAAGCAGAAAATAAAAAGAGCCCCATTCGAATCAGTTTTGGAAAAACAGGGAGGAGACCCTAAAAAACGCTTACCCTTCCAGGTTCCTGCCTGATGTAGAAGGATGTAAGAATTTAAACAGCTTGATAGATAATAGAATTAAACTTATGTTTAATTTACACGAGAGCCAAGTGAGAGAGGCTCGTATGAAGGAGCCATTGGCGGGAAAGTCCGACGCCATTGATGGTCCTGACCCACCCAGGTATAATAATGATTTCTCTGATTTGGAGGGGAGGGCTGAGATTTTCAGTCATTGCTCTGAAGCTGATAGCGAGCAGATTTTGGAAAGCGAGATTAAAACTCGTAATGTGGAGTGGAATGCCTTTATTTCGAAGGTCGCTTCGAAACTAGATATTCCTTGTGTTGAGAGGAACAAAGACTCTGATTTCAAATCATATATAGCGGATCACCTGTTGGCTCCGAGAGTTAAGGAGGCTATTAGTCTGCCATTAGATGGGTCCGTTATTAGAGCACTGGAAGAGGTCGATTTCTGAATATCAGACTAGGGGGAAAATAAAATGTTTTCGATCCTCAGAGGATCAGAAATATAGGTGGTTAATGACCACTTTACCCAGTTCTGCCCCCCCCCCCCGTCTTGACGAGATCATCGAAGAGGGTATTATGGCGCCTTCTAGTGGGAAAGACTTTATTCGCGGCGCTCAGTATAGATTTTCTAGCAAATCTGCGGATTCTGCTAATTTGTGCCTTAAGAAGCTGGATTCGAGTGCTCGACTTTTGCTTAGGCAAATATCATATGGCTCATTAATTACTTCTTATACTGACGCGTCGGGTTCAGTGGCAGATAGACAAGAAGCCCTGCAGGCCCTATCCCAATTATTTCAATCCATGGCCGATGTCACGTCCAGAATTATTTTGGGTTCTGTGTCATCAAGGCGCAGTCTTTATTTAAGGGACATGGCTTTTAAGAATAAAGCCACAGAAAATAAACTTTCACGCCTACCTACTGTAGGTCCCAAACTGTTTTCTGGAAGGTTTTTCGAGGTTTTGCATAGCAGTGCAGAGAACCTTAGAAATGCTAGGGAGACACAGCACGTCCGGAAGAATTTTTTTGGGAGCGAAGCGGAAGTTGGAGAGCCCTAAGAAAACGAATTACGCTAACTCTTCGGGTTTTGGGCAGAAAAGGCTGAAGCAGGAAGGCTCCAACTTTAAAACAGGGGAGAGGACAAAGTGCTTCGACCTGGACAAAGGAGCAGTCAGGGTTTCAGAAATCCAGGTTTTCAGAAGTCGTTGGGGTTTCGTCCCCCAACGACAATAAGCTGTGTATTTCCTCAATTCCGAGCCGGTCGGGGGACGACTAGCAGGATTTTTACAGGGTTGAAGAAGATTACTTCCGACCGCTGGATTTTGAACATAGTCCGGGAAGGGCTAAAACTTCAGTTTGCTTCAGCACCGAGGCGAAAGCGGTGTAAAAAAAGACCGCATTCAGTTCGTCTTACTAGAGAGACGTTATTTCAGAAGAAATAAGAGACTTGTTAGAAAAACAAGCAATAGAGTTAGTCCCCAGAACCCAGGAAGGTCAGGGGTGTTACAGCACCTTCTTTTTAGTTCCAAAGAAGGACGGAGGGTTCCGTCCCATTCTAAATTTGAGAGAGGGATAAATTCCCATCTGGTGGTTCCCCATTTCAAGATGGAAACTTTCAGGACTATTCGTCGGGCCTTGAGGAAAGGCGATTGGATAATAACGGTCTGGGACCTAAAGGATGCTTACTTCCATGTTCCCATTTTCCCAGGCCACCGGCAGTTTCTGCGGTTTCATTTTCAGGGGAGGCACTACCAATTCAAAGCTATGCCCTTTGGTCTTGCAATAGCCCCCAGAGTGTTCACAAAAATGATATGTCAGCACACTGGGGGATTTCTCAGGTCCCGTCAAATACATATTTTCATGTACCTGGACTACTCTAGAGTTAATCAGAAATCAGGATCAACACATTCTCAATCGACAAGTAAAATTAATGCGGGACCTTCTCCGGGATTTGGATTGTTCCTAAACTACCAAAAATCTCAACTGGTTCCATTCTCAAAAGGCAAATTAATCTAGGCTCTTCTTCAATTTTGAAAGAAGGAATAATTTATCCTTCAGAGGAGAGATTCCAGAATCTGGTACTACAAATAAATTGTATCTTGGAGGCAAGGTTCTGCCAAGCTCACAGGTTTCTCAGACTTCTAGGTCTTATATGGCGGCTTATTAGTTATCTGATCCCCTGGGCCGGTTGCAATGAGGGCCTATCCAGTTCTACCTTCGGTCATGTGGGTCCCTCGGGCACAACGCGACAATATCAAGAAGATTGATACCCAAAACAGTTTCTAGCAGTCACCTTTGTATGGGTGGACCAAGGAGGGAGAATTTTTTCAAAGGGCCATACAGCTTCAATTTCATACTACTGCAGAGCCTCCAGTACTTTGGACAGATGCCTCAGAAAGGGGTCTGGGGAGCTTCACATATGTAACTTCCCATTTTTTCGACCGGTGCAGCGAGTTTGGGACGATCTCCAAGTAAAGAACCACATTCAAATTGGCTGGAGTTAAATAGCAGTTCACAAGTCATTAGTGATCTCTTGTTAAATCAACTGCTACCTCATGTCAGTGGGAGAGAGAGTTCTGTTAATGCGTGGCTCACATTCCAGGAACGAAGAATTGTTTTGCGCGAATCCGTGTCTAACTTACGAGGGCATACAGTGGGAGCTCGTTGGTGCCGGAATGGAAGCCAGTTTGGAACGGAGGATTAAGTATACTATTTCTTGTAGGTTTCTGGGGCGCAATTCCGTAATCATATGACCTCCTAATACAAGCTACTCCGCGAAAACAGAGGAAAGTTTGGCGGAGGGTGTTTTGCTCCCTTATTCCGGTCGTGCTGCCATATATGCCTCAGATTGCTCTGAGCATAGATTGGGACAGGGATGTATAGCCTACGCATTTCCTCCCCCAATATTGATCCAGTGGACGGGTGCCTTGGCAGAAGGCTTCACGGAAGATGCGCATTCTTGACATATCTGGATAGGCCCCAAACAAGCTCCACGGCAGCGCTGCCTTATGGTAATCCATATTCAGATCGGTCTTTATCATCCTCGCTGATAGACTTTCTCCAAAGTAGAGTTACCAAGAAATCACCAAAGATCTTAAAGCTAACATCAGAGGCGGCGGCACCTGAACATTCATACTCCCAGAAGTTTGAAGCTAGTTGTGTTGCGGAAATTATCCAGGCTTACCCCTATCTAAGGAATCTCTTTCTGGAAAGGGACTCAGAGTTAGGCATCAGAAAAATAGCAAAGGCCTTCCACCAGGAGAATGTACGGAAGGGCTCGACAACAAAATATACTGTAGCTGGTGTCTTGAACGAGATTATCGATCCCATTTATTCTGCCTCTATAAAGGATGTGGCGGTTCTGAGTTCATTTACATGAACAGCAGTTTGCCAGTAAGCTTCAGAGCTATTGGCTGGATATTATGGAACTAGGCCTGGAATGTCCCCGAGGCGTTAGCAGCTATTTCACAACAGGGTGGAGCAGTATGCTCATAACATTCATGAACCTAATAAAGAAGAGCTATCAAATGTGTGGTTAAAGAGAAATTAATTTCAATCCTTTCAGATATTAACCACTTCTCCCTAAGCTGGACTTGCCTTTTGTTCTAAAAAGTGTCCTACTCCACCCTAAAGCATCGGGCCTTTGAACCATTAGATTCCGCAGAGTTAAAGTTTTTATCTTGGAAGACAGTTTTCCTAGTTGCCTTAGCTTCTGGCTGCTAGAGTAGGTGCAACTAAATGCTTATCTATCAAAGAGTCGAACCTTAGTAGTATTGACAGCTGCGTTAAT
>CM042150.1:71252370-71285833 GCA_023376005.1 Doryteuthis pealeii
CAAAACTGATAAGTCAGATATAATTAATTAGATTAAACAAAAATAATTGATTTGTTGAAACTTGGCGCAATACTATGCTACTACTAATATTAATAGTTATTCTGGTGAAAGCACTATTCCTACTATGCACTTTAAGCCTATATATCATTTATATCATTTTGATATTTGGAAACATATTAGAAATTTTAAAAAATAAAAGACTTAAATATCCCAACATTCATTGGTAGCCTTTCTTTTAATGGATATAATTTTTAAAACTCACTAGAGTTTGAATGTGTTTGTGCTGATTCTTTTTTTGGGTCAATTTCTAGGCTCAAGTCCAGGATATATAAAAGTCAGGAACAAATAGTTTAAATTGTTAATGGAAAATAAATGTTTTATATATATATTTTTTCCCTTTTTTTTGAAGAACTGTTTTGCCTCCTCAGGTTATTTACATCTTTCAAAGTTCTTTGTTATCTTGATCAGAATCCCTCAATGGAATGGGTGCTACAATTTGGTCTTGTTGAATTTACAGGTAATGTAATTTTACAAAACAGGACTGGAGTAAGCAAGCTTCCACTGAAGATTCAGTAGCTTTGGCTTCTAATCAACATCACCAGCCAGTTTCCAACCTACTTATCATTCCTTTGCTTCTAGCCTATGCTCATCACAAATTCCTGTAGTACAGCTTATTTCTAGTAATGATAGAGCTTATGAGCAAAATTAATGATGAGCGATCTCTGAAAAAACTCATCAAAATATTTGGAGGAAAACAGGGAGACCTGTTATGTGAAAATATCTACATGGGTTAATGAACTGGCATTTCAAATCTTTTATAGACCTAGAAGAATGTTTGAATGTTGACCAGACTGTAATCCCTTAAAACCTTTGTCTGAATATGTAATAAAAAACATGGAGATTAAAGTTTAGATATTTTATTTAATTTAAATGTGCATGACTAAGCAAACTTATATAAATAAAGTACCAATATGAAATAAAGCATAAAGCTTTTTAAATGAAATTGAATGAAGCACAGGATTGTAAGAAATATAGAAGCCTCTCATAATCAACAGACCATCAGCCCCATGCCACTTTTTCTGATTTCCTCCAAGGAGTAGATTGAGGACATGGGAGAACATCAAAATAAATATGATGGCAAATCTTCATGCTATATCAAATAAGAGTTTCAGAGGCTGCTTGACCAATAGAAAACTCACTGAATAAGTGTTTTTGATTGCAAGAAAAGATAATTAAATCTGAAAAAAAAAAAATATTTCATATTGTTCATCTTTGTCTTACTAATACAACAGTTTTGATACTTTTTTGAACACACTTTGTATATATTGATTATAAAAAAGTGGTGCAAAACATTCCAGGACTTGGATGATCATGATCCACACAGCTTCATTATCAATAAATTGTGCATTACTATGACTGTTCTTGGGAGAGATATAGAGTGATTTTCCATGACTATTTATGCATCTGGATTTTCAAAGTTGTCCTTGCCTAGACTGGTTGCCCACTACAATGACTAGAAAGCTCAATCTGCCATACTTATTTTACCCACAAGGGCATTAGAGCAAAACGAACAGCACATCAAGAATTTGAACTCAGCTAAATGTACAGAAAATTGTACCCTTTTCTGTACATTTTATACCAGCTGCATATTCTTGTATAGCTTATATATTATTTTTTTCTGTAAAATTGCAAATTAATCATCTATTGTTAGTTTCTTTTTGTATTTTAAATGTTGAAAGCTTGTAATATTTCATGTGATTTAACAAAAACAATCATTAATCTAAGCTAAAAAGATCAGAATTAGAAACTTTTCACACATTGTCAAAATCACAAAATACAAAAACACAGATTTTGGATCTTCTTTCTTTTTCCATGAATCTTTTTGACTATTTTATTCTATTAATTTTTATTATGTTTAAGTTGATTTTAAAAAAAATATCTGGATGTTGCCAGTCATTAAAAATATATTAATATATTCATGACTACTTAAAAGCCATCAACAATGCAACACAAAGCGATGAGTACAAAAATGCCTGAACAAACATTTCTAAAATTCTGATTGAAAGTAAAATAGATAATACTTTCTTATCTTCTCTATGAAAAGATTATTAATAAGATAGTTGTTTTTATGACTTCATCAAAAAATAAATTGTAAAATATTGCCAGCAAATTTTAAAAATATATAAAATACAAGATGGAAGAAAAAACAAGAGGCAAAATTGCACAAAGGAAGAATTCCTTACATGATGACAGAGTAAAAAGTCTAGTGAAATGAGTTTATAATATTCTATAAATAAGGACAAAGATCCTAGTCATTTAAAGTTAAGATTTCATTAAAATACTTTCAACTAAAAAGATATAATCAAATGACATTTATATGGAAATGTTATGGCTATTAAAGAATGAGAAATTTGAAAACTTTGAACTTGTTTAATTAGGTTATGTTTTTCATTGACAATTCTCTTCTATGAAAGTCTAAAAAGTATTAGAGATAAACAAGTAAAGTCAAGCCAGATACTTTAGTTCCTAAATACATATTAAAAGATTATTAACCAATATGAGATTTAAAGTTTTTAAATTAAGAGGACAGTGCTCTATGTAGTAAGATATTTGATTCATAACCTTAAAATCAGATCTTGCTTGTCCAATCAATATCATATATTCAAGTTTTAATTATAAAAATAGATTGATGTGTTTTCTCTGAATCTTTGAGATTGAAGCTTGATGATAGTATTATCTACGTTATTCGACTATTGTCCTATCTTCATTGTTATCTGTACCAACGTTTGGCCGATGTGCCCTCCAGTTCTTCAGGTATTTCTTGTCAAAACCAGGAACCTTCTCTTCGAACTAGGAACCTTTTGTAATTGGGTTAGGTTCAACCCGAGTTCAATTCCTAGATGAAGCACAGTTCTTCTATAGCGCTAATTCCCTGGGAAAGGTATGAATCCAACTATTCTCCCTCCAGCTATGGGTAAATAGTAGGGCAGACTGGGCTCTATTTAACCTTGGTTATGCATCTAGTCTAGGAGAAAGAAAACTCTGGATTCAAACCTGATCACTACTAGAATAGACTCAGCCTAATTAGTGATCTATTTCTTTTTTTTTTTTTTTTAAATTTGGTACATAAAAAATTGAGAAAACACCAAAGTCAGGGACAAACAGTATTTGCAACCCTTCCAATCTTACTAAGGATAAATTATCTAATGGGGGTTGTACTTGTTTACACTACAAATGGTAGTGAATGCTGCACCTACTCCATAGACGGAATGCCTATCCTGTAACAGGGTTGTTAGTAAGAATATTCTTCTTCTTTGAGAAATGACAGTAGATACTCATGGTAAAAAAATGATAGTAGATACTCATGTATAAAAAATATATCATTTTTAGTATCTGTACTAGATTAATTAACTTGAATTAAAAAATTAAATTCATTTCAAAAGCTTCAGTTTAAAGTTGAAGAGAGAAAAAGTTCTGTTTTTTGTTGTTGTTATTTTATATCTTATCTGAAATTAAAATCCAATATTTTTTATTTTTCTTGATGTAATAGAAAGACTAGAGTCAGCAGTTAATCAAATTTCCTCTACTCGCTTTTTCTATTGTTACCTCAGGCTGGCTGTTATTGCACTACATTCCAACACACACACAGAGAGAGAGAGAGAGAGAGAGAGAGAGAGAGAGAGAGAGAGAGAGAGAGAGAGAGAGAGAGAGAGAGAGAGAGAGAGTGTTATGGTATGTGAATGTATATGAGGAAATAGTGTCTATCCATTCTATTGCATTAAGGAAATTATAGATAATAAGTCTTATCTCGAAATATTGGATAAGATTATGTGACCGTATGCCCCAAAATCATATAAGTCAGCTGTGAGGTTTTCCATAAGATAATAACCAGACGAAATAGAGATTAGACTGAAGACAATAAGTTGCAGCAGTGGATGACCAAATCATGTGACCTCAACCCTATCAAGAATTTATGGTAAAGGATTGAAATTACCATCTGACACAATTAACCCACAAATATGATTAATCTCTACAATAATAAACAAACAGTAAGAAACCTGATTGAATTGATAACCTATAAATGTAATGTAAAAGTTTGGTAACTTTATTAAATCTTTGTATCTATATATATATATATATATATATATATAGCTAGAACCTAGCAAACCAACACATAAGATTTGTATTGAAACAATGCATTTAAAATGCTCTAACTTAGAGAATAAAGCAATTTCCAGTCTAATTTCTTTGTGGGGTATTGTATTCACAATAAATATGTAGGTTGGAGGTAAATTTTATGTGAAATGTAACATTAAAGAAACATGCAAAACAGTACAAATAATCACAAAGAAGTTTGAGTCATAATAAAAATTGTCCTTTATGTGTGTATTATAAATTGTATCAAATGATCAACAAGCTACAAAGGTCTGGTTTGGTTAATGAATTTCCCTTTTACAAATTCTTATTAGTGTATTTGTTCACCCGGTTCGAGGAGGATTGGTATTCGCGAACCTGCCTGTTCACTGGATACTGCCTTTCTGCTCTCTACTACTATAAATCTTCCCTTCCCCACTCTCAGAATGTCCATTAGTTGGTGGGAGTTTTGAAGTTTGGCGTCGGTCAATCTGGCTTTGACTATTTTTAGAATACGACCCTTTTTTCTTTGTTCCTCCAAACCTGGTCTAACAAGAATCTACAGCTTTTGAACCATTACAAAAGCCCCCCCCCCTAAGAGTGGAGTTTAATAATAATAAAAGTAATCGTTGTATCTTTTCCAGGAAACTATTCGACCTGAAAATGATCTTGAGTTTATTAAGGGAGAATCTTCTTGTTCAATTTCAGCATTTACTTCTTGCTTTAGAAGTTATCTACCCTTTCTTTAACAGGTTTCTCTACTTTTTGTTTTTGTATATACGGTTTTAACCTGTCCACAGAGACTCGAGTATCAATATCATTGTTTGTCTTTGTAATAAACAGGGTTAGTATGAAGCGTATGGTGGCAAGGAAGAAACAAACATGTATTTTGAGTTTCAAGATTGTATTGGAATAAATAACATGAGAACGAAGAAAAGCTGAAATTGAATTTAAGAGAGAAAGTTGATTTTGGTGATAGTAAAATGAATGATAAAATCAGTAAAAATATCAGGATTACCGTGGTAATGTGGTAGTGGGGTGGTGATGTAGGCAGAATTTTGTGTATGATACTTGGCGTATTTTTCTTGGTATCGCTGAACGATGTGGAATTATTCGCTTGTTGACTGTCGGTCAGATTTGGGTAGAGGTAGGTGAGAATGTAAGTCGGCCGCCTGTGATGTGGTTTGCGCGTGTCGCTCGTTTTGTCTGCTGTCGGCTTTCCAAAGCCGATTTTATATAGGCCTGTGTGATCTGAAATCGGATCACAGAAGCCTTTTTTGTTTTTTTGCGGGGAGAGCTTTCGATTGGAAGAAAATGTGAGTTTATTTACAAAATTATTTATTTTTATTTTTTGGGCATTCTTGTTTTCCAACCGGAACTTCAATTTGGAGCCTATGCGCAAAAAACGTGTTAAATTGGTCACTTCTTTTTAGGCTACCATGGAGTAAACTTCCGGTTGGCGTCACAACTTATGTTTTGTTTGTTGTCGAGTGTGTGTATCTTTTTATTGCGGTGTGTGCGCGAATTGAATTGGTAATTAGTGAATCGGAGATATCTATTATTGTTTATGTAACATCTTAATCCAAAAATATTTAGGTGTTTGCTGAAGGACTGTGCAGGGACCTGAATTAGGGTGCCTCTAATGATCTTCGAACACGATCCACTCTAATCCAAACTTTATCATAAGTTTGAAGCTTTTCTGGGACATAAGATTTTGGGATTTATTTGGTAAAGTCTCTCAAATCAAATTGTGACATGGTTTTATGCAGTTCTCTTGTGAAACGTTGAGTTACATTCTCCTCGTTTGTACTATCTATTAGTAGCTGTGATAGTAAAATTTGTGTGCCTGTGACAGCGTAAAAAGTAGAAGAATCAGAGCTGTTGGGAATACTGCAAATTCCAAGATCTACTATTGGAAGGGCTGAACGTCAGGACTCTTTTCGTGCTATAATAGCAGTTTTAATGGTCATGTGAGCTCTCTCAACTAAACCATTGCATTGAGGGTGATAAACTGTTGTACGTAGCCTATAAAAAATATTTTTGCCAATTCATTAAATAACTCCCTTTCGAATTGCTTCCCTTTGTCTGTTATAACATGCAAATAAACACCCCATCGTGTGATCTATGCCTCAGCACACTACATGGCCTCAGCCACACTACATGCACTGATTTCACTCATGGGTTGCGCTTCTATCCATCGTGTTCGGGAAAGATTAGGATGAACACAACAGGAATTTACATAAGTACATAAAGGCTTCTTATGAAGGCTGAAAAAGAGAAGGGCTTCATATTCAACAGCTCCAAATTCAACGTAAAACGTAAAAGATCAATAAACATTTTTCTGTGCAGCGTACGATGAAAAAGTTATTCGCCCTGACCCAAAGAAATTAGAAGATACCCCCCTCCCCCATAAATATAGTGTAAATGGTTACCTGCATGTCCCCATTCAAACAAAAACTATTTGAACAGACAACAAAACTACGTGACCTTTTAAAAAAGGACAGGGAGTTCGTATGGACAAAAGGTAATGCAAAAGTTTTCCAGTGGTTCAAAGTCCTCATAAGTAAGGAAACTACACTACAATATTTCGAGCCTACCAGACCAACAATCATGCACCATCTAGAAGAAGCTCTGGAGTTACACTTGTACAATAAGGTGGTCGTGATTGCATTCAAGTCCCTAACACTGGCTGAACAGATGTATGCAAATATCACCAACCAGACTCTAAAAGATGGAGATGCAAGGATACAACATCATAATATCCTGGAAATGAGACTATAGAAAGATTGGCAATTGATGTCTGACATGCCCAAAATACCAAATGACACAACAAAAGGAAAGCCTACTACCACATGAGATCCCATCAAGACTCTGGCAGATAGTTGGCACTGGCCTATTCTACCTTGATGGAGTAATGTACATACTAGTAGAAGACTACTACTCAAAGTTCCATTTACTATGCAAAATATATAACCTAAACACAAGTCATGAGGTTATAGTAGGTATACCCAAAAATTCGGCTGCTTTTCATTTTAAAAACGAATTAAAATTAATTAAATCGATTATTTAAGGTCAATTTTTTGTCTGAGTCGAAAAGTAGTAGCAGAATGAGCATCAGTAAAAAAATTTTTTTAAAAAGCGAAATAATATTACACATGTAATTTATTTTTAATACATTTGAAACGATTTTTTCGGTCAATTTCGATCGCGTTTGGCCTGAAACACTGTTTAAAGATGGTGTAAAATCTGTGTTTACAAAATAAATGTAACATTCGCGATGGAAGAAAATTACCAAAAATCAGGGAATTATTCAATTTTAATGAGATTTTTAGTATTGATTTATCAATGAATGAATTTTATAATGCATCATTTATTTTATTTCAAAACTTTAATTAGGTATTTCTGCTATGATAAATTAATATATAAAATTAATTTAAAATATGAGCAGCATGATGTTAAGTTTAAAATGTTATATTATGTTATATGATTAAAAAATATTTTTCAATAACTACTTTACTTTAGTATCAATCACCCATATTTTTTGTCGAAAACTATATTGGAAATTTAGCGCCCCCCCCCCACACACACACTTTTAAACGGAACAAATATTGATGTATTTTTTTTTTCTTTTATAAGATAATAGCCAATTAAATAATTATCGAAAGGAGTAAAAAAAAAATCTCCAAAAATTATTTTTTTAGTTTTTGTTTTCATTTTATTTTCTGATTTTCGGTACCGTTTTACTACCCGAACTGATTCATTAATTTTTTTTCTTCTGTTCACACCTTCGATCTTTTGTCTTTTAATTTATGCAGAAAAAAGTATCAATCACATATAACCCCACCGATATATTTCGCCCCCAAAATAAGAGGGGATCAAAGTTAAGTGACCTGAAAAAAATCAGAAAGTTTTGGAATAAAATAACTGATGCATTATAAAATTCATTCATTGCTAAATAGCTATGTGCAAAATATCGCTGGCTGTATAAAAAGGTGATCACAGGAAATTATTCTAAAAATCATATAAAATAAACTAACTATCCGATCTTAATAAAATTTTCGGTATATGAAGTAACAAAAAACGAACTTTTATTGTAAATAAATGTTTACTAAATTGAAAAGGCTAATAATTTTCTTCGTTAGTTTTTGTTTCACGCGTTGATCCCCCGTACCAAGATTTTTTTTTGTACATAAATAAATTTTACATTTTTCGAAAGACAGTTTAATGAAGGAACACAAAAAAAGATAATTCGCTAATAAATCGGTTTTGGAAATAGAGCATCTTAAACATTGAAACTTAAATCTCGTAAATAAGAAAAATATGTATCTGTTTCTTTTTTAATTGTTAGATTATTTTTAAAAGAATTTTTTATTAAAAGTTCCTATTTTATATTAAAAGTCTACATTTTTATTTTATTTTTCAGGGATTTTAAAAAATTTATAAAATGTAAAATAAATACTTTTCTTTAATGTACAGCAAAATCGTATTTATTTAATCAAAGAAAATATTGTATAAAAAATATCTTGCTAAAAATAATGACATAATATATGTCGGTTTTTATTTTATAAATTTTTGAAAATAATGTTTGAATTAAAAATTTTCGTCATTCTTATTACGGATGGATCAAAGAGAAATAAAAACTGGGTTTTGGGGAAAACTGTTGTTGTTGTTTTCACTGTGTTCTGGGTCCATAAGTTAATAGGTTCGAATCCGTGACGCGTGTATAATTATACTCTGTAAAAGAAAACTCAAACAAACTGTGTTTGAAGAAATTTATTATTTTATTTGGACATAAATAATTCTCACGTTTATATCCAGAAAGCATATATTACCGTTCAGTTAAAATTTTATTATAAATAATTTCTAACATTCTAATTCTAATTTTCCCAACTTTCTTTTTCAATGATATTAAGAGTTAAATCGTGAGGCATCAAGGAAATGCTAAATTAGTAATTTGTTTTTGCTTCAGAAAATAATTTTTTATACTTATAGTCCTCCATACTAACGAAAGGTGCACACGTCAAGATGCGATAACTGTCAACAAAGAGTGGGAATGTACGGCAATTTACTTTAAAATGCAAAAAATTAGGTTTTATGTAAGAGAAATGTATTTTTTATTTTTTATAACACATAAACTTGGAATTGTTCTTTATATTAAACGTAAAAGAAAACATTAAAAAGTTAATTTTCCATTTTTTATTGACGTTTTAAAAATCTTTTAACAATTAAGCGGACATTTTGAAAGTCCGCGGTTTGCACATCCCTATCGCTAAATCAACACTTAAAATTTCATTCACTGATTTTTGGTATTTTTTTTTTCAAATGGTAAGGGGTAAATTTGTTTTGTAAAAACACGGATTTTTTGACAAATTGGGTATACCTAGGTTATAGATGCTTTGAAGTCCGTATTCGAAAGAACATAGGATTCCCAAGAGGATGATCAGTGACATCGGCCCACAATATGGCAGTGGCGTTTTCAACTCGTTCGCCAAAACCTGGTGTTATATCAGTAATTGCTTACTGATAAGAACGAAATAAAGGGTTATGCCCCTTGTTTCGTAGCTGTGACTTGGGGTCACAGGGAATTGAATAAAAGTTGTAAACCTATGAACACGTGTTCTGGTCTTGTCGCCTCTTAGCTCGTAATTAGCATTGTCCTGTTACTAACCTAACCTTCGGTAGAAGCACGGTCGTGTATGAAACATGGTGTCAGAAATGGATTTTTTACTTTGAAAAGGAAAAGTAATACCAACTAAAAGGAACCCGAAAGAAAAAAAATGTTCAGCCTACAACCTCCAGGAAACTTTGATTTTACCGACGTCGCAACATGGTCAACATGGCGTCAGAATTTTCAACGGTTTCGAGTAGCTTCTAAACTAAGCAATGAACCAGCGGAAAACCCAAATAAGCACTTTGATATATTGTATGCGAACTGAAGCTGAACTAATTTATAAATCACTGTCCTTTAAGAAAAAGGAAGATAAAAAAAATTTCGACGTGATTTTAAGCAAATAAGATGCTTACTTCATGCCAAAAAAATATATTATACACGAGCGCGCGAAATTCTACCGGAGAACGCAAAAGGATGGAGAAACAATCGAAAAATTCATCAGAGGACTATGAATTAGCAGAAAACTGTGACTGTGCCTTGAAATTGCCCAACAAAAAACTCTTTATCCAAACCTCTTCTCCAATATGAATTGAGTCAGTTTGCCTCACCTCTGTCTCCCTTTTGGGTACAACCAACGGATGTTTTCACTCATACGAAAATATCGCACGCTGAGGCACAGAATCCGCTTCCTGACCTACTCGAGGGGACATGTTGTACTAGTAAACTGTCTCGAGCGGTGATAATTGGCCCCTTTCAGCTATTGCCTTCACAGTGCTGTGATGTCTCTCTACAATGCCGTTCCCACTTGGTCGGTATGCAGCCCTGTAGTATGCTCGTACATTCCATTTTTCCAGAACTGCCTTGACCGGTCCCGATTTAAAGGCAGTGCCATTGTCCATCGGGATCTCCTCCACTGGACCTCTCTCCAAAAACAACTCATCTAGCAAAGCTGCAATCTACATTCCCGTCTCTCCCATACAGCAATTCTACAAGGTCCACAATCCACCATTGACAGATATGCGCTATTATGATAATGCGTAACGTCAATTGCCAGTCTGGCCCAATTCTTCGAGACATGAATTTCACCAGCCTCATGCTTACTTGGCGCAGGATCTATTGATTGGCATCGCTGGCATGCTCGCACTACTTTGCGCACAACTTCTCTAGAAATCGCTGGGTCTACCTTCTTTGCCAAAAATAGTGTCCTCTTTACACTCATGTGGTGACTTTCATGCAGTTTCTTGATGAACTCATCCTCAACGCTGCACATGACATATCTGACGTTTGCATCAATGGGCACTTTCAACCAGGCTTTCCTCACCCTTGTGAGAGCATCAGCTTTATTAGCTTCCGAGGTCACAAGGTTAACCCTGACCTGTAAGACAAACTCTTGTATCACGTCCTCCAAAACTCCCAGCCGTCGCTTTATGAGCATCTCTGCTGCTCCCTTAGTCCGTATTCTGCTCTCCTTATTTATTACAGACTCAACCCAGGCCAGCACAGTTGCCGAGTCAGTCTTCACCTCTATATTCCTCAGCTTCAAGTTGACACCCTTTATCAATGCCTCTAACTCTGCAACATTTATATGATGAGCATCTGTCTTCTTCCTCAGCCAAGCAGCACCCTCTGCCCTGACACCTCCTACTTCAAATACCACACCCATTGCTATACTGCTGGCATCACACCAAACAATGCCGCTGTAGGGATTATCTTCCCGTTGAGTTGTCTGCCCGTTTAGTTTGCTGGTGCCCGCAAAAGGGGCTAGAGTATTTAAGCGCCGGGTTCAAACACTTCTGTCTCTTTTCCTGTTCCAGTAACTACGAGACACATGGGGTAGACACGGTCTACCCCTCCCCCACTTACATTACTGTAAGTTCTTCACACAGCATGGTCTATCCCTAGTCTCATGTCTGTACTTTTATGTATATCTTGTACCATTCATGAATGTGTATTTATCTTTCTACATGTAACTTTGTTTTACCTATGTACTTTGTATCTCGTCATATCCGTGTGCTGTACTATATTAAATGTTTTTGTCTGTCAACCTTCGTCGGAGTCTTGTATTCAAGTGTATATAACTTTGAATCCTTTTATTACACCGCCATCAACTTTTGGTACATGCCACCTTCCTCTCACAGGGTCCTCTCTCTCCACTTCCTTGATGATATCCCTTATCATATTGAGTGTCCTGTCACTCACACAGTCATCCCACCTTATCTCCTCTGTCTGTCTTTTTACATAGCTGCAGGCGACCCTCAACCATCCAGCCACGGGGTAGAGGCCCACCAGTTTCCCGCAGATTGAAAACAATTCCCTCTTAGTCATCCTGTCCCCACTGGAGGAATTTGATTACTTCTCCGGAAAACCAACTCTCCAGTCTCCTTCTCCTTCTTCAACTTGAGCCCAAGTGCTGCACCCCCGTCAAGTGACTCTGAAGGCTTTGCTATCAATCCATGCTTTTCCAGGTGATATCTCACTCCTTCCGCTTGCACAACTCTCATCCACCAGGATGTCATTGATATATGAATTCGTGGCCTTCCCTATTCTCTCTTCCTGATTCAATACAGTCTTGAGCACTGCTGCCATGATTTTCGGTGCGACATTCAACCCAAAACCCAACCTGGTAGGGCAATAAGTTTTCCCCTTGTATGCCACGAGCTGGTACTGCCATAGCCTCTCTGCTACATGTAATTGTAGGTACGCTGACTTTAGATCTATTATTGCAGCAGCACCCTTCATCTGTCTACACTCTCGAATGGTTTCGCCACACACATCGATAGCATCTCCTCCCGTGTGGCATACTACATGTGCGTTCAGCTCCCTAAAGTCTAGCACTGGTCTGACTTTGTGCTTCGTGGGTTGGGTCACTGCCATCAGTGGCAATACTCCGCTTTGAACTTTTCCCTTCCAAGGCACCAAAATGCCTTCCTCAATCCACCTGTCTACTTCATTCTCAAATGCCACTCTCTCCTCATCCTGCATAGTTCTTTTATACATGCCTACCCTGTTCTTCAATGCGGGTGGCTCGTTCTTTCAGTACCATTCAACCGTCCATTTTTCCCCATCAAATTCAGCGCAAAAGTCCTTGTCTTTTACCTTCATGCCCTTCAGTCCACTACCTTGTGTCTGTAGGGTCACTGCACACTGTGCTCTTCCAAATTGAACATCATTCCCAACAACCGTGACACCTCCCAACTCGTCGATAGCATCCATGCTAAGAACGACGTCGGTGTCATCGATGATGCGTTCCAGCACAAGCACCCTGATGTTGAACTGCACCTCTTTCACTGATAACGTCACAGTGGTAGACCCCCTGCAAGTGACTGATCTCCCATCAAGCGCTTTTATGAGTGTCCTTCCACTTCAACTTCTCACCAACGAGGGAGTTAGCAGGGTCGTGATACATCCTGTATCCATCAGAGCTCTTGCCTTTGCTCCTTCCACCTTTACATCTACAACTGGCAAGTTTCGATGTCGGGCCGATGTTGATCTGACGGGGTAGCTATTGGCGCAGTAACTCCCCATTGCTAGTTTCCCTGGGGACAAAATCTAAAAATATGTCCCTTCTCCCCGCATTCATAGCGAGTGACCGAAACCGCCTGTGACAGGCGGTTTCGGTCGTTCCCTGCAATCCCTCAACATGTGCAGCCCACGGCACCGAAAACATTGTCCGATAAATTTCCCATTTTTCCTATCTTCTGGTCTACTGTCACATTGACTTTGAGCCACAGCACCTATGCCTCGGGATTCATCCGTCCTGTTGACAGTCAGTACCCTGGCAGCAGTGATTAACTCACTCATTTCCTGGGTTTCTACGTGGGGCAGTTGTTGAAGTGTAATCGAAATTCGTTCAGGAAATCCATGCACAAAAGCCAGCCTCACAACACTCTCGGCACCCACTCCCACCAATCCTGCTAACCCTGCCAATCGCCTGATATTATTTGCATAGGCATCAACGGATTCGCCTGTCCATTTCACCTTGGTTAATTTACTATAGGCGATGAACGCTCCTTCAGTGAATGCTTTGACTAACTTGGACTCTATTATCTTATGGTCCCTTCCGTCGCACTCATTTCTAAATAAAGAACCAATGCGCCACCCTCAAGATATAGCGGTATCAACTTCGACAGGTCGGTCACACCCTGTAACTCAGCAACTAGCTTCACCTTTGTGAGCCATGCCACTACATCGCCTTGTCCACCAAAGGGACGAATTACATCACCACAGGATCGAATTCTTCTTTCTTCCATGGTTTAATTGCCGAAATAGCTTGTGCCTTGAAGTTGCCCAACAAAAAACTCAACAGTTACTGAGAGTCACTGATTTATTTGCCAAAATAAAACAGCAAATGATAAATTAAATGACAGTAAAATAAAGAATTCGTTACAACCTGCGTCTGTCTCTTTTCACCTTGTTTTCCTTTCTTCTCCGCTTCTGTACTTGTTCTTTCTCTCGTTCGTTTGTCTCCTTCTTCTCTTCATTATCCTCCTCAGTTTTCTCTTTCGTCGCTCTTTCACTCTTATTCACTTCGTCTCCTAAAATTCGTTCCAATTCCCTTCACGCGTTCTTTCTCGCCACTGCTTGTTTACTTTCTGCTGGCTCTCTGTCGCTTGTTTTGCACGTGCGCGATATCGACAAAAAAGGTATCTACGAAAACACAGATCCGGCCCACCGAAACGAAACTGGTCTTTTTTCCTTTATGGGTTTTCGAGTGCTAGACTCACTTTTCACCACAGTGACTTCCCTAAAAAAATGACCAGATAAGAGACCGTTTAGTCATTGGACTGAAAAGCAAGGAGTTATCACAAAACTACAATTAATTGAAGACCTCAGCCTTGAAAAGGCTATCGAAATAGCTCGTAGCTATGAGCACGTTCAAATGGAAGAAATAGAGGAGTCGTCTGTTGATGCGGTAAAGCAAAATAAAAATAAATTCACAAAACAACCAGAATAGAAAAATCATCCAAGAAAACAAGGAAATATGTGGCCGATTTAGGTTTTGAAATTAGAAGAAAGAAAGAAAAAAAAACGGAAATATAATTCGCCGGCTGACTTCGGCCATAGATTCAAAACAGATGGGCGATCCGGAAATGACCTCGACCGGGCAGTCGAGACGGATGGTGGCCGGGATAGGGCTGACCATATCAGTAGTAAAATCTCAAGTAGGTCGGAACTCCCAGAAGCGAGAGGCAGCGGTCATAGACAAGTCTTTGATGTGATCAGACTTTAGTCACACGGAAAAAGATAAATCCTGTTTTATAGATTACCGGAAAATGAAAATCGAAATTAAAAGAAAACCAAATGTATTAAAAGGATACTCAAGTAGCCGGAAGATCGTCGGGAAAGAGAATCCTTTGTTTATTGTTTCCTTAAACACTTAAGAATGGAGATAACTCTTGTTGAAAATCGAAATCAAAGAAAGTCAAATGTATTTAAAAAACATTCAAGTGGCCGGAAGAGATGGCACTTAGATTGGTGAGCGGAAGTAAATTCGATTGGCTGGTTGAAACAAGAGGGAGGCGGTTACCCTGCTTGAGTAGGAGGAGCAGAAAAATTCCTAATATCTTCATGCCGACCGGAAATAAAATTGTTCCGATTGAAATGTTATTTAACTCAGACGAGGCCCAACGGGCAGATGAAGCCACGCCAGGCTTGAAAGAGGACGTTGTGATTGCTTGAGGATCACATGCGCTGACTGGGCTAGCTGACAAGATTAACGCAATACTGAAAGCCGAGAGTAACTGACTTCAGCTAAGACCATTTTGAAAACTTAGTCAACTTACGAACTGTTTTGCACAATACTTTGCAGAAGACCAGAAGTATTTAATTACGGGTACATCACTCCCACAAACCTTGAGAAATAATTGTTTGTATTCTTTTGTTATTTGAATATAAATTTTATTAAGTTTGAAGAAAAAGAGTCGTTATTTTTTTATGTGACCAATAGGCCGCCATTAACCTCGGAAATCAGTTTCTATAGCAGATTTCTAGTCGTTTGAGATCTTAGCACAACGTGGGGCATTCGGCTAGACTTCCAGCAAATATAGAGACCCTGCAATCCTTGGTTGATGCAGAAAATCCGATCTTGACGGCCAATTTCGGAGATTCTGTGAGCCCTTTAGCTCGGTAGCGACCGACGGGTTATAATATACCCAGATGTAAGAAGTGCAACCGATACCATAAATATGACAACTGTCCGGCAAAAGGAAAAAAATTGTGCAAAGTGCGGGAAAATTAACCATTTTGCAATTTGTTGCATGACGAGGATACAAAAAATCCATGAGATAAAAGAGCAACCCTCAGTGAAATATTACCTTGGATCTATAAAAAGAAATTTACTTCGAGAAAAAGTAATAGATCCTTGGCACGTAAAACTGAATGTAGGTGCAATACCTATTATTTTAAAATTGATACCGGGGCAAACATTAATGTCATTAGCGAGGAAACGTATCGGAAACTAAGTGAAATACCGAACTTAAAACCAGCACGTGGGATTTATAAAAGCCCCGGTGGAACTTTAACGTGTTAAGGAAAATTTACAGTAAAAACAAGATATAAAGAAAAATTATATATCTTCGACATACACGTAATAAATAATAATACAGACAATTTATTATCCAGAGATACAACTTATAAAATGGGGCTGATTACTGTTGTAGCCAATGTAAACGAAAACCCAGGGAAGTTAACTGGTTGTATGAAAGGCGTCCCTGTAAAAATTACATTAAAAGACGATGCAGTACCATACTGCACACCAACGGCTAGGCGAATACCTTTCCCAATGCTACCCAAAGTAAAAAAGGAAATTCAACGTCTAGAAAATGATGATATTATAGAAAAAGTTACCAAACCAACTAATTGGTGCTCACCTATCGTTCCAGTAAGAAAAAAAAATGGAGACGTCAGGGTATGCGTCGACTTAAAAAAAATTAAATTCGTCTGTGAAAAGGGAACATTTCATGCTACCAAATTTGGAGGATATATCACCCAAGTTAAGGGGTTCGAAAATATTCTAAAAATTGGATGCAGCTAGCAGATTTCACCAGATAATGTTGGAAAAAGAAAGTCGTTTGCTCACTACATTTATTTCACCATTTGGAAGATATTGTTTTAAGAGATTAACCTTTGGAATTTCCTCAGCGCCCGAAAGTTTTCAACGTAAAATGACTGAATTATTAGGAGAATTAGAAGGAGTTCATGTAATAATAGATGACATATTAATACATGGTAGAACGATGAACGAACATGACAGAAGACTCGAAGAAGTATTAAAATTAATAGAAAAATCGGGAATAAAATTAAACACAGAAAAATGTGAATTTAGAAAAAAAATTATTAAATACTTTGGACATATATTTCGCAGGAAGGGATACAACCCAGTAAGGAAAAAATAGAGGCGATACTAAAGCTATCTGCCCCTTCCTCAGTGCCAGATTTACGAAGATTCCTGGAAATGATACAGTACCTAGGAAAATATGTACCGAATTTAGCAGAGGTATTACAGCCTATGCTAGAACTTTAAAAAAAGGATAGTTTGGGTTTGGGATGAACCACAAAAAAGTGCATTCCAAAGAGTTAAAGAACTATTAACCCAGGCACCGATATTAGGATATTATGATCCGGAAAAGCCTATCACAATTAGCGCAGATGCGAGCAGTTTTGGACTTGGCTATGCTATTTTTCAAGAAGAAAATAAGGGACTAAGAGTCATAGCTTATGCCTCTCGTACCCTTACACAAACAGAGAAAAATTACGCTCAAATTGAAAAGGAATGTTTAGCAAGCGTATGGGCCTGTGAGAAATTTGACAGATACATCGCCGGATTAGAGCAGTTTCGCTTATTGACAGACCATAAACCTTTGGTACCATTAATAAATACACAGGATTTAAACAATACGTTAGTGCGTAAACTTTTAATGTCGGTTTGGGTCTATTAAATGGTATTTCGACACGAGAGTGTTGTTGGAGGAAATCGTGTCCCAATATTATATTACAATAAGAGTCCTTCATTAAGAATTTTACTTCGTTGTACGAGGTTCCTTTGAATTTCAAGTCCATTGGACAATATTCAAATATGTGAGACGATAATGCGACGGTCGCCATTGCTACGTGGCTGGAAAAAGGAAAAATTATCCACCGGTTTGACTTAACGATACCTGCCTTTTCTGTACTGCCTACTCGAGTATTCCGAGGAATTCCGTCGGCCTTAACTTTTATAGTTGTTTTCAATAGGCATCTAAAGGATGCTAGCGAGAATGCACATGAAACTGAGATTTTATTACTTTTATTTCTAGGAGAGTTCTGGAATTGAAGGCAAGTGAGAAGAGGTTTTTCTGCCATTGCAGCAACGGAACATTGTGGTATAAAAGTTTCTGCATTACGTTGGGCTATGTCTAAGATCCTCGCTGGGGTAAGGTTTATATTTTCTATCAGACACTGTCGAATGTTTACTGATAAAAATATCCCATTAATGAATGCTTCAGTGCATTATTGTTCAGTCGTAATGGGCTTCAATCCTTGCCAAGTTTGTCTAGTTCCCGAAGAAATTTATAAGATAAACTCTTATAATTTACTAAACATTGAAAAAGAAAAACGTAAAAGGACTCCTATCTAAATTCAAAAACTTCTACAATTTTGCACAAATAAGATTTTTTTAAATAATTAAACAATATCTAGAATTTGATTGGATAAGGCAAGTCATGAGTGGTGCGTACACATGCGCCGCGCATGGAATTTCCAGGAGGGACGTTACCGCCAAAAAGAAAAACACCAAATCGGGAATATAAATCATGAAGTTAATCTGCCTTTACCTGTAGTAGGGACTCGACCCAGTAGTCTGTCCTTTACCCACGCGGGTATTAGGAATAAGACCGACCACTCAGCATGTAAGCGGTTGAGACGTCATCCCACCACCACAGTGGGACTTTGTCCCCGCTGTTTTGTGACGAACTTGTGTAAATGACCTTTGATGAACACAGGCTTCACGACAGTCCATTTCCGTCGCTGATAAGATCAGGGGTACGAGACTTAACTTCCGATGCACAACCAAGGCTGGCCACGACAGACAGGCGCCGAGATGCTGATAAAATCTAGCGACCTGACAACTTATCCAGCAATTCAACCTGACTGCTGACACGATCAAACAACTCTGCCGACTATTATCCGAATATGATACCTATTCTGCCATTTCAACCAATAAACGAGATATTCGTCTTCAGGTTGTGAGTAACTGACACCTTTCCTTATTTATCGAGTTTCTTACCGACCAACGACAACGGAATAAATTTAATTTTTGTCATTAACTATATACCGACTGTGTTTGTTATTCCTCCATTCTTTGCCTAACCCATGTCTTTTCAATTATCGTCATTTAAATATTATTACGGGGGTCAGCATCCGTTCCCCCCAGTCGAAATTCATCTTCACCGACCGGAATTCGCTCTCACCTACCCCCTACATATTCGTCAATTGTTTCCGTGGGCTGTTGGTGCATTATATCGAATAGATAATGGGCGCCTATTTTTTTCTTCATATATAAATCATTTGTATTATTTGTATTATTTGGACTATTGTCCTCGTCTTTATTTTCATCTGTACAACGTTTCGGTCGATGTACCTTCCGGCCTTCTTCATGTATTTCTTGTCGGACTCAGGAACCTTCTCGAACTCAGAAACCCTCTTCTCGAACTTGGGAACCTTCACTTCGAACTCAGGAACCTTCTTGTCGTAATCGGGAGCCTTCACGGAACTTCGAAACTAACTGTTCTCGTTCCACTAACCATGACTAAGTACAAGTATTATAACCGATGAGCTAAAGGGCCCACTGAATATCCGAAAATGGCCGCCAAGATCGGATTCTCTCCATCAACCATGAGTTGCAGTGTTTTCTACACTTGTTAAAAGTCTGGTCGAATGCCCAACGTTGTGCTCTGATATCAAACGACCAGAAATCACCTGCAGAAGCTGATACACCATGGTTAACGGCGGCTTAATGGTTATATAACAAAATAACGACTCTTTTTCTTTCAAATTCAACAAAAATCATATATATATATAAGAAAATAGAGAATTCAATCTTACTCAAAGCTTGTAATAAGAATGTTCTCTGGGGGGCACAGTTAAGTCCGACGATTTTACTCTCCCAGCAATGCTGCACTCTTCTCACCAATACTATCAAAAGGTCTTGTCTCTCGTCCACTCGTCACCACAGCCAAAATGCTACTGCAAGCTTTTTCCATGCGTCGGGCCACGACTCACGATCAGGAGAATGCGAGTTCAATCTCCCCACTCGCCTCTGATCTCATTCTGCATGCCAAACACAGTCGTGCACGCTTCGAACTACTACGTTCGTGGTTTCTCTCGCTACAAAGCTGTGGGAGTGATGGACGTCTAATCAATGGGTTATGGTCAGAATACAACCATGGGTTCTGGGAAATATCGCTCAGGCAGTCCTGAAAGTATTTTGTTGGCCAAGTTCCCTCCTCTGATCAAATTTAAGTGAGGAATCTTTTTTTTCCTAAGTCCTTTGATAGTCTTGGCTGAAGTCAGTTTGTCTATCGGTTCCTCGTTCACTAACCATCAACTGGCTATGTCGGCCTCTGTATTTGCTGCTCTCCCAGCCTCTGTCTGTTGAAGCGTCAAAAGACCCAGCTTAAATAATTTCTAATCCCGGAACAGCTTAAGTTCCGGCTGGCATGAAGATATTAGCAATTCCTTTGTTTTAACTAGGACCTCCCAACTTTCGGCAAAAGTCCAGCCCTCCTAGTGCTAATCCACCAATCGAATCCAACTTCTGCTTGTTCCTATCACTGATCTCCATCACCTAAGTACCACCCCTTATTCTCTCCAACCTCCCTAGAATCAGTTGGTCACCACTTCCGGCCATCCAAGTAGTTTTCAACAAAGAATTAAGTCTAAAAAAACAAACAAAAAACAAAAAAAACATCTGGTTGAATTTTTATCTAAGCTTCCTTTTATTTTTTTTTATCTGAATTCCGTTTATGTGGAAAAATCTTTTCCCTTTAATGCCCAAAGTAAATTCTGACTGAACAATAAAAAATATGTCTAAGTACTTCCAACAGGTTGCAGTTTGGCTGACCAAATGGAAACACCACGGGGCGGGGGGGTGTCCTTATCCACTTAAAGTCCAGACCTGGTGTCACCTCTGGAGTATTTTGTTCTAATGCTGATTTCTGAAATTTCTCTATGACCTGGTTTCATAACCAGGTCACAGTGTTAAGCTGTGTTAAATATTATATGTTACTGTCCAATTGTCCAATTATGTATGATTTTTTATACCTTGACTCATATTGTTTTTTTTTTTTTTTCATTCTGAATTGTCCAATTGGACACATGACGTGGTGGATACAGGCGTTAAAACAGTTCTAAGTGACAGTTATCTCTAGGCTACAGGTTCACTTCTGGTCAAGAGCGACAGTAACATAGAATAGTTCAACAAGAAATACCTGAAGAAGGCTGGAGGATTCATCGGCTGAAACGTTGTGAAGATAACAATAAAGATAAGGTCAATAGTGTGAATGATCCAAATGATACAAATTATCAAGCCTCATCTAAAAAATTCAGAGAAATAGTATATAAATCTTATCAAGAATTTCTTGAGCTTCCTTGCATGAGGACACATTAGAGAAATACTCATAAATGTTACCTGATTCATATCTTATTCAACATAATTTGTTGGCTTCTCCATCGCCACATTGCTCAAGGATGTTTTAAAACCTTTTCCACCAGTAACAGTACTTCTTTTCAGTGTCCAGTGAATTCAGATACAAAATTAATTTGTTTGGCCAGAGAATAGGTTCCATCCTTGGGTAGTTGGTTAATAAATTGTAATGAAATAACAACACAAAGTTGGAGCTTACTGAATCTTTATTAAGCTTAACAAATAAGCATTGTGTAGGTGCCTATTTATAGTGGCAGTAAATAGAGAATTCAAAGAGAGGCGGGGGGGTAATATGAAAGATCCATTACTACAAAGTTTATTCTTTATCAAATTATAATGGCTTCACATTTATGAGAAAGGATTTCAAAGTGTTTGTCCCATGAAGCAGAAAAAATTCCTTAAAAAGTGAATGTTTGTCCTTGACAGTTTTCAGTTATACCTTTTATTGGGAGAAGCATCCCAGCATGATTTGTAGAACAAAGACCTCTTAAACTCTTTGGATATTCACAAATAGAATAACTAGGCAAGGGAGTAAATAGGTATTTCCACCAGACAGAATAAGTTAATAATATTGAGCATGAAATTATCTACAGTTTGTTTGGCATCTACATTTTTTCATTGCACTGTTTATCTGTAAGCGTTCAATAATTATTTCTATTGATTTTGTTAGGACTTGACTTAGAGCCAGCAATTTTTTCATGAACAACTCAGACCATCTGGAAAAAGAAGAGTTTTTATATCCTTCTTTCTTACTCTTCTTCTTTCTTGACTTATTTAATATTCCTATGAATTATTTTGCTTTCATTAGCTTCTTTTATTTGATTATTTTCAATTTACAACTCAATTCATCTTTCTGTTCTTCTCTTTTTACATTTCCTCAGTATATATTATCTTCATATGTATGTTCAAATTTCTATCCCTAAATAAATATGCAAATTTATAAATAGTCTTACATGAAAATATATACATCAACATCTGTGTAATATATAAGGGCCCATTTATAATTTATATATGTAGTTACATCAATATCAGTAACCAAATCATTTTGTATTTAAGACAAAAATATTTATTTTAAACATGATATCCTCTGCATTTAAACCTTTTTATTAATCATATGCAATGAACATTATTAGTGAAAATTTCAGATGAAAATTTTGCTAATAACTGTGGCAGGCTATAAACTTATAGACACATTCTCACATACAGGATTGATTGATTGTTTTTTTTATATCAGGTCTGCCCCCCTCTAAGGTTATTTTATACCTAGAGGTTAGGGAATCACATTCATTGTACGTTCATATCTACATATTTTCTGTAGTTGTTTATTAAGAGTTCTTTGCACACGGTCCTATCAAAGAAAAAAATGATTTTTAAACATATCTATTTGACCCATAGATGGCACCCTAACAGGTACGACCACTCTGAATCAGAGTGGACCTGGAAATAATTGCAATGAAGTGGTACTCCATACCATAATGAGAGTTTCAGAACTGGAACCTCACATACAAGGTGTTTAAAAAAAATGTAACTTTCTTTTTGACAATTTGTTTTTAAACTATTCTAACTTCTTTGACAAGATAAGTTCTAGCCAACCCAAATTGTGAAGATAGATCTCTAAGATATTTTCTGGGTGATTAAGTTAAATCCTTAGGAATATCATTAAAAAATTTGGGAGTTAACAAAGATGGCTGGCTTGAAATGTTATTGATCTTGTACATTCCCAGTCTCACAAAATTTAACAACCAAACATAATATTGTTGAGTTTTTGGGAAGTGTAGACTGGTGAAATTTCATATTAAATCCAACTCTCGCATCATAAGATGTATAGATTCAAAATGAGGCTAGTCTATGATGCAATCATTTCAAATATCAGCACTGCTTTCTTTGAGTACAATGATGTCATGTGACTAATGTTGTAGCATAACATTTATGTGAATTAATATTCTTATCTCTTATTCTCAGGGTTATACATTCTTTACGAAACACCCTACATATACAAACATATTTGTGCATCCATATATGTATGTATGCATGTGTGTGTGTGTGTGTGTGTGTGTGTGTGTATGTGTGTGTGTCTGCATGCGTGTGTGCATGCATATACATATGTGGTTCTATATAAATGTTCCATTTTGATTTATTTTAATGTCTCAATAATTTTTTACGTTATTCAAATTCCAAAATCTCAAAAGAATTTATATTGCTGGAATTTCTTTAATTTCTCATTTAATTTCTCATCCTTTCTGCTTAGTTCAAAGAATTTCACTTAAAATCTCTTCATCTAAATTCCAGACTCCAAAAGCTGATTATTTGCTTTATCTCACTAGATGAATTTAATGATTAAAATCTGATGATTTAAAATAAATATCATTCATTTTAATGACAAGACTAAAATACATAAGAAAGTAATTGGAAAATTATCACCATAAACAGTGTGTCTCCATAATGTACAGAATAGCATCAAACAGTTCAGTATTTGAAAATAGACTAGAAGCCATTCAAAATATCAGATGATAAAAAAAAAAAAAGTTAGAATCTTGAAAACAATAGAAAATAAATGAATAAACATTTTTATGATTACTGTTTACTGTCATATATATATGTATATCATGTATATGCATATAATTGTATTTCCTGAATAATAATTAATTTTTGTAAATATTTCTGTTAATTTTTCTAAATATTTCTGCAAGTTAAATCATTAGAAATAAATGTTATTGTCAATCCATTTGGCTTTCTATATATACTGTCTTACTTTTTCTTAATTAAAAAAGCAATTAATATTCTCAAGGTTCCATTATTTTTCTTTTTCAAATACCATCTTATTGCTATATATGTTTCAACATATTTTTCACATGCAAAAACTCCTTTTCAGAAGTAGCAATGATAGAGCATTATATTATATGTCATTAGGTCAATAATTAAGTATTGTTATTGATTAATGGTTAAATGTAATGAGTTTTAAAGAATTATCTTTACCACTAATTTAGTTGTAATTGTGACATCTTATACTACTTAGAGTAAATCATTTTAGGGTGTTTAGAATTAATTTAAGGTACTTAAAAGAAAATTTTAGAAATGACTAATGAAAATTAATGCAAGAAATTTCAATTGATTAGACTTCTTAACTTATATTCTTTGGTATAAAAAAACTATCCAAAATAACTTAATAAACATCACTTAGAGGTTAACAATTATGACTTGTGACAAATATAAATACAAAGTCTTGATTTTCAAGTAACTTGAGAAAGGGTAATAAAAATGATCATGCCTTTGGCAGTTAGATCTCTGATTCAGGTAGAATGATCAGGTTAATTATTGGTGAAATCAAATATAGTCTAGGAAACATACCTTGTTGAATATTCCAACAGGATGAATTTGTTTTAATGTCAGTATTAAAATTCAATCCTTAAATAATTGTTAAATGAGCCCGAATTATACATAGACACTTTAAGGTGAAATATTGATCTGAAGTTTTTCTCAGATTCATTTTACTCTTTTGATTGATGATTTAATCTTTGATGACAACTAAATAAATCTTATTTCATTTAATAAGTAATTCAGTAAACTTACTATGTATCAAGAAGTGTATCTGACAATGAACTTATATCTTTCTCTATTTTACATACCATAGAATTATTCTGCTGAAAAGCAACAAATATACATATATCCTTGAAAATAAGGAAATTACACATATTTTTACAGGATCTAAAAAATGCATTTGTATCTTATATTTACATAAATAAAAACTGTGCAGCTATTTCATGTAATTAAAGTGGAAAAAAACTACAGGCTAAAATAGAATAAAAAAGAAGTATTGTACTGTATGTTTATCTTTTACTTACATTAATTCTTTCATGCAATGTACAAAACCAAAAAGTGATGTAAAAATCATACCTGAAAAATGGAAATAAATAAAAAGATTGTTGTAAAAGAAGTTGAATGCATTTTAGCATTTGATCCTACTGCAGTATAAACTGCATGGGTTTTAATCAAGTGATTGTTGATTAATCTGATGTTTCTGAAGTGGCATCTGTATATATATATATATATATATATATATATATATATATATATATATGTGTGCTTAATTGTCGGCTGAAAATAGCCATATCATAAACATCGTCTGTTTGTTTACTTTTCATATATATATATATATATATATATATATATATATATATATATAGTTAGTCAACCACAGACACTGTTTTTCAACGTATCATGTCTCCCCAGTGTGACTAGATATAGCAGGCTACCTCCAGCCGAGATTGAAACCTAACAGATTTATTATCAGTCAGAGTTCCTAACCACTGGGCCATCAGCACATTATGAATTAGAGTGAGAAATTAACTGATAAATACATACATATGTACATATGTAAAGGCCATCAGAGAGAGCTCCATCCGTAATAAGAGAGCCCTGCATTTAAGCATAATTGGGGCCATCAGTGAAATTCCCTCCAAAGCACTTAACCTACTTATATATATATATATATATATATATATATATATATATATATATATTAAATCAAATCAATATTAAAACCTCACAACCTTTTTGTCCCACTTCTCTGAGTTTAATGTTGTTGTAATAATCATGTGGGTTATATATGTATGTATGTAACACATCACTCAATAAGTCCTGGCCCTGACATACAGATGGCGCCACTAATAAAAAAATCCATATAATTTTCAAATGACACATGTCAAAATTTGAGCCCAATCGAATTATTACTTTACAAATAACAGTTATTTAAGTGAAGCTACTGTTGCAAATTTTCAAAACAATGGAAAAATCTGAATTTTGTGTGTTGATAAAGCATTGCTTTCTGATGGGAAAAAATACTGTTCAAGCAAAGCAATGGCTTGATAAGTGTTATTCGTACTCTGTTTCGTCGGAAACAATGGTTAAGAGGTGGTATACTGGCTTTAAAGGCTGTCGTACAGACGATAATAATGCTGAATGCTCAAGCCACCCAATTTCGGCAGTTGTCCCGGAAAACACCAAAATTGTAAATTGATCATAATTTGAAGTTGCATGAGATAGCAGAGGAGTTGAAGATATCAGAAGGCAGTGTATTCACCATCTTGTATGAACATTTGTCAATGAGAAAGCTGTGTTCAAAATGGGTGCTGCGTTTGCTGACAGTCTATCAAAAACAACAATGCGTTGATGATTCATAGCATTGATTGCAACTGTTTTAACACAACAAAAAGGAATTTTTGTGTAAATTTGTGACAATTGATGAAACATGGATTCACTCTAGCGACAAATTGGCAGTCAGCTAAGTGGACAGCAGCAGGTGAAAGCCGTCCAAAGCGAACAAAGAGACAAACATCAGCAGGCAAGGTTTTGACCTCCGTATTTTGGGATGTGCAAGGTATTTTCTTTATTGATTACCTTGAGAAAGAAAGAACCATCAATAGCAAATATTATATAGCATTATTGGTGTGTCTGAAGGAAGAAATTGCCAAAAAACAGCCACAAATGAAGAAGAAAAAAAATGTTCTTTCACCAAGACAATGCACCATGTCACAAGTCGATCGCAATGATGGCAAAACTACATGAATTGTACTTTGAATTGCTTCCGCACCCACTCTATACTCCCACAACAACTATTGACTGTTCGCAGACTGCCAAAGAATGCTCCAGGGAAAGAGATTTGGCTCCAATGAAGAAGTGATATCGGAAACTGAGGCGTATTTTGATGTCAAAGACAAATTGTTCTACAAAAAAGACATCGAATTGTTAGAGAAGCATTTGAATCAGTGTATCACCCTAGAAGGAGACTATGTTGATGAATAAAGTTGAATTTTACCTAAAAGTTGTTGTCTTACTATTTAGGCCTGGGACTTATTGAGTGATATGATAGAAGCTAGCTTCTAATAGACTTGGCTGGAGAGCCACCATCTACCTTGTCTGTGAAAGAATTTGAGTCCAACCAAATTAAACACTAAAAATTGAAGTGGGCTATTAAAAAGGGTGGATTTTAAGTCCAGCAACATCCAAAGTGGAGAAGTTCAAACATGTAGTTTATGTGAAAGAGTATGTCTCTCTAGGGCTGGCCTGGTGAGTTATCTGAGAAAACACAAGGATATAGTGTCAAATGCTACTGGCACTCAAGTATATTTACTATGTAGTAGATCCTTCAGGATTTTCAGTGGACTGAAGAGTCAATTTCTTGCTCAGACCCTATTGGGTGTGTAGAAAAAAAAATAGAATAAAAATGAACAGGAAATGGTCTTACTCATGCACAAGTTGACAGCCAACACACACACACACACACACACACACACACACACACACACACACACAACTTTGACTAACAGAATTTATCGATTCACAGGCATGTATAAAAAAGAAAATACATTTATATTCTGTTTAAATGACTGTCTTCAACGACCCTACCCCACCCCCACGCCACCCCACCTTATTCCCCGGCCAAAAAAAAAAAATAGATAAAAAAGGATGCTAAGCCATTAAGTCGACAAACCGAGAATTGGACGAGCTCTCATAACTTTCTGAGATAAGTGTCTGTTTTAATATTTGCAATATATGGAATTTTATGCCTAGCATTTAACGTTTTTAACTTGACTAACAGAATTTATCCATTCACAGGCATGTATAAAAAAGAAAATACATTTACTGTTTAAATGACTGTCTTCAACGCCCCTACCTCCCACCCAACACCAATGCGAAAACATCAAGTTGAATTTGCTTACGGATTTTGATTTTGATAATCTAAAATGGTACTTGTGGACTTTATACTAAGTTAAAACTTAGTTTTTTGTTTTGTTTTTTCCCCGGTGTGGTGGACCTGTAGATCTTGTCAGATCATCCACCTGCGCTCCCCAAAGTCTCCCAGTCATCTTGCCTTGGCTTGTCACTGATACTTGACTTTGGGGAAGGAGAGCATGCGGTGCGTGTCGCACAAGCGCGCAACATGTAAAACAAAAAACATGTGCAGATATTTCTACAAGTAACAGAGTGATGGAAGAATGGTGAGGTGTGCAGGCCCTGACTGGCTGGAAGAACGCAGATATGAGTCTACATACGCCGTGATTCGTGACCTACTTAACGTCACCGCCTTGCTGATTGAACAGCAACGTGCCTCAGCGGTGTTGTGGGTGAATGAGCAGCCCCTAGGTTAACACTGTTCACCCAGCCATTTGGGAATTATCTAGAAAAGGTGACCTAAACAAATGCCGGTTCACCTATCAAGCTGGCCAGAAACCAGCGCTTCGACGGATGTCCACATTAGCTGGGCGAAAACAAGAAAATACTACAAAACAAGGTTAAGAATAGCCACCTGGAATGTCTCGACACTTCCGATCTTGAGAGATTGGGAAACCCCAAACTACTTACTGGTATCGTGACAGGGGAGCATCTTGATATGGGACAGACATCAATGCCCTCGCAGAAGTCAGTTTCAGCTATAAGGACCAATTGACAGAAGGGGTGGGCTGGATACACATCCTCATGGAAAGACAGGCCGATGGTAGCTGTAAGAAGTTTGAGGTAAGGTAACTTGAGCCCTCCACCCTGAAGTAACACATGACGGACGCCATGGAAACATTTCCTACATTGAAGTCTGACCTGTGTGGCAAGGCCTGTATGTCGAGGGTTTCATATGTGTGACAGGGTACATAAAGACAAGCTGGATCCGTGGGCCACCTGCGTGCTCACAAACTGCTCACAACTGAACTACTTGTAGAAATGGCCTTATTCTGTCAAGAAGTGGCAAATCACCCATATATATATATATATATATATATTTGCCAAACAAACACTTATCAGATGACTCTGGGTTCAAGTGTGGCTTCAGTGCCAATCATCATTACCATTAATCCAGATTGCCCAAACAATATTTTACAATACCACCAGACTTTGCTGGTTTTTCCATCACATTGTAGGAATATTAAAATTCAGCCTCTTCATATAGTGTTTTGTTTTATTCAGAACTGTCCAGCAATGAAGTACTTTTTCAATGATATAAGATTTGAATTATCTGACAAGATGACACTTATTACACTGAATGTGAATGAGAATAGAATTTCCAGAAAATTCCCATGCAAAGTCAGTGTATGAAACCTCAATAATGAATCATTAATTTATGATGTTAATTTGAATCATATGATTATATGTCACTGGAAAGTTTGAGACATTATCAATAGTTCAACAAATGACCAACATATTACTATTTTTTAAAATACCATACTGATAAACAAAAGAATCCTGTGTATTGTCAATAACTCCTGACTCTGGACCCCTTCAATCAATTTATAAAAAATATTCTAGTTATTACAACAGTTAAAATAACACAGATAGAACTCTTTAAAATATAAATCATTACAACAGATTTATATTTCAAAGAGTTCTGTCTGTGTTTTCTTTTCACTGATAAAGCATATTTACTTGCACATATGTATAAAGATGACTAATTTTGGTTTATATAAATAATTATCTTAATCTTCTAAAAAAATCACACCAATCACAAAAAGGAGTTCCAATTTAACATTATCATAATATCAATGTCATAATACTCAAATACAGATCATCTCAAAATAAAAATAGAAATAAAAGAAGAAAATGTTAAAATTTTATCAAAATCAAACATGACAGTTATAAACCTATCTTACTGGCTTAAAGTAGCTTTAACTTAAAATCATATCATTTCATTTCCACTTGAGAAAGTATTAGTCCTTGATGTATGCTTAACATACATATAACTGTAATGACCACATTCTGCTGTTATACGAACAATTCTCTCAAATATCATGAGCCATTCACTCATCATTTGAATTAAGATACAAACAAGCATACAGATAATCTTTAAATCTTGAAAGCTAAAGAATTTTGAAGCTACTTACTTGTTTTGCTCACATTCAGTAAGCAGCATGTATAATGATATGGATTTTCTGCAAGCATTATTTGGGCTGGGCTGAACAGAAAACGATCATAGGTTATTGTATAACTCTAAAAGCAAGATTTTATTGATACAATAAATAAGGTTTGCTGCACTAGTAAGTTTAAACATATATTGATAGATTAAGGTTAATGAGCATTCTGAGATACTTTAAGGATATGTTCAATAATCAATCTGTTTATTTAGTAGTTACCATTAACTGGAGCACTTGGATCATTTTTGCAAGTTTTGCGTAGAATGAATACAACAAACAGAATCTAATAAAGTGTGTTTTTTTTTTTTTTAGAAAAGTTTAAATCATAAATTATACAAAAAGAATTATTCAGAATATTCATTACAGTTATGACAATAGAACATTTTTAAATTATTTAACTATAAACAGAAATAGCCCTTCATACAATATTTGACATGTGAATTTTTCTTTTTTATAATAAAAAGATTTCCTCTATCTTTGTGTCTCTCTTGTGAACTGTTTAAAACTCTACTTTGCTTTGGACAACATTCACCACTCATACAAAATTATAAAACTATAAAAAATTATTTATAATCTATCATACTGATGATTTAATCTAGTCTAAAAAATTCAGTGCATATGTTATTTGTGTTAGCTACATCATATGAATGCAAAAGTTGGACTTTAAACATTATTCAAGTGAAGTGCATGTACTTTGAAATGTAAATTATAATGAGCCTACACAGAAGAACAGCTAAACACTATTAACACAACCTTGCCAAAAGAATTGACTATAATCAAAAGGAAAAGTTCTCTGCCTTGCAAGAATTTAGTACTTGTAGAATCTGTAAATACATTAAATATTATTCTCCTGAAGTGATGAATATTTAGAGTTTGCATTTTGCTAATTTTAAACTAGGAACTTCATTAGTTCTTATATTTAAAAGTGTTGGCTAACCAGAAAAAAAATCAGCTCCTGTAGACACTGAATGTCGTATAGAGGACTACCAAGAGCAATTGATAATAGGGATGTTTGTGTGTATGTGTGTGTGTGTGTGAGAGAGAGAGAGAGAGAGAAGAAAAGGAGAGAGAGAGAGAGAGAGAGAGAGAGAGAGAGAGAAAGAGAGAGAGAAGAGAGAATCCATGCTATCAGTACAAAATGTGATGATGATGATGATGATGAGATTGATATATACTTAATTGATGATTCCGGTTATTGAATATTTTTGCTTACATGGTGTATTTCATTTTACTTATAAAAGAACATCAATGTACATAATAGTATATAATAGTAATCTGTCCTATAAAAGTTGTAACATTTAGTATATGAAATTTATATACAAATTATGATAATTATTATGGGACAGAAGCAGTTTCCATAAAATGCTTGATAATTCAGAATATTGATAGTTTATTCAAAACAATATTTCATTTTCAATTAATTTAATCTTTGCAATGAGGATACTAATTTTTGGTAATGTGTCATTCTAAAATTAAACATTTTAAGTTAACTTGTCCACTTTAAATTTGATGCATCGGTTGATTAAAGTAAGTCTCAGTTTGGAAAGATTATCTTTCACATTATTGAAATTCTTTTTCTTATTTTATATTTTAACTTTGTTTCGGTCAAATGTAATCTATTTTGAAAGAAAAGAAAACAATATCTCTTAACTTCCTGAAAGGAAGAGTAATCAAAAATTAGAATACTATTAGTTTCTTGTTTTAATTTTTGGAAGGTGTTATAATAAATGCACTAAGAATGAAATGTTCATGAAACTAGAGTTAATGCTGTATTTTTAAGATTACTTCTCAAAATCCCCTTTCTTCAACTTCTTTGTTTATTCAAACACTTTTTTTTTATCTTATTAAGTGTCAGTAAGTTATATAGTAAATAAATAAAATATATTTCATAAACTCATTTATTAAAGCAATCAGAAATGTGCCAAACATGATGCAATTGCTGAAATAGATTAATGAATTGCTCATTCAAAAAGTCTATGATCTTTGCTGGGAATATATTTAACTTCTTGGGTGGACAATGGATGGGACGAGATTCTGTTTAATATAAAAATAAATATGATAATTTGATTAATCTGTTCAGTTCTGCTGAAGAAGAGCAATGAAGCACACTCCTCACAACATCATCAAAAATTCTGACAAGTGGATATGAGTTTAAGACTATAGAGTAAAATAGATCCACCTATTGAATGTATAAATGAAAACTGAAATAAATAATCTTTGTTATAAAATAATCATTACATGCAGCAAGAAATACTCTATCCTCTCTTTTTCTTCATTTTATCTTTTATACTCCTCACTGACATATGAGAGGATCACAAATTTAATTTAATCAATAAGGTGGGACTTTAGCAGAAATTGGCTGAAAGGAAGAGAGGTAACATTTACTCTTAAACTGCATTCTCAGGAGATGTTATTTATAAAAAAGAGTGATTTTTTATTCATGAATTAAAAAATGCACATTCATTTAAATAAAGAAATAGTATGTTTATGCTTACTTTATATTGGATTTGGACCTGAGTAAACGCAGAATTATTTCCATGACTGACTTTAAAAATACAAATATAAATATGCACAAGCTGTTTCTACTACTGGATAATGGATTTCTCATATTATGTGCCAATGTTTTGACGATTCATTTTATCTAGTGCAGTTGAATATTATATACATATCTATGGTTCGTTTAATAAAGTATAAATATTCTAAAATACTCATGAACATGAAATAATACAAACATTGTTGACTTCTTTCTCATATTTAATGTGACAAGTTTTCTTTTTAAAGAATTTATTTTCATGAATTAATAACTTCAGTGATCTGATAAAAACCAATGCTTTTAGAGTGACCTGATTGTAAGTCTTAGTCATTTTGATATTTTTAAGATTAAAAGAAGTTGTTATTTTACTTCAAATAACATTTATGCAAAAAATATTTTCACTTGCTTTCAATCATTAAATATATATTTATTATCCTTGCTTCGGATTCATATTGATAATACAACACGCTTTTACATAGTATCTAGTTCAAGGATGATCAATAATTGACAATCATTTTTTTCCAGAGGTGCAATGGAGTGTAGCGATTACCTAGCCCTCACACACATGAGGAAGACTGATGTGTCAATTTGCTAGCTTTATCTCTCTC
>CM042150.1:71285933-71383840 GCA_023376005.1 Doryteuthis pealeii
ACCACGTATGTATGCCATGTGTGTGTCGGATGTGTCGCTGCTGCTGTGTGTGTGATCATGTGTGTGCTGTCATGCATGCGTGTTGCTGCATGCCAATAACATTATGTGGTCTCATATATAAATGTTCCATTTTTGATTTATTTTAATGTCTCAATAATTTTTTACGTTATTCAAATTCCAAAATCTCAAAAGAATTTATATTGCTGGAATTTCTTTAATTTCTCATTTAATTTCTCATCCTTTCTGCTTAGTTCAAAGAATTTCACTTAAAATCTCTTCATCTAAATTCCAGACTCCAAAGCTGATATATTTGCTTTATCTCACTAGATGAATTTAATGATTAAAATCTGATGATTTAAAATAAATATCATTCATTTTAATGACAAGACACTAAAATACATAAGAAGTAATTGGAAAATTATCCACCATAAACAGTGTGTCTCCATAATGTCAGAATAGCATCAAACAGTTCAGTATTTGAAAATAGACTAGAAGCCATTCAAATATCAGATGATAAAAAAAAAAAAGTTAAGAATCTTGAAAACAATAGAAAATAAATGAATAAACATTTTTATGATTACTGTTACTGTCATATATATATGTATATCATGTATATGCATATAATTGTATTTCCTGAATAATAATTAATTTTTGTAAATATTTCTGTTAATTTTTCTAAATATTTCTGCAAGTTAAATCATTAGAAATAAATGTTATTGTCAATCCATTTGGCTTTCTATATATACTGTCTTACTTTTTCTTAATTAAAAAAGCAATTAATATTCTCAAGGTTCCATTATTTTCTTTTTCAAATACCATCTTATTGCTATATATGTTTCAACATATTTTTCACATGCAAAAACTCCTTTTCAGAAGTAGCAATGATAGAGCATTATATTTATGTCATTAGGTCAATAATTAAGTATTGTTATTGATTAATGGTTAAATGTAATGAGTTTTAAAGAATTATCTTTTACACTAATTTAGTTGTAATTGTGACATCTTATACTACTTAGAGTAAATCATTTTAGGGTGTTTAGAATTAATTTAAAGGTACTTAAAGAAAAAATTTTAGAAAATGACTAATGAAAATTAATGCAAGAAATTTCAATTGATTAGACTCTTAACTTATTCTTTGGTATAAAAAAACTATCCAAAATAACTTAATAAACATCACTTAGAGGTTAACAATTATGACTTGTGACAAATATAAATACAAAGTCTTGATTTTCAAGTAACTTGAGAAAGGGTAATAAAAATGATCATGCCTTTGGCAGTTAGATCTCTGCTTCAGGTAGATGTCAGGTTTAACCAGCATGATGGAAACAAAATAGAGGTCCAGTTTATCATTATTGTTAACTTGTAAATTGTAAATTTTTAAAAGTAATATGCTAAAACATGGCTCAATGGGTAATCATAGATAATTTGTTGGCTATAGTTCTAGTTATCTTTGAGGAATGAAATGAGAGACAGATAAAGAAAAAAATATATTTGGTGAATTATCATAATATTAGTCTAGGAAACATACCTTGTTGAATATTCCAACAGGATGAATTTGTTTTAATGTCAGTATTAAAATTCAATCCTTAAATAATTGTTAAATGAGCCCGAATTATACATAGACACTTTAAGGTGAAATATTGATCTGAAGTTTTTCTCAGATTCATTTTACTCTTTTGATTGATGATTTAATCTTTGATGACAACTAAATAAATCTTATTTCATTTAATAAGTAATTCAGTAAACTTACTATGTATCAAGAAGTGTATCTGACAATGAACTTATATCTTTCTCTATTTTACATACCATAGAATTATTCTGCTGAAAAGCAACAAATATACATATATCCTTGAAAATAAGGAAATTACACATATTTTTACAGGATCTAAAAAATGCATTTGTATCTTATATTTACATAAATAAAAACTGTGCAGCTATTTCATGTAATTAAAGTGGAAAAAAACTACAGGCTAAAATAGAATAAAAAAGAAGTATTGTACTGTATGTTTATCTTTTACTTACATTAATTCTTTCATGCAATGTACAAAACCAAAAAGTGATGTAAAAATCATACCTGAAAAATGGAAATAAATAAAAAGATTGTTGTAAAAGAAGTTGAATGCATTTTAGCATTTGATCCTACTGCAGTATAAACTGCATGGGTTTTAATCAAGTGATTGTTGATTAATCTGATGTTTCTGAAGTGGCATCTGTATATATATATATATATATATATATATATATATATATATATATATATATATATGTGTGCTTAATTGTCGGCTGAAAATAGCCATATCATAAACATCGTCTGTTTGTTTACTTTTTCATATATATATATATATATATATATATATATATATATATATATATATATATATATAGTTAGTCAACCACAGACACTGTTTTTCAACGTATCATGTCTCCCCAGTGTGACTAGATATAGCAGGCTACCTCCAGCCGAGATTGAAACCTAACAGATTTATTATCAGTCAGAGTTCCTAACCACTGGGCCATCAGCACATTATGAATTAGAGTGAGAAATTAACTGATAAATACATACATATGTACATATGTAAAGGCCATCAGAGAGAGCTCCATCCGTAATAAGAGAGCCCTGCATTTAAGCATAATTGGTGGCCATCAGTGAAATTCCCTCCAAAGCACTTAACCTACTATATATATATATATATATAATATATATATATATATATATATAATATATATATATATATATATTAAATCAAATCAATATTAAAACCTCACAACCTTTTTGTCCCACTTCTCTGAGTTTAATGTTGTTGTAATAATCATGTGGGTTATATATGTATGTATGTAACACATCACTCAATAAGTCCTGGCCCTGACATACAGATGGCGCCACTAATAAAAAAATCCATATAATTTTCAAATGACACATGTCAAAATTTGAGCCCAATCGATTACTTTACAAATAACAGTTATTTAAGTGAAGCTACTGTTGCAAATTTTCAAAACAATGGAAAAATCTGAATTTTGTGTGTTGATAAAGCATTGCTTTCTGATGGGAAAAATACTGTTCAAGCAAAGCAATGGCTTGATAAGTGTTATTCGTACTCTGTTTCGTCGGAAACAATGGTTAAGAGGTGGTATACTGGCTTTAAAGGCTGTCGTACAGACGATAATAATGCTGAATGCTCAAGCCACCCAATTTCGGCAGTTGTCCCGGAAAACACCAAAATTGTAAATTGATCATAATTTGAAGTTGCATGAGATAGCAGAGGAGTTGAAGATATCAGAAGGCAGTGTATTCACCATCTTGTATGAACATTTGTCAATGAGAAAGCTGTGTTCAAAATGGGTGCTGCGTTTGCTGACAGTCTATCAAAAACAACAATGCGTTGATGATTCATAGCATTGATTGCAACTGTTTTAACACAACAAAAAGGAATTTTTGTGTAAATTTGTGACAATTGATGAAACATGGATTCACTCTAGCGACAAATTGGCAGTCAGCTAAGTGGACAGCAGCAGGTGAAAGCCGTCCAAAGCGAACAAAGAGACAAACATCAGCAGGCAAGGTTTTGACCTCCATATTTTGGGATGCACAAGGTATTTTGTTTATGGATTACCTTGAGAAAGAAAGAACCATCAATAGCAAATATTATATAGCATTATTGGTGCATCTGAAGGAAGAAATTGCCAAAAAACAGCCACAAATGAAGAAGAAAAAAGTGCTCTTTCACAAAGACAATGCACCATGTCACAAGTCGATCGCAATGATGGCAAAACTACATGAATTGTACTTTGAATTGCTTCCGCACCCACCCTATTCTCCAGATCTGGCCCACAGCAATTACTGCAGACCTCAAAAGAATGCTCCAGGGAAAGAGATTTGGCTCCAATGAAGAAGTGATATCGGAAACTGAGGCGTATTTTGATGTCAAAGACAAATTGTTCTACAAAAAAGACATCGAATTGTTAGAGAAGCATTTGAATCAGTGTATCACCCTAGAAGGAGACTATGTTGATGAATAAAGTTGAATTTTACCTAAAAGTTGTTGTCTTACTATTTAGGCCTGGGACTTATTGAGTGATATGATAGAAGCTAGCTTCTAATAGACTTGGCTGGAGAGCCACCATCTACCTTGTCTGTGAAAGAATTTGAGTCCAACCAAATTAAACACTAAAAATTGAAGTGGGCTATTAAAAAGGGTGGATTTTAAGTCCAGCAACATCCAAAGTGGAGAAGTTCAAACATGTAGTTTATGTGAAAGAGTATGTCTCTCTAGGGCTGGCCTGGTGAGTTATCTGAGAAAACACAAGGATATAGTGTCAAATGCTACTGGCACTCAAGTATATTTACTATGTAGTAGATCCTTCAGGATTTTCAGTGGACTGAAGAGTCAATTTCTTGCTCAGACCCTATTGGGTGTGTAGAAAAAAAAATAGAATAAAAATGAACAGGAAATGGTCTTACTCATGCACAAGTTGACAGCCAACACACACACACACACACACACACACACACACACACACACACAACTTTGACTAACAGAATTTATCGATTCACAGGCATGTATAAAAAAGAAAATACATTTATATTCTGTTTAAATGACTGTCTTCAACGACCCTACCCCACCCCCACGCCACCCCCACCTTACCGGCTATTCCCCGGACAAAGAAAAAAAATAGATAAAAAAGGATGCTAAGCCATTAAGTCGACAAACCGAGAATTGGACGAGCTCTCATAACTTTCTGAGATAAGTGTCTGTTTTAATATTTGCAATATATGGAATTTTATGCCTAGCATTTAACGTTTTTAACTTTGACTAACAGAATTTATCCATTCACAGGCATGTATAAAAAAGAAAATACATTTATATTCTGTTTAAATGACTGTCTTCAACGCCCCTACCTCCCCACCCAACACCAATGCGAAAACATCAAGTTGAATTTGCTTACGGATTTTGATTTTCGATAATCTAAAATGGTACTTGTGGACTTTATACTAAGTTAAAACTTAGTTTTTTGTTTTGTTTTTTCCCCGGTGTGGTGGACCTGTAGATCTTGTCAGATCATCCACCTGCGCTCCCCAAAGTCTCCCAGTCATCTTGCCTTGGCTTGTCACTGATACTTGACTTTGGGGAAGGAGAGCATGCGGTGCGTGTCGCACAAGCGCGCAACATGTAAAACAAAAAACATGTGCAGATATTTCTACAAGTACAGAGTGATGGAAGAATGGTGAGGTGTGCAGGCCTGACTGGCTGGAAGAACGCAGATATGAGTCTACATACGCCGTGATTCGTGACCTACTTAACGTCACCGCCTTGCTGATTGAACAGCAACGTGCCTCAGCGGTGTTGTGGGTGAATGAGCAGCCCCTAGGTTAACACTGTTCACCCAGCCATTTGGGAATTATCTAGAAAAGGTGACCTAAACAAATGCCGGTTCACCTATCAAGCTGGCCAGAAACCAGCGCTTCGACGGATGTCCACATTAGCTGGGCGAAAACAAGAAAATACTACAAAACAAGGTTAAGAATAGCCACCTGGAATGTCTCGACACTTCCCGATCTTGAGAGATTGGGAAACCCCAAACTACTTACTGGTATCGTGACAGGGGAGCATCTCGATATGGGACAGACATCAATGCCCTCGCAGAAGTCAGTTTCAGCTATAAGGACCAATTGACAGAAGGGGGTGGGCTGGATACACATCCTCATGGAAAGACAGGCCGATGGTAGCTGTAAGAAGTTTGAGGTAAGGTAACTTGAGCCCTCCACCCTGAAGTAACACATGACGGACGCCATGGAAACATTTCCTACATTGAAGTCTGACCTGTGTGGCAAGGCCTGTATGTCGAGGGTTTCATATGTGTGACAGGGTACATAAAGACAAGCTGGATCCGTGGGCCACCTGCGTGCTCACAACTGCTCACAACTGAACTACTTGTAGAAATGGCCTTATTCTGTCAAGAAGTGGCAATCACCATATATATATATATATATATATATATTTGCCAACAAACACTTTATCAGATGACTCTGGGGTTCAAGTGTGGCTTCAGTGCCAAATCATCATTACCATTAATCCAGATTGCCCAAACAATATTTTACAATACCACCAGACTTTGCTGGTTTTTCCATCACATTGTAGGAATATTAAAATTCAGCCTCTTCATATAGTGTTTTGTTTTATTCAGAACTGTCCAGCAATGAAGTACTTTTTCAATGATATAAGATTTGAATTATCTGACAAGATGACACATTATTACACTGAATGTGAATGAGAATAGAATTTCCAGAAAATTCCCATGCAAAGTCAGTGTATGAAACCTCAATAATGAATCATTAATTTAGTGATGTTAATTTGAATCATATGATTATATGTCACTGGAAAGTTGAGACATTATCTACATAGTTCAACAAATGACCAACATATTACTATTTTTTAAAATACCATACTGATAAACAAAAGAATCCTGTGTATTGTCAATAACTCCTGACTCTGGACCCCTTCAATCAATTTATAAAGAAATATTCTAGTTATTACAACAGTTAAAATAACACAGATAGAACTCTTTAAAATATAAATCATTACAACAGATTTATATTTCAAAGAGTTCTGTCTGTGTTTCTTTTCACTGATAAAGCATATTTACTTGCACATATGTATAAAGATGACTAATTTTGGTTTATATAAATAATTATCTTAATCTTCTAAAAAATCACACCAATCACAAAAAGGAGTTCAAATTTAACATTATCATAATATCAATGTCATAATACTCAAATACAGATCATCTCAAAATAAAATAGAAATAAAAGAAGAAAATGTTAAAATTTTATCAAAATCAAACATGACAGTTATAAACCTATCTTACTGGCTTAAAGTAGCTTTAACTTAAAATCATATCATTTCATTTCCACTTGAGAAAGTATTAGTCCTTGATGTATGCTTAACATACATATAACTGTAATGACCACATCTGCTGTATACGAACAATTCTCTCAAATATCATGAGCCATTCACTCATCATTTGAATTAAGATACAAACAAGCATACAGATAATCTTTAAATCTTGAAAGCTAAAGAATTTTGAAGCTACTTACTTGTTTTGCTCACATTCAGTAAGCAGCATGTATAATGATATGGATTTTCTGCAAGCATTTATTTGGGCTGAACAGAAACGATCATAGGATTATTGTATAACTCTAAAAGCAAGATTTTATTGATACAAATAAATAAGGTTTGCTGCATCTAGTAAGGTTTAAACATATATTGATAGAGTTTAAGGTTAATGAGCATTCTGAGATACTTTAAGGATATGTTCAAATAATCAATCTGTTTATTTAGTAGATACCATTAACTGGAGCGACTTGGATCATTTTTGCAAGTTTTGTAGAATGAATACAACAAACAGAATCTAATAAAAGTGTGTTTTTTTTAATTTTTAGAAAAGTTTAAATCATAAATTATACAAAAAGAATTATTCAGAATATTCATTACAGTATGACAATAGAACATTTTTAAATTATTTAACTATAAAACAGAAATAGCCCTTCATACAATATTTGACATGTGAATTTTCTTTTTTATAATAAAAAGATTTCCTCTATCTTTGTGTCTCTCTTGTTGAACTGTTAAAAACTCTACTTTGCTTTGGACAACATTCACCACTCATACAAAATTATAAAACTATAAAAAATTATTTATAATCTATCATACTGATGATTTAATCTAGTCTAAAATTCAGTGCATATGTTATTTATGTGTTAGCTACATTCATATGAATGCAAAAGTTGGACTTTTAAACATTATTCAAGTGAAGTGCATGTAACTTTGAAATGTAAATTATAATGACCTACACAGAAGAACAGCTAAACACTATTAACACAACCTTGCCAAAAGAATTGACTATAATCAAAAGGAAAAGTTCCTCTGCCTTGCAAGAAATTTAGTACTTGTAGAATCTGTAAATACATTAAATATTATTTCTCCTGAAGTGATGAATATTTAGAGTTTGCATTTTGCTAATTTTAAACTAGGAACTTCATTAGTTCTTATATTTAAAAAGTGTTGGCTAACCAGAAAAAAAATCAGCTCCCTGTAGACACTGAATGTCGTATAGAGGATCTACCAAGAGCAATTGATAATAGGGATGTATTGTGTGTATGTGTGTGTGTGTGTGAGAGAGAGAGAGAGAGAGAGAGAGAGAGAGAGAGAGAATCCATGCTATCAGTACAAAATGTGATGATGATGATGATGATGATGATATACTTAATTGATGATCCGGTTATTGAATATTTTTGCTTACATGGTGTATTTCATTTTACTTATAAAAGAAACATCAATGTACATAATAGTATATAATAGTAACTCTGTCCTATAAAAGTTGTAACATTTAGTATATGAAATTTATATACAAATATGATAATTATTATGGGACAGAAGCAGTTTCCATAAAATGCTTGATAATTCAGAATATTGATAGTTTATTCAAAACAATATTTTCATTTCAATTAATTTAATTCTTTGCAATGAGGATACTAATTTCTCTGGTAATGTGTCATTCTAAAATTAAACAATTTTAAGTTAACTTGTCCACTTAAATTTGATGCATCGGTTGATTAAGTAAGTCTCAGTTTGGAAAGATTATCTTTCACATTATTGAAATTCTTTTTCTTATTTTATATTTTAACTTTTGTTTCGGTCAAAATGTTAATCTATTTTGTAAAAGAAAAGAAAACAATATCTCTTAACTTCCCTGAAAGGAAGAGTAATCAAAATTAGAATACTATTAGTTTCTTGTTTTAATTTTTGGAAGGTGTATAATAAATGCACTAAGAATGAAATGTTCATGAAACTGAGAGTTAATGCTGTATTTTTAAGATTACTTCTCAAAAAATCCCCTTTCTTCAACTTCTTTGTTTTAATTCAACACTTTTTTTTATCTTATTAAGTGTCAGTAAAGTATATAGTAAATATAAATAAAATATATTTCATAACTCATTTATTAAAGCAATCAGAAATGTGCCAAACATGATGCAATTGCTGAAATAGAATTAATGAAATTGCTCATTCAAAAGTCTAGTGATCTTTGCTGGGAATGATTTAACTTCTTGGGTTGGACAATGGATGGGACGAGATTCTGTTTAATATAAAAATAAATATGATAATTGTGATTAATCCTGTTCAGTTCTGCTGAAGAAGAGCAATGAAGCACACTCACTCACAACATCATCAAAAAGTACTGACAAGTGGATATGAGTTTAAGACTATAGAGTAAAAATAGATCCACCTATTGAATTATTAAATGAAAACTGAAATAAAATATCTTTGTTATAAATAATCATTACATGCAGCAAGAAATACTCTATCCTCTCTTTTTTCTTCATTTTATCTTTTATACTCCTCACTGCACATATGAGGAGGATCACAAATTAATTTGATCAAATAGAGGTGGGACTTTAGCAGAAATTGGGCTGGGAGGAAGAGGAGGTAACATTTTACTCTAAAGCTGCATTCTCAGGAGATGTTTATTTATAAAAAAGAGTGGATTTTGTATTCATGAATTAAAAAATGCACATCATTTAAATAAACAGAAATAGTATGTTTAATGCTTACTTCTATTTTGGATGTGGACCTGAGTAAAGCAGAATTAATTTCCATGACTGGACTTTAAAAATACCAAAATATAAATAGTGCACAAGCTGTTTCTACAGTCTGGATAATGGATTTCTCTATAATTATGTGCCAATGTTTTGACAGATTCATTTTAATCTAGTGCAGTTGAATATTATATACATATCTATGTGTTCTTTTAATAAAGTATAAATATTCTAAAATACTTCATTTGAACATGAAATAATACAAACATTTGTTGACTTCTTTTCTCATATTTAATGTGACAAGTTTTCTTTTAAAGAATTTATTTTCATGAATTAATAACTTCAGTGATCTGATAAAAACCAATGCTTTTAGAGTGACCTGATTGTAAGTCTTAGTCATTTTGATATTTTTAAGATTAAAAAGAAGTTGTTTATTTTACTTCAAATAACATTTATCAAAAAAATATTTTCACTTAGCTTGTCAATCATTAGAATATATATTTATATATCCTTTTGCTTCAGGATTCATATATTGATAATACAACACTCTTTTACATAGTATCTAGTTCAAGGATTGATCAAAATTGACAATCATTTTTTCCAGGGTGGCAATGGAGTGTAGCGATTACCTGCCTCACTACACATGAGGAGAGACTGATGTGTCATCTGCTAGCTTGCCTTTTTACTCTAAATGTCCTCTCCTTCCCGTGACCACAATGGGTAACAATTGTGGTCAATTGTTGGAATGACCCAGAGTAGCCATGTGTCTGGCCATATATCTGTGGGGACAGTACTCTCAAGAGTTGTGACACTCTCGCACTGCGTTGCAACTCCTGACCGGCTGGTGTTTGCACCATTGGTTGTTGGTGTTCATCTGCACAAATATCCATGTGTTCTTCTACCCTTTCGTCGCCGTTTCTTCCACGTCAGCTGCATCATTCTGAGATATCTGAGGTGGGGTTGAAGTTTGGGGTAGTCTGTTATATCTGCGACTGGCTCTACTTTTCATAGAAACCAACAATTCCTTGCCGTTACTCGGTTACTCCTGTACACACATACTCAGTACTGCCAATTACCCAGCGTTTTTACCATTCTACCTATTTTTTCTAATGTTGTGGGTAAAGTTCCTCTTGGTTCAGCTCTTTGAGTGGGAGACTGTGCGTATAAAACCCAGGGCCTTCAGTTCGGATTCTAAAAGATAGAACTCAGACGTATTTTCCTATATACCACTTGCCTCATTTCTTTTATGCTGACCTTTATAAGCATAAACAGTTTGCCTTTGATATGTAACTGAACGTTTGTAATGCCGCGTATCCTGTCACTTGTCGGTATGAGACATTTGAGAGTTTCTAGTATCTCCAGTCCAATAGAACAAGAAGATGGAGTGCTTTCTGGGACTCATTATAACACTATCACCAAAACCTCCATTTTCAGGGACAGAGATGTTTCCAGGTGAGGTGTGGCACTTTCTGTACTCCCCTCTTCTGCATATGGTTTGTTTTTCCGCTGAGGAGTATCGCTAGTCGGTTCCTCGTCAAATGACTCTTCGATTTACTAGTGGGAACCTGCTTTGGCGTACGGCATACTTATTCTAAGTGCCTTTTAATCCCACAGTAAATATACCGAAGTATGGCCGCGGGACAGTTCTTTTGTCCTTCCAATCCATTTAGATGCGATAATTCCCCACATTGCGACACGTGGTGGAGTTTTGGGGTCCTCGTCACGTTGGGGCACATTTTTGTTCCGACCTCTTCAAGTTAAATGCCGTTAACGGTGGTGTACTGCCTTGGAGGAGGAGGAGGAGGAGGAGGAGGGTCGACTTCTCCATTGTTTCTAGACAGTATTTGTAATAATAATATTAACCCCTTAAGAGTTACTAGCTATAATTCTCCATGACAAACTGACACACACACACACACACACACACACACACACACAGAATTGCAAAGGAGACGAAAGAGTTGGATAATAACCCTCCTTTGAGAAGGACGGTTACGTACAGCTAAGAAATCCTTCGTACCAAAGGAAAGAAAAAGAAAATTACCACTTCCCAACGAAACCAAAAAATGACCAAAATAACCCACACATCTACAAGAGTGATTTTTCCATGAATGCATCCTTATCATAGCTCCGCTATTGGGTGGGGATGTGTTTTGGGGATTAAAATGAAATTAAAATTAAAAAAAAGTAAAAAATAACAAACTCCCATGAGCCTTCAGATCCTAAGAACCCTCCAAGCATGTGCAGGAAAAAGGACCCACTTTCGACCTCCAAGATAATCTCTCGGACATTCGAACTTAACTGGGACGAGACACTACTACTGGCCAGGAAGATATTTCCTAAACATGTGATGGCTATGACCCGTGAATAAAGCCTAAATCCTAAAACTATCTTTTGTCTTTGTCTCTTCTTTTCTTTCCTTGAATTCCTTTTCAGCGCGACCACCAAATAAGATGGAGTTTTTAGCAAACCCTGTGAACACGAACTATGAATAATCAGCCACCTTTAAACCTGAAACTCTTGTCACCCTGTAGTGAAGTTAACTCAGGTTTAACGTTTTATAAACAGGTTTTATTACGGGAATATATACACACGAGGTCCATGTGGCTGTACGTTCACGGATGTAGTGAAGTCCCTATTTTCGGGATCTCGCCCTATTGAGATTTCCCCTAATCTCGCCAGGTCGAGATCTTAGGATACTACATCTTCCCCCCGTTATTTTTTTGTTTTCCCCTTTTGATTAAAAGGTTATTCCGGACATGACAAAGTCTTTCTGTTAAACTGGTACTAGTCTAACTCTGGGTGATTTGTCCGTGTTAGGGTTTGGTGTAGTTGTAGAAGAATGGTAGTGGGAAACTGATCAGTGGTTGGCACACTGTGGTTGTCAGTTTTATGAGGTGTATCCCCAACTTTTCACTTTAGCTACATTTCTCTTTTTTTTATGCAGGTTCTTGCACAGAACGGTCTCCTTTTTAATTCCATTTTTTTTTTAATAAAATTAAAATTTGTAAAACATTTTTTTTTAATTTAAAAAAAAATTTTTTTTAATTTGTTTTTAATCTGGTCTATGGGTATTCTCCTTTGGACTTCAATTATTTTACGCTCCTGTTTGTGGAGGGCATTTCTGTCATGTATCTTTTCATGTACAGTAGATGTTTCTATAACATCGGGTTTGTTAGTAGTTTGGCTGGGCTGTTACCGTATGAGGGGTAGTGCGGTACTTCAATAGGAATCTCTTTATTTCCTCCTTCCAGCTCTTTTTCCTTACTTTAGAAATTTTAATTGCTTTTAGGATTGTTCTATTGAACTGTTCTATCTCTCCATTAGATTGGGGCCAGTATGGTATCCCTTTTATTTGGATAATACCATGAATGGTTAGGTATTCCTGTATTTCTCTGGATACAATGGGTTGTCCATTGTTAATTCTCAGGTATTTTGGGTACCCATGTTTTATGAACGCTAATTCCAGGCCATTTATTATATTTTTAGCATTTACGTTTTGTATATATGCTACCTCTGGCCATCTGGAGTAGTAGTCCATGATGACAAGGAGATGGTTTCCTTCTGAGACAGTAGATTTACTGCAACATAGTTCCAGGGTTTATCTGGTAGCTGTGTGCTTTTTAACTCCTCGGGTGGGGCGTTTTCTTCTCCTACCAGATGTGTAGCATTTAGGGTCATCCTCTGAAGTTTCTTTCACTTCTCGGGGAGATAGTTCTTTTCCTTCAGCTGGATCGAACTCGTTAATTGACTGTAGACTCAAGGGATTAGCTTTGTTAGTATCCGTTTTGGATTTCTGCACGATGTCGGCATTTATTTCAATATTTAGAATTCCTAGGGCTTTACTTGTTCTACCACTAAGGAGGGATGCCTGTGCTTGAGGGATGACGTAGAACGAAGCAGTGACAGATCGTCCAGTGTTTGGTACCTGCACTTTCAGTGTGGTTTTCCCCAAAATTTTCAGAGGTTCCTTACTGGCATAAGGATACAGCTTTTTGGTTGCATGCTGAAGTTCAATCTCGGGTCTGGCCCTTTTTAGGTTTTGGAAGTCCTCCAGTGAAAGTGTGTTGTGATGAGCTCCTGAGTCTATCACAAAGGATACACTTGTCTCATTAATAGACAAATTCTATTATATCTTCTGCTTCTGAAAGCTTGAATAAATATATGTCATTTGAGGTAGTGTCTTCCTTTTCCTCCACGCTACGCTGGGTTTCTTTTCTTTGGCCTTTGAATGACTCACTGCTGCTTGGGCTGTGACTTCCACCTCTGTTATCATAATGGCTTCTTTTTTTCATGGGTTTGTTTTTATAGAAACAGAACTCATCTAGATGCCCTTTTTTCCGCAATGACTACATCTGTGGTTTTTGCTTTTAATGCACTCCTGTCCAATATGACCTTGCGCTCCACACTTGTAACAAAGGGGTGTCGTTCTGGAGTTTTTCTTCGACTCCTTGCTGGATATCTGGTTTATGTTCGACTTTGGTTCTAAGATTAGTGCATCCTTTTCGTGGTATGTCCCAATTATTTCCATAAGTCTTTCCAGTGTCAGACCGTTTCCTTCTCTAAATAGTCTGGCTTTTAAATCTTTATCCTTGATATGGAGGAGAACTTTGTCTCTGACCAAGTTGTCAGCATCTTCTTTAAAGTTGCATGGCTTGACCAGTACTTTTAGGCGGGTAACAAAATTGTTCACCGTCTCTCCAGTTTTCGGTTCCATTTAAAAAAATTAGTGCGAGCTTTTGGTATATTTTCTTTAAGGGAGAAATGTTTGTCAAACAAACTAATAGCCACTTCGTATGCGTCCCTTTTGTTTGTGCCGGGACTTACTGCCTCTTGTTCCCTCTTTTCCTGTTCCGTAAAATTTCACGAACGCCTGGTCTTCCTGTTACGAGTAAAACTTCTCTTTTTTGTTCGGCATTACACACACCTGTTGCTGTGATATAGATTTCCAGATCTAATTTCCAGTCCTCATATCTTCTGTGTAATGCTTCAGGTTCGCCAATCGTGTCAAGATGTGATGGTGCTTCTAATCCTCCTAATGGAATGATTTTAGACATTTTTTTAAAAAATTCGACAAGGAACAAAAATGTTTTTTTTTTTTTTTAAATTCCACAAGGAACAAAAATTCAACGACAAAAGTTTCAAATAAAGTAATGAATGATTTTATTCCTGTGCTTTAGTTGTTTAATTTCAGTTATTAAACATTTAGCGTAGGCAGGAATTTAGCACTTACTTGAATGTACTTTTTTTTTTTTTTTTTTTTTTGTCTCCACGTGGTAGGCTAACGGTGTAGTCTAACGGCCGCTTTTTCCTTTTGTTTAAAAATTTTCTAAAGGGATTTTTCTTTGGTAATTTCCGTTCTTGTTTGTCCGAATTGTGGTTATCTCATTCGTCGCCAGTTTTAGTGAAGTTAACTCAGGTTTAACGTTTTATAAACAGGTTTTATTACGGGAATATATACACACGAGGTCCACGGATGCAGTGAAGTCCCTATTTTCGGGATCTCGCCCTATTGAGATTTCCCCTAATCTCGCCAGGTCGAGGATACTACACACCCCACATATTCATAAACATCTGATTAAAAATCCTTTATTTAAAAAAAGATTTTGTTACTGAATTTTGATTTGATTACATGTGATCAAAATTAATGTTAAAAAAGTATATATTGATTTAAAAATAACAATAACAATATTAATTTATCGGTAGTACCAAATAAATTATAGAAATAGTATTATGGTGATTGATGTGGGATGTTTGATGTCTTTATTCAATAAAAGTGTTCAAACATTTAAAGACCATAAATAAATCAAGCAAAATGGTATAGAAGACAAAACTCTTGATTAAACAAACAAAATTGTATTAACAAGAATGTATACAAAAAGGTAGCATTGAATACTGGGCGAGGTTCCGCCAAAGTTCTTTTTTTAAAGTTCAAATGTAAAATGAAAGCTGGTATTTCACAGTTCTAAAGTGAGAAAGAAAAGGTGAAAGTTTAAAGTCAACTCAAAAGCAGTCAGGCATAAGTTGAATGAATATAAGGTTTATCTCCGCAAGCATAGGTTATTCAAAGAGAGAGAGAGAGAGAGAGAGAGAGAGAGAGAGAGAGAGAGAGAGAGAGAGAGAGAGAGAGAGAGAGAGATACCTTCAGCATTTAAGCGAAATGTTCTTAAAAAGGGTGACGTGAATTCCTTAGGCAAATGAGATCTTTCTGCATGAAAATGAAAAAGTCTGAGAATTTATAGTAATCATGTAGGCTCCAAATAGCTTCCTTCGTTAATTTTTCTTATTAGGCGGGAACGCCTCTGATTGGTTGAATTTTACGACTTTTATTTTGAATTTTATTTTTTCTTCTAGGTTGCGCGATCCATATGCGCAAACTACTTATTTTTGCCATTCGACTTCTGTCTGTTGAAGCGATAACTTCCGGCCGCCACAGTATCACACAATTTGTAAAATTTGTTTTTGTCAGATACAATATAAGTGCAAAAATCGTCAGTTTGTTGCAAAAATTTTCGGTGACCAGTTAAAATGTGAACCTTGGACTAGCTTGAGAAGCTAGATTACTTATGGGAGACCTGATCCAAAAAAAGAAAAGTGTTTGCAGTGAAAAAATTGTTCACTGGAACAAACAAGTTAGTGTTTTAAAACATCTTATCGTACTGTATTCCACTTGCTTGAATATTTTTGTTGTTTTCGAAATGGAGGATAACGTAAGTGAGCCATCAATGTGCTGGACGTCAACAAATCTGGTTGATTGATTCAGATTTTTCAAACAGCGTTGTAAGCTCTATTTCTGTGTGAAAAACATTCCAGCCGACAAACAGGTTGGCCACATTATTCTATTTTCTGGAGAAGGCCTAAGAAACTTCGACTCGTGAACTTTCACGAACCAAGCCGATAAAAATAATCCACAGGTTTTTTGGCGGAAATTCGAGGAACAATTAGAGCCTCAAGTAAACTTTCACATCGGTCGTTTTACCTTCGTCGATGCACACAAAGAGATACAAAAAGTATCATTGATTTTATATAACGGAGTAGGTTGCAGGCGAAGAAGTGTAAGTTCCGAGATGCGATAGACATCGAGGTACTGTTATATACACAAATAAAGATATCTCCCGATTCACCAAATTCAATTCGCCCACACACCACAATAAAAAAAATGCTAACTGATTGTGGACAGAGCCGTGGCGTTCAAACAAATGAAGAAAATTCGTCTGTGCGCAGGTGGCTCCATACATAAGGAAATATTAAAAAATAGAATTATAGATAAAACCAGAATTCGCATTTTTCGTCCAATTTAAAACATTCCCGGTAAAAATTAAAAAAAATGTTTGAGCTGATACGAAATCGGCAAGCGATAAAGTATTTAAACGTGGCTTTTGAATGACAGACACCAGAGATAACACAGCGGTGGCACTGTCGAAATCACAAGAAGCGAAGGTCCGGACACCATTCATGTAGACCCTAAAATACCACCAGTCGTGCACCCACCCCGACGGATCCCTATAGTTCTCAGGGATAAATTTAAAACGGAGCTAAATTCCCTGGTAAACCAAGGTATCATATCTCCAGTGAGTGAACCAACGCCATTGGTCAATTCTTTTGTATGTGTAACTAAGGCTAATGGCTCAGTCAGACTATCTCTAGACCCTAGAGACTTAAACTAAGCAATACGAAGACCACACTTTGTCACCCCAACATTTGAAGAAGTCGTATCCCGACTACAAGGAGCCAGATGGTTTACGATCATAGATATAAAGTCGGGATACTGGCATTTAAATCTGGACAAAGAATCCAGGAAACTGACGACATTTATCACTCCATTTGGGAGATATATGTTTAATAGATTCCATATGGGAATAAAATGTGCACAGGACGAATTCCAGCGTGCTATGGAAGAGAACTTTGGGGATATAAAAAACGTCCTTTCTATTTGTGATGACATGATTGTTTATGGATTCAAGGAGGATTGCAGTGATCATGACCATGCACTAAGACAGCTACTACGAAGAGCAAGGGAGATAAACTGCAAGTTCAACCCTGAGAAACTAGTGGTAAAAGCAGCAGAGATACCCTTTTTCGGTCACATGCACTCATCATAATTAAATTCCCCAATAAAAGGGTTCTGCACGGTAGAAATCCCAACACAAGACTCAGTGTTGGAAGACCTTTGCTGTGACATGATCCTCGGTCGAGCCTGTATGAATCAACACTGAAGTATCTTTTGCGTTTGGGGTCGCTAGGAAGATCCTTCATATTTCAATTCTTCTTCTTGCAACTTCAGTTGACATGTCTTTTTTTGTTTTCCAACCTGACTCCAGACTGCAAACTCGTAGACCCGGAAATGATGACAAAAAGTTTGTGCAGTCGGAGATTGAGATGATACTATAGGAGGGAGTCATTGAGTAAAGTACAGTCAGACAATCAACAAGTTCACCCGCCTCGATGCTGTTACATACACAAAAAATAGATATCTCTCGATTCACTAATTCAGCAGTTCAATTCGCACACACACCGCAATAATAAGATACATACACTCGCCAACAAAACAAAACATAAGTTGCTGACGCCAAGCGGAAGTGTACTCGACGGTATCCTAAAACGAAGTGACCAAAATAACACGTTTCTACGCATAGGCTCGAGATGAACTTCCGGTTGGAAAACAAGAATTCCTAAACAATAAAGAAAATAATTTTGTAAATAAACTCACATTTTCGTCCAATCGAAAACTCTCCCCCCCCCAAAAAAAATGGCTTGTGTGATCCGATTTCGGATCACACAAGCCTATATAAATCGACTTTGAAGAACCGACAACACAGACACCAGCGGCAACATCACCGAGCACTTCACAAAGCGGCCAACCGACATCTTCATCTACCTCTACCCTAAATCTGACCGACCGGCAGTCAAACAGACGAACAATTCCACATCATTCAACAACAAGAATACACCAACTTTCTTACACGATACAAACTCGCTATCGACTTCAGAATACCAAAACACAAAATTCTGCCCACGTCATCACCCCACTACAACTGACTCGGCCACTACACTAACTTCATCACCATACATCGCAACTATCACCAAAATCAGACTCTCTCTCAAATTCACTTTCAGCTTTTCGTCGCCTTTCACTAACCCTGTTTATAACAATGCCTACTCCCTTCCGAGAATAGATGATCTGGTCTACAAGGTTTCTCGTTTCAGATACTTTAGGTCTTTGGACCTGAAAAGAGCCTATCACCAGATACTCATCAGAAGCTAAGATAAATTATATACGGCGTTTTAGGATAACCATAAACTATCAGTTTTGCAGAATTCCGTTTGGAGTCACTAATGAGATAGAACAATGTTCCAAAGAACAATAGACAACATTTACTGACAACATAATCTCTTTGGAACATATGCTTATGTGAACAACATCATTGTTGCAGGAAAGACTCAACATGAACACAATAAGAATTTAGAGCGATTCCGTGAAGTTGCCAATGAGAAGAAATCGACCATTTCAACCGTATCGATCGATTTTTTGGGTTATACTATAACCCACGGCTCACTAAGATCTGATGCAGACAGATTGAGATCCCTGAAAGAATTATCATAAAAGACAAAAACACTTTACGTCGTGTTGTTGGTCTATTATCGTATTACTTCCAGTGGATCCTTAAATTATTGGATGATTGACGACTGAAACATTTCCTCTCAACCAGGAAGAGGAGAAAGTATTCATCAACTTCAAGGAAGAAATTGAAGGCACTTCTGCATTCCTAGATGAGACTATACCCCCTTATGGTGGAAACTGACGCTTCCAACATTGCTATCGCAGTTACACTGAATCAAGTTGCCTTCTTTTGAAGGATACTGACACCCATGGAACGCACATATGCATCGGTCGAAAAGGAGGCATGCGCTATAATAGAGGCAGTGAAAAAGTGGTTTCACTACTTTTTAGGACGATGGTTTACTATCGTCACAGATCAACATCGTCGATTGTATGTTCCATTGGAAAGACCGGAAAAACTCAACAACAATAAAACCCAACGATGGGGGAATGGAATTGGGATGCTATGAGTAAAATATAATGTACCTACTAAGCAAAAACAATGTCTCAGTAGAAACACTCTCAATGAGTACATTGTGGGGTTACCATCAGCAAAGAAAAATTAGCTAATCATCACATTCGTTTTTACCATCCAGGAATAACGAGACTGGCTCATTTCATTAGAGTACGGAATCTCACTTATTCTATTGAGGAAGTAAAGAAAGTATGTGCAGAGTGTCCCACATGAGCTCGATTAAAACCACGGTGTTATATTCCGAGAATGTCCTATCTTATCGAAGCCATGTAGCCTATGGAATGGATCAGCATGGATTTCAAAGAACCTCAGCCTTCTGCTTCTAGGAACCACTACTTACTTAAAATAGTAGACGAATATTCTCGTTTTTTATTCACCTTCCCATATCCAAACATGACGAGAGAAACAATTATCTTCTTAATCGACTGTTCACTGTGTTCAGAACGCCAGCATACGTGCATTCAGGGGGGGGGCACTTTTATTCCTATCTAAGGAACTAAAGGAGTATCTGATAAAACTAGGTATTGCTGCAAGCCGAACAATGCTGTATTATCCACGAGGAAATGGGCAGTGTGAGCGATACAACAGCATCATCTAGAAGCACATCACATCTCCACCTCTCACCTGTGAACTTTAAACATCTCCCTTTGACCCTTTGTTCTTACCCCCCTCCTTGTTACAATTCTTCCGTGTAGAAGTTATGTAGACATTTATTCGCCATTAAAACCTTATTAATAGATCTCCCGAATACTTCACACATTTTACATTCAGTGACAATATAACAAAGAATAAACTTCTAATGAAGTTCATATTCACCACGTGTGGTTATCTTAAAATCAACAGGAAACGTTTATGCCTAATGCAGGTTACAAATTCTAACATTTAATCATTAAGACTTATTCTGCACTTACGAAATGTACATTAAAAATGATTTCTAGGAGATCTAACTTATTTACATTTAATGCATAAATTATGTGTAAGATTTGGGAAGAAAATAACTTAAAAGTGCGATTACATTTATAATTTAAGAGAAATATATTTTTTTTAAACTAAACAATTTTTTTTTAAAGTGAACATATTTTACCTCGTTAGCAACATGTAGGCTTAATGATTCTGAACTTATAACCTCAGTAACTCAGAGACGATGCGACATGACCCGGCCGATTCAAAGATCTTTTTGAAAAGGGAGTTTTACAATTCTCCAGGAGTCTCTTAAGTAAAAGGGCCACAATTCCCTCGCGCTAGAATCAGAGACAATCAACTTTCTATTGTTTTTAAGCTTAAAACTTTTTTGTGGACTCGTTGCACGTTTTCTACACTATCTATTCTACTTTATCTTGCTGAAGTGATATTTCTCTCTTTCTTTAGGCCATTCTAAATTATCTAAGATATTAGAAACTATGGTGATTAGTTTGTTTAGCGAAAATGCCCTGAAAGTGGCCTGGTCACTGGTGATCTCAGAGAGTAAAGCTGACGAAACGAACCTGCTGACTTTATGAAACTACTCTCTAGTGGCACCTGTGGCTGCTGCCAGCAGGAGTTCAGCATTTACCACTTTTTGGACTATTTTGGTTAACATGTTTGACTTACGCCCCTTCCTGTCCCTATCCCGTGAGCACCCAGTGACCTTGTCACCATTTTAAGATTTCCCTTAGAGAAAATAGTTCGTTAGTTTAAAATCCCCTGAAAGTAGATGGAAATGCATTTTTGGAGATAGGTGGAAGAATTGTTTGCCTGTTAAACTCCGCTTAAAAAGTGTGCTGATTCACGCCGCAAGTGTTGAACAGATAGGAGTTAAAAACAGAAGACACATGAACACAACATGGAATTTCAAATAAATTGTATTAATACATTACACAAACAAGAAATTATGCTTGAAATACTTGTGAATTGCAAACGAAGGTTGACAAAATGATAATTATATAAACTAGCGAATATATGCACCCCCGGGTGCAAGTATTTAAGTTTTAATGTAATAAAATTAAATTAGAAAAGGCCAATGAAACTAAATAAGAATGCAGATAAAAAGATTTGAAACAGAGGCGGGTATAATCCAAAAACAGAACAATTGAAACTTACTCTTCCATCACATCCGTCTTTTATTGCTAAATTTTCCTAATTTAAATATTTAGTCAAAATACGAAGTAAATTACAGTTATTTCTTCTTGTTAATGGATTTCATTTAAGAATATCCCCGAGATTTTTGCTCATATTCATTAAGATAAAAACAAACTATTAGAAATCAATAGTACTAAGCACATATTTATTAAAATCAAATTTTTAATATCAATATGCAAATCAGCCTTCTCGATTACACTATAAAGTGCTATTTTGTTGTATATATAGATACAATTGCATGTTATTAATATGTAGATATGGTTAAAAGTATCAATACTGTAAAATAATTTTATTAGTAATTGAGGTTTAAATACAAATAAAATCATGGAGAATGTGATGTAAATAATTAAGGAAATTGTGACTTGAATAGTACGATAGTTTCGGTTACAGACAGACAAACACACTATCTGCATTATAATAAGATATAACAATACAATTCCACTTAACTGAAGTCCTTGTCAATATTGGTAAGTTATTGCACTTATAATGGCTCTTTGCCTCTCTCTGTTGAATATAAGGAATGCCATTTTTTCTCGTCTGACTTCTGGAGATGCTGGTACCAAAGAGAAAGAAATCTTATCCTCAATTTTGCCGCTAAAGTTTGTGAGCCTGTAATTGGTTGATTTGAAAAGAGGAAGACAACCCACCAACCGTAGATATATTTTTTACAGAAGTTAACCTTGTGTCGCATCTGTTCATGCGGAAGGGTTGGCAAATATCTATATGGCAAATAAAGAGAAAAGAAATTATGAAGAAAGCTAGGCTTAAAAAAGAAGCAGTAGTAAAGATAGGATTAGTTAAGAGATAGCAATTATCTATGGTATGAAAGAAAGCAGCTTGAATTAGAATATTACAAAATGATGTGAATTAATGACATGAAGATAGTTGAGACAGTAAAAAAAAAAAAAGAAAAAGAAAGAATGAATGGAAAGTGCTTGGCTGGTCATGTACAGTTTTTCTGTATCAGTTATTGTTCTTGGGATAAATAAAGCATTTGTTTCTCTTTGCCTTCTCTACAGTTTTGATTTCAGACTCTTCCTTCTACAAGTCTGCCCACTAACTTGTAATTTTATCTTAGGGAAGAAGTGAATGTGTGTCTTTCTCAAAGCCATTAGTGAGATATAAAATATAAAACTCTGTTCACCAATTTCATTTTCCATACACCATCTCACACTACTGAGAGAAAGGATACTGTTAAAAAAGACAAAACATACAACCAAGTTGAGGGGCTCAAAAATGAATTAAAATGGGGATAAAAACTCATTTTGAGATCAATTTCCAAACCATTTAACACCAATTTGAAAATATGAATATTTTACTCCAACTGTGTAAACATCTTTGTTGAAAAATATACTTATGATAAATCCTCTGGATTAATTTGTAAAATAACGTAAAGTACTTATTACAAATAAAAAGAAATTAATTATAGGCTAAGCAGTAACTTAAAATTTGTAGCTCTATATTTTGTAAATAATGAATAAATTTCAAATAAATTATTCTTTAATAATTTGAAATTTATTTGGACTTTTAGAATCTTGATATTGTTGCATTTTAAATTTTTTGTTGTATAAATTTAATCTGGTCCTTTTCTGACCACCATATTTTTCTCTAATTTGTATTAGCTAATATATAAATCTAAAAAATATTTATACAGAATCCAAATTTTAAAATTAGGAAATATATTTTGTATTCATGATTTTATTAATTTCAATCATTTACAGCCCATAGACTTATAAAATGTGTTTCTTATCTGATTTCATTAAAGAAAATTTACATTTTCCAAAATGGAAGTGTGGATATCAATGGTTATTAGGAAAAAAAATGAAATTGTTGAGCTGCCTTCAAATTAAAGCCAAGATTTTTTTTTGTTTTTTTTGTTTTTTGTGAAAGGCATTAATCTATCCCCAGTGTACAACCAGTCTAGTCCTTTTCTCATCCAAGATCAATCACAGAAATTCCCAGTTTATTCATAAAGGAATCTCTGTGGAGAGTCCTTATCACTCAAGTCCAAGAAATAGCATGGTACTTTCTATTTATTCATTTTTCAAAATAACAATATAATTATACATTTATACCTGATAGGTAATGCTATACTTATATTTAACATGATGTATGACAGGTGCAAAAGTTTAGAGAAAGATCAATTTAATTAGTCATTTACTCAATTGAGATGTAAATTTTTGCTAAGATGATTTTCCTGCAATTTCAAAAAATGAAGCATTAAATCTTGAATCAGAGTTTGCTGAAAAAGTGAGTAATCTCAGTGATTAAAACAATATTTAAGAAAAAATCTTATGCATTTGAATTTAAGACATTAGAAATATTAGAGACAATCTGAGTTAACAATTCAATAAATTTATTTAACGTTTTTGAAAGAAAAGTTTGTCAAACTCGCTAAGAGTACTGTTACTCAGAATTCTATTGAAGATTTTTAACCTAAAATTTCATGATAATCGAGAGTATCTTCATCATTATCATCATCATGCCGGCCAGCAGCATGGATATCCATGACAATCTCTTGCCAACTGTCATGAGAATATAATCTATTTGTTGATTAACTAATAACTAAATAATTTATTTTTACTTTATTGTTCATTAGTATAAGGGCAGTTTTGAAAACTCTACATCCTCTTAAAGAAAAAATCCACAGCTTTAAAGGAAATTAATCTCTGTTGGTTAAGTTACAAATTTTTTCTACGTTAAAACAGACATTTTTACAGTAGATTAAAGTCATCCATTTCTTTTTTTGTTTTTTTATGTTATTATATAATCAATGAGTTATCATTGGAAAAGGAAATCAAAAAATCTAGTTGGAAAAAATTGTGCTCATAAGATTTTTTTAAATTCTAAAATATAGAAACAATGGAATATGATAAAAGAAATGAAAGGACAAATAATAAGTCGAAAAAGAATTATTTTTTAAAATACAGAAAGTGATCGAACTAAGTAAGTTATAAAATATGAAATTTTAAATGGGTTAAAAGATATTTTAAACTGTGAAAGAAAAGACTGAAATAAATTTGGGGTGAAAATCAAAAAAGCATCACCTGAATCATCACTTTATTGGTTAGTTTTTCTTACTGATAGAAGCCAAAGTGAATATTGATGATGATGATGAGAGAGAGAGAGGGGGGTAATGTTAATAATAATGGTGTCAAACCTTGGTTCTTTGGTCACATGATATGACAGAGATTGTGATATGGTATCTCTGAACACTTTTGGTCACAGGTATTGATATGATAGAGATTGTGTTATGGTATCTCTGAACACTTCTTAATACATCGTGTTTCAATTAGAAGAAATGGAATTGTTCTTCAAAAAGCTGTGGCGATTTTCTTTCTTGTGTTGTTGCTTTTCAGAGTTCCTCCGTATCTGGAAAATATTCATAAAAAGAGAACAAACTTCTTTGGCTGATTCTACAGAAGTTTATTAAATGATAAAAAGAATAATAATATTTGTAAGTTTTCTTTTTCAGATGTCAATTAAAAGTGACTGTCTCTGTTGCGCTGAATGCTGAAGGTTGGTAAATATATAATAGTGGGAATAAAACCACATACAAATAAGATGGAGGAAAAACGTACAACACATGCCCAGTAGTCCCATTTATTTTCTGGAACTGAAATGATACTAGAAAGGGATGATGGCCAAACAAACAGGGACCACAAAGTGTCAATCAGAGTTCATACAGGAGGAGGACGTTAGCCTTTCTGAAATAAAGTATAGTAGTTGCACTTCACACTTAAATAGATGAAGAAACTTTAATTTTAGTTTAATCTAATAGTCTCTCTTACTCTTCAATTCTGTGTATGTCAAAATGATGTAATGAATATGTAAATACCTTGGTACCCCCTCACTATAATCTGATTGGACAGTGTCATGTATAAATAGTCGACACTGTATTAGTACAGGCACCTATACCTAAGCCTACAACCGACACTTACTCGCTAGACTACACCACGACTGCTCGGCAAACGTATTGCTATTCGACGCACCAACGACTACTGCGATAATATACCAAATACCAACTTTTGTTGGTTTTTGTTCGCGATTCTTTCCTTCATTTGTGTGATGAACTCATCCTTTGTAGACTCCTTTCGGATTTCCTCCAGAGTGACCGGTAGCTCCCTTACTGTATGCATAATACAGTACTCATGTCTCTTTCAGTACGTAGGGATGCAATAACCGTATCCTCTAGGGGCTCTCGCATCTTAGGAATTAGCCTAGATAGTCCATATACATGGCCGAGTTTTTGTGATGGTAGGAACTCCATTTTAAAATCGTAGTTAAGTAGGATCGCTCCCCATCTTTACAACCTGTTGGCTGTGTGAGTCGGCAGACCCTTTTCGAGCCGAAGATGGTCAGTAACGGCTTGTGGTCCGTTTGGAGTAAAAAAAAGTCGACCATGTAGATAGCGGTGGAATTTGGTAACGGCAAATATGATTCCTATGGCTTCTTTTTCTATCTGCGAATAGTTCCTCTCAGCGAGGAGGAGGGTCCTTGACGCGTACGCGATAGGTTTGTTTGTCCCATCCGGCATCTTGTGTAAGATGCACGCTCCTATGCCGTATGAACTAGCGTCACAGGCAACGATTAATTCCAGGTTAGTATAATACAACGGTGGGTGCAAGAATGTGTGTGTGCATATAAATGCACACTTAGTTATATAGATACATAATAGTTAGTTAAATTGAATTAATAAATAGTAAGTCAAGCCACATATATGTATAAATATGTGTGTGTGTTCTAGTGTGGATAATGGGGGTATACATATGTATAGATAGATAGATACATATGTGTGCATGTATACATACATGTGTGTGTATGCATATATGTGTATGTGTAAGTAGGCATATTGTTTGTGGGTGGCAATAGGCAACAAAAGCATAAAACTGAGGATAGATATAAAAGGATGATAATCTCTTCTTAGGAGACGAGAAGACTGGGTTTTGACCAATTTGAGGGTCAACTATAGTTTAGACTAGCAATAAAATATGACCTACATTAAGACAAAGAACTTTTCAAAACACCCGGGTTCTAGACACAAATCTTGGAGGATGAGATTTTGTACGAGAGTGAGATGAGATTTGGGGATTTCTGGGAAATTTGAAAAGTTGAGAGTTAGATCTGGGGAGCCGAAGAGAGCAGATGAGCCTTGAACACTGAGGAAGTTAAGATGTTAGATGCCCACTAGAAGCTAACCTTAGCAGAGGTCTACAAAGAAAAGGGGGGAACCCCCCATCTCGACAACCATGGGAGATAGTGACTGATTAGAAGCAATGCGAGTTTATACACCTCCCTGCCATTTATCTGAAGTTCACCTGACATTGTCTTGTCTTCGTCTTTCTTGCTGTTGTTTTTTTCCTTATGACACATGGGTGCGTTCCAGACACGGCGTTGGGGGTTGTCAGACGATCAATACGGCCAGTGACAGAAGTGACAGAGATGATCCGGACAGACTGCTATTGATCATCAATATTCTCTCCGGACGTCCTGTACGTAACGATTAAGAGCATCGATCTGGGAGACTGCTATTGGTAGTGATCAATATTCTCCCAGACGATTTGGACGAGAACGGTGGAGGTGGAAATGATGACGACCCGACCATGTTGTCATATTAGAATCAAAATGAGTAAGGAACAAATCTGAAGTTAGAGCTTTAATTTTATTAAACGCCTCTTGACATTTTTCACGAGTTCGTTTAATGGTGCTCGTAAGTCGTGCATTTTGGGTATGAAGGATTGATAATAATTCGCGAGTCCCAAGAAACTTTGTAGCGAGGCGACATTATTTGGTGCCGGCATCTCTTTTAAGGCTGTCCACCTCTCGGGGTCTGGCTTTCTCCCGTTCTCGTCTATTATGTGTCCTAGGTATTTAATTTTTTTTCCCAAAAAAATCGCACTTTGATTTCTTGATCTTGAAACCATAATCCTGTATGCGCTTAAAAACCTGATTTACATGTAGCTTATGTTCGTCCTTATCTTGACTCTTGATCAGTATATCGTCAAGATAGGCAATTGTGAAATCAAGACCACCCAACATGGTATCCATTACCTGTTGAAATATCGCCGGTGCGACCTTGACACCAAACGCTAGTCTTTCGAACTTATAGAGTCCCCAGTGTGTGTTTATACACAGAAGTCTGGAACTATTTTCTCCCAAATACGCATCGCTAAGGTCTATTTTTGAATTTTTTTTTACCTCCGTTTAGCTTGCAAAATACCTCATCAGGATTTGGCAGTGGATAAATATATTCTTTCAGCGCCGCATTTAGGCCCGTGGAGAAGTCTGCTCAGATCCGAACTTCGTTTGATTTTTTCTTTATATAGACGGCTGGCGCAGTCCACTTGTTATACTGTATTTTCGAGATTACGCCGGTCTTTTCCAATCTGTCGAGTTTCTTGTCTATTTGGTTAAGTGACGCAAAAGGCACGCTTCTTTTCTTCTTAAATACAGGTTGACTGTCGTTTTTTAACTCGAGTTTTACGGACATTTTGTTACATCGACCCAGACCACCAGAAAAGACATCTGGGAATGTCTCCTTTAAATCTTTTAATAGCTTCTCTGATTTTGCCGTGACATTTTGAACTTTTTTGCAAAAAGTATTTATTGGCGAATCCCAAAGCTCAAACTCCTGTATTGCGTCGCTACCAAAGAGATTATTTATATTTTTTAACACAAATATCTTCATTTTTTTCGTCTTGTTATTTTGGGTGACGTTCACAATAATTTTCCCCTCAAATTGTATTTTTTCGCCAGTCACTGATCTCGCTATTTTGGTAGTTTTCAGCATCGTAGGTCTCCCAAGCTTTCTCCACGTTTGAAGATTAATTATTGTCAAGTCACTACCAGAATCCAATTGTAGATTTATTTTTCTTCCCAGTATCTGTACTGGTACATATTTTCTGTAGTTGTCTTCGTCTTGCTTGTCCCATTTGGTCGTTTTTACATATCTGCTTCTGGCTTTCTTTCTACAGTGGGAAGACTTGTGACCCGTTTGGTTACAATTGAAACACGCCCGCTTTCGGTAGTCGCAGTCATTAGACCAGTGTAATGCTCCGCATCTCACACAGGGGCTAGGTGGTAACTTGTTTTGTTTCTTGGGAGAGCTCTGAGTTCTTTCTGGTTTGCTACATCTGGGGGGTGAACTGAATTTCTTCTTCGTGTAGTGTACTTTTCGGACATGCGAGATCCCCGACTCTTCTATATCTTTTGAGTCTTTTTTTTATGGTAACGTACCTCTGACAGTCCTCTGCCAAAAGTCGTTGGGTCAAATTAGGCTCACTTTCGAGTTTGTTTAAAACTCTCCTTCTGACCTCTGCATACTTTGGTGAAATTAATCCCTGACAAAAAACAAGGCATTTGAAGTTGTCTGTTGAAAGTTCCGCCAACTTGAAGTCATCGCAACTTTTGTTGATTTTCGCCGCAAAAACTGTGAATTCCTCATTTTCCTCGCTGACTAAATTTAGACATTTACATCGTTTATGAAAGAGAGATGTATCAACTGCCGATCAGACTGCGCCTTGGGTGAATGTATCAACATCATCAAGACTTTGCAGATTTTTATTTACGATTTGGGCGAATAAATCCATTTTTTGTCAGACTTAACTTGTACTTCCGCCAATTGCTGTTGAAATTGTTGCTGTTGTTGTTGAAATTGTTGCTGTTGTTGAAATCTCTCCTCTAATTTTAGTTGTTGTTGTTGTTGAAATTGTTGCTGTTGTTGTTGTTGTTGTTGAAATTGTTGCTGTTGTTGTTTCAACATCTCCAAAACTTGAGCCTGGATATCCATGTTCGTAACCGACAAAAATATTCAACCGAATCAAACGCTTTTCCTCTTTTCGCAATAAAAAGAAACTCAGAAATTACGAGTTCTAACTGAGTAAAACAAACTTGTTCTTTTACAATAAATGAAAATCAAAAATTAAGATTTCACTTTCTTGCAAAAAAAATCGACGCGTGTCTAACAAAAAGTTTGTCTTTCAGACGAAAAGAATTTTTTTTTCTTTAAAAATGGATACGAGGTTCGTAATCCTAACGCGGTGGTTTCAAATAGCAGTGTCTCTTTGTACACTTTTTTTCCGGTTCTGACTCAAATCCCGAAGTCAGATAAGGTCTTTTTGAGACTCTGTATCGTTTGTGCTGTTTTTTTTTGTTTTTTTTCAGTTTTGTACCGTGACTGTAGTATTGCGTAGGTCCTTATAAATCTTTAGACGCTACTGCTTAGTGTTCAGTGAAAATCCTTTTTCTTCGTCGCCACTGTTATGACCTGTTTAAGGGTCAATAAATAATAACTCAACACGGGTATAAAATGTAGGGAACAGATTGTATTCAGTCATATATATCAACGTACAATGGAAGGATTTCCTTTTTCAGCTCACACGAAGAACTGTATCTGGTACGACTCGTCTGAGTAGCTTTACTCTGTTAAATATATACCCTTTGGGTAAGTCCATGTTCGTGTCATAGGTGAGTCACCTACAACATCAACAAAGGTCAAAAGATGTTAAGTGGATTTTTCATCACTGTACATTTTATTTTACTCATTGACTCAATTTGCTTCATTCCAATTTGAAACCAACTTTTTCTGGAGAAAAGTCTTTGACCCCTTTATTTCCACCAGACTTTAAATCTTAATTTGGTTTTGATTCTTTTAACTATTCTTCTCATTTCATTTTATAAGCTTGATTCTTGATTATCAATCCATCCTTCTGTTCCCTATCCCTCCAATTATTCAATAAACCATACTGTCATATTAATCAACTATTGACTACCAGTACAAAGAGTCTCACACATACTGCCCATAGATCCACAGACAGTACATCTTCACCAGCGCTAGCACCGGTGCCATGTTATATTCAAAGTTTCAATATTTGAGATATTAAAAGAAAGAAAATTCCAATACAAAATGAAACAGTCAATATACATGTCCAAAAAAAAGATGAAGGAGCAGGAAATTGGGATGAGAAAGCTACAAAGAAAAAGAAAGAGAAAAGTTATTGAAAGTGGGAAATGTGAAGGTAATGATAATGGAGTGGGTTGTGATAAAAAGAAGAAGAATATATGAAAGTGTTGGAGATAAGAGGCAATAAGAAAACAAAGATGTTAATATAAAGAGAAATAGAAAAGAAAAATATATTCTTTAGGATTGAAATAAGGAAGGAAAAATGTGACATTATCAATGGGGATTGTTTTAAAAAAGAAAAGAAAACAAGAAAAAATGGAAATAATGATTGAGAAGAAAAGTGATGATGAAAAAATGGATATGTCATAAAAGGTGTGAAAAGAGTTAAAAAGTAGGATGGTGGAAGTCCTGTTGGAAATGATAAGAACCAAAAGTTGATAGATAGATAGATAGATAGATAGAGAGAGAGAGAGAGAGAGAGAGAGAGGAGAGAGAGAGAGAGAGAGAGAGCAAATAATGGTGATAGAGAAGAAAAAATAATATGGGGGGGATGTCAACAAAGAGTAGTAGCTTCAGGAAAAAGAATAATAATTGTAAGTGGACATAGAGAAGAAAAAAATAATGGTGCTAAGAAGAAGAGTAAGAAAATAACTATTGTGATAGTAATAAGAAAAATGGCAAAGATGGCTTGAGAGGAGGTGGAGGAGAATTGTAATGGTGAAAAGAAAGAAAAGGAAGATGATGGTGAAAGTAGTAGGAAGAGTAGTTTACAATTAAAAGGAGTAAAAACATATAAATGATGAAGAAAGTCAGAGGGAAGAAGAACAATATTGAGGGTGGTAGTGACAATTATTGAAGAAGAAAAATAACAGGCATCCTTGATTATAGCAGAACAACATGATGAATAGAGGCAGCAGCAGTAGGGATTTTCAAAAGTATATCATCATTGTTGTCATCATCATCAGGAGTAATCCCCTTACAACTGTCAGTGCTATCTTCATAAATGTCAATCATCTCATGATGATGATAATAATCATATTTGATGATATTAAAAAAATGTACAGGAAGTGGATGAGATGTTTAGGAAGAGTAATGACACTGTGTATAATAATGATGATGATGATGATGATGATGAATATGATGATGATGATAGCTCTGATACAACTGATGGTGTTGAGGCTGATGAGATATAAAAAAAAGGCAGACATAATGTATAAGAAAAAAAGAATAAAAAGAGAAGAATAAAAAGAAAAAAATAGAAAAGGATAGTTGTATAGCAACTAGATTGTTGATTGAAAATACTAATGTAAGTATGTATGTCTTACTGGAGCAGCAACAGCATCAGCAGCAGCAGCAGTAGCAAAAGTAAATAATGGATTACTCAATGACTATGGAGATTTTGTTTCATGTCAGTTGCTTTTGGGGTATTTCCAACAAACAGCCCGAATGTCTGTAGAAGTGAGATTGGTGAGTGTAAGTGTAAGCATATGAGGAGTAGATTGGGTATGTTCAGTTGTCTTGCAGTATATGTATGTGGAAACAGCATCTTATTGTCAGCATGTGTCTTGAGTAGAATTAATGTGTCTTGAGTAGACTTAAAGAAAATAAGAAAAGGTATCAAGGTACAGTGGCAAGTTAGGAAGTATAACTTTACTTGACTGAAAAATGACTCCTTTTTTTTTGTCTTCATTTTTGGACTGATTGAAGCATCAATCAAACCAGAACACAATTATAAAAGGCAACTTGAACAAGGAGAGTAAGAGTTCAAAAAGTTTGTTTCTAATAACTCTTCGTTTTTTCATTCAATACTTTGCAAGTCATTAAAAACATTCTTCTACGCTTAGAAAGGACCAACTGTGCATTACTGTTCCAAAACATGTTTCTCAGTATTACACACGTTAAAAACATTCTTTTACGCTTAGAAAGGACCAACTGTGCATTACTGTTCCAAAACATGTTTTCAGTATTACACACGTTAAAAACATTCTTTTACGCTTAGAAAGGACCAACTGTGCATTACTGTTCCAAAACATGTTTCTCAGTATTACACACGTTAAAACATTACGCTTAACTGTTTCTCAGTATTACACACGTTAAAAACATTCTTTACGCTTAGAAAGGACCAACTGTGCATTACTGTTCCAAAACATGTTTCTCAGTATTACCACGACGCTTAGAAAGGAACTGTGCAAAACATGTTTCTCAGACGTTAAAACATTCTTTTACGCTTAGAAAGGACCAACTGTGCATTACTGTTCCAAAACATGTTTCTCAGTATTACACACGTTAAAAACATTCTTACGCTTAGAAAGGTGCATTACTGTTCCAAACATGTTTCTCAGTATTACACACGTTAAAAACTTCTTTTACGCTTAGAAAGGACCAACTGTGCATTACTGTTCCAAAACATGTTTCTCAGTATTACACACGTTAAACATTCTTTTACGCTTAGAAAGGACCAACTGTGCATTACTGTTCCAAAACATGGTATTACACACGGAAAGGACCAACTGTGCATTACTGTTCCAAACACTCAGTTAAAAACATTCTTTTACGCTTAGAAAGGACCAACTGTGCATTACTGTTCCAAAACATGTTCTCAGTATTACACACGTTAAAAACATTCTTTTACGCTTAGAAAGGACCAACTGTGCATTACTGTTCCAAAACATGTTTCTCAGTACACACGTTATTCTTTTACGCTTAGAAAGGACCAAACTGTGCATTACTTCCAAAACATGTTTCTCAGTATTACACACGTTAAAAACATTCTTTTACGCTTAGAAAGGACCAACTGTGCATTACTGTTCCAAAACATGTTTCTCAGTATTACACACGTTAAAAACATTCTTTACGCTTAGAAAGGACCAACTGTGCATTACTGTTCCAAAACATGTTTCTCAGTATTACACACGTTAAAAACATTCTTTTACGCTTAGAAAGGACCAACTGTGCATTACTGTTCCAAAACATGTTTCTCAGTATTACACACGTTAAAAACATTCTTTTACGCTTAGAAAGGACCAACTGTGCATTACTGTTCCAAAACATGTTTCTCAGTATTACACACGTTAAAAACATTCTTTTACGCTTAGAAAGGACAACTGTGCATTACTGTTCCAAAACATGTTTCTCAGTATTACACACGTTAAAAACATTCTTTTACGCTTAGAAAAGGACCAACTGTGCATTACTGTTCCAAAACATGTTTCTCAGTATTACACACGTTAAAAACATTCTTTTACGCTTAGAAAGGACCAACTGTGCATTACTGTTCCAAAACATGTTTCTCAGTATTACACACGTTAAAAACATTCTTTTACGCTTAGAAAGGACCAACTGTGCATTACTGTTCCAAAACATGTTTCTCAGCACGTTAAAAACATTCTTTTTAAACTACTGACATGTTTCAGTATTACACACGTTAAAACATTCTTTTACGCTTAGAAAGGACCAACTGTGCATTACTGTTCCAAAACATGTTTCTCAGTATTACACACGTTAAAAACATTCTTTTACGCTTAGAAAGGACCAACTGTGCATTACTGTTCCAAAACATGTTTCTCAGTATTACACACGTTAAAACATTCTTTTACGCTTAGAAAGGACCAACTGTGCATTACTGTTCCAAAACATGTTTCCAGTATTACACACGTTAAAAATTCTTTACGCTTAGAAAGGACCAACTGTGCATTACTGTTCCAAAACATGTTTCTCAGTATTACACACGTTAAAAACATTCTTCTACGCTTAGAAAGGACCAACTGTGCATTACTGTTCCAAAACATGTTTCTCAGTATTACACACGTTAAAAACATTCTTTTACGCTTAGAAAGGACCAACTGTGCATTACTGTTCCAAAACATGTTTCTCAGTATTACACACGTTAAAAACATTCTTTTACGCTTAGAAAGGACCAACTGTGCATTACTGTTCCAAAACATGTTTCTCAGTATTACACACGTTAAAAACATTCTTCTACGCTTAGAAAGGACCAACTGTGCATTACTGTTCCAAAACATGTTTCTCAGTATTACACACTATTTTGATAGCATATTAGAACTGATGCAATAATAAACACAGTGAAAACAGAAATTCAAATCAAAGCTATTATTCTTAATTTTTCCCTTTCATATATATATATATATATATATATATATATATATATATATATATATATATATATATATATATATATATATATAACAATAGCATAATCATTATAGATCCCTGCTGTCCCTCACAATTCTACAATCCCACCACCAGAAACTTTACTCTCATGAGCCCTCAAATGACATATATATATCAATATTGATAATCTAGTTTACTATATTTATAAGTAAAGAGTGCTCAATATCATTGATAGAGCATGTATATCTAAATTAGGATAGCAAAGACATAAAGTCAACACACTTGGTATCTGTCTTGCTTTTGCGATTTTCAAACCAAGTGAATTATGTGAGCTCATATTTTCCTTATATTCTGTTGTATGGTGCATCATGGGAAGGATGGTTAAGTTTTTGGAGCATGATGGGAATGATAGTCTAGTATTGTATTACATTTCATGATTTGTAATGTTATTTCTTTAATTGCGTTTTAATTCATTCTAATGTTTTTTTTGCTTTTTGTTTTTTTTAATATATCATTATATTTTTAAAAATCTTTTTTATTTTTTTAAAAGGCAAAGATCAAAGTGAATTGTTGTGAACCTACTAAGGAGTTTAGCAAAGTCAATATTTATTAAACTATGAAATTAAAAAAAAACAGTAAGTTTTTAAAGATAAAGTGAGACATACTAATGACTCACATATTAGATTTCTTTTAATCAAGGCTTTGTCAACAAATTTAGAGCTTCAAAATCTATTCTGAGTACTAACACATCATTCCTAAAAATATTGAATTGAATTTGCCTGTTTTAGTAAACAAAAGAGTTATTAAGACTAGTTGCAAATTAAATAATATTAGTTTTATGATTTCTTTTGTTCATCACAATACTTGGAATACTCATAAACAAAGGGATAAACACACTATCAGGTAAAAAGTTTAAATTAGATTTAGTTTCTTTGATTAAGTACTTTTTTGTGTTCAGTCAGAGAAGATTGTGTGAGTATGAATGAAAAGAGAGTGGGAGAAAGAATGAAAAGAGAGTGGGAGAAAGAATGAAAAGAGAGTGGGAGAAAGCATAAAGCTGAAGATAATGAGTGGGAAATAGAAATCAACAATCATCATGTCTAATTGAAAATAAATAAATAAATAAATAACAAAGAAATTTGGAAAGGAAATATTCTCAGCTTTTACTCTAAAAAATTTGACAATACTAATTTATCTTAACTCCCTTGCTGCTTATATATATGAAGTGGAATCAAAACATATCAAGCTTTAGATTTTTTAGACATAAAAAGTTAAATAAAGATGTGTGCAAAGCTCATATAATTAAGTGTTTATGTCCAAACTGCTATCTAAATGAGTTAGTGTTTATTTGAAAAGAAATTATGAATCCAGTCTTGATTCTTTTTGAATGGCAGTTTTTAATGAAACACAGGATTGTACAAGTGCAAAACTCTCCATACTATCATCATTTAGTTCTATGCAACTTTTTCTTGTTTCCTAAATTGAAAATTCATCCTAAGAGTAAGGGTTGAGGATGTAGAAGGCATTAAAAGAAATACAATGGCACAGCTTCACACCACGTCAAAAGAGAAGAGAGTTGTTTTGACCAATAGAAAACTTACTGGAATGTATTGAATACAACTATGTTGTAAAAAAATTAATTTCATTCATTCTTCATTTCTGTTTTGGTAAATATAGCTTCAGTCCCAATACTTTTGAACACACGTTGTGTGTGGGAGTAGGTGGGCGTGTACATTCATCTTTTGAGAGAAATGATCTGCATTAAAACATCTTCCATTGGATTAATGGAAGATGTTTTAATGCAGATCATTTTACTATTTAATGGATAGTAATTTTCCAAGGGAAAATTCCCTTTCAATCCTACAATTAATCTTCCAAAATCCAAAAGGACTCAAATTTACTATAAGTATATAAGTGTATACTGTTCTTTAAGCTTATAATCCTATTTGACTAACAATAAGTATGTTTCTCAGGAGCTTAGTATAACATTCTTAGCAAAAAATATTTATACTTTAAATTTAAAGTATAAATATTTTTTAATAATTTAAAAATTTACTTGAAAATTAAATGCTGAAATTATTTTTATTTTTATTAAAAAAAAGCAGTTACTGCATACAGAGGGCTTCTTACTGCTTTATCTAGGCTACATGGCATCATTTGTGCAGGTGTATTTGTGAGAAGCACTAGATCATCTGCATGGTTCTAATGCATAATAGTTATTGGAGGATATCACCTGGTTCTTGCCTTCCTTTTCTTTCATTAGATCTGGTGGAGTGGCATTGTTGGTATCAATCAGAAAGCGAGGGAGTCTATCCCCTTTTTGCTAGCGCTAGATCAAGAAGATTTTTTTGCTTACTACCTAAGCTATGCTACTCATATGCTTAGTAGACAGGGGCTGGAATCGAACCTGGAATCTTGTGGTACCTTAGCAGATGCTCTACCAACTGAGATAGTGCATAATCTAAGTATATTATAAACATAAATGGTACTAATGTATGTCCTTGTAGGACACCAGAGACAATGTCAAAGATATCTTATATTTTAGGTCCTTTTTGTTAAAAGCTCTCTGAATTTCAGAAGAGATCTTTGCCCAACACTCATTCTATTTAACCTACATCAAACTACAAAACCCTGCATCAGTAAGTATTATGCAACTAACGAAAAGCCAGGTTGGTAAATAATTTCACAGTACTTTAAAGAAAGTAAATTTTGAATTCAAATCAAACTATTTTTATATTCTAAAAAAAATCCAGTTCTGCAATATTTAAATAAAAACAAAGAAAATGTTCTTCCCTGGCTTAATGGTTAATTATTATGATGAGCAAGTAGTTACAATCTACTCATCGAGATGTCAATGTATTTCAAAAGATGCTGACATGTTCTCTCCAATATATTTTAAACATATCTTCTGTTTTAGGCTATTTGACAGTGAACATTTTGTCATATAATCACCAGAAAAGATATTCTGTGATAAAGAATCCTGTTTGGTTTGGTTTTAGAGTGGATATTTTTGTCTGTTTCTTGATATTGCTGCCTTCCAAAGTAAAACAAGATTGAATCCAATATTAAATGACTTGACCTTCTGTGAACCTAAGATATTTGAGTTATGCTAAAGAAAATGTATTTGAAGGTGAGGATGAATTAGAGTAAAATAGAAAGATCTCATTCTATTTATTTGTTGTATTAGATAATCTCAAAGGAAAAAACTGTTGGTTTTTGGTTTATCTTTTGTAAGGTACATCTACAACTTTTGTTGGATATGAGACTTTTACAGAAGATACTATAGGTAAGATGATTTGTAGTTTCTGTTCAAAAATCATTACTGTAGACTATTTCAAATTATTACTTCTTAAGAAATGAAAATATCTATAAAAAGAAATTGACATAAAAAGAAATTGACATAAAAAGAAATTGACATAAAAAGTAATTGACATAAAAAGAAATTGACATAATTAGTTTTATTTTAGAATTCAGAAGAAAAGGTCAAGAACATTTACCAATGTTTATTGTGTTGCTTTGATTGACTTACAATCAGTTAAAATATTTTACTGTGCATAAACTCTTTCATAGGAATAATCAGTCAGTAGTAAGACACCATTGAGTGAGCTTGTGTACTGCATGACCATCACTCCCACAAGGAGATCTCATGCAGGTTTTTTTTTTAGCTAAACATCACATCAACTATATCAACCATACTTCACTCCTACTTTACACAGTCTAGAGTTAATTCTTTTCTACTTCTGGCTTTTCTGAAAAGTAAAAATAGAGAACAAAATTGAGGATGAACAAGATTAAGGATGAAAAAGAATGCAATGGTTGATCTCTAGATAATCTAGTAAATGGTTAAATCCTTTCCAACCTTTCCAACATTATTATGTTTGCTTGTTTGTTACCTATGGACTTCTAGGCTAATTTGACAATCTTGAACACATAACACATGTTATTTCTTATCCATAATCTTTTGGCAAATCATGAAATAACTCGTGTTGTTCAACTACACTTATTCTCAAATTCAGCTACTCAGGACTTTTTAATCCCAAAGCTGAAATCCACCATGAAACATTTTTGATACGGACGATAGAAGAAAAAACACTATGAGACTTGTATACTATCCCTCCAAACTGGAAAAAATGTTGAAGGGATCATTTTGAAATTTCACTGGCCATACCTGAATGTATTTTATATTGTGTCTAATTTTAAATAAGCTATGAATTGATAGATATAGATGGCACTAAATTTGCAAGAAAATCAGAATCATATTTCAGTAATTCATAAGCCAAAGAGTTTCCTGTAATGTAGTTATTAACTTTAATGTCCAATGATGGTCTTCAGAGACGTTCCCAGACAACCACAGCAAAATCAATACAGTTCACATGAAATAGTTTTGGCTCATATTTCCAGCACAGATCTCCAATTCAAATGCTCATATTTAGTCCATGTCAAGTTTTAAAAAATTATGCTATTTTTATCCAAACAGATTTATTCTTATTTTCTAATTTTGATCTTTATACTCTTTACAGTATAAGACACTGACTAGTACTGGTTTAAGTGGTTGTGTTTTACTGAACAAATCCAATTATTAAACGAATAGATTTTCAAAATGAAAGGTGGTGTTTATCTGATGAAAATAGTGAGTCATAAAGAATTTTGATTTATATCTTAATTTCTTGAAGTAGAGATAAATTGAATCAATTGTTCTCTTCAACTAATAAATAAAAAATAAAAATTATCTTATTGATAAAAGATACAATTGTCAAATCTTAATATTTCTCTTTCTCTCTTAACTCTTTTAATGTCTTTCACTTTTTACATATACTTAAAGGCCATCTTCAATGGCTATTAAGCTCTATGTTAAGTCATATCCTATTTATTTTATAGAATATATATTCTAATTGCAAATTATCAGATAAGAATGAATACTGTATAATTAGCATTTAATAGTTATCACCTTTGAAAAATGATAATGATCAGTGTGAGCCCAAATGCAGACCCCAAACAATTATCATTAAGCTGTAAATTGAACTGGAAATTGCTTTATTCTTTAAGTTAGAGCATCTAATTTAATCCTGTTAAATCGGATTTAGTTACAAAATCACAAGACCACTTAGGCTGGCAGTCAGTCTATTATTATTATTATTATTATTATTATTATTATGAAGTTTTCACACCTACTGTAGCTGGTCGTTCACTGGAGGCTGAGTGACAGCAAGTCTCCTCAGATCTCCAAGATTCTTCTGAGTATTCTAGCTGTACTACAGTGCTATAGTTTGGATGGAATCGATTCTTCCAGAGCTTTGGGGACCACACCAAGGGCACCAATTACAATTGGTACAACCTTCACCTTCATGTTCCACAGTTTTCTCAGTTCTCTGGCAAGGTCCAAGTATTTGTCTATCTTTTTACTTTCTTTCATTTTCTCTTGGTAGTTGGCCGAGATGGCAAAATCCACGAGATGACAGGTTCTCTTCTTGTCTATCAATACTAGGTCTGGTCTCCTGGGTGGGATTAGTTGATCTGTCTGTACCTCGAAGTCCCAGAGAATTTTATGCATCTCATTCTTCAGGACAGGTTCAGGCTCGTGCATTTACCATTTAGTTGTATGGGGAAAATTGAATTTCTTGTACAATTCCCTGTGGATTAACTTACCTCTTTGTGCTAGTTTGCTGCATTCACTTATTATATGATTAACCATTTCGTCTCTGTCTCAACACATTCTACACTTGCTATTCTGCTGCATCTTATCTATTTTTGCTTTTGTATAGTTTATTCTTATGGTATTGTCTTGTACTGCGATTATAAGTGATTCAATTTCTCTTTTGAGGTTTCTTTTTTTTAGTCATGTCCATGTCTTCTGATATATCTCTTGAGTTTGACACTTGAAGTACCCATGTAGTTGTTTTTCTTCCCATTTATTAGTCTTTCCTTACTTTTATTAGTGTATTTATCAAGTGCTCAGATTGTCATATATACACTATCTTCAATGTTGGTGAGACCCCTTCCCTCTTCTTTTCTTAGCACCTATAGTCTGTCTATGTTGCGGGTGAAATGCTTTGTGCATGGTCAACAGTTTCCTTGTCCTTTGGTCCATCTGCCGGAGCTCCTCTCTTGTCCATTTTAGGAATGGTTCCGAGTATCTTACGAGAGGGACAGCCCATGTGTTTGTGCCCTTGATGAGGTTTCTGCTATATAGCTTGGTTTCTAGGAGCTTTCTTGTTCTTCTGAAGTATTCCATTCTTACTTTTTCTTTCATCTTTGTTTTTTTGACGGTGTCTGCTTCTAATATTCCCATAATTAAATATAATTTAATCTGGCAATATGGAATACATTATTTAAAATGGATATTTAAAACAATAAATTAAAATAAATGTTTGTTCTTTGAAAAATACAGCATACAAGTCATTAGAAATTTTTAAAAGATTATCTATCAAATTAAAGCAAGAAATACATTATTGCCTTAGTATGTCTTCAGCTTTGTAGCGCTTCGATCTCCCGAGCCTGACTAACCACATTAACTTTATTTCATTCATTTTTTACTTTCTTTGTTTTCGTTACTTTTCTTCTTTGTTTTCTTTCTTCTTTATTATGATCAATATCAACAAAACGTATTTTGTTCAATATTTTGAGGCACAGAGTTACAACAATTAATTTTGGATCCAGCTGAAATCAAGAATGAAAATTATGCATTACAAAATATTTTTGTTGCTTTCATATATGTACTTAAATGTTGACTCAGTCAGACTTAACCCAATAAGCCCGACCCCTGAAGTTGCCACTTATATATATATATATATATATATATATATATATATATATATATATATATATATATATATATATATATTTCTCGAGAGGGTCTCAATCGAGGAGATTTTGAATGATAACGATCCAGCATTCAGCACCAGTATTAGGTCGTTTGCTAAAAGCTGGGGCATGCGCCTGCGTTTCAGATGTGCATATGCGCCATCTGAAAACGGTATCGTTGAATGATCCCAATGATCTATAAAACTTATTGCTGCCAGAAAGCGGTTCACTGTCAAGGAGGCAGTGTACTGGTATAACGCCAAAAGATGGTGCCTACGGCAAATTCATTGTACGAGTATGAGGTCCGGGTAAAATGGCTCGACGGAATCATCCCACTGGAGCCCGGAATATATGAGAATGGAGACATCGTGCTGGTGGGAACTCGGCCGAACAAATACGCAAGTAGATATATAGGACGGGAACAATGACTGCGTTAGTAAGTCCCCCGACGGTGTGCCGCATTTTTGAGGGACCTCCGCTCTTTTCCTTACGTCTTGAACAATCCTGCGGAGGGTGAGATCCCCACGTTTGGTGACGATGACGAAATATATATAATGGTTGGTGATCGTGGAGATGAAGATGATCGTTCGTTTGATTCGGACCTGGGCGGCTCGAACGACGGTAATGACATGAAGGCCAGCAGTTGACAATGGGACTGTCTCAGGGCGCAGATAAGTCTGCTGTACCACGTCCCTGACGAAGCAATAGACGGAAAAGGTTGTCCCACGGTTGCACTTGTGTGATGATAACGATGATGATGATATACAGGGGGAGTGTAGTGGCCAAACAAACGATATAAACTCGTCTGTGTCATGATTTTCGGACAACGATGTGCCAATAAAAACGGTTTTGGCAGGCCTGGGAAGGAGAAAAGAGCGAAGAGTGACGACGCTACTACGACCAAGCCAATCAGACCAAGCTAACCGGACACGAAAATATCTTTCAAGTTTATTTACTGCTAAATAGATTTAAAAAAAAAGAAAAAAAAAGAAGGGGAACATCCTCTAAATTAGTTGCATTATTTTTACCAAGTGTTGTGTAAAGATATTAATTTTGAATAACAATTACTTAAAAAATGACTGCTTAATAAAAAATAAAATACTGAATTGATTAATCAATTAGATTCTATTTTTATAATCAAGTTTCAATAATTTAACATAGACCATCAGAATTTAATTAAAGAAAAATACCAGGTAGTATTTTATTCTACTTTTTCTCATTTTAGCATCAATTCTCTTCTTTTTATCATGCAATAAATAATTTCTTTTTTGTACTTTTACAAATTTGTTTGATCTTACTATGAACTCTGTTTCGTATAGTTTTATGACTCCTGAGCAGAAGTGAAATCAAAGGCACTAAGTGTAAAAAAAGTTCAATAAATTCATATTCATAGATTATTTTGATAAGATTTTCTGTACTAATCTGTGTGGATATTTTTTCAAACAAATAATTGGAATGAAGAAAACGGAGAGAAAAAAATAGTAGACAGTTGCAGCTTTGCATAGATAAAAAAAAAGTATTTTGGTTTAAGTCTAGTTCCATCTATTATAGAAAATAATCAGATATCTGGGCTATACTATAAGATAAACTTCACCCACTGGAATTCACACTCACCGGCCCCATACAATACTGATTATTGAAAGTGAGAGCGATTTACTCTTATTACTATTGTGATCACTACTACCAGATTAAGTTTACTTGTCCTAAAACATGTGATCACCTAGAGATCACATTTACCAGAGAGTAGCAAGTTAAAAACAATTATACTAAAAAGAAGCCAGAGATTGTTGCTACTTTCAGACATATAGTTAATTTAAAATATTGAGACGAGGCTTGCTTTAAAAAACAAGATAGTGGGCTCTATTCATCTTCACTGTTTTGTGGTGGAGAGGTCCATGGCCTTTCTTCTGCCACGCCTCTCTTCCATATTTTTAGCAGATCCCTGCGATTTCATTTAAGCAGTAAAATAAAAGAAGCCCAACAATTAAATCTGATCTATTCCCACGCTTATTTGATGGTAAAATGGTTACATAAAAAATGGCAAGGTCACTCTCCACATTGACAAGTCTGTAACACCAGTTGCTCAAATTGATCGTCGGGTCCCCTTCCATGTCCGCAAAGATGTAGAAAGACAGACTAGAGAGGTTGGAAATCATAGACAAAACCATGGGTCAGTCCAATATTTACTGTCCCCAAAACAAGTGGAGTACGTCTTTGCATAGACATGCGGGAAGCTAACCGTGCAATCAAGCGAATATCACACTCGATGCCGACTATTGATGACCTGATAGCGAATTTAAACGGTGCGGCAGTTTTCAGCAAGCTGGATATGAAAAACGCGTACTATCAGTTGGAATTAGATGAGGCAAGCAGGTACATTATCACATTTATCACCCATGTGGGACTCAGAAAAAACTATTATTCGGAGTCAACACAGCCGCTGAGATATTCTAAAACACGATATTAGAATTTCTGAGGGATATCTCAAGGGCGAAAAATATCTCCGACGATATCATCGTCTATGGAAAAAATCAAGCTGATCATAATAAAAGCGCACCCCGATGAGAGACTGGGGCAAAATTCAACAGAGAAAAAGGCCTCTTCTCAGTTAAGAAATTAAAATGCTATGGGCACGTGTTTGGAGAGACTGGAATTTCTCCAGACTCAATGAAAATTCAAGCCATCAGTGACTTTGCCCCACCAGTGTCAGTGACCGAGGTCCGGTCATTCCTTGGCAGGACACAGTATGTTGCTAGATTCATCCCAAGGTATGCCGCAATCACAGAGCATCTGAGAAATTTAACAAAAAATCCAAAACGTGGAAATGGGGAAATCATGAACTTCCAGAAATTAAAAGAGACTCACCAATACGCACGAAAAAAAAAACCGTCAACCTAGCAGGCGATTTAATAAAAATGAAAAATAAAAATATGGTCAATTAAGTCATGCAATTCCGTTTCTACAATAAATTGTCCAGCAAAAGAAGACAGGAGATGAAAAATGTTCAAATTTTAAATTCGTCCCCGCGCAAAACGCATGTAAACGATTAAATAAAAATTTCAGCCATAATTCTCCGTCGTGATTACCTGACCAAAACACACTCACACAACACACACACACACACACACACACACACACACAAAATAATTGTCAAGGACAAAAGAGTTGGACAATATCCTTCTTGTTGCGTTAAAGAATTCGTTCGCACCAAGAAAAGAAAAAAAAACAACTAACTAACCTACCAACGAAAAAAACAAAAAACAACCACCAACGAAATAAACCAACCACCAAAAAAATAAAAACCAAAAAACGCCAACGAACAAACGAATCCTTCAACGAAACCAAAATGACAAAAAGTAAATAAATGAATAAATAACACACACTCACACACCCTATAAGAAATTGACTTTCTGCATACTCAACCCTACAGAGCTCAGTTCTTAGGTGGAGGAGTGTTGTGGGATTAAAAAACGAAAATAAAAATAAAATAAAGATAAGATTTAAAAAAACCCAACTCCCATGGGGCCTTTGACCGGAAGAACCCTTTTGCGCATGTCCGACAAAAAGGACTGACTCCCTACCTCCAAAAGAGGATACCTCGGTCATTTTGAATTTAGGCCGCAAATGAGTGTAGTCGTTCCTACTGTTACCGATTCAGGTTTTGAAAAGAAGAAAGAAAGAAAAAAAAGAAGGAAAAAAATCGTAAATGTAAATCGCCGGGTGACTCGATCGTTTGGGTCAGAGTAGATTCAAAACAGATGGGCGATCCGGAAATGACCATATCAGGAGGTGAGATCTCAAGTAGGTCAGAAGAACTCCCAGAATCGGCGGCGGTCGGAGACAGGTCTTTGATGTGGCCAGACTTGAGTCTCGCGGAAAGACATTAACTGTGTGTTGCCTTCGACCCTTGAGAAAAGCGTTTTTATTGTTTTCCCTTTCTACTCGAGAAAGGATAAAACTCCTTGTTGAAAATCTTATAGGAAACGAATTAAAACCTATATTTTTCTAAGACCACACATGTTTTAGAGACCACTTGAAAAATGGCCGGAAGAGAATCTTTTTATTGTTTTCCTTTCTCCACTTAGGAAGAAGATAACTTCTTTTGTTTTGGAAATGGCCGGAAGAGAGAAACAAAATTATCTGGGCCTCACATTTTGTTGGAGACCACTTGAAAAATGGCCGGAAGAGAATCCTTTTATTGTTTTCCTTTTTTTTTTGCCACTTAGGAAAAAGATAACTTGGATTAGTGAACGGAAGTGAATTCGATTGGCTGGTTGGAACTAGAGGAGGGCGGTTACCCTGCTAAAGTAGGAGGCGCAGAGAAAATTCCTAATATCTTCATGCCGGGCGGAAATAAAATTGTTCCGATTGAAATATTATCTAACTCAGACGTTTTTGGTTTGAGGGCAGATGAAGCCACACCGGGCTTCAGAGATGAAGTTGTGATTGCTTGAGAATCACATGAGCTGACCGGGCTAGCTGAGAAGATTAACGCAACTACTGAGAGCCGAGAGTAACTGACTTCAGCTAAGACCATTTGAAAACTTAGTCAACTTACAAACTGTTTTGCACAATACTTTGCAGAAGACCAGAAGTTATTCATTACGGGTCCATAGTCTTGAGAAATAATTGTTTGTATTCTTTTGTTATTTGAATATAAATTTTGTTAAGTTTGAAGAAAAAGAGTCGTTGTTTTTTATGTGACCACTAGGCCGCCGTTAACCTTGGAAATCTGTTTCTATAGCAGATTTCTAGTCGTTTGAGATCTGAACACAACGTGAGCATTCGGCTAGACTTTCGGCAAATATAGAGACCCTGCAATCCTTGGTTGATGCAGAAAATCCGATCTTGACGGCCAATTTCGGAAATTCTGTGAGCCCTTTAGCTCAGTAGCGACCGACGGGGCATGCCAGGGGCATGTCTATACCTTACTGCTGTATTGCTAGGTTTTCTATGTCTTGTGTGCGAGTTTTTGTAATTTCTTCATTTTTAAAGAGTCTTATTATTGTTTCAAGTCCGAGTCTGCTAAGTCTCTTAATACCACCTTTGTTTATTCCATATGCCCGATATTATACGGTCGCGTATCAAGCTGTCTTTTAGGTGGTCAAAGTCGCATTATCCAGCTTTTGAGGTGATTTTTGTTAAGAAAGAAATGTTTCTCTTTCTCTCTGGTCTCTATTATTGAAGACATAACGTTCGTGGATTAAGACTGTTTTGTCCTCAACAAACCCTTTGAACTTGCAAACTAAAGAATTGTATTTGCCGTCTTCCGCTTCTGTGAATGAAAGTGCGTTGTACACTTCAACAGCTTCTTCTCTGGCAACGTGCAGGAATAGAGCACACTTTACATTGTCTGGTTTCAACGTTTTTTTTTCTGACGCCACGAGGCAAAGTTCGAATTTCTGGAACCAGGTCGTAAAGTTTTCTTCTACGTTGCCGGTTCAGGTAATTTGCGTTGGCGGTAGTAAGAGGTCCATGCTTGTTCTTCCCTTCTGACACCATGTAAATATATTGAGACGAGGTAAGAATTAAGAACATGAGGAATATATGGGGTTATAAGTGGTTTTGGGTGTTTATGGTTTAAACTAGCTACTGGCAAAAAAAAATCGGATACTACGAGTTTTAAAAGCGAATTAAGATTAATTAAATCTATCATTTAAGGTTAAACTTTGTCTAAATCGATAAGTAGTAGCATAATAACCATCATTAAAAAAAGAAAAATATAATTACATATGCAGTTTATTCTTAAAAGATTTAAAACTATTTGTTTTGGTCAATTTCGACGCGATCCGCCATTTTGGCTGTTTTTCAATGGTTTTAGGCGCTTGTTTACAATTTTAACGTAACATTTGGGATGGAAAAAATTACCAAAAATCAAGTAATTATCCGATTTTAATGAAATTTTCAGTATTGATTTAACAATTAATGAATTTTATAATGCATCAGTTATTTTATTTCAAAACTTTAATTTAGTATTTTTGATATGAAAAATTAATATATAAAATTCATTTAAAATATGAAAATCCTGATGTTAAGTTTAAAATGTTATATTTTTAGACTCTAAAAATAAATATCTACTTAATGCAAACCTTATTTTAGGCGCCAAAATAATAAGTTTTGAAGAAAAACTCGATTGAAAATGTACCCCCTCCCCCTTTTAATCAGAAAAAAAATCGACGTATAATTTTTTCTTTTATAAAATAATAGCTAATTAAATAATTATCGAAATGAGTAAAAAAGAAATCTTCAAAAAATAATTATTTATTATTTTTTTACATTTTATTTTTCGATTTTCGGTACTTATTTTCTCATAGAAGCGCAACCGTAAAAACATTTTTTTGGTTTCTATTCATAACTTTGGTCTTTTATCTCATTATTTATACTGTAATTAGTATAAAAAATGATCAACTTGCAAAACATTTTACGCCCCCAACATATCCCTTATGTTGGGGGCGTAAAATGTTTTGCAAGTTGATCAAAATTAAGTGACCTGAAAAAAATGAGAAAGTTTTGAAATAAAATAAATAATGCATTATAAAGATCATTCATTGATACATAAACACTGAAAATTTCATTAAAATCTGATAATTTCTTGATTTTTGGTAAATTATTTTCTGTAGAGGGCTAAAGTCATTTTGTCAAAAACGCATTATAGGCTCCGTTTGCCAGTCCCTAGTTTAAACGTATCTGGATATTCTTGGGTTTTGTTTTGTACCCATCTTATTTGGTGTCGCACTGAAAACGAAGGAATTAAGGAACGAAAAGGAAAGAGACAAAGGCAAGAGGTAGGCCTTAGGCTTTATTGATCGGATCATAGTCGCCTGTAGCAAGGCTAGTAGGAGTGACTACACTCAGTTAAGGCCTAACTCGAAATGGCCGAGAGATTCTTTTTGGGGGGGTGGTCGGGGGACAGTCCTTTTGTCGGACATGCGCAGAGGGTTCTTCCAGAAGTTTTTTTTTTTAATTCTGATTTTATTTTTGTTTTATTTTAATGCCCACAAATATACTGTGTACATTTAAGTTTATTTACGAGCTGTACGTGATATGTCTGTGCTGACCTAAGTCCCGAGGAAATAAGGCTAAGGAAATATCGCCGGAATAAGAATAACGTCAGTGAAGAGTTCCACTCAAAGGGAATAACTTATGACTCTATATTACAGTTAACATACCATGTTACACTATGAACAACTGGTTTTCTGATCAGTCAGGGCTAAAAAATACCAAACCAAAACCTTTGGTCTGAGCCCCTGGCTTCTATAATTATGGGAGAGATAGATTTCTGAAGGCAACTAGCTTTCTAATCAAAAAGGGCATTCTTTGATAGATCTTTTTGGAACCAAATCATTAAAATGCAACCAGAACTTTTTCATCTCATCAACACTTTACAAGTATTTTACTAAAGACGACACTAATCCTTGCTTTGTTCGTATTTCCATGTTATTCTCTCTCAGAAGCAAACACTCACACACCATACCCCACGATTATCATATTCTTAAACACTCTACCCCACAATAAATCAATCCACACACACAAAAAATGAGTTTGCTCTAGTGTAAACCATGTTATTTTTTTATAAAAATTTATCTTTAGTGTGTTCATTTGTTTCAACTTATTCTTTTCACTAGACCTCTGACCTAATAACTCCATTTGTCTCAGTATAAATCTTCTAAGAGCCAAATGTAAATGGATAAGGGAAGCAAAGAAATATTACCTTGACTTTTTCTCTTGTTTCTTATTTGCTGATATGAAATCACTTGTTTTAATATTTGTTTAAACTTAACTTTGTTAGGATTTTGTAGAGGGAGCATTTTAATGAGTCTGCTTTTTTCAATTATTTCTTTATTTATTAAAAATGATCTTTATTGATAAGTATATTAATAAATGTATTGTTGCTTCTTTAACAGACTTAGCAATACATTCGAAATAAAAGTTGGGATTAGTAAATCTTATTACCTTTTGGTTTTCAAAAAGAGCATTTTTTGCAAAGTTAATCTATGATTTAATATTTGTACAATTAATAGTATTTGTACAATTTGTAAAATTATTGTCTACTTAATTTTGTCAATATTTTTATCATTACACAGAAGACTTGACAAGTATTTAGATAAAACAAAATAAATCTATTTGAAAAGAAAGAAAAACTGTTAATAAAAAAACTGTTAATAAAAAAAACTGTTAATAAAAAAAAGATCAAGTATCATCAATGCAGCAATTTCTGTCAATCACGAGCTGAAGTATCCATCTGTGCCTGGTAAGAAAAAAGTTAAGATTTGGATTGAAGGCAAAGAGCAAACAAATTACTTTTACTCATTACATTTTTCTTGCAATCTTTGTGGTCAAAAGTTTACATTAACTGGTTACAAACAGTAAGTGCTGTAATGTGCACGGAACCCCAATTCAATATATGTAACATGTGGAATATGATGAACATTCATTATGTGGCCATAGAGACAAATGACTGTGCCTTGTTGCATTGTCTGTGACGGGCTGCTATGTCAGGAGACTGCTCTGAGAGCAAATGGTGAATCACGCAAACTCAGCTCAACTCTTAATCTTAAGATCTTCTGTTGATTTCTTCTTTTCCTAAAGAGCAAACAAGTTCCCAGCTATTTACTGGATGAAAGAGATTTAGCTTGTCACATTAGTATTTAACCACCACAAACACAAGAAAATTCAGCTTCACTGCTATGTTTATTTCATTCAAGGAGTTGAAACAGGAAAGTGAAGGAGAGATTATCAAATTGGCCTTGAGTTAAAATCTTCTCATCGACAGCAAATCTATACTGGTGAGATTCTTTTCTCTGACTTTAACAGTTTTCGCTCTCTGACCCCGACTACTTCATTGTCAAAAACTATTTATCCCTATCAAGATACTCCAAAAAAGGAATTAAAAAGTCATTCATTCTAATTATGGTTATTTCTACAACATTAAAAATTCTGACACTTATTGTTATTTTCTTAGATCTTAATCATTTTAAACTGTTGATTCGGTGGGAGGAGCCTAAAAATCCTTAGACTTCATTTAACCAGACTGTTTTCATCAACTTCAATGCTCCTTGAATTCTTTGAAGTTGATGAAAACAGTCTGTGTTGTCTTGGACTAACCCTTAACTAAACCCTAATTGTCCGCCCCTTAAATTCGATTTTTTCCGCCCCCGTCAGCCATGAATAAACACATGTGAAAACGCGCTCCTGTTTCCGACTTCTTAATCTGAAGGCATCCTTTGTGGATAACCGCAAATAACATAACATGGTGTCAGATAAAAGGGATTAAAAACCCACATGGACAATATAAACCAGGAAAACCACGGACAACAGTGATATTTCCAAGGATTTGAAGACTTAAATTTAAAAAAAGGGACACACGTGGCCACACTTTGATTCTTACGAAGGTAATAGAAATTTTTCTCCGCACATTTTGTTTAAAAAAATTTTTTTTTTAATATGGCTCGTCAGCTACCTCCACCAACGATAAACTGGTCTAGTCGGAATCTTCCTAAAGGGATGGAAAGATTTATTCGACAAGTAGAGCTTCACTTTGAAGATTTGGATGAAGACGTCAAACTTAGATATCTGTTATTATGGTCCGCCGTAGAAGGGCAAGAAATGCTTTTCAACCGGGTGAAGCCATGACTGTCGAAACATACATAAGATATTTCAGACAGTATGTTAGGCCACGGTCAAATTTCTGTGTGTCAAGATATGAACTTTTAAAGTGCCGACAAAAACCAGACGAGTCGTCGCACGCATATTTGAAGCGGCTACGACAAATAATAAACCAATGCGAGTATCATCATTGAGGAAACATTAATTGTTGGCATCTTTATATTTGGTATGATGCTTAAACAAACACAAACGTCCTTACTGAAGGAAAATAGAGATTTAACGATAACAAAAGCGTTAAGCATAGCAGAAACAGAGGAGGCTACAGCCCAGCAAATAGAAACCTTTCGTGTTCCACTTGAAAACTCCAGCGCGCACGAAAATGAAAAATAATTACGTGCAGTGTAGCTGCTGTGGGAGGAGCCGTTTCAGTAATGAATGTCCGGCGAAGGGAAAAACGTGCGCTATTTGCTACAGTAAAGGTCACGTTTGCCGTTCAAAAACACAGGAAAAAAAACAAGGAGACAAAAGGGAAACGAGGCTACAAGCCAACAAAAAACAGAAATATCCACACGGCGACGAACAAAAACGACAGCGACTCCAGTAGCGAGGATGTGTACTTCTAATCCATCCAGAAACTACCCTTTAATGCCATGGAGGCATATGCCAAATTAAAAATTGGCAACAAGAAGAAACAAACGGAGATAAATGCTAAGGTGGATACAGGGGCTATGAGTAACCTCTTACCGAAAGAAATGTTCGAAAATCTCAAGGGAGTACCACTCAAAAAGACAAACGTACGACTATTTGCGTTTGACGGAACTGCTATTAAGCAAGAAGGGACATGTTGGCTAGGAGTAAGGTTCCGTGACAGATTCGTTGGTGCAACATATCATGTTGTAAATTGTGAAGGACCAATGCTGCTAGGGCTTCAAACTTCACGGGAATTGGGCCTAGTAACTTTAAACCTGGCTATAAAAATGGACACTCCAGCCACGAGGGAACAGAATGCACAGACAAACGGTACTAAAAAAGAGAAACTTCACCACGGAAGAAAACCAGTACCAACATCAAGACTGAGTATGAGAGGAAATTTACTTACAAAAGATAAAATTCTCCAGGAATTTCCAGACGTATTCCAATCAATTAGCTGCTTACCTGGTGAATACACCATTCATGTAGACCCTAAAATACCACCAGTCGTGCACCCACCCCGATGGATCCCTATAGTTCTCGGGGATAAATTTAAAACGGAGCTAAATTCCCTGGTAAACCAAGGTATCATATCTCCAGTGACTGAACCAACGCCATTGGTCAATTCTTTTGTATGTGTAACTAAGGCTAATGGCTCAGTCAGACTATGTCTAGACCCTAGAGACTTAAACAAAGCAATACGAAGACCACACTTTGTCACCCCAACATTTGAAGAAGTCGTATCCCGACTACAAGGAGCCAGATGGTTTACGATCATAGATATAAAGTCGGGATACTGGCATTTAAATCTGGACAAAGAATCCAGGAAACTGACGACATTTATCATTCCATTTGGGAGATATATGTTTAATAGATTCCCCATGGGAATAAAATGTGCACAAGTCGAATTCCAGCGTGCTATGGAAGAGAACTTTGGGGATATAAAAAACGTCCTTTCTATTTGTGATGACATGATTGTTTATGGATTCAAGGAGGATGCAGTGATCATGACCATGCACTAAGACAGCTACTACTAAAAGCAAGGGAGATAAACTGCAAGTTCAACCCTGAGAAACTAGTGGTAAAAGCAGCAGAGATACCCTTTTTCGGTCACATCATCTCAAAGGATGGCATCAAACCAGACCCGAAGAAAGTAGAGGCGATTGTCAAAATGCAACCCCCGGAGGATGTAAAGCAACTCACCAGTTTTCTAGGACTTGTTAATTACTTAAATAAGTTTACACCCCGCCTTGCAACATTAACCAAACCACTTCGTGACTTAACATCAAAGGATAAGGAATTCACATGGTCATCGCAACAGCAGATGGCTTTTGAGGAAGTAAAAGAAGAAATCCAGAGAGTCACGATATTGAGGTATTTCGACCCAAAAGAACCAATCGTCATTCAAGTAGACGCATCTACAACAGGCATCGGTGCAGCTCTCCTACAAAATGAGATGCCAGTCGCATTCACGAGCAAGACATTGTCGGGTCCAGAAACCCGATATTCAAATATTGAAAGGGAGTTGTTGGCTATTGTTTTTGGCATAGAAAGATTTCACATGGGGTCACAAGGTCACAATCCAAACAGATCACAAGCCTTTAGAGTCCATAGCATTAAAAAACATAGCACGAGCACCCCCAAGGTTAGCAAGAATGTTGCTAAAGGTTGAAGGTTACGACATAACCGTAAAATATACCCCAGGAAAAACAGTTCCGATCGCAAACTGCTTATCACGAGTATCCCCAATACCCAGCAAGCATATTGAAGGGATAGATGTGAAAGTGCACAACGTAACCACTTATCAGAATTTATCACCAACCAGGATAGAGAATATCAGAGAAGAAACATCGAAAGGATGAAGTTCTAAAAGAACTCTCCCATATTGTTATGGCTGGCTGATCCGATGATCGATCTAGCTGCCCAACTCATCCCCTACCCTTTTGGAATATCAGGGAAGAAATAGGAATCCAAGATGGGATCCTGCTCAAGAGTGATAAAATAATAATACCACCATCACTACAGGAAAACTCCATGCATCACATCAAGGAGTTGAGAAGACAAGGCTGAGGGCCCGAACAGTTGTATACTGGGCAGGGATGAATAGGGACATTGAGGATTTTATTGCCAAATGCCACACCTGCCAGAAATATCAAGCGAGCACTCCAGCCAAATCGATGCGCCAGCACGAACGAAACACCTACATACCCTTGGCAATATGTAAGTGCCGACCTGTTCACAATGGCAGAAAACGAGTACTTTAACAGACCACTACAGCCGAACCCCATTTGTGAGACGACTCCATTCAACCTCATCTACAGCCGTCATTAAGAACATGAAGGCAATCTTCGAGGAAAGAGGTTCGCCGGAGATCCTCTACACGGATAATGGACCCCAGTTTACAAGCAAATAATTTACAGACTTTGCGAAAAAGTATGCATTCCTACACAAAATATCTTCCCCACACTACCCACAGTCTAATGGTTTTGCGGAAAGGATGGTAGGAGTGTGCAAAAGAATTTTGCTAAAAGCACGGGAAACCGGGCATGACTGCCACCTAGCTATGATGGCTTACAGAGCGACACCATTGTCAGCTCACCTTAAGTCTCCAGCAGAATTACTGAATGGAAGACAGATGCGAACACCACTCGTATCAAAACAGCAGCTTGGTTATGAACAGACTAGACAAGCAATACAATGTTACAAAAACAAATCGAGGGATCAATACAACAAATACAAAAATCGAAAACATCCTCCGTTGTATGCTGGTCAAAAAGTCTATGTGCAGCATGAGAGGACAAAATTGTGGGAACCCGGAACAATCCAACACCCTACCACTGACCCAAGGTCGTACATGGTAGAATCTGCGGATGGTAGCACCCACCGAAGAAATAGACAGTTCCTTAGGCCAGCTAGATGCAGTCCGGTACTTAAAGGTAGACAATACCAACTACCTATAGCTGATGCAAACACATCACAAATAGAACAACCACACCGTATAAATGCTGATATTCCCTCATGTCATAGCAGTCACCAGAGAAGCACACCACCAACCTTCAGTCAGGTAGTAATACCTGAATCACCAGCACCGCCCATAGCGACGAAGCAATCGATCATCCAATCACCCAGCTGTGGACCATCAAGGCCAACCCCTGAACCACAGCTATCTCGGCGATGCATAAGGACTCCTCAGAGGCTAGACCTCTGAAACCTCCCTACTAAAAAAAAACTTTTAAAAATTTACATATAAGAGACTATTCTAGCTTTCCCCTGAAAAAAAAGAATTTAAAAAATATTCACGAATAAAGATTGAAAATTTTTTAGTAAATACATATTAAAGTAAAAAGCCCATTCTTAATTAAGAAAGGGAGATGTTGTATTAGTTAAGTCCCTTGGACTAACCCTTAACTAAACCCTAATTGTCTGCCCCTTAAATTCGATGTACTTCCGCCCCCGTCAGCAATGAATAAACACATGTGAAAACGCGCTCCTGTTTCCGACTTCTTAATCTGAAGGCATCCTTTGTGGATAACCCCAAATAACATAACAGTCTGGATGGTCACCAATTTTTCTGGAACTTTAATCATTTAATCATCTTTAATCATTTAATCATCTGTGTGTAGGATTAATTTCTTTCTTTGTTGATCCAATCTTAAGCACTTCCTGCTGTCTCTTGTTTTTTTGTGACATCTTGATAAGAGTCATGAAGAAAAAAATGATTTTTTAGGGTAAAACCTTCCTCTGAGTTCAATAAGTATAGATACCAAATTTGGTAACCTTATATGAAACTATTCAGCCATTTATAGCAACCCTTCCCAATTATCAATATTGATTCAAATCAAATTATTTAGACTAAATACTTAATTTCATTAATTAGCATTTATGAATAAGTATAATTAATTTTCAAGATGTATATTTTTGTATATATAAAAAAAGCTGCAGATAGCATAATTATTATCAGTACTGAAAATCACGCAAACTCAGCTCATTCATTTATCTATAGCTGGAGGTAAAATCGTGACTTTTAAAGGCATTAGTGCGAAATGAATACCAACAGCCTATGATCATAATTTCGACTCTGCTAGCTGATATGCTAGCAGAGTCGAAATTATGATCATGGCTGTTGGTATTCATTTCGCACTAATGCCTTTAAAAGTCATGATTTTACCTCCAGCTATAGATAAAATAACAGGGAAGACAGAGATCTTTAGCTTTGATGGGTAACCAGAATAGTGTTACATAATCAATGGGTGGCCTATCGATTGTGTACAGTAGTGTAGAATTAAAAAAGTAGTGGTAATTCTATAAAAGAGGAATCATGGAAAATACCCCATAATGATAAGCAGATGGTCAGCTTTTGCTGACCTTGTTAGCTGTTCTTTGTTTGATAAATCTAATCATGAGAATGAGTTAGTAGAGTTAGAGATTCAGATTTAGTTGAGTGACCACACAGAACAGATGCAAAATGGTGTCTCTGCAATGTCTTTCTCCTCACGCATGTTGGTTACTTTTGGAATAAAGACATAAAAAATAAGCCAAGTTTTGTGATCGTTTATAAAACTAGAACAGACACACAGATAAAGAAGTCTCAGAAGGAAGATCAGAAAACAGAGAGAAACCAAGCCAAAATAACAGATGACAGCATTGAAGAGATAACTGAGATATCAAACCAGTTAAAAAGATAAGTATGGTAAGAAAGAAGTAAGAACATTAGAAGGACTATAAATTCAAAATCAGGAGCTGAAGTCTCTAATGCAATCTAGTGTTATCTTCAACCTAGTTCTGAGATGATAGTGGTGTCAAGCTGCTTCAACCTTTGCCTTTGGACAATATCAGTGATGAGAAGAGGGGAGACTTGCTGCTTGGGCAACTGTTGGTATTCCATACAACTTTGACCAAGTCTGCGCTAACATCCATAATCTCATGAAATTAATGGATGTAACCAATATATATATATATTATATAATCTAAATTTTGTTAGTATAGTTATTTTTTTTTTTTTTTACAAAAGTTTATCTTGCCTCCCCACTAAAGGTAGGGTCAATACAATGTAATTTTTTTAAAGTGGGGACTGTCTCACATATAGTTGAGTTGGACCAAAATAGCTTCATTAGTATTCTACTTAATGATCAGGGGTTGACACTGACCCTACTACCTTTTGTTGGGTAGACACCCCTTGAAGCTAAGCCATATAATTTTCTTTGATAAAAATGCAGTGATTGGACTGTGAATGCCTTGTATGTATTAACCCAACCCCTCCACACAAGCACAATGTGACACAAGGTTAGTTTTTAAACAAAGTTTTCCTTCTCCTAGATCAGTTGCCATATCAAGATTAAATAGCCCAGTTTACCCTAATATTTGAAGGGAAGATAGTGAATGCCCTGTATCCCATCTTAATATGTTGCACTTTATTTTCAACCCATTGCTTCAGTATTCTTCCACCTGTACTTCCTTAGTTTCGTTAATATGGTCTTCCTATGGAATGGTGAGTTTCAAAAAATGATATGCTTGAAAGCTTCAAAAATCATCATTTCTGACCTTAGCCAGTGGAAAATCTCAGATTAAGCTGCTATTGTATTTAAGAATGAGGTCTCTGAACCTGCCTAGAATATGATGATAGTTCAGTGCTTATTTCTCTATGTTTTAGATGTTAACCTAAAGGCATTTGCAAGGTCAAGCCACAGCCTCACCAGGTCTGTCTTTCCCAGGACTTGCTGATTATCTAGCTGATTATGTTCATAGGTTTCAATTTTTGGATCAAGTCTCGAATAAACACCCTAAATCATCAAGGTAATGAAAGGCTTGTCAACAGTAACTCCTGCTTCCAAATATTTGTAAACCAACCAACAGACAATTTTTGCACTTATATTGTAACTGACAAAAACAAATTTTACAAATTGTGTGATACTATTCCTGAACAACATTCTTTTATCTAAATAAACATAAAAATATTTTGTAAATAAAAACTGTATTTTTATTTAAATAAACATATCTGCATTCCTCTTCAGATTAAATAAAAACTATTTTTTGTCTGAGCTGATGGTAGGTGTGGCGCTCCATCTCAGCAAAAAACAATCTCCCTGGTCTAGCACTAGCAAAAAAGGGATAGACTCCCTTGCTTTCTGGTTGATATAGGCCAATCTGTCAACATTTCATTACATTTTACGGAAATACCCAAAACCTTTGAGATGCTAGGATTAGGGTTAGAGTAAGGATCAGGGTTAGTTTTAGGATTAGGGTTAGGGTTAGTGTTAGGGTTAGCATTAGGCTACTTGGGGTGGGGGGTTCTGTAATCTAATGTTAATTATATGTAAAAATGCAATTCTAATGATATTATCTCTTGTGCGCTATCCTGCATTTGTACCCTAAAACTACTTTAATCTAAAAACATGTCTTTTATTTGTTAATAATAACATGAACTAACTATTTATCTAATTTATCATTATCTCCATAAATTTCTGATCAAAATTGTCTGTTTGTTTGTTTACAAATATTTGGAAGCAGAAGTAACAGGTGACAAGCAAAAGTGAACCTTTCATTATCTTGATGATTTTGATCTCAATTTTCTATGCCAAGGTATTAGTGTAGGAGTTTCTTTTAACATTTATTTTTCTATTGTTTTAAATAAATATTTATATATAGTGGAATAAGCGAGATTGGATTATCTCCAGCTATTTAATTAGATTAATAGTAACAGTTTTATGATTCTTTAATTATGAGATTTCTAAATAAAAAAGATTTGAAAAAGAATCATTTTATTGAAATTTGATCAGCTCAATAAACTACATCCATTCATATAAGTTTTTTGTAGAAACTTTCATTCAATGTCACATGCTATTGAAATTAGAAGTCATTTTTAAAATAGATTTTTAAAATCAATCAGGATAACTTAAAATACATGTCAACAAAAGTATATATTATTTCTTAGATGCATAAAATTACACTAAGAAAAGTAGATTTAATTAATTTTTCATAGTTTTTTCTACTGAATACTATTAAATGGTCTGAAAGTTTTGAAAAAAATATTTTTTCCCTCTTATAACACTTCCATTGACTACGGATTATGATTTGATAATCTAAAAAAAAGAAACAGGTTTGTGTTGCATTTTTTTTCTTATTTGTCCATTTGGGTAATTTAGAAATTAGAAAAAGAGCTACTTAAATACTAGCACTGAAAATACCTATACTATCACTGAAATTATTTATCTCTATTCTGCTTATTAGCACACACATAAGATGGAAGAGTCAATGAATACCTTATCTAACAAAGGTTGCATTAAAAAAGGTCCCACACAATTTATTTTGGAGGTAAAAGTAGCATTTGTATAGAAAATTATCCCAATTCATTTATTTTTTATTTTAGCATCTTGAAAAAAAACAGAGTAGAATATTTATTTTAACATCTCTTCACCTGTGAATGAAAAAGGGAGTAAGAATAAAAGCAAGAGAAATTATAGATGGAGCTGGAAATAAAAGATGGTAATAGCAGCAGCAGTGATTGGAAAAGCAACCAGTATATGAGTAGAGAGAAAAGATGCAATCCTGTTGCAGTCTGCTATTCTTGTTCAGGATGAGGAGGTAAAGATAACAATGTAAAAGAGAAGGAAAGGGGGGATGCAGACTAGGGTAGGGCTGGTTGATGATGACTTACCAAATATAGATAATACATTAGCTTACCATTCACAAGCACAAGAATTTCTACATCACAATATAATTTCAGTGAAAGCAGTAACATGAAACTAAATTATTCACATTTACTGAATAATAGATGATTATTTATGTAGACACAAATGTGTATATGTATATTTTTGTGTTGCGTTAATGACATCTTAAAGAAGATAAAAAAAAATATTTCTTTCCACACACCTTATTGAGGAGCATAGGGCAATAAAAGGGGAGGATGGAAATCTATAACTTTAAAATAACACAGCACAAAACAATGTTTTCATGTTCCTTATTTTATTTGGGCTAAGAAGTTAATCATTATAACACCATACTCGTTTGCTTCATATTTCTTATTGGTGTTCAAAGATTTAGTGAAAATTCAGAATTTTTAATGTTAATTATCAGAGTAAATGGTCCTTTTCCACTTGAAGGAATGACAACAATCTTCCTAACAAAATTCTCAACTTCCATTTAGTTTTGAACCATATGCTAAGCTTTAGTACTTATGCCATCGCATTTACTTTCTCTTTTAAAAGCTCAAAATATCCAGATGAAAAATTATTTCAGTTAAACAACTCTTGAAATGATAATAACTGATCCAAAAATCTCAAAACGTAATTGCAATATCTTAATTATTCTACATGTAAAATCCCATAGAAAATGATTCACTAGTTTCGAAGCAATTAATACAATTTTCATGATTCATGAAAAATATATGATACACTTTCATTCTGCATAAGTTAAAACAATGCAGTGTCTAACTGAAAAGTGATACTAGAAATGTAATGTTTGATGACATTAGTTCTGTATGGCAGTACCAATCTGTAGCCCATACAGTCTCACCTGTTAACCAATCTCTTCTCACATGTTTGATTTTTAAAAAAAGCTGCTGGTTTTAGTTGAAACTCTAGAAGCCATGGGTTCGGTCTATAAAGGAAAAAAAGGAACAAAACAGATGTTAGAATACAATCATATGGCTGTCTTCATCAACAATCTCTTACAACAATCCTGGTGACATCATGTGCAACACTTATAACCATAGCAATATAGATGGTGAACAAAGACTTGGGTGCTGGTCATCTCTCTATCCCATTCTGTGTCTAGTTGCAACTCACTCTGAATCCTCCTATGATTTTCCTCAAAGTGCTAGGATTCCCAGCACCTCCTGGTGACCCCCTTGCTCTGTGTCCAACAGTCAACTCACTGCTGCATACTAGCACTACTTAAACTGCCTCTTTGAATATATGGATTTTTGACTTCCAGAAAAGTGTTGGGATTTTTTGCATGTGATGATTCAATGAAAAGCCAGAATTTGAGAAGTTGTTGATTGATTTCTCTGAAATTCATTCTAATTTTTCCAAAGAATTTTCTCAACTTCAGGTCAGATACAATTGAGAAGCAGGGCATTATAAACCTTAGCAATTATAGCAGTAATGCATAATTATGCCTCTGTAGTTCTTAATGACTCTGAGGTCAGAATTGTTATATAACATGTGCACTTAGAGAGGCGTTTGGAGCAAAGGGCCCTGTGCCAAACTTGGATAAGATGCACATGCAAATTATGCACCAGAGGGCGTACTGCGAGGTCACTTGAGTGCAGATTCAAAGCAGAAAGGTCACTGGCATACAGACTCAACAAATCATCAAAAATGATTGCATGTGACACATACACATGATGCACTGGGTAACCTTATGATGACATGATAGGCAAGTGGAAAAGATTCTCTCTCTCTCTCTCTCTCTCTCTCTCTCTCTCTCTCTCTCTCTCTCTCTCTCTCTCTCTCTCACACACAACACACACACAATCTCTCCACTGCCTTTGAGGACATATGCCTCTTTAACTCTCCTGGTTTTCATTCAAAATTCAACATTCAAAGATAATCTGCATAAAATAAAAAGAAGAGATTATTTTCCCAATATAAGCATTATATTCTTTGACCAAACCAAGGTGAATTGTTAACCAATGAGTATACTACACTATTTCATATTTCTAGTAAAAATTCAAAAGCCAAAATATTTATTGAAAATTGACTGATGACAAAAAAAGATATATGTATTGTCAAGCTGACCAATTTCTAATCTAACTTTGCATTTTGCAAAAGTTCTATTCAAACCATGATTCTTGCAGAGGATCTTTACACAAGATATGTTACTAATTCCTGATCATCTTCTAATTGGCCTACTCTACCATCACCAAACCAATGTAGACTAAAATTAGTATTATTTGTTATTCAGACTGTTGTTCTCATCTTCATTTACAACGTTTCGGCCGATGGGCCCGGCCTTCTTCAGGTATCTCTTGTCAGAATCGGGAAATTTCTCAGACTCAGGAACCATCTCAGACTCGGGAACCTTCTTTTCGAACCTGGGAACCTTCTTGTCATAATCGGTAGCCATCATGGAACTTTGAACCTAACCCTTTAATTCTGTACACAGGGGTATCCTATTCTCATTCCGCTAACAATAGCTGGGGTACAGATGTTAAGCTATGTTAATTATTATTCTATCTTACTGCTGCCCCTGACCAGGATTGAACCTGCAGTCTAGAGAGATAACTGTTATTTAGAACTATCTTAACCTAACTCCTTTATCCACTAGGCTATGTGTCCAATTGGACAATCCAGGGTGAATTTTGGGAACTTATAAACCTAATGTCTTGTTTTGCCTAGAATATCTACCTATCCACTTATGTATGTTTTTTACTTAGGCTCAATTTTTTTTTAGATTAAAAAAAAAATCAAATCTAATCTAGTCTTTTTCTTATAGCTTCCCATAGAGTACGACAAGAAATACTTGAAGTGGGCCGGAGGGCACATCAGTCGAAACATTGTACAGATAACAATGAAGATGAGGACAATAGTCCAAATAATCCAAATAATACTAATTTCTCAAGCTTTATCTAAAAAATTCTGACCAAAATCTCCATAAACTTTCTTAATTAGAGATGGTTGAATAATCAGAACAATATAGTTATTATTTACAAGAACATTGGTAAACCAAAAATCTAACCTCTTCATTTTCAAAATAATAAGTAATATTTGCAAATATCCACAACATTGTTTGGCAGTTTTATTCCAGTTTTGTAAAATTCCATCATCTCACTTTTAGAATCAAATAAAAGACAAGAGTGACTAAAGATTTAATTCTTCATGTGCCAGAAAGTTTATCTAATATGGAATAATATAAAAATATTTGATATTTGACATAATTTATTCATATTTGGGATGTTTGCTTCACCTACAATTCCTCTGACCATTAACTCAGATATGAGCTGAATATTATTACTTGTAATTTTATATATAAACTACAAGTAACAATGTTCAGTTGGAACTCACAAATATTTAACTGTATATATCTGAACAACTAATCTATACATTGATGTATGCGTTCATGCATGGGATGCATGACTAAATAGAGTAATAGAGCAGATATGATCAGATTGAGATACATAGAAATAGATTTATTTTGAAAGTTTATCCAACATTGTACTCTATAATCCATTACTAGCTCTCTGAAGGTTGAAAGGATTTGAAAGTCAGGTAATACTTAACTTATATTTAGAATATAGGATCTTAGGATATTGCACATTGCTTAGATTTTAAAATCAGTTATATGTCAGACATTAACTACAAAATATATAATCTTGTAAATATGTGCTTTTTAATAGGTGCACTCTTTGGCATCTGAAAATATTTTATTCTAAACTACATAAATTGCAAAATCAATTTTCTCAAACATGGTGCTCACTCATCATGAAACATTTGTTGTAAAATAACATCAGAAAAATGATTCTAAGTATAAAGCAAGACATTTTATGACAAAGACTGTGTAATTAATTTCTGCATAGAAATGTGAACAGCTGATCAAAATATTGTACAAAGTCAATAAGAAATTCTCTCAGTTAATATATCAAAATCATAAATATCTATGATACTGAAAATATCAGCTTTAGTTTACACAGACATATAATGTCACCTATGAAATATCCTGGAACCATCACATCCAAACGTACATGATAATAGACATACATTCTTGTAAATTCATACACATTTTATAGCATGCAAATATACCCAGTCATCTCTATTGGATTTATGTTAATTTAAATTATTTTCTATATGCTCGTCTCTCTTTATCAACCTAAATTTTTCCTTGAGCATATATAATGAATTTACATTTGAGAAAAAAAATTAAACAATTAGGCTAGCTATTTTTACATTTCCCCTTATAAATGCAATATTATTACATATAAAACATTTTCCTTGTGGGAAATTGATATTTAGGTTGATAAATGCAAAGAACAGGATTTAGACTATCATATGCTCTAAAAGGGATATTCTGAAAGTGAAACCTCCTGTTTATTTCCATGAAAACTACAACAGATACAGAAAACACTGTTGAATAGAGTAAGTTCACAACTACAAAAATATTCTTTTTTTTACAGTTGTGTAACGGTTGTCGTTGACTATACATTTTTGCCAACAAGGAATAAGAATATGCATGCCATGCTTGTATGATTAGAACTCCAAAAGTAATGCCTTCTATTTTGTTATGTTATCCCACAACATCAAAGGCAGATGTTTTGTGATATGACAAGTAAAATTTGAATCTATTTTGTTAGCAGCAACTGAGATAAAGTCTGTAAAATAGCATTTGGCAAGAAATTAAAGGTATGTTCCTGGATTTCTTCATGCAGAAAAAACTACACCTAAATCCTTCATCAGTGTTTATGGAACATTTACAGAAACCAAACAGTAGATTTGAGTACAGTTAGGTGGTGGGTAATGTGATTCAGCAGTGGTGACAGTGATGAATCACAGTTAACCCAAAACTGCTTTAAAAAAAGTGGGTCCAAAAATCTAAACCAGCAGAGGGCTGGTTTAGATTTTTGAAGTGTATCAAGTAAATAGTAAATAAAATAATGAAAAAAGAAAAAAGGAAAAAGCCATAGCCAATGGTAGTGATTATGTGAAAAAAAGTATTTTGTAACTGAAAACTTGCTATACCTAATGGTGCTATCATGCTCCCTGTATTTGTTGTACCTTACTTGAAAATAAGAGGCATTATTTTCAGAGCACCACTCATAGATATACAGGAACATATAAAGAGTTAACTGAGTATATTTGCATTCAGCAATATGTGTATAGATATACAATAGTTTATATAGAATAGAATTTATCATGTATGTTAGGATGTACATAGAATTTTTATAAATATAAAGGTAGATTATTAGAAAAGTATTTTCTCATGTGTATTGAAGGAAGTATAGATATAGGCATGAGTCAAGTTTTTTTGGCTTTAAGTGAACTTATGATAAATCTATATATTGGTCTACATCTAAATATATAGATTAGCTGAGTATGTTTACATTGATTGTACCAACAAATTTTAAAATAGATGAATAATAAAATCTACTTATAAACAAATAAACATGATGGTTTGGCTAGATGGCCAAAGATTCATGTTGACATGGTCCACATTGTCTGCAGTTATGTTTGTGGTTGACAAGGCCAATGCAGGACTGGCCAATACATAATTGTAATACAATCAAAACTTGATTAAACATACACAAGTTGTTGGTTTTGTACATTTGACAAAGGTAAGAAAATTTTGCTTAAGGCAACTTGAAAATCAGCATTCAAAGGCTAGGAAATATATTTCAATACCAATTATTTGAGGTAGAAGTAAACTTTTCTTCACTTATAGCAAAGAAATGAATTGTGCAAACATTATTTAAAATTATACAGGAATATCATATTAAACTTTATTTCTTTAAACAAACTGCAAGATTGAGAATGATAAACAGTTTGTGAGAGATAAATAGAAATAGTTTCTGATATTGGCAGGTAGATGAAAACTAATTGAAATAGATACAAAACAGTAACGTAGATAATATATCAGGTCAGAGATCATTCTTTGCTGCAGACATAATATAACCTAGTCTATTACATGTTACTTGAAGAGGATATAGATACCATTAAGTAACTGATTGTACCTAGTCATGGTTATTGGAATGAGAACAGTCTACCCCAGTGGATTGAATAAAGTTCTGTGAAGGCTCCTGATTATGACATGAAGGCTCCTGAGTTCGACAAGAAGGTTCTCAAGTTTGAAGAGAAGGTTCCTGAGTCCAACAAGAAACACCTGAAGTGCACATTGGCTGAAACATTGTGTATATAACAATACAGTAGTCCAAATTATCAAGCCTCATCTCAAAAATTCAGAGAAATATTACAAATAATCTTTTTAAAAAATTAAACTCAGCAGATGGTTAGGGAATTAATGTCATGGAGCATATTATTTAACTCACAAAAGAGGAGGAAAATATCAATTTCAGAATTCATGAATTGAATAGAAAATTCATTAAAGGACACATTCCCATATTGAAACTTGCAGGAAACATGGTCAATAATAAGTTAGTTGTACATAATAACAGGTGGTCACCAACTGAAGTCAAACTCATTACACTGAAAAATTGTAAAGCTTCACACTATAGCAAGTACTCTGACTACCAAAAGAGTAAAGTTACTTGAGAACAGAATTATATACTTGGTCTCCTTTTACATATGTAATTACATCCAGTAAGCACAGAGAAAAAATTTCTTATCACTTAGATTTTAAAAGTGTATTTGTATATTTATATTTGTCTGTAACGTTTAAGAGAGATAACCATTAAATGCTAATTACAGAATGGTCTCATTTCTTTATTTATTTCCAAATGTGTAATGGATGTCCCAGCTGGTCACTGGGTTATTGTAGTGGTTTATGTACAGCATATTAGTCCCACAAGCCATAGATAGTTTATTCCATACTCGGTATTTCCTAAATGAAATCTGTGCAACTACTGCCTTCAGCCTGTGTAACCTCATCTCCAGTGTAATGCAACTCCACATTGTTAGTTTTGAAAGTTTTGATCAAAGTTGCAAAAGCCAGAACCAAAAAAATTCCAATGATGTATTGCTTAATGAAGGGGTGGGATTCTTTTGCAAAACTCTGGGTGCTGCTATTGCAATTTGGATGGCATGCAGGTTATTCCACTTTTAACTCATAGCTCTGCTCAGCCATTGTAGACAGGGGGCATCTCCATCTGAATCCATTTCTTCTACTTTGATTTGCATGGAACCGCAACTGTAAATACCAACTGCTCTCTGTCAACATCCCTTTCTCAGACTGATAAGGCTATGTCCCAATTGCTAACCTGTTATATACAGAACACTAATCCCTGTCCCCCCCCCCCTGAACACAGATCATCCATCTTTAAGGTACTTAAAACTGGCCAGAGTCTTATCTACCAACCTTCTACTTTGCTTGGCATGACAAATTTGTGTATATGATAGATATTAAAAACTAATATTTTTAATCTAGAATCATTTTCACCAAGAATCTTTTTTCTTTCTGATTTTATCACCTCACTAACTTTCAACCAGGCTTTCCCAATTCATCTTTTGATATCACCACACACACAAATACATATACACTGCGTTGTTCACACCAATATGTCTAACCCCACATAGATACATATACATTTACTAAGCCTATACAGACACAAGAGCAGAAGAATTTATGTCACACACCAAAGTTAGATAGATTTTTTTAAATATAGTAAATTAAACTTTTTATAAAATCTCTGAAAATTATCTCTCTGTTACTCATGAAGATTTATTCCTCCAATGAATCTTTCTTTTTGAAATGTGTTTTTCATATTTAATTCAAGACAATTTCTACATTTATCACAAATATTATGTTCTCACTCGATATACAAGTATTAAACAGAATTACCAAGTTTCGATATTGGCCTCATTTATGTATATATATATATATATATATATATATATATATATATATATATATATATATATGCTACTATTTTGTAATTTACATATAAAAATAACTTAATCTCATAGGGACATAGAAAATAATATTTGTTTGTTTGAAGCAAATGAGATAATTTCAGAGTTTTCTAAAATTGATATCATCAATAGAAAAACCATTATATGACTCAGTTGTCTGTTTGTTTGCCAAGAAGTTATTTATATTTTGTTGTTGAACCAAGTCTGTATGTATGTATGTACATATAAATAATTTATTATACTTCTTTAAAAGATGCTTGTGATTCCCATTAAGCTTGAGGTTGAATCATGTTCTATATATAGAATTTATAATTATTTGCAAATAAACAAATAAGGGGTGATATATTATAATCAGCTTTTAGTTATCACCCTTGAGAAATAATAATGATTAGAGACACTGACTCCCCACATTATTCTGCAATTTGCAGCATTTTGAAGCTATTGGGCAAATAAAAATCTTGTTATGATGTGCCACAGTAATCTTCAAACATACCAAGATTGAATCATTATTATCTAAATGAATTCTGTACATTTTCCCCATTAGTGTAGAAAAAGACAGTGATTTTCTTTTGTCCTAGATTAATCAATATGGGAAAAGTATATCTTTGTCCTGGTATAAAAATCAGAGCAGCCTTTTAGATTGCATTATGCTAATGCATGTTATAATTGAGGATAGAAAAGACCTGATGTTTGGTAGGCCTGAGCATTCTAACCTAATTCTATTCACGAGTGAATAAGTGAGTATATATGTTTGTATGTATACATACAAATTTCTTTGGAGATAAGGGTGGCCTTATATTTAGCAGCAAGGAGAATAAAATTGGCAATCCAAGTTCAAACTCCAGCTGGGGCAATATATGTTGATTTTGAACTAATACTATTAGAAATAGCATGAATTCACTACTAAATAGCAGGGTATTCGAAGCCCTGTAGGCTTGTAAAAGGCAATCCATTGTGAGTATTTATTAATAGGTTAGGTCAGGTTGTAACCTAGTACACCATTGCAATTTATGTGAAGAGGAGATGTGTACTGCTAATTAAACATACATTTCTCTCTTAGAGATACCAGAGCACCCAGATGATCTAAGAGGTTATAGGAAACATCTATTCATCTGCAGGTATATTTAGTTGACATAAGAATTATACAAATTTCAAATGATTAGATTCTCTGGAGAAAAAAAACACAAAAAAACAGCTGGAAAGTTTCAATTTACATGAAATTTACACATTTTGTACCAATATATTTGAAAAGAAAACAATATATGAATACTGAAATTCCCTGCATATTCTCTACCAATCATTCTACCAATCATATTAATCCTATCATGCCACTCTGAATGTTATACTAATAAAGAGATTTGTAAAAGGCAGTATAATTTGCAATCTTTAATTTCCAGAAATGAATGATGCAATATTAAAAAGTAAATTAAATTTATCATGATGGAAACAAGAAATATGAATAGATCCTACAAACTCAAAATAGTTTATAGTTATTATCCAATCCTTAATACACTGATTGACTCATATAGATATCAACATGTTAAGAAATTCTGTCACTGTTCATTACCTTCTTCTTTACAAGCCAATATGGTGGGATGTTTGATAAGGATAAATGGAATGTGATTACATTGTTGGGATTATCTTCACATTGGCTTGGAAGAGTTATCTTCCCGCTGGGTTGCCACTTGTTCTCACCAGGGGCTATAGTATTTAAGCGGCTGATTCAAACGCTTCTTCCTCTTTTCTCCTTCTCGGCTGAACCACATGGGTTAGAAATTTTGTGACTACTCCCCACCATCGTGGGGCCTCTGGTCCCCACTTACAGACTAAGTCAGTAAGTGACTTCCGTTATATGGACTATCTGTAACTCTTTTTATATGTACATGTACGTAACACTTGAATGTGTCCTCATTGTATCTCATTTGTATTATCTTGTATTCCTATTTTATGTATCTTGTCATATATCTGTGCTGTTTACAATATAAAATGTTTTGTCCCACAAACGTGTCGGAGTTGTAATGTTCATATATTAATCATGAACCTTACAACATGATAGCTGTTTGTATTTGTATATAATTTATCAAATGTCTTTTCATCCATCTGTCTAGCATCACATAACTCAAGGATGATGAGCTAAAATCATGTTTTAGTATAGCAATATTTGAAAATTCCAAAACTTAAAACTTTTTTTAGCGAAGGGTTGAATTTACAGTGTAACTATAATGCTAAACTAGACCTTTTCTTTGTGTCTATCAAGTTAGCTAAATATTTATCTTTTTGCTTAAATGTATAAAGAAATTATAATGTTTCCATTACATTTCTTCAGTCACTAGAAAATCAAGATTTTTAAAAATGACATTGTGCTTAAAATTGAAGAGCAATAGATACTCAGGTGCCATAAACAATAACCTCTCAACATTAATTATTTAGGTTCTCAGAAAACATATTTTGGTGTTATGTTTGTGTTTATTGCTGCAATAAAAAGTGAGAGAAACAAATTTATGGTTAGTTCATATAATTCAAAATCCAGCCCATAAAGTAAGTTTCCAACTAATATACAAAATGAACCAAATGCCACAGAAAGATTTGTTTTCATAAGTTTATTTCCTGTCAAAATGAGAGGATTATTTATTTATAGATCAGCCTTTTTTTTTGTCTGTGATCAGAGTGTAGCATCTGTGTGCCCTACCTCGGTTCAAAGTGTTGCTCTTTAACATTTTCTATACTGAAACTGGGTATAGTATCTGTTCATCCTCTTCTGGATTTTTATATTTATAAAATAATCATGAGCATCACATCCTCGGAAGACAATAGATTTCTTATGCCCAGAAGTTATGTTCTAATGGCCAATGTTTGAAAAACAGTTTCGACCACAGATGTCGCATATGAGGGCCTGTCCTGAAGGTGTTGCTCTGTTGCTGTTGCTTTCTCTTGGACCTCTTTGCTTCATAATGTTGTGCCAGAGGGAATTTAGACATAAATAGCCCTCTACGGAGAACCTGCCGCCACTGGACATAGTTTAATGTCCTTCTTCTGTAGTTAAGATTCCAGTATAACATTTTTATAAACCCTCTAGCTAGGTATGTACAAAATGCGGACCTAAGTCTGTAACTTCTTAAAAAATATTCTAAAGAGAGATGGAAGGGCAAATCTTGATGGAGGCTTATTCTTTATTTAACAAAATAAGATTTTTAAAAGGACCAATAAAAATAATTAACAATGCTAATGTAAGAAATTCAATGATTAATATTGCTATTTTTTTAATTCAAGCCAGTCGTTTTTTAAGAGTTGATATTATAAGATGAAATAAGTCACTTCTTACCTTCTCAATATTATGAACATGAATAAAAATGAACATAAAGTATGAAGTCATGCTCTGAGATAATAATCACTTGAAATAACATTTTTAAGAAAATAGTATAAATGTCATGGCATTCATCATGAATTTTATTGTCTAAATGTAAGGATTCATGTCTAATGAGTCTATTTGTCACTTGGACAGGTGGTATCAAATATCTTTACCAGCTGTTACAAGTGCAAAGCAGATGTTAGCACACACACACACACACACACACACACACACACACACTCACACACACACACACACACACATACATATATACACAGGGTGTTCAGGATAAATTCAATGGATTGTAAAGAAATTCAACAGGCACGGAAATTACACTACTGTCAACAAGTTTCACTCAAAATAACCGCTATTAGTATCAATCACAGCCTCAATCCTAGAGCAACCTGATATTACAGTTTCCCTAAGAAGGGTCTCAAAAACTACCTTAATTCTGTCAATTAACTGGGCTTTTGTAGTACTGGCATGGCAATTGGTGTCTTTCTCAACAACGCCATATACATAATAATCCATGGGGTTAATATCTGGAGGCCAAACATTGGGACTGGTGTAGTTGTAAAAATTTGCCGATGAATATATATATATATATATATATATATATATATATATATATATATATATATATATATATACTAGAAAATACGTGACCTGCTGGGTCACCCATTCTGCTCAGTTTAGATTGTTGGAAAAAATCATATGATAATATTATAGGGACTGGCAAATTGAGCCTAAAATGCGTTTTTGACCAAATGACTTTAGATCCCTTTAGAGAATATAATTTACAAAAAATCAGGGAATTATCGGATTTTAATGAAATTTTCAGTGTTTATTTATCAAAGAATGATCTTTATAATGCATTATTTATTTTATTTCAAAACTTTCTAATTTTTTCAGGTCACTTAATTTTGACCCCCCCCCCTTATGCTGGGGGCGTAAAATTATTTCGAGTTGGTCATATAATGTACTAATTACAGTATAAATAATGAGATAAAAGACTGAACTTATGAATAGAAACAAAACAAAAAAAAATTACAGTTGCTGTTCTATGAGAAAATAAGTACCGAAAATTGAAAAATAAAATGTAAAAAAATAATAAATAATAAATAATTAATTTTTTGGAGATTTCTTTTTTACTCATTTCAATAATTATTTAATTGGCTATTATCTTATAAAAGAAAAAATTACACTTTGATATTTTTTCTGCTTAAAATCAATCGAGTTTTTCAATCGAGTTTTTCTTCAAAACTTATTACTCTATGTATCTAAAATAAGGTTTCTTTTTTCTTTTTTCTTTTTTCTAACATTTGGGGTGTTTTGTTGTTGTTTTTAATCGGGAGCCATCACGGAACTTTGAACCTAACCCTTTATTCAGTCCCGGGGGTATCCTGTTCTCATTCTGCTAACCATAGCTGGGGTAGGGCGTTAAGCTGTGTTAATTATTATTCTATGTTACTGCTGCCCTTTTTGTATTGGAGCTTTTGGAATGGATGCTGGGCAATATAGCATGCCATTTCACAATTTCTGAAGGAGTGAATTGCATCATGGTGCTGATCTTTTCATATTCAGTGCCCAATTGACTCTATTTTGTTGCACAGTAGACAAAACCTGAAATAAACAAAGTGCATGCATGAAATAATTCAAAATAGCAACAATTTACTCATCACATTCTGTATATTACCATAGCAGAATAAAACAGCACATTGTAACAAAATATCTGCTAGGGCAATACCATTAAGGTACACTAACTTAGATGATAAAGCAATTTAATTTATGTTTACCTTAATAATTTGATTTCTGTATATTTGAATATCTGAACAAGGAAGTATTTTCAAAATGCGAAATTTCAATTTCAACAGCTTCTTCTTCTAAAGGAGTGAAACGAAAAGAAAGTTTTATGTTTTAGAAATGTCTGACTTTATTGATTAAAATGTTTAAGGTAAGTGAGTAAGATGTTAAGTTATGTAATTAAATAATCTTGTTATTAAAATATCAAAAGGAAATCATGTCAACAATGAAAGAGGAAAAGTAATGAAAAGATTACTAAATGTTTCATTGAATAATGATGGGTTTATCTTAATGAAATCTTTATTTGTTTTTTCTTTTCTGCTTCTATCATAGAATTTTTTCTCTTGTATATTTAAATTATTCTTCTTGACATTATCAGTTGAAGCAGGTTTAAGTAAAAATAAGAACATATTTTAGATAGAAAAAATGGTTTAGAATTATATACCTTTCCTATTAGATGAAAGAACTTGTCTGCTGGTAATTATACAAGACTTATTTACAAAACAAGTTTAGTAACATGGTTTGACCGATTTCATTTAAACATCATCCTCTATCTATCTGCACCTGCCTTCCCATTTTATTGGCTTAATGAAAAACAGTCCAGAGCATCACCTAAGTTATGTCATATGCCAACTTGGATAAGGAGATAGACAAGAGACAGGCAAAGGCAAACATATCTGTTCAAACATGTCTGGAGCAACAGCAACATTAAGAAGACACAAAAATAAGAATTTACAAAGCCATTATGCAATTTGTTGTGCTGAATCCTGGACCATCTCCTAGTGTAGTTTTCTGTATCATTGATAAATGTGCACTTGAATGATTATCATAAATACCAAAGTCTTCAAGACAATGCCGAAGCAGTGAACTATAGTGCAAAAAGAAAATTTTGTGTTTGGCAGGCCATATAGGAGAATGAAAACTACCATGTTCCAAATATCCTTTAATGAACTAGTCTTTGGTCAACAGAATAAAGTGTTGATGGTAACTTGGCAGTAGTTCACCCCTTTAAGGCTTGGTTGGGTCAACCAGGTCATGATGAAAGAGGGTAAAGGGGTGATATCTGCTGTTTTGTAGTGGTTAGCATCCGAGTGCCCTCCACCTGTGTTCTTTGCTCTGTATCACTGCCAACTGCTGAGTTGGAGAATTTATACTTTTTCGGCTCAAGGAAAAGGATCAGCTTTTCGCTTTCTTTATTTTTACCGCGAAAGTCACGGATTGGTCGAAAAATGAAACGGTCTGATTTTATCTTGATAATTTTTTTTCAAGATTCCCACATGAGTTGATCCATATGTGCAGAGACAAGTTTTTTCATTTAGCCAAAAGTCATGGCACTGGCAACATCCGGTTGGTGTTCTCCTAGTCTGATAGATGAACTTGATAACATTTTGTATTGTTGGTGAGTGGGTGTGTTAGTTTTATTGAATTTTGTGAATCGGAGATATCTTTATTTGTGTATAACATGTATATGTGAGAGGCTCCATGTTAACCTTGACTGTGTAACATCTCCCCCTTGACAGGAGACAGTTAAAAAATTGCATATGTAATATTATTTTTCTTTTTTAATCATTATGTTCCTACTCTTCGACTTAGACAAAAATTTGACATTAAATAATCGATTTAATTAATTTGTTTTTAAATGAAAAGCAAACGAAAAAATGGGTATACCTAGTTAAATAAATACCAGTGTTATCGTTTTCGATGAGAAACATTACATGGCAACCAGGATGAAGTCACATTTCACAAACGTAAGCGTATACATGTAACGCTTAGAAAAAAAGAATTATCCCTACCATTAACGGTTTTAATCACGGGAGACACAAGACGCGCGCCGCAAAAATTAGGCAAACTCTCATAATGACGTCGTTTGGACGTAATGACGAATTCTGTCCAGCTGGAGGAGACTAGGACTACTGCAGAGAGACTTGAATACTACTTCGAAGCAAATTCCATTCAGGATACACGAAAAAGAAAGCAATACTTCACTCAGTTGCTGGAGCTGATATTTTTCACTCCTTAAGGATCTCATTACGACCTAGCTTGAAGGACAAAAGCTATGAAGAACTCTCGCAGATACTAAGAGAACATTGCAACCCAACACGATCTGTCACAGTTGAGAGATTCAATTTTTTATATGAGCCGCCTACAACAATGCCAGTGAATTTCTGATTTTATCGTGCTTTAAAAAAAAACATTGTTTGCCTACAGATGTGATATAGCACTAGCTAGAGAAAGCACCAACAAAAACGCTATCGATATTGAAGCCTGTTTAACGGCTGCAACACACAGCCAATCACAAAAACTGTTAATCAGGTGGAACAACCCACTCAGTTTTGAAGATCGAAACCAAAGCAAAAGTCATGATTTCAATGCAATGGTAAACACTCTCCAGAATCCTGTCACTTCAAAGAAGCAGTTTGTATTTTTGCCACAAAACCGGTCATATTTCACCAGCCTGCTTGACCCGGAAAAAGGTGAAGAAAAACGGAAACAGGAAAACCCACAACATTCAAAGAGGAGAAGCAGCGGATAAAGCTGCGGAATGTGAATCTGCCTCATTACACAGGCTTTTCAATCTCCAGGGAAATGAGAGAATCGACTCCTGATGGTGTTGGTTGAAATTAATAGCCACAACGTTAAGATGGAAATTGACACTGGAGCTGCAGTTTCACTGTTCAGTCGTGCTTCATTTAAAAACTTATGGTATGAAGCTGATAAGCCGAAACTTTGGCTCATGTCGCAGAAATTAACGACTGGCACAGGAGAAAACATCACTGCATGTGGTAGATGACAGGTGTCAATAGACTATGATGGTCGACAGTATCGTCTACCATTAGTAGTTGTTCCTGGTTCTGGACCTATGCTTCAAGGCAGAACTGGCTACAGGTTGTGCAACTTAGCTGGAAATACATCCACTAGCGAAAATTTGTAAATCATAGCGAAATATCCCGATGTTTTTTAAGGATGAATTAGCACACTAAAGGTTTTCACGGCAAAATTAAGTGTAGATCCGAAGATAAACCCGTGTTTTTACAATGCTCAACATGTACTTTTTGCATTGCATGAAAAGGTCGACAAAGAACTTTATTGACTGGTTTCCCAAGGCATTATCGAACCCATACAGTACTCGGAATGTGCTGCTCCCATAGTAACAGTTGTTAAAATTGACAAATCAATTCGATTGTGTGGGGATTACAAAATGACTATTAACAAATACTCAAATCTCAACCAGTGCCTCATCCCAAGAATTGATGACTTATATGCAAAGTTGATACGTGAGCAAATGTTTACAAAGCGGGACCTGCGATCAGCATTCCTACAGGTGAAAACTCAAAGAAGTACCCCACAATTAACAGACGACGAGGTCTCTACAGATTCAACCACCTAAGTAGTTTCGGATTAAAGTCAACCACGGGTATCTATCAGCGCTATTTAGACAACTTATTGGCAAATGAACCACATGTTGTCAGCTATCAGGATGATATATTGATTAAAGGTTCAACAGACTCAGAACACTCGACCAATCTTGATAGGGCATTAATGAAACTATCAGAATCTTGTCTCCGTATTCATCTCGACAAATCATGGCGTCATCCGTCACTTATTTAGGGCATTGGATCGACTCCGAAGGTCTAGAGAAGAAACAATCCGCACCATCTGAGGTGCACCAGCCCCTCGCAATGAGACAGAACTCAAGGCTTTTCTGGGCCTATTCTAGTTTTATGCCAGATACGTTCATAATGTCGCGGATAAGTTAGGCCCTCTCTATTATCTGCTACAGAAAGGTGTCTCCTTGGAGATGGAGAGCTTTTCAACGTTGCAGAGTGAAAATGTTTTAGTCCATTATGACCCTGAAAAGGAACTGGTATTGACCTGCGATGCCAGTCAGTATGGTGTTGGGGCTGTTTTGTCACATGTGTTACTGGACGGTGTGACACACTACTGGTACATCAACTAGTGTACATATACTAAAATCATAAGACAATTTTGTCTGAAGGAAAAGAGATTCCAAAAGGTGCGTAGACGAGCAAGAGAGTTAAGGTCCATCCAGTTTTGTATTTTTGTCTTTACAAAGGAATGTTGACATTCCTACTACTATTCGCATGCTAAAAGATGATTGTACTACTAACCCCCCCCCCGCACTGAGGTGACTTCGCGACCCTAAGAGTACACCCGACACCAGGTCTATCACCATGACAACGACCGAGGTGGACCCTTTCGCGCCAAGAATTCGCGCACGTCAAAAACCACAGTTGAAGAATCACGTGAAATTTCGAGCTCCGAAAAATTACACATTTTGATTTAAAGGGTGGGCAATCAAGGATATTGCAGACGATTGACTACGAATTAAAAACCAGTTCACTTTGGATAGAAAGAAGGAACCACCGATGATAAAAAAAAGAGTAAATAAAAAAAAAGGATTGAATAATTGTTTTTTTGAAAGGAACTTTTTTGACGGATTACAACGGCAGTATAATTGTCTTTTTGAAAATAACTTTTTGACGAATTCCAAAGGCACAGTGAGTTAAAAAGCGAAGTGTATTATATTTTGTTGCATGCTGTGAATTCCTATTGTTTGCTGTGCATTTCATGTACTGTTGATATGTTTTGATATTTGTATCTGTTCGATTGCTCGCTCATTCATTTGACATAAGAACTACCTATTAATTTTATTCCCCGACCCCACGTAGACTTGTATATATGCTCTTACCCCTTTCTTTTCTTGTACAAAAAGTTGTAATTAAATGTGAATAAACTCTTGTATGTTTATTTAAAGTTGGCATGGTTAAGATGAAGGGCCTTGTTCGTAATTACGTTTGAGGGCCCGGAATGAGGCCGATGTGGAAGAAAAGATGAAAAACTACTATCCATGCCAACATTCAAAAGGTTTACTGCCAAGGCACTACTACATCCCTGGGAATGGCCAGTGGGACCGTGACATTGGATCCATATTGATTTTGCAGATTATAATGGCCAAAACCTGCTGGACATCACGGATGAATATTTGAAGTGGGTCGATGTGTATACAACAACCACTGCTAGGTCGACCACCACTATTGAACGGCTGGAAGCACTGTTTCACCACTCAGGACCTACTGCACATTCTAGTCACTGACAATGGTCCATGCTTCACAAGTTCGGAATTTGCGGAGTTTACAAAACGGAATGGCATCCGATGATAACGCGTTAGATCACATCATCAAGCATCAAATGGCCTGGCTGAAAGTTCTGTTGAACTGGTCAAGAACGGGTTAAAAAATGTCAGGAGGAATTCTGAAACAAAAATATCCTACTTCCTGCTGACTTACCAAAACACCGCATCCGATAACAGGAAATACCCCAGCAGAATTGCTGATGAAGCAAAGATTGCAAACCAATCTGGACTGCATTGAAGTCTACCACTTCAACCACTTGCTACCTTGTGTTTGACTATGCAGCGGTGATTTGGCTTGTGCAGGTGTATGTCAAGTATGAAAAAGAAAAGAAAATAGAGTGGAAAAATAAATTCGACTTGTTGAAGAGAGGGGGGGGGGGTCAACAATGTCGTCGTCGTCGTCATCGCTAACAAAAATCTGTCGCCGTCGCAAACCCACCAAACTCAAAACATCTCCAGCAGCTGAAAATCGCAACTGCTGCTGTCGTCACCCCATATCTACTTATACTAATTTCTTCAAACATTCCGGGTGTCTGCACCTCACGCACGAGATTCTCGAGCCGAAACCCGACGTCCGGAATCATCATAGCCATCATCCGGGCACCTGGCGCTTACATCCGGGACTGTGCTTCTAGACTTCATGGTTACAATGTTTGCATTCTGAGGAAGCGGGTTCGATTCTTACAGTCCGACATGTCAGGCAAAAGCCTAGCGCTTCTTCGAGAATACGGGAAGGCCCTGACGCTCGCCACTCACCTCGTTTCTCTGTCACACTCCCCCTGATCTCAGGATCACACACTGTGCAGTGGGGTGGCCTTTTTGTTCTCGTGCTCCTTTCATAAGCCGGTACGTGCACGCGGTTTTCTGCCTCTGAATTCGTTCGACGGGCTAGCAGTTGTGTCTTTCGAGGGGATCATTGTCGACATTCATAACAAACTCGTTTCGTCAGATGGCTCATTCATCTTCATCGGTAGATGAATAATCCACCTCCCCAGCAGGGCGGAGATCGCGTACGTGGACGTTGGACTCCGTCAACCAGCACAGATTGCTGACTTTGACCACCCAGTCACTCGCCCCCGCTTGAATCGGGTTGGTGCATCGACTGCACTGGGGGTTTCACCCAAACGAATCCCCCACAGCATATGGCTTCGCAAACGCACTTTTCGTCGACAGGTGATTGGGCAACGTCTAGTGTGTGTGTGTACCCGCACCCGGTACGTGTTTTTATGGATGGCATTGCGGGTGCGTTATCGGGACACCCGTCTCGCGTTACATTGTACCAGTTGCCTTCCTCAATGGTGCACTGTTCCTGGCGGCAACTTTAATATGCGGTAGACTTCTTTCCGGCGATACCGTTTGCCTGACTGGCACATACGCGCATCGCAGCCGTAGTCGGACCCCCATTTTCACACAGAAACTGCCTTACTTGCTGCTGCAAAAGGCGTGTCATTGTCCGTCAATATTTCCTCTGGTGCACCTCGTTCGTAAAGACGGAACGATAGCTGTTTAAGAACGCTCGCCGAGTTCTTGCCGTGCCAGCGGTCCCAATCGCAAAAAGGGTGGGGTCCACAGTCGAATGAGGGTAAGAAAGTGGTTCCACCATAAGGGGTGATATCCATTCCCCCAACCCTTGCCACGCATCATTTGTGGTCCAGTCGTCCTTTCTTCGCCATCGTATGTGCTGGGTCAATCGATCTGGCCACCACCTCGCAGTGTTTTACACTCGTTAATCTCTGCCTTTGGTTCACCCGCTGGCGTCGACGCGGTCTCACGAAATACAGCGTCCGCTTGATGCCTGGTGCCCACTCTGCATGTGGATGTCTTTAATCTGACTGCGGATCCATTCGAGCTCCTAATGGCAGCGGCAGGTTTGACCAACGGCTCGGTTAACTCGTCTTTAACCAGCAACGTACCATTGGGTGTCCGACACGCTGACTGGCAAAGCAAGGATACGCACCAGGCAGCAAGCGAGATGCTGATAAGGCGGAGGTAGGACCACCCTAAGAACCTAGTCTCGAGTATGGCCCCTGACAGTCAGCATAACCACTGGTCGCGTCGATCTGCAATCTTGCCGACCAGTTGACACGAGTGGCGCACAAAATGGTACGTTCTGTAAAGACGAGTACCGAGCCCGTTTTTGGTCAAAAACCTGCGCTTGCCATAGGGAGCTCGGTGGACGGCAGCAGATTAAAAGACATCCACATGCAGAGTGGGGCCACAGGCATCAAGCGGACGCTGTATTTCGTGAGACGCGTCGACCCAGCGGTGACCAAGGCAGAGATTAAACGAGTCGTAAAAGACTGCGAGGTGTGCCAGTCGATTGACCCAGCCCCAAACCCAAAGTTACGGATGGGCGAAAAAGGAGACGACTGGACACAAATTGAGCGTGGCAAAGGGTGGGAATGGATATCACCATTATGGTGGCAACCACTTTCTTACCCTCATCGACGTGGACCCACCCGTTTTGCGATTTGGAGGACCGGCTGGCACGGCAAGGACTTCGGCGAGCGTTCTTAAACAGACTATCGTCCGTCTTTTACGAACGAGGTGAGCACCAGAGGAATATTGACGGACAATACACAGCCTTTGCAGCCAGCAAGTAAGGCAGTTCTGTGTGAATTGGGGGTCCGACTACGGCTGCGATGCGCGTATGTGCCATCAGGGCAACGGTATCGCGGAAAGAAGTCACCGGCATATTAAAAGTTGCCGCCAGGAAGCAGTGCACATTGAGGAGGCAACATACTGGTACAATGTACCGCGAAGGACGGGGTGTTCCCCGATAACCGCACCGCGAAATGCCATCCACACGTACCGGGTGCGGGTAAAAGGAATAGACGTTGCGCAATCACCTGTCGACGAAAGTGGTTTGCGAGCCATATGCTGTGGGGAGATCCGTTTGGGTGAAAACCCCCAGGCAAGTCGATGCACACCCGATTCAAGCGGGGCGAGTGACTGGTGGTCAGTCAGCAATCTGTGCTGGTTGACGGAGTCCCACGTCACGTACGCGAATCTCCGCCCTGCTGGGAGGTGGATATTCATCTAACCGATGAAAGATGATGAGCCATCTGACGACGAGTTGTTATTGAATGTCGACAATTGATCCCCTCGAAAAGACACAACTGCTAGGGCCCGTGTCGGACGATTCAGAGGCAGAAACCGCGGTGCACGTACCGCTTAGAAGGAGCACGAGAACAAAAGGCCACCCACCATGCAGCAGTGTGTGATCCTGAGATCAGGGGGAGTGTGACAAGAACACGAGGTGAGTGGCGAGCGTCAGGGCCTTCCGTTATTCTCGAAGGAAGCCGGGCTAGGCTTATGCCTGAACATGTCGGACTGTAGAACGAACCCGCTTCCTTCAGAATGCAAACATTGCACCGAAGTCTAGAAGCTACAGTCCGGATGTAAGCGCCAGGTGCCCGGATGATGGCTATGATGTTCCGGCGGTCGGCTTTGGCTCGAGAATCTCGTGCTGAGGTGCAGACACCCGGATGTTGAAGAAAATTAGTATAAAAGTAGAAAGTGGGGTGACGACAGCAGCAGTTGCGATTTTCAGCTGCTGGAGATGTTTGAGTTGGTGGTTTTGCGACGGCGACAGATTTTTGTTACGATCGACGACGGACGACATTGTTGACCCCCCCCCCCTCTCTTCAACAAGTCGAATTATTTTCCACTCTATTTTCTTTTCTTTTTCATACTTGACAATACACCTGCACAGCCAAATCACCGCTGTGCATAGTCAACACAAGGTTAGCAAGTGTTGAAGTGGTAGACTTCAATGCAGTCCAGATGGTTTGCAACTTTGCTTCATCAGCAATTCTGCTGGGGTATTTCCTGTTATCGGATGCGGTGTTTGGTAAGTCAGCAGGAAGTAGGATATTTTTTGTTTTCAGAATTCCTCCTGACATTTTTAACCCGTTCTTGACCAGTTCAAACAGAACTTTCAGCCAGGCCATTTGATGCTTGATGATGTGATCTAACGCGTTATCATCGGATGCCATTCCGTTTTGTAAACTCCGCAAATTCCGAACTTGTGAAGCATGGACCATTGTCAGTGACTAGAATGTGCAGTAGGTCCTGAGTGGTGAAACAGTGCTTTCCAGCCGTTCAATAGTGGTGGATCGACCAGCAGTGGTTGTTGTATACACATCGACCCACTTCAAATATTCATCCGTGATGTCCAGCAGGTTTTTGGCCATTATAATCTGCAAAATCAATATGGATCCAATGTCACGGTCCCACTGGCCATTCCCAGGGATGTAGTAGTGCCTTGGCAGGTAAACCTTTTGAATGTTGGCGATGGATAGTAGTTTTTTCATCTTTTCTTCCACATCGGCCTCAATTCCGGGCCCTCAAACGTAATTACGAACAAGGCCCTTCATCTTAACCATGCCAACTTTAAATAAAATACAAGAGTTTATTCACATTTAATTACAACTTTTTGTACAAGAAAAGAAAGGGGGTAAGAGCATATATACAAGTCTACGTGGGGTCGGGGGAATAAAATTAATAGGGAGTTCTTATGTCAAATGAATGAGCGAGCAATCGAAACAGATACAAATATCAAAACATAATCAACAGTACATGAAATGCACAGCAAACAATAGGAATTCACAGCATGCAACAAAAAATATAATACACTTCGCTTTTTAACTCACTGTGCCTTTGGAATTCGTCAAAAAGTTATTTTCAAAAGACAATTTATACTGCCGTTGTAATCCGTCAAAAAAGTTTCCTTTCAAAAAAAACAATTATTCAAATCCTTTTTTTTTATTATTTACCTTTTTTTTATCATCGGTGGTTCCTTCTTTCTATCCAAGTGAACTGGTTTTAATTTCGTAGTCAATCGTCTGCAATATCCTTGATTGCCCACCCTTTAAATCAAAATGTGTAATTTTTCGGAGCTCGAAATTTCACGTGATTCTTCAACTGTGGTTTTTGAGTGCGCGAATTCTTGGCGCGAAAGGGTCCACCTCGGTCGTTGTCAATGGTGATAGACCTGGTGTCGGGTGTACTCTTAGGGTCGCGAAGTCACCTCAGTGCGGGGGGGGGGTTAGTAGTACAATCATCTTTTAGCATGCGAATAGTAGTAGGAATGTCAACATTCCTTTGTAAAGACAAAAATACAAAACTGGATGGACCTTAACTCTTGCTCGTCTACGCACCTTTTGGAATCTCTTTTCTTCAGACAAAATTGTCTTATGATTTTAGTATATGTACACTAGTTGATGTACCAGTAGTGTGTTCACACCCGTCCAAACACATGTGACAAAACAGCCCCAACACCATACTGACTGGCATCGCAGGTCAATACCAGTTCCTTTTCAGGGTCATAATGGACTAAAACATTTTCACTCTGCAACGTTGAAAAGCTCTCCATCTCCAAGGAGACACCTTTCTGTAGCAGATAAATAGAGAGGGCCTAACTTATCCGCGACATTATGAACGTATCTGGCATAAAACTAGAATAGGCCCAGAAAGCCTTGAGTTCTGTCTCATTGCGAGGGGCTGGTGCACCTCAGATGGTGCGATTGTTTCTTCTCTAGACCTTCGGAGTCGATCCAATGCCCTAAATAAGTGACGGATGACGCCATGATTTGTCGAGAATGAATACGGAGACAAGATTCTGATAGTTTCATTAATGCCCTATCAAGATTGGTCGAGTGTTCTGAGTCTGTTGAACCTTTAATCAATTATATTTCATCCTGATAGCTGACAACATGTGGTTCATTTGCCAATAAGTTGTCTAAATAGCGCTGATAGATACCCGTGGTTGACTTTAATCCGAAACTACTTAGGTGGTTGAATCTGTAGAGACCTCGTCGTCTGTTAATTGTGGGGTACTTCTTTGAGTTTTTTCACCTGTAGGAATGCTGATCGCAGGTCCCGCTTTGTAAACATTTGCTCACGTATCAACTTTGCATATAAGTCATCAATTCTTGGGATGAGGCACTGGTTGAGATTTGAGTATTTGTTAATAGTCATTTTGTAATCCCCACACAATCGAATTGATTTGTCAATTTTTAACAACTGTTACTATGGGAGCAGCACATTCCGAGTACTGTATGGGTTCGATAATGCCTTGGGAACCAGTCAATAAAGTTCTTTGTCGACCTTTTCATGCAATGCAAAAAGTACATGTGAGCATTGTAAAACACGGGGTTTATCTTCGGATCTACACTTAATTTTGCCGTGAAAACCTTTAGTGTTGCCTAATTCATCCTTAAAAAAACATCGGGATATTTCGCTATGATTTACAAATTTTCGCTAGTGGATGTATTTCCAGCTAAGTGCACAACCTGTAGCCAGTTTCTGCCTTGAAGCATAGGTCCAGAACCAGGAAACAACTACTAATGGTAGACGATACTGTCGACCATTCATAGTCTATTGACACCTGTCATCTACCACATGCAAGTGATGTTTTTCCTGTGCCAGTCGTTAATTTCTGCGACATGAGCCAAAGTTTCGGCTATCAGCTTCATACCATAAGTTTTTAAATGAAGCACGACTGAACAGTGAAACTGCAGCTCCAGTGTCAATTTCCATCTTAACTTGTGGCTATTAATTCAACCAAAACCATCAGGAGTCGATTCTCTCATTTCCCTGGAGATTGAAAAGCCTGTGTAATGAGGCAGATTCACATTCCGCAGCTTTATCCGCTCTTCTCCTCTTTGAATGTTGTGGGTTTTCCTGTTTCCGTTTTTCTTCACCTTTTTTCCGGGTCAAGCAGGCTGGTGAAATATGACCGGTTTTGTGGCAAAAATACAAACTGCTTCTTTTGAAGTGACAGGATTCTGGAGAGTGTTTACCATTGCATTGAAATCATGACTTTTGCTTTGGTTTCGATCTTCAAAACTGAGTGGGTTGTTCCACCTGATTAACAGTTTTTGTGATTGGCTGTGTGTTGCAGCCGTTAAACAGGCTTCAATATCGATAGCGTTTTTGTTGGTGCTTTCTCTAGCTAGTGCTATATCACATCTGTAGGCAAACAATGTTTTTTTTTTAAAGCACGAAAAATCAGAAATTCACTGGCATTGTGTAGGCGGCTCATATAAAAATGAATCTCTCAACTGTGACAGATCGTGTTGGGTTGCAATGTTCTCTTAGTATCTGCGAGAGTTCTTCATAGCTTTTGTCCTTCAAGCTAGGTCGTAATGAGATCCTTAAGGAGTGAAAAATATCAGCTCCAGCAACTGAGTGAAGTATTGCTTTCTTTTTTCGTGTATCCTGAATGGAATTTGCTTCGAAGTAGTATTCAAGTCTCTCTGCAGTAGTCCTAGTCTCTCCAGCTGGAACAGATTCGTCATTACGTCCAAACGACGTCATTATGAGAGTTGCCTAATTTTTGCGGGCGCGCGTCTTGTGTCTCCGTGATTAAAACCGTTAATGGTAGGGATAATTCTTTTTTTTTCTAAGCGTTACATGTATACGCTTACGTTGTGAAATGTGACTTCATCCTGGTTGCCATGTAATGTTTCTCATCGAAAACGATAACACTGGTATTTATTTAACTAGGTATACCCATTTTTTCGTTTGCTTTTCATTTAAAAACAAATTAATTAAATCGATTATTTTATGTCAAATTTTTGTCTAAGTCGAAGAGTAGGAACATAATGATTAAAAAAGAAAAATAATATTACATATGCAATTTTTAACTGTCTCCTGTCAAGGGGGAGATGTTACACAGTCAAGGTTAACATGGAGCCTCTCACATATACATGTTATACACAAATAAAGATATCTCCCGATTCACAAAATTCAATAAACCTAACACACCCACTCACCAACAATACAAAATGTTATCAAGTTCATCTATCAGACTAGGAGAACACCAACCGGATGTTGCCAGTGCCATGACTTTTGGCTAAATGAAAAAAACTTGTCTCTGCACATATGGATCAACTCATGTGGGAATCTTGAAAAAAAATTATCAAGATAAAATCAGACCGTTTCATTTTTCGACCAATCCGTGACTTTCGCGGTAAAAATAAAGAAAGCGAAAAGCTGATCCTTTTCCTTGAGCCGAAAAAGTATAAATTTCTCCAACTCAGCAGTTGGCAGTGATACAGAGCAAAGAACACAGGTGGAGGGCACTCGGATGCTAACCACTACAAAACAGCAGATATCACCCCTTTACCCTCTTTCATCATGACCTGGTTGACCCAACCAAGCCTTAAAGGGGTGAACTACTGCCAAGTTACCATCAACACTTTATTCTGTTGACCAAAGACTAGTTCATTAAAGGATATTTGGAACATGGTAGTTTTTCATTCTCCTATATGGCCTGCCAAACACAAATTTTCTTTTTGCACTATAGTTCACTGCTTTCGGCATTGTCTTGAAGACTTTGGTATTTATGATAATCATTCAAGTGCACATTTATCAATGATACAGAAAACTACACTAGGAGATGGTCCAGGATTCAGCACAACAAATTGCATAATGGCTTTGTAAATTCTTATTTTTGTGTCTTCTTAATGTTGCTGTTGCTCCAGACATGTTTGAACAGATATGTTTGCCTTTGCCTGTCTCTTGTCTATCTCCTTATCCAAGTTGGCATATGACATAACTTAGGTGATGCTCTGGACTGTTTCCAGCTTCATTAAGCCAATAAAATGGGAAGGCAGGTGCAGATAGATAGAGGATGATGTTTAAATGAAATCGGTCAAACCATGTTACTAAACTTGTTTTGTAAATAAGTCTTGTATAATTACCAGCAGACAAGTTCTTTCATCTAATAGGAAAGGTATATAATTCTAAACCATTTTTCTATCTAAAATATGTTCTTATTTTTACTTAAACCTGCTTCAACTGATAATGTCAAGAAGAATAATTTAAATATACAAGAGAAAAAATTCTATGATAGAAGCAGAAAAGAAAAAACAAATAAAGATTTCATTAAGATAAACCCATCATTATTCAATGAAACATTTAGTAATCTTTTCATTACTTTTCCTCTTTCATTGTTGACATGATTTCCTTTTGATATTTTAATAACAAGATTATTTAATTACATAACTTAACATCTTACTCACTTACCTTAAACATTTTAATCAATAAAGTCAGACATTTCTAAAACATAAAACTTTCTTTTCGTTTCACTCCTTTAGAAGAAGAAGCTGTTGAAATTGAAAATTTCGCATTTTGAAATACTTCCTTGTTCAGATATTCAAATATACAGAAATCAAATTATTAAGGTAAACATAAATTAAATTGCTTTATCATCTAAGTTAGTGTACCTTAATGGTATTGCCCTAGCAGATATTTTGTTACAATGTGCTGTTTTATTCTGCTATGGTAATATACAGAATGTGATGAGTAAATTGTTGCTATTTTGAATTATTAATTTCATGCATGCACTTTGTTTATTTCAGGTTTTGTCTACTGTGCAACAAAATAGAGTCAATTGGGCACTGAATATGAAAAGATCAGCACCATGATGCAATTCACTCCTTCAGAAATTGTGAAATGGCATGCTATATTGCCCAGCATCCATTCCAAAAGCTCCAATACAAAAAGGGCAGCAGTAACATAGAATAATAATTAACACAGCTTAACGCCCTACCCCAGCTATGGTTAGCAGAATGAGAACAGGATACCCCCGGGACTGAATAAAGGGTTAGGTTCAAAGTTCCGTGATGGCTCCCGATTAAAAACAACAACAAAACACCCCAAATGTTAGAAAAAAGAAAAAAGAAAAAAGAAACCTTATTTTAGATACATAGAGTAATAAGTTTTGAAGAAAAACTCGATTGAAAAACTCGATGTTTTAAGCAGAAAAAATATCAAAGTGTAATTTTTTCTTTTATAAGATAATAGCCAATTAAATAATTATTGAAATGAGTAAAAAGAAATCTCCAAAAAATTAATTTATTTATTATTTATTTTTTTACATTTTATTTTTCAATTTTCGGTACTTATTTTCTCATAGAACAGCAACCGTAATTTTTTTTTGTTTTGTTTCTATTCATAAGTTCAGTCTTTTATCTCATTATTTATACTGTAATTAGTACATTATATGACCAACTCGAAATAATTTTACGCCCCCAGCATAAGGGGGGGGGTCAAAATTAAGTGACCTGAAAAATTAGAAAGTTTTGAAATAAAATAAATAATGCATTATAAAGATCATTCTTTGATAAATAAACACTGAAAATTTCATTAAAATCTGATAATTCCCTGATTTTTTGTAAATTATATTCTCTAAAGGGATCTAAAGTCATTTGGTCAAAAACGCATTTTAGGCTCAATTTGCCAGTCCCTATAATATTATCATATGATTTTTTCCAACAATCTAAACTGAGCAGAATGGGTGACCCAGCAGGTCACGTATTTTCTAGTATATATATATATATATATATATATATATATATATATATATTCATCGGCAAATTTTTACAACTACACCAGTCCCAATGTTTGGCCTCCAGATATTAACCCCATGGATTATTATGTATATGGCGTTGTTGAGAAAGACACCAATTGCCATGCCAGTACTACAAAAGCCCAGTTAATTGACAGAATTAAGGTAGTTTTTGAGACCCTTCTTAGGGAAACTGTAATATCAGCTTGCTCTAGGATTGAGGCTGTGATTGATACTAATAGCGGTTATTTTGAGTGAAACTTGTTGACAGTAGTGTAATTTCCGTGCCTGTTGAATTTCTTTACAATCCATTGAATTTATCCTGAACACCCTGTGTATATATGTATGTGTGTGTGTGTGTGTGTGTGAGTGTGTGTGTGTGTGTGTGTGTGTGTGTGTGCTAACATCTGCTTTGCACTTGTAACAGCTGGTAAAGATATTTGATACCACCTGTCCAAGTGACAAATAGACTCATTAGACATGAATCCTTACATTTAGACAATAAAATTCATGATGAATGCCATGACATTTATACTATTTTCTTAAAATGTTATTTCAAGTGATTATTATCTCAGAGCATGACTTCATACTTTATGTTCATTTTTATTCATGTTCATAATATTGAGAAGGTAAGAAGTGACTTATTTCATCTTATAATATCAACTCTTAAAAACGACTGGCTTGAATTAAAAAAATAGCAATATTAATCATTGAATTTCTTACATTAGCATTGTTAATTATTTTTATTGTCCTTTAAAAATCTTATTTTGTTAAATAAAGAATAAGCCTCCATCAAGATTTGCCCTTCCATCTCTCTTTAAGATATTTTTTAAGAAGTTACAGACTTAGGTCCGCATTTTGTACATACCTAGCTAGAGGGTTTATAAAATGTTATACTGGAATCTTAACTACAGAAGAAGGACATTTAAACTATGTCCAGTGGCGGCAGGTTCTCCGTAGAGGGCTATTTATGTCTAAATTCCCTCTGGCACAACATTATGAAGCAAAGAGGTCCAAGAGAAAGCAACAGCAACAGAGCAACACCTTCAGGACAGGCCCTCATATGCGACATCTGTGGTCGAAAACTGTTTTTTTCAAACATTGGCCATTAGAACATAACTTCTGGCATAAGAAATCTATTGTCTTCCGAGGATGTGATGCTCATGATTATTTTATAAATATAAAAATCCAGAAGAGGATGAACAGATATACTATACCAGTTTCAGTATAGAAAATGTTAAAGAGCAACACTTTGAACCGAGGTAGGGCACACAGATGCTACACTCTGATCACAGACAAAAAAAAAGGCTGATCTATAAATAAATAATTCCTCTCATTTTGACAGGAAATAAACTTATGAAAACAAATCTTTCTGTGGCATTTGGTTCATTTGTATATTAGTTGGAAACTTACTTTATGGGCTGGATTTTGAATTATATGAACTAACCATAAATTTGTTTCTCTCACTTTTTATTGCAGCAATAAACACAAACATAACACCAAAATATGTTTTCTGAGAACCTAAATAATTAATGTTGAGAGGTTATTGTTTATGGCACCTGAGTATCTATTGCTCTTCAATTTTAAGCACAATGTCATTTTTAAAAATCTTGATTTTTCTAGTGACTGAAGAAATGTAATGGAAACATTATAATTTCTTTATACATTTAAGCAAAAAGATAAATATTTAGCTAACTTGATAGACACAAAGAAAAGGTCTAGTTTAGCATTTAGTTACACTGTAAATTCAACCCTTCGCGCAAAAAAGTTTTAAGTTTTTGGAATTTTCAAATATTGCTATACTAAAACATGATTTTAGCTCATCATCCTTGAGTTATGTGATGCTAGACAGATGGATGAAAAGACATTTGATAAATTATATACAAATACAAACAGCTATCATGTTGTAAGGTTCATGATTAATATATGAACATTACAACTCCGACACGTTTGTGGGACAAAACATTTATATTGTAAACAGCACAGATATATGACAAGATACATAAAATAGGAATACAAGATAATACAATGAGATACAATGAGGCACATTCAAGTGTTACGTACATGTACATATAAAAAGAGTTACAGATAGTCCATATATAACGGAAGTCACTTACTGACTTAGTCTGTAAGTGGGGACCAGAGGCCCCACGATGGTGGGGAGTAGTCACAAAATTTCTAACCCATGTGGTTCAGCCGAGAAGGAGAAAAGAGGAAGAAGCGTTTGAATCAGCCGCTTAAATACTATAGCCCCTGGTGAGAACAAGTGGCAACCCAGCGGGAAGATAACTCTTCCAAGCCAATGTGAAGATAATCCCAACAATGTAATCACATTCCATTTATCCTTATCAAACATCCCACCATATTGGCTTGTAAAGAAGAAGGTAATGAACAGTGACAGAATTTCTTAACATGTTGATATCTATATGAGTCAAATCAGTGTATTAAGGATTGGATAATAACTATAAACTATTTTGAGTTTGTAGGATCTATTCATATTTCTTGTTTCCATCATGATAAATTTAATTTACTTTTTAATATTGCATCATTCATTTCTGGAAATTAAAAGATTGCAAATTATACTGCCTTTTACAAAATCTCTTTATTAGTATAACATTCAGAGTGCATGATAGGATTAATATGATTGGTAGAATGATTGGTAGAGAATATGCAGGGAATTTCAGTATTCATATATTGTTTTCTTTTCAAATATATTGGTACAAAATGTGTAAATTTCATGTAAATTGAAACTTTCCAGCTGTTTTTTTTTGTTTTTTTTTCTCCAGAGAATCTAATCATTTGAAATTTGTATAATTCTTATGTCAACTAAATATACCTGCAGATGAATAGATGTTTCCTATAACCTCTTAGATCATCTGGTGCTCTGGTATCTCTAGAGAGAAATGTATGTTTAATTAGCAGTACACATCTCCTCTTCACATAAATTGCAATGGTGTACTAGGTTACAACCTGACCTAACCTATTAATAAATACTCACAATGGATTGCCTTTTACAAGCCTACAGGGCTTCGAATACCCTGCTATTTAGTAGTGAATTCATGCTATTTCTAATAGTATTAGTTCAAAATCAACATATATTGCCCCAGCTGGAGTTTGAACTTGGATTGCCAATTTTATTCTCCTTGCTGCTAAATATAAGGCCACCCTTATCTCCAAAGAAATTTGTATGTATACATACAAACATATATACTCACTTATTCACTCGTGAATAGAATTAGGTTAGAATGCTCAGGCCTACCAAACATCAGGTCTTTTCTATCCTCAATTATAAAAGCATTAGCATAATGCAATCTAAAAGGCTGCTCTGATTTTTATACCAGGACAAAGATATACTTTTCCCATATTGATTAATCTAGGACAAAAGAAAATCACTGTCTTTTTCTACACTAATGGGGAAAATGTACAGAATTCATTTAGATAATAATGATTCAATCTTGGTATGTTTGAAGATTACTGTGGCACATCATAACAAGATTTTTATTTGCCCAATAGCTTCAAAATGCTGCAAATTGCAGAATAATGTGGGGAGTCAGTGTCTCTAATCATTATTATTTCTCAAGGGTGATAACTAAAAGCTGATTATAATATATCACCCCTTATTTGTTTATTTGCAAATAATTATAAATTCTATATATAGAACATGATTCAACCTCAAGCTTAATGGGAATCACAAGCATCTTTTAAAGAAGTATAATAAATTATTTATATGTACATACATACATACAGACTTGGTTCAACAACAAAATATAAATAACTTCTTGGCAAACAAACAGACAACTGAGTCATATAATGGTTTTTTCTATTGATGATATCAATTTTAGAAAACTCTGAAATTATCTTCATTGCTTCAAACAAACAAATATTATTTTCTATGTCCCTATGAGATTAAGTTATTTTTATATGTAAATTACCAAAATAGTAGCATATATATATATATATATATATATATATATATATATATATATATATATATATATATATACATAAATGAGGCCAATATCGAAAAACTTGGTAATTCTGTTTAATACTTGTATATCGAGTGAGAACATAATATTTGTGATAAATGTAGAAATTGTCTTGAATTAAATATGAAAAACACATTTCAAAAGAAGATTCATTGGAGGAATAAATCTTCATGAGTAACAGAGAGATAATTTTTCAGAGATTTTATAAAAAGTTTAATTTACTATATTTAAAAATCTATCTAACTTTGGTGTGTGACATAAATTCTTCTGCTCTTGTGTCTGTATAGGCTTAGTAAATGTATATGTATCTATGTGGGGTTAGACATATTGGTGTGAACAACGCAGTGTATATGTATTTGTGTGTGTGGTGATATCAAAAGATGAATTGGGAAAGCCTGGTTGAAAGTTAGTGAGGTGATAAAATCAGAAAGAAAAAAGATTCTTGGTGAAAATGATTCTAGATTTAAAAATATTAGTTTTTAATATCTATCATATACACAAATTGTTCATGCCAAGCAAAGTAGAAGGTTGGTAGATAAGACTCTGGCCAGTTTTTAAGTACCTTAAAGATGGATGATCTGTGTTCAGGGGGGGGGGACAGGGATTAGTGTTCTGTATATAACGGTTAGCAATTGGGACATAGCCTTATCAGTCTGAGAAAGGGATGTTGACAGAGAGCAGTTTGGTATTTACAGTTGCGGTTCCATGCAAATCAAAGTAGAGAAAATGGATTCAGATGGGAATGCCCCTGTCTACAATGGCTGAGCAGAGCTATGAGTTAAAAGTGGAATAACCTGCATGCCATCCAAATTGCAATAGCAGCACCCAGAGTTTTGCAAAAGAATCCCACCCCTTCATTAAGCAATACATCATTGGAATTTTTTTGGTTCTGGCTTTTGCAACTTTGATCAAAACTTTCAAAACTAACAATGTGGAGTTGCATTACACTGGAGATGAGGTTACACAGGCTGAAGGCAGTAGTTGCACAGATTTCATTTAGGAAATACCGAGTATGGAATAAACTATCTATGGCTTGTGGGACTAATATGCTGTACATAACACCACTACAATTAAACCAGTGACCAGTGGGACATCCATTACACATTTGGAATAAATAAAGAAATGAGACCATTCTGTAATTAGCATTTAATGGTTATCTCTCTTAAACGTTACAGACAAATATAAATATACCAATACACTTTTAAAAATCTAAGTGATAAGAAATTTTTTCTCTGTGCTTACTGGATGTAATTACATATGTAAAAGGAGACCAAGTATATAATTCTGTTCTCAAGTAACTTTACTCTTTTGGTAGTCAGAGTACTTGCTATAGTGTGAAGCTTTACAATTTTTCAGTGTAATGAGTTTGACTTCAGTTGGTGACCACCTGTTATAGTCATGTACCAAATAAGTTAAACTTATTAAATATATATTTTATTGACAACCATGTAATTATGTGTCATAGAAACTAACTTTATTGACCATGTTTTCCTGCAAGTTTCAATATGGGAATGTGTCCTTTAATGAATTTTCTATTCAATTCATGAATTCTGAAATTGATATTTTCCTCCTCTTTTGTGAGTTAAATAATATGCTCCATGACATTAATTCCCTAACCATCTGCTGAGTTTAATTTTTTAAAAAGATTATTTGTAATATTTCTCTGAATTTTTGAGATGAGGCTTGATAATTTGGACTACTGTATTGTTATATACACAATGTTTCAGCCAATGTGCACTTCAGGTGTTTCTTGTTGGACTCAGGAACCTTTCTCTTTTCAAACTTGAGAACCTTCTTGTCGAACTCAGGAGCCTTCATGTCATAATCAGGAGCCTTCACAGAACTTTATTCAATCCACTGGGGTAGACTGTTTTCATTCCAATAACCATGACTAGGTACAATCAGTTACTTAATGGTATCTATATCCTCTTCAAGTAACTGTAATAGACTAGGTTATATTATTGTCTGCAGCAAAGAATGATCTCTGACCTGATTATATTATCTACGTTACTGTTTTGTATCTATTTCAATTAGTTTTCATCTACCTGCCAATATCAGAAACTATTTCTTATTTATCTCTCACCAAACTTTATCATTCTCAATCTTGCAGTTTGTTTAAAGAAATAAGTTTAATATGATATTCCTGTATATTTTAAAAATAATGTTTGCACAATTCATTTCTTTGCTATAAGTGAAGAAAAGTTACTTCTACCTCAAATAATTGGTATTGAAATATATTCCTAGCCTTTGAATGCTGATTTTCAAGTTGCCTTAAGCAAAATTTTCTTACCTTTGTCAAATGTACAAAACCAACAACTTGTGTATGTTTAATCAAGTTTTGATTGTATTTACAATTATGTATTGGCCAGTCCTGCATTGGCCTTGTCAACCACAAACATAACTGCAGACACAATGTGGACCATGTCAACATGAATCTTTTGGCCATCTAGCCAAACCATCATGTTTTATTTGTTTATAAGTAGATTTTTATTTATTCATCTATTTTAAATTTGTTGGTACAATCAATGTAAACATACTCAGCTAATCTATATATTTAGATGTAGACCAATATATAGATTTTCATCATAAGTTCACTTAAAGCCAAAAAAACTTGACTCATGCCTATATCTATACTTCCTTCAATACACATGAGAAAATACTTTTTCTAATAATCTACCTTTATATTTATAAAAATTCTATGTAATATCCTAACATACATGATAAATTCTATTCTATATAAACTATTGTATATCTATACACATATTGCTGAATGCAAATATTACTCAGTTAACTCTTTATATGTTCCTGTATATCTATGAGTGGTGCTCTGAAAATAATGCCTCTTATTTTCAAGTAAGTACAACAACAAATACAGGGAGCATGATAGCACCATTAGGTATAGCAAGTTTTTCAGTTACAAAATACTTTTTTTCACATTAATCACTACCATTGGCTATGGCTTTTTCCTTTTTCTTTTTTCATTATTTTCCCTTTACTATTTACTTGATACACTTCAAAAATCTAAACCAGCCCTTCTTGCTGGTTTTAGATTTTTGGACCCACTTTTTTAAAGCAGTTTTGGTTAACTGTGATTCATCACTGTCACCCACGCTGATCACACTTACACCACCCACCTAACCTGTACTCAAATCTACTGTTTGGTTTCTGTAAATGTTCTCCATAAACACTGATGAAGGATTTAGGTGTTAGTTTTTCTGCCATGAAGAAATCAGAACATACCTTTAATTTTTTTGCCAAATGCTATTTTACAGACTTCTACTCTCAGTTGCTGCTTAACAAAATAGATCAAATTTTACTTTGTCATATCACAAAACATCTACTCCTTTTGATGTGTTCAAACCAAAAACAATGGATAACATAACAAATAAGAAGCTATTACTTTGAGTTACTAATCATACAAGCATGGCATGCACTTATTCTTATTCCTTGTTGGCAACAAATGTTAGTCAACGATCGTTTACACAACTGTTAAAAAAAAAGAATATTTTTGTAGTTGTGAACTTACTCTATTCAACAGTTGTTTTCTGTATCTGTTGTTTAGTTTTCATGGAAATAAACAGGAGGTTTCACTTTCAGAATCCCTTTTAGAGCATTGATGCGTCTAAATCCTGTTCTTTGATTCTTCAACCTTAATACTTTATCAATTTCCCACAAGGAAAATGTTTTATATGTAATAATTATTGCATTTATAAGGCGGAATGTAAAAATAGCTAGCCTTATTTGTTTAATTTTTTTTTTCTCAAATGTAAATTCATATTTATATATGCTCAAGAAAATTTAGGTTGATTAAAGAGAGACGAGCATATAGAAATAATTTAAATTAACATAAATCAATAGAGATGACTGGTATATTTGCATGCTATAAAATGTGTATTGAATTTACCAAGGAATTATGTCTTATTTAATCATTTACGTTTGGATGTGATGGTTTCAGTGAATTCATAGGCTGACAATCTATATGTTCTGTGTGTAAACTAAGCTGATATTTTCAGTATCATAGATATTTATGATTTTGAAATATATTATGAGAGAAATTCCTCTATTGATTATTTGTACAATATTTCTGATCATTGTTCACATTTCTATGCAGAAAATAATTACACAGCATCCTTTTGTATAAATGTCATCTTGCTTATACTTAGTAATCATTTTTCTTGATGTTTTTGTACTAAAACATGTTCATTGCACGCAGTGTAGCTACCATGTTTGTGAGAAAAATTGAAATTTTTTGCAATTTATTTAGTTATAGCAATAAATATTTTCAGATGCCAAAGAGTGCACCTATTAAAAAGCACATATTACAAGATTATATATTTTGCTAGTTAATGTCTGAATATAACTGATTTTAAAATCTAAGGCAATGTGCAAATATTCCTAAGACCCTATATCTAGAATATAAGTTTAAGTATCACTATCCTGACTTATCAAATCCTTTCAAACCTTACAGAGAGCTAGTAAATGGTTTATAGAAGTACATGTTGGATAACACTTTCAACAATAAATCTTATTCTTATGTTATCTCAAATCTGATTCATATCCTGCTCTATTACTCTACTTTTTAGTCATGGCATCCATGCAAATTGAACGCACTACATCAATGTATAGATTTTAGTTGTTCAGATATATACAGTTAAATATTTGTGAGTTCCAACTGAACATTTGTTACTATGTAGTTCTATATATAAAATTACAAGTAATAATTATTCAGCTTCATATTACTGAGTTAATGGTTCAGAGGAATTGTAGGTGAAGCAACATCCCACATATGAATAAATTTATGTCAAATAATCAAATATTATTGTATTATTACTCTCCATATTAAAAACATTTCTGGCACATGAAGAATTAAAATCTTTTAGATCACTTCTTGTACACTTTATTTGATTCTAAAAGTGAGATGACATGATGATTACAAAACTGGAATAAAGCTGCCAAACAATGTTGTGGATATTTGCACACTATTACTTATTATTTTGAAAATGAACGAGGTTTAGAATTTTTTGGTTTACCATATGTTTTGACCAATAACTATTAAATGACTATATTGTTCCTGTACGTTACTTTCTACACTCTTCTTAATAAGAAAGTTTATGGAGTAGTTTTAGGCAGAATTTTTTTAGCATAAAGCTTGGAAGAAATTAGTATTATTTGCGATTATTTTGGACTATTTGTCCTCATCTTTCATTGTTATCTGTTTATAACAATGGTTCCGACTGATGTGCCTGATCCGGACCACTTTCAAGTATTTCTTGTCAAGTACTCGTATGGGAAGATGATAAGAAAAAGACTAGATGCCGTAGATATTTGATTTTTTTTTTAATCTAAAAAAATTTGAGCCTACAAGTTAAAAAACAACATTAAGTGGATAGGTAATATTCTAGCAAAACAAACATTAGGTTTATAACACCATTCCAAAAATTCACCCTGATTGTCACAATTGGACACATTTAGCCTAGTGGCATAAAGAGTTAGGTTAAGATAATTCTAAAATAACAGTTAATCTTCTAGGAGCTGACAGGTTCAATTCCTGGTTCAGCGGCAAGCAGAAGATTCAGATAATATTAACATAGCTTAACATCTGTACCCCAGCTATTGTTAGCGGAATGAGAATAGGGATTACCCTGTGTACAGATTAAAGGGTTAGGTTTCAAAGTTCCATGAATGGCTAACCGATTTATGACAAGAAGGTTCCCCAGTTCGGAAAAGAAGGGTTCCCGAGTCTAGATGGTTCCTGAGCTGAGAAATTTCCCGATTTCTGACAAGAGATACCTGAAGACACAAGCGGGACTCTCTCTCCCTCCC
>CM042150.1:71383940-71448940 GCA_023376005.1 Doryteuthis pealeii
AAAGAGATAGGCCGAATAAAGAATAATTAACAATGCTAATGTTAAGAATTCAATGATTAATATTGCTATTTTTTTATTCAAGCCGTCGTTTTTTTAGAGTTGATATTATAAGATGAAATAAGTCACTTCTTACCTTCTCAATATTATGAACATGAATAAAATGAACATAAAGTATGAAGTCATGCTCTGAGATAATAATCACTTGAAAATAACATTTTTAAGAAAATAGTATAAATGTCAATGGCATTCATCATGAATTTTATTGTCTAAATGTAGGATTCATGTCTAATGAGTCTATTTGTCACTTGGACAGGTGGTATCAAATATCTTTACCAGCTGTTACAAGTGCAAAGCAGATGTTAGCACACACACACACACACACAACACACACTCACACACACACACACACACACATACATTATACACAGGGTGTTCAGGATAAATTCAATGGATTGTAAGAATTCAACAGGCACGGAAATTACACTATGTCACAAGTTTCACTCAAAATAACCGCTATTAGTATCAATCACAGCCTCAATCCTAGAGCAGCTGATATTACGTTTCCCTAAGAAGGGTCTCAAAAACTACCTTAATTCTGTCAATTAACTGGGCTTTTGTAGTACTGCATGGCAATTGGTGTCTTTCTTCAACAACGCCATATACATAATAATCCATGGGGTAATATCTGGAGGCCAACATTGGGACTGGTGTAGTTGTAAAATTTGCCGATGAATATATAATATATATATATATAATATATATATAAATATACTAGAAATACGTGACCTGCTGGTCACCCATTCTGCTCAGTTTAGATTGTTGGAAAAAATCATATGATAATATTATTAGGGACTGGCAAATTGGAGCCTAAAATGCGTTTTTTGACCAAATGACTTTAGATCCTTTAGAAAATTTACAAAAAATCAGGGAATTATCAGATTTTAATGAAATTTTCAGTGTTTATTTATCAAAGAATGATCTTTATAATGCATTATTTATTTTATTTCAAAACTTCTAATTTTTTCAGGTCACTTAATTTGAGACCCCCGCTTATGCTGGGGCGTACAATTATTTCGAGTTGGTCATAAATAAGTATTAATTACAGTATAAATAATGAGATAAAAGACTGAACTTATGAATAGAAACAAAACAAAAAAAAAAATTACGGTTGCTGTTCTATGAGAAAATAGTACCCGAAAAATTGAAATAAAATGTAAAAAAATAATATAAATATAATTAATTTTTTGGAGATTTCTTTTTTACTCATTTCAATAATTATTTAATTGGTATTATCTTATAAAAGAAAAAATTACACACTTGATATTTTTTCTGCTTAAAAAGGGGAGGGGTACTCAATCGAGTTTTTCAATCGAGTTTTTCTTCAAAACTTATTACTCTATGTATCTAAAATAAGGTTTCTTTTTCTTTTTTCTAACATTTGGGGTGTTTTGTTGTTGTTTTAATCGGGAGCCATCACGGAACTTTGAACCTAACCCTTTATTCAGTCCCGGGGTATCCTGTTCTCATTCTGCTAACCATAGCTGGGGTAGGGCGTTAAGCTGTGTTAATTATTATTCTATGTTACTGCTGCCCTTTTGTATTGGAGCTTTTGGAATGGATGCTGGCAAATATAGCATGCCATTTCACAATTTCTGAAGGAGTGAATTGCATCATGGTGCTGATCTTTTCATATTCAGTGCCCAATTGACTCTATTTTGTTGCACAGTAGACAAAACCTGAAATAAACAAAGTGCATGCATGAAATTAATAATTCAAAATAGCAACAATTTACTCATCACATTCTGTATATTACCATAGCAGAATAAAACAGCACATTGTAACAAAATATCTGCTAGGGCAATACCATTAAGGTACACTAACTTAGATGATAAAGCAATTTAATTTATGTTTACCTTAATAATTTGATTTCTGTATATTTGAATATCTGAACAAGGAAGTATTTTCAAAATGCGAAATTTCAATTTCAACAGCTTCTTCTTCTAAAGGAGTGAAACGAAAAGAAAGTTTTATGTTTTAGAAATGTCTGACTTTATTGATTAAAATGTTTAAGGTAAGTGAGTAAGATGTTAAGTTATGTAATTAAATAATCTTGTTATTAAAATATCAAAAGGAAATCATGTCAACAATGAAAGAGGAAAAGTAATGAAAAGATTACTAAATGTTTCATTGAATAATGATGGGTTTATCTTAATGAAATCTTATTTGTTTTTCTTTTCTGCTTCTATCATAGAATTTTTTCTCTTGTATATTTAAATATTCTTCTGACATTATCAGTTGAAGCAGGTTTAAGTAAAAATAAGAACATTTTAGATAGAAAAATGGTTTAGAATTATATACCTTTCCTATTAGATGAAAGAACTTGTCTGCTGGTAATTATACAAGACTTATTTACAAAACAAGTTTAGTAACATGGTTTGACCGATTTCATTTAAACATCATCCTCTATCTATCTGCACCTGCCTTCCCATTTTATTGGCTTAATGAAGCTGGAAACAGTCCAGAGCATCACCTAAGTTATGTCATATGCCAACTTGGATAAGGAGATAGACAAGAGACAGGCAAAGGCAAACATATCTGTTCAAACATGTCTGGAGCAACAGCAACATTAAGAAGACACAAAAATAAGAATTTACAAAGCCATTATGCAATTTGTTGTGCTGAATCCTGGACCATCTCCTAGTGTAGTTTTCTGTATCATTGATAAATGTGCACTTGAATGATTATCATAAATACCAAAGTCTTCAAGACAATGCCGAAAGCAGTGAACTATAGTGCAAAAAGAAAATTTGTGTTTGGCAGGCCATATAGGAGAATGAAAAACTACCATGTTCCAAATATCCTTTAATGAACTAGTCTTTGGTCAACAGAATAAAGGATGCCACAGAAGAGATACTGGAATATCTTAAAAATAGTCTATAGAATCAAGTCCTGTCAGTGAATATCAGTGGTTGTCAATATAAACATGTTAACTAAAGATATTTCTTATAACCTTGGTTTCTGAAGTATGTATTGACCTAACCCATCATAAGGTGTTACTAAAGTATGTATTGACCTAACCCATCATAAGGTGTTACTAAAGTATGTATTGACCTAACCCATCATAAGGTGTTACTAAAGAATGTATTGACCTAACCCATCATAAGGTGTTACTAAAGTATGTATTGACCTAACCCATCATAAGGTGTTACTAAAGAACCCAAATGGAGCATTGGGTCATTAGAACTGAGCAATGTTTATCCTTAAGCTCATGTATGTTATATCAAGGGGTTAGTAGTAAATGTATGGTGGCAAAAGAAAAACAAACACAGGTTAAAAATTTCAATAAATTGTTTTAAAAGGAATGAAAAGGTCATAGACTTTAGCAGTGCCGCTAGTAATATCTACGGAGTGGGTGGAAAACAAATCAGTAGCTATGTTGGCTGAATGTGATGGCGGTTCAAACCTTGGGATGCGATAGTTGCTGCTGGCAGTGATTAAGGCAGAAGGTCTTATAGTTGGTGGTTGAGTCGGATGTGGAAAGAAAGTCTGATAGTTATATTGGTAGGAAGGTGGTGGTTGATAGCCAGCGACTGTGTTGATGGTAACTTGGCAGTAGTTCACCCCTTTAAGGCTTGGTTGGGTCAACCAGGTCATGATGAAAGAGGGTAAAGGGGTGATATCTGCTGTTTTGTAGTGGTTAGCATCCGAGTGCCCTCCACCTGTGTTCTCTGCTCTGTATCACCGCCAACTGCTGAGTTGGAGAATTTATACTTTTTCGGCTCAAGGAAAAGGATCAGCTTTTCGCTTTCTTTATTTTTACCGCGAAAGTCACGGATTGGTCGAAAAATGAAACGGTCTGATTTTATCTTGATAATTTTTTTTCAAGATTCCCACATGAGTTGATCCATATGTGCAGAGACAAGTTTTTTTCATTTATCCAAAAGTCATGGCACTGGCAACATCCGGTTGGTGTTCTCCTAGTCTGATAGATGAACTTGATAACATTTTGTATTGTTGGTGAGTGGGTGTGTTAGGTTTATTGAATTTTGTGAATCGGGAGATATCTTTATTTGTGTATAACATGTATATGTGAGAGGCTCCATGTTAACCTTGACTGTGTAACATCTCCCCCTTGACAGGAGACAGTTAAAAATTGCATATGTAATATTATTTTTCTTTTTTAATCATTATGTTCCTACTCTTCGACTTAGACAAAAATTTGACATTAAATAATCGATTTAATTAATTTGTTTTTAAATGAAAAGCAAACGAAAAAATGGGTATACCTAGTTAAATAAATACCAGTGTTATCGTTTTCGATGAGAAACATTACATGGCAACCAGGATGAAGTCACATTTCACAAACGTAAGCGTATACATGTAACGCTTAGAAAAAAAAGAATTATCCCTACCATTAACGGTTTTAATCACGGGAGACACAAGACGCGCGCCCGCAAAAATTAGGCAACTCTCATAATGACGTCGTTTGGACGTAATGACGAATTCTGTCCAGCTGGAGGAGACTAGGACTACTGCAGAGAGACTTGAATACTACTTCGAAGCAAATTCCATTCAGGATACACGAAAAAAGAAAGCAATACTTCACTCAGTTGCTGGAGCTGATATTTTTCACTCCTTAAGGATCTCATTACGACCTAGCTTGAAGGACAAAAGCTATGAAGAACTCTCGCAGATACTAAGGGAACATTGCAACCCAACACGATCTGTCACAGTTGAGAGATTCAATTTTTATATGAGCCGCCTACAACAATGCCAGTGAATTTCTGATTTTATCGTGCTTTAAAAAAAAACATTGTTTGCCTACAGATGTGATATAGCACTAGCTAGAGAAAGCACCAACAAAAACGCTATCGATATTGAAGCCTGTTTAACGGCTGCAACACACAGCCAATCACAAAAACTGTTAATCAGGTGGAACAACCCACTCAGTTTTGAAGATCGAAACCAAAGCAAAAGTCATGATTTCAATGCAATGGTAAACACTCTCCAGAATCCTGTCACTTCAAAGAAGCAGTTTGTATTTTTGCCACAAAAACCGGTCATATTTCACCAGCCTGCTTGACCCGGAAAAAGTGAAAAAAACGGAAACAGGAAAACCCACAACATTCAAAGAGGAGAAGCAGCGGATAAAGCTGCGGAATGTGAATCTGCCTCATTACACAGGCTTTTCAATCTCCAGGGAAATGAGAGAATCGACTCCTGATGGTGTTGGTTGAAATTAATAGCCACAAGATGGAAATTGACACTGGAGCTGCAGTTTCACTGTTCAGTCGTGCTTCATTTAAAAACTTATGGTATGAAGCTGATAAGCCGAAACTTTGGCTCATGTCGCAGAAATTAACGACTGGCACAGGAGAAAACATCACTGCATGTGGTAGATGACAGGTGTCAATAGACTATGATGGTCGACAGTATCGTCTACCATTAGTAGTTGTTCCTGGTTCTGGACCTATGCTTCAAGGCAGAAACTGGCTACAGGTTGTGCAACTTAGCTGGAAATACATCCACTAGCGAAAATTTGTAAATCATAGCGAAATATCCCGATGTTTTTTTAAGGATGAATTAAGCACACTAAAGGTTTTCACGGCAAAATTAAGTGTAGATCCGAAGATAAACCCCGTGTTTTACAATGCTCAACATGTACTTTTTGCATTGCATGAAAAGGTCGACAAAGAACTTTATTGACTGGTTTCCCAAGGCATTATCGAACCCATACAGTACTCGGAATGTGCTGCTCCCATAGTAACAGTTGTTAAAATTGACAAATCAATTCGATTGTGTGGGGATTACAAAATGACTATTAACAAATACTCAAATCTCAACCAGTGCCTCATCCCAAGAATTGATGACTTATATGCAAAGTTGATACGTGAGCAAATGTTTACAAAGCGGGACCTGCGATCAGCATTCCTACAGGTGAAAACTCAAAGAAGTACCCCACAATTAACAGACGACGCGGTCTCTACAGATTCAACCACCTAAGTTTCGGATTAAAGTCAACCACGGGTATCTATCAGCGCTATTTAGACAAATTATTGGCAAATGAACCACATGTTGTCAGCTATCAGGATAATATATTGATTAAAGGTTCAACAGACTCAGAACACTCGACCAATCTTGATAGGGCATTAATGAAACTATCAGAATCTTGTCTCCGTATTCATCTCGACAAATCATGGCGTCATCCGTCACTTATTTAGGGAATTGGATCGACTCCGAAGGTCTACAGAAGAAACAATCCGCACCATCTGAGGTGCACCAGCCCCTCGCAATGAGACAGAACTCAAGGCTTTTCTGGGCCTATTCTAGTTTTATGCCAGATACGTTCATAATGTCGCGGATAAGTTAGGCCCTCTCTATTATCTGCTACAGAAAGGTGTCTCCTTGGAGATGGAGAGCTACCCAATCAACAGCTTTTCAACGTTGCAGAGTGAAAATGTTTTAGTCCATTATGACCCTGAAAAGGAACTGGTATTGACCTGCGATGCCAGTCAGTATGGTGTTGGGGCTGTTTTGTCACATGTGTTACTGGACGGTGTGACACACTACTGGTACATCAACTAGTGTACATATACTAAAATCATAAGACAATTTTGTCTGAAGGAAAAGAGATTCCAAAAGGTGCGTAGACGAGCAAGAGAGTTAAGGTCCATCCAGTTTTGTATTTTTGTCTTTACAAAGGAATGTTGACATTCCTACTACTATTCGCATGCTAAAAGATGATTGTACCTTAACCCCCCCCCCGCACTGAGGTGACTTCGCGACCCTAAGAGTACACCCGACACCAGGTCTATCACCATGACAACGACCGAGGTGGACCCTTTCGCGCCAAGAATTCGCGCACGTCAAAAACCACAGTTGAAGAATCACGTGAAATTTCGAGCTCCGAAAAATTACACATTTTGATTTAAAGGGTGGGCAATCAAGGATATTGCAGACGATTGACTACGAATTAAAAACCAGTTCACTTTGGATAGAAAGAAGGAACCACCGATGATAAAAAAAAGAGTAAATAAAAAAAAAAGGATTGAATAATTGTTTTTTTGAAAGGAACTTTTTTGACGGATTACAACGGCAGTATAATTGTCTTTTTGAAAATAACTTTTTGATGAATTCCAAAGGCACAGTGAGTTAAAAAGCGAAGTGTATTATATTTTTGTTGCATGCTGTGAATTCCTATTGTTTGCTGTGCATTTCATGTACTGTTGATATGTTTTGATATTTGTATCTGTTCGATTGCTCGCTTATTCATTTGACATAAGAACTACCTATTAATTTTATTCCCCCGACCCCACGTAGACTTGTATATATGCTCTTACCCCCTTTCTTTTCTTGTACAAAAAGTTGTAATTAAATGTGAATAAACTCTTGTATGTTTATTTAAAGTTGGCATGGTTAAGATGAAGGGCCTTGTTCGTAATTACGTTTGAGGGCCCGGAATTGAGGCCGATGTGGAAGAAAAGATGAAAAACTACTATCCATGCCAACATTCAAAAGGTTTACCTGCCAAGGCACTACTACATCCCTGGGAATGGCCAGTGGGACCGTGACATTGGATCCATATTGATTTTGCAGATTATAATGGCCAAAACCTGCTGGACATCACGGATGAATATTTGAAGTGGGTCGATGTGTATACAACAACCACTGCTAGGTCGACCACCACTATTGAACGGCTGGAAGCACTGTTTCACCACTCAGGACCTACTGCACATTCTAGTCACTGACAATGGTCCATGCTTCACAAGTTCGGAATTTGCGGAGTTTACAAAACGAAATGGCATCCGATGATAACGCGTTAGATCACATCATCAAGCATCAAATGGCCTGGCTGAAAGTTCTGTTGAACTGGTCAAGAACGGGTTAAAAATGTCAGGAGGAATTCTGAAACAAAAATATCCTACTTCCTGCTGACTTACCAAACACCGCATCCGATAACAGGAAATACCCCAGCAGAATTGCTGATGAAGCAAAGATTGCAAACCAATCTGGACTGCATTGAAGTCTACCACTTCAACCACTTGCTACCTTGTGTTGACTATGCAGCGGTGATTTGGCTTGTGCAGGTGTATTTGTCAAGTATGAAAAAGAAAAGAAAATAGAGTGGAAAAATAAATTCGACTTGTTGAAGAGAGGGGTGGGGGGTCAACAATGTCGTCGTCGTCGTCGTCGTCGTCGTAAAAAAATCTGTCGCCGTCGCAAAACCACCAACTCAAACATCTCCAGCAGCTGAAAATCGCAACTGCTGCTGTCGTCACCCCACTTCTACTTATACTAATTTTCTTTCAACATCCGGGTGTCTGCACCTCACGCACGAGATTCTCGAGCCAAACCCGACCGCCGGAATCATCATAGCCATCATCCGGGCACCTGGCGCTTACATCCGGGACTGTAGCTTCTAGACTTCGGTGACAATGTTTGCATTCTGAAGGAAGCGGGTTCGATTCTACAGTCCGACATGTCAGGCAAAGCCTAGCCCGCTTCCTTCGAGAATACGGAAGGCCCTGACGCTCGCCACTCACCTCGTGTTCTCTGTCACACTCCCCCCTGATCTCAGGATCACACACTGTGCATGGTGGGGGTGGCCTTTTTGTTCTCGTGCTCCTTCTAAGCGGTACGTGCACCGCGGTTTCTGCCTCTGAATCGTCCGACGGGCTAGCAGTTGTGTCTTCGGGGGATCATTGTCGACATTCAATAACAACTCGTCGTCAGATGGCTCATCATCTTCATCGGTAGATGAATAATCCACCTCCCCAGCAGGGCGGAGATCGCGTACGTGACGTGGGACTCCGTCAACCAGCACAGATTGCTGACTGACCACACCAGTCACTCGCCCCCGCTTGAATCGGGTGGTGCATCGACTGCCTGGGGGTGTGAAACCCCCAGGCAGTCGATGCACCCAAACGGAATCCCCCACAGCATATGGCTCGCAAACCACTTCGTCGACAGGTGATTGCGCAACGTCTATTCCTTTTACCCGCACCCGGTACGTGTGGATGGCATTCGCGGGTGCGGTTATCGGGGACACCCCGTCCTTCGGCGTTACATTGTACCAGTATGTTGCCTCCTCAATGGTGCACTGCTTCCTGGCGGCAACTTTTAATATTGCGGTGACTTCTTTCCGCGATACCGTTGCCTGATGGCACATACGCGCATCGCAGCCGTAGTCGGACCCCCCATTCACACAGAAACTGCCTTACTTGCTGGCTGCAAAGGCTGTGTCATTGTCCGTCAATATTTCCTCTGGTGCACCTCGTTCGTAAAAGACGGACGATAGCTGTTTAAGAACGCTCGCCGAGTCTTGCCGTGCCAGCGGTCTCCAAATCGCAAAACGGGTGGGTCCACAGTCGATGAGGGTAAGAAAGTGGTTGCCACCATAATGGGTGATATCCATTCCCACCCTTTGCCACGCATCATTTGTGTCCAGTCGTCCTTTTCGCCATCGTACTGGTGCTGGGTCAATCGACTGGCACACCTCGCAGTCTTTTACGACTCGTTTAATCTCTGCCTTGGTCACCGCTGGGTCGACGCGTCTCACGAAATACAGCGTCCGCTTGATGCCTGTGTGCCCACTCTGCATGTGGATGTCTTTAATCTGCTGCCGGTCCATCGAGCTCCCTATGGCAGCGCAGGTTTGACCAACGGGCTCGGTACTCGTCTTTACAGCAACGTACCATTTGTGCGGCACTCGTGTCAACTGGTCGGCAAGATTGCAGTACGACGCGACCAGTGTTATGCTGACTGTCAGGGCATACTCCGAGACTAGGTTCTTTAGGGTGTCTAGCCTCCGCCTTATCAGCATCTCGCTTGCTGCCTTGGTGCGTATCCTTGCTTTGCCAGTCAGCGTGTCGGACACCCAATGGTAGACACAGAGAGAATCAGTGTGCAGGTGCAGCCTCTTTGCCTGCCACTGTAGAGCTAGGTTGACGCCTTTCAGCACGGCGTCCAACTCAGCTAAGTTGATGTGCTGGGCATCATTCATGGGCCGTAACCAACACGCATCCTCCAACACAGCCCCGTCCCTCTCCAACAGGACTCCCAACGCCAATGAACTGGCATCGACCCATACATTAATTTCCTCTCCGTTAACGCACCATTCTCCTCTGGCAGGGTCCTCGTGTGTTGCTCTCCCAACACTTTCTGCAATCATTCGGGTGAGGAGGGCATCACTTGTTTCATCGTCCCATCCTGAGGTCACAGCATTCGCCCGGCGTTTTATTACACCCACTGCTGCACGAAGCCAACCACACACTAGCAGGTGTCCCACAAGTTTTCCGCACAGGGAAAAAACAGTCCGCCTTGTGAGAACTTCAGGAATACCTGGAACCACACTTGCTCGTCTCCATCGCAGGATGCCTTCCTCCCCCCTGACATCCAGGCCTAGTACACGCGCTCCGTCTTCAAGCCGTACTGGATCCTTGCAAACCAGGCCAAATTGTGCCAATTTCGCTCGAACGTGTGACGCTTGCTTCACATCTTCAATGATGTAAATGTCATCGAGGTACGCCGATGTCGCCTTTTTGACAGTTTCATCTTGGGACAGCACAGCACCAATGATGGTCTTTATGATTTGTGGCGCCACATTCAAGCCGAAGCCCAGCCTGGTCAGGCAGTACCGTTTGCCACGAAACACCACCGTCTGAAATGGCCATAATGTTTCGTCGACCCGCACCTGCAGATAGGCCTTTCTCAGATCCAGCAACGACACCTTTGATCCTTTCTGGCGCCACTCCCGCAACTTGCTTGCACATACATCGGCATCAGCCGTGTAAGCCTCAATATATTTGTTGAGCTCGCGGTAATCCAGAACTGGTCGCACCTTTGACTTGTTCTGCTGCACTATTGCCATTAAAGGGATCAGACCTTTAGGAGGCCCAAGCTTTTGGTCGGGGTACGGGATCAACCAGCCATCTTTGATCCAGGCGTCGAGCTCCTGTTCGTATGCGTTCCTAACGTTCGCGGATACGGGTACTCTGCGACGCTATTCCGTAGCTTGGTTGGCGCCTCCTTATCCGTCCATTTCCACGAGGCAGTCCAGATCTTCTGGCGTTGATTGAACTCTACCCTGAAGTCGGGCCGATCGATGTGAAGCGCGGCACACACCGGGGCCTCCAGGAATTGCACAGTTCCACCTCGTGTAATCAGGACACCACCCAGTGCCTTGATGGCGTCATATCCGAGCAGTAGGTCGAAGCCCAGTAAATGTTTTCTCGTCACCAATACATCGATCTTAGCAGATGCACCAGAGTCAGTATGAATCCTCACTGATCCTACTCCACAGCATGCCCGGGTATCACCATCTATGGTCGTTACTTTAATGCTTCTCTTCCTCCAGGTGCGGCATAGTCTTGCGCTCACTATGGTGCGAGAGCAGCCTGAATCGAGAAGCGCCGAGCTAGGCGTTTGGTCGACGAGGACTCGGATGATTGGTTGCACCTTGTTCACTTGTCCGGGGAGCAGAGCGGCGTTGACATCTTGTCCCCTGGCTTGTTTTCCCGGACAGATTGAGGCCATGTGTCCGACGCCGCGACATTTGAAGCAGCGTATGCGCCCACGTCTTTCGTCCGTGCTAATCTTGCACTCCTTAGCCCTGTGGCCACGCCTTCCACAACGGAAGCAATTCACTCTGACTCGATGGTCCAGCCTGGGGGGAGTTGTATGGCCACTCTGGGCCGTCTGCGCAGCCATTGCAATTGGCTGCCCTAGCTCTGCCTCATCCCTGACGATAGCCCGTGCGTGCTCAAGCAAATGCTCCACCGGCGTTGCCTCTATACTGGTGGACGCCCTCAACAATTGTTTCACTCGAGCCGGGAGTCCTGCCACAAATGCGTATACAAAGGTACGTTCAGGCAATCCCCCAAACAAAACCGCCAGCTTCTTCAGTGCCGCAAAGAAGACATCCACCGTCTCGCCTGCCATCAACATCCGGGTTGTGAAACGTTCATACGCAGTGCAGGGGTCCATCGCAAAGGCTTTATATAGCGCAGCCTTAATCAGCACAACATCAGCTTTTTCGTCGTCTTTTAGCTGCTGGTATACGTCCAGAGCGCCCCCCATCAGTCGCAGGGGGATGACTAGATCGACCTGCTTGACCCCACATAAGCGACACGTCAGCTCCACTTTCTCGATCCAGTCCTTCACAGATGTGGAGCCGTCGAATTCAGGAATGAGTTTGAGGTCGAACATGGCGTCCGCCATTATGTGATGATATTATACAACCTCTAAGCCGAAATAGCTTCAAGTATGAAAAAGAAAAGAAAATAGAGTGGAAAAATAAATTCGACTTGTTGAAGAGAGGGGTGGGGGGTCAACAATGTCGTCGTCGTCGTCGTCGTCGTAACAAAATCTGTCGCCGTCGCAAAACCACCAACTCAAACATCTCCAGCAGCTGAAAATCGCAACTGCTGCTGTCGTCACTCCACTTCTACTTATACTAATTTTCTTTCAACATCCGGGTGTCTGCACCTCACGCACGAGATTCTCGAGCCAAACCCGACCGCCGGAATCATCATAGCCATCATCCGGGCACCTGGCGCTTACATCCGGGACTGTAGCTTCTAGACTTCGGTGACAATGTTTGCATTCTGAAGGAAGCGGGTTCGATTCTACAGTCCGACATGTCAGGCAAAGCCTAGCCCGCTTCCTTCGAGAATACGGAAGGCCCTGACGCTCGCCACTCACCTCGTGTTCTCTGTCACAATTTGCTATCTGTAATAGTTTCTTCTGGATATCACCGGCTTATTGCCATTTTTAGTATGAAGCCTATTTTTTTTCACTAGATCTAATATTTGTAGTAGTCTAGACATTATAAATAAAAAATGGTGCTAATATATCCTCTTACAAGACTCCAGCAACAATTTCAAAGAAATGTGTGTCACCACCAGGTGAATGAACCATTGTTTTTGTGTTTTTGTAGAGCATCATTATAGTGGTAACAATTTCTTTGTCGAGTCAATACACTAGTAGTATTTGCTCCGTTTTTTCCTCTTTGTATGGAATCAAATGCTTTGGAGAAATCTACAAGCAATAGTTTTGCCCAGAGATTTTTTGACTGAACCCTTTTTTTATTCTTGAATAATCAGAATCTGGGAAGTTGTGGATCAATTTCAACAAAACACATTTTGATTTTTCCTAAGGTTTTTCTCTACTTCAGATGTGATTGAGAAGAAGGGCATTATTAACCTTGGCAGCTTTTTTTGCAGGTGGTAGGTAGCCTTTTGCCTATTTTCTATTGTATTTAGTTTATACCCTTTATTGTTGTATGTTGTCAAATTTCCTTGTCTTCCAAACATCGGGCATCATCTTGTCAAGACCTGCAACTTTTCTACTTTTGATTGTTTTTAGAACTTCGTCGAGTTTATCTTCTGTAAAGTGTCCTAGCTTCATGTCTAGTTGAGTATTTTTATTTATGATCTTAGGAGGGTTTCCAAGGAGATTACTGAAGTGTTCTTTCCCCTTCAGGAGTCTATCTTCTTGGCTGGCAGCTTTTCACTTTGACATCGAGGTGCTTTTCCTAACACTACCGTCATTCTAATTGTGATTGTCTATCTTCTACAGAATTTGTGATTTTATTTATTTGGCTTTTGATGGATTCTAGTTGTTCTTTTTTGTAAGTTTTAGTTAGTTCAATCTGGGCTTTCTTAAGATTTTGCATATTGGTGTATGTTGAGTTTGTGTTATTACATAGGGATGCCTTTTTTATATCATTTCGTTTTTCTCTAAAGAAAAAAAGCCCAGTCTACACTACAATTTTACCCATGTTTAGGTGAAGAGACACATTCATGGCTTTCCTAATGGTATCAGTGAAAAATAAACCTGACTGTTAAACTCAGACTACCAATTCCATTTTCCATGATGATATTCATTATGCCATTACATATTCAGTGTATAACAATACAGCAGTTTAGGATAAAAATAACCAAAAGAGAAAACAACCATGAAAGAGAAAATCATCTCACAGTCAAATTCATATTCAATTTCATATATGTATTTTAAAATAACTAACATTTTGTTTATTCACAAATTTTTTCAATCAATAGTAACAAATGTATGAAAGGATCAAGATGAATTAAATACAGTCAGAATTTAATCACTTTACCCACAAAAAGAAGAATAAAAGATTTTTCTTTAACAAACTGCTTTATATATATATATATATATATATATATATATATATATATATATATAGAGAGAGAGAGAGAGAGAGAGAGAGAGAGAGAGAGAGAGAGAGAGAGAGAGAGAGAGAGAAAGATATGATATATTAATAATATATTTTGTGTAAGGTTTTGGAAAAATTGATTAGAAATTACATATCAAATTTTATAGAAGATTGTAATGAATATGGTTTTACCAATGGTAAATTAACATTATCTAATATTTTGGAAAGTATTGATATTATAAATGAATATTTGATAGATGAGTATAATGCGGATATTATATATGTGGATTTTAGCAAGGTATTTGATATGGTTTTTCATTATCATTTACTAATGAAAAGGAAAAACTTCTAAAGAAAATATTAAATATTATAAGATATCTTTCGACATATAAGAACTATGAAAATAAAAAAATGGTAAGACTTATTCTGAATACTGTTTGGTGTTCTTCAAGGATCAATACTGGAACCTTTGTTGTTTTTCATATTCATAAATGATTAACCTAATGATATAAAATTAGAAATAGAAATATTTGCTAATGATGTAATATTGTAATTGGAGGGAAGAGTGACAAAACTAATAAAAAGAGTAAGAGATTACAGTTACAGTGAAATATTTGAGAAATTATATTAACTACTTTACTAGAAAGAAGAATGAGAGGTGATCAAAATAAATAAATAAACAACACTTGTTATATAATTTGAATCTGTCACCAAAAACATTAGGTTTGAGTGCAAAACTAAAATGCCACATTTTGCACAAACGTAGCAGAAAGCACCACACATAAGCTAACATATGATTTATTAACCAGTTATAATCTATTATATCCCCTATTTTCTGGAACTGATTTCTGACTCCAAAATATTAATAGCTGAATTAGAAGCCAATTCAGCAGTCAGAATGATACCATCATGAAATACTCATGCCAGAGAGATCAACCCCCAACTTCTCCCAAATGCATAAGTATGAAATTAACTGCTTAATCATAATAATGTCAATAAGTCACACATATATCTTACTTTCCTTACCTTCCTATTTTTCTTCTTAAGTCAGCTTACTAACAGACTGAACTTTTGTGTTAAGTACTGAACTTGATCTATATAAGATATTGTATTAATATTGTTAGTGCAAAGCTTTTTTTAAAGGTTGAAGTGAGAAGATTGTAAAAAGAGGAGATGCTCAAGGAGATATGACAAACAAATAAATGAATATTGAATACTGATATCCATGAAAATAATATATTGTCTTAAAAACATATAATATATTATGTCTTAAAAACATATACACAGAAACATTTTCTTTTACAACTGATCAGCTGTATAAATTTATGAAGACCTATTTACAAATAGCCTTCTTCTTTTTTTTTTTTTTTTTTTTTTTGTTAATAGACCCAAGGCGTTTATTTTGAGGGGTTTTGGGACTACTGCAGATTACAGGAAAAGAAAAAAAAACAGTTGGTTTTGTACAGAGTTAATCTTCCAAACAATTGTTTGCTATTTGATATTTTTAGTTTGACCTTCATCTACACTTGAACATTGATTGCATGACATACTGAAGATCTATAGTTTAATTTAAATCAAATTAGCTCTTAATCTAAAGGAGACAAAGAGAGAGAGTGGTAAATGGTAATAAATGAATGACAAATAATAAGGGTTAACAACAAGAATGTGATAGAAAAGGCAATACAGATAGTAGGAATATCCATTCGACTAAGGGTTCTGTTTGTATCTAAGGTTGTACCTGTTGTCCGGATGAACTCTAGTAGAAAGTAAAGATAAGTTTTGGTGTTGAACACTTTGGCTTTGGCTTTATATGTGTAGTATGGTTGGGAAGTATTTACAGTGGGTGGCTGCATGAGTAATGTAGATGACTGTTCTCTCCTTGGGCCTGTCAATGACAGGATTGAACTGTTTGGATAGGTCAATATATATGGCACTGGTAGAGTGTATAATGATGCAGGGTCCATTGGTCCATTTACTTGACTGCTGCTAATAAGGAAAAGTACACTACATTTGCTGGACAGTGGTTTAACATGTGTGTGCTGACTGACTGCCAAGAGGAAAGAGAGAGGGAACTAGTTATACTAGTGTATCTTTTTGTTTCAGGGTAGCTGCCTGCAGTGTCTTTTAATTGGTCAAAGGGGGTCATGTGACCTTCCCCACATTGTGTTAGTAGAGTAAGGATGGGTACCATTTTACATTTTGGACCTTGACAAAGTGTCATGAATCATAGCAAAATTTGAATTAGAGTATATAGAGATGTGGTAACTTTAGACCTAGCAAAAGAATATATTCTCTAACCATGTTTTTACAAAGCTACAAGAATAAGATTACAGTCTAAGACTCTTAACTTTGGTTTAGAATCAGGATTCTTACACTTCTTACAGTAGCTGCACTTCTTAAAGCTTCATTTCTTAACTTGGAGTAAATTTGGTGGTGGTTGAGGAAGCCATTTATGGGCAAGGTGGATGATGTCTCTAAAGATATCCAAGAAGTTTCTCTGTAGATGATGGATGGATTATCTTCAAAGAATTTTTTTTCTGTTCATGACCTCAAAAACGTTTGGATCAGTGTGTATGAATGTAACCAATGACTTAGTAACAATACATTAAAAATTATTATCCTGTTTTCCTTAACATATCTACATAAGTCCTGTGGTACCCGGTGACCTGGTCATTCCCCCTGGTAAAAATGGTTCCCTTATAAGAAATAGTTCTGGGGTTTTTAAAACCCAATTCCTGATTTCCTCTCCTAATGCTAGAGGCCATATTATGAGGCTTGTTTATAAGCCTTACAGCAAGTCCAGACAAATATTTTGACTTTTTTGGCCAAATATTAGTTTTCTTGTTTGCTGATTTCTTTTTTATGTTTACCTTTGAGTGGGAGATGAAAAGGTTTGGAGTCTTTCTTCTTTTAATACCAGATATCTCTACAGAAATAGGTGGTGTTTCTTTCCGGATTTCATATCTCTAATTCCTTGCCTTGGAGTAACTGATGACAACTTCTCTTTTGTCCCCTCTGATCCTTTACTTATTTTGTTGTCTGGGGAAATATCAGCTTCTTTGAGGGGAGATTCCTGGTCCTGTAGACTACTCTGATCAAAGCTATCATCCTCAACTTTATCATCTACAGGGTTAATGGTAGCACCACACAGAGCATCATCGTTCTTCGAAGTTGTCTCAATTTGTTCTCCAGGCTTAGGGCTTTCCAGTATCTAGACTTGGGAATCTGATTCTGGCATTCTTTCCAAAGCCCGTCCCTGTTCTATAACAGGTACCCCCTCTGCACTTTTCTGCATGACCAATATGGGTGTTGTTTCCAGCACCTCCATCTTCCGTTCCTTATCTACGATATACACCTCGGTGACATTTTCTTGTGTCTAGCTGTGTGTATCTATTTCTGACTCCAGCACCTCCAACTGTTCCCTTTCAACAGCATGCCCCTCGGCTGCACCTTCACGGAGAAATATTTCTTTGCACGTTAAGTCAAAGGTGGTAGCATCATCAGGGTGTACCTCTCTCCTATGTCTTACCATAGACACTGGGGTCTCAAATATCTGCTGGCAGAAAGCACATGCCCATTCGGTAGCATCAAACTGGAATTCAGTATAGCTGTCTTCCTGCTCACCATCCTCCGAAATCTGGCTCATTAGCTTCTCAGCGCTCTCATACTTAGGGGTTTTGTCAATGGGGTGTGCTGGCACATGGTCCTCATAACAGTGGTCCTGCAGATCTTCTGTCTGGGGTGCTTTGTCCCACTGTCCAGAGCGCTCCTTTTCTCTGTGGTAGCGCATGTGCACTGACCATCCCTCTGCTGTCACAAAATCCAGTTCACATGAAGAACACCCAAAAGTAGGCACTGAAGTCGGTCTTCGGATGAAACTAAGGGGAGGTCTTGTTTCTCTGATGAGCTGGATGGCTCCGTTTTCGGTCACAAAATCACAAAATACCAGGCATGCCATTTTTATTTATCCCCCTTTTTTTTTAAATGGTAGACGAGACATGCTAGAAACTGCTACACTCAAAAAAGGCGGCCGAGAGGAGGTAGATGGTGATGACTCACAGATCAAAGGGTGCACTGGGGTGACCCTATTTGTGCCTGACACTGATGGTGAAAGGAAAAATCCTCTGTCAGCTCACCTTCCGTTGTCTCCTTCTAGCAGTCACAAACAATTTCTGTAGAAATTTTCTTTTGCCTGACGTTGGGTGGGAGAAAAGGGAATACTCAGTTAGCTTAGCCTTCTCCTTCTCTTAGTAGCCATAACCAATTTTGAAAATGGGACCACTTTCTTTCTCCCTCTATTTCCTTTAATAAGGAGATGACTCTTTCTTTCTTTTTTTTCTTTCTTTTTTACCAAGTTTTCACTGTTATGTGAAAACGTTTTTTAGTTTTTGCTCCGTGCAAAAACGTCTTTAACTTTTCTTCGGGAAACATGTGACTACTAAACTGCCTTAAACAGTGGCAGCCACACTCTCCCCCAAAATCACCATTGTTATTTTACAACAAAGTGTGGGTGCCACTGTTTAAGGCAGATTAGTAGTAATTGTAAATTTTGTCTTGTCATGATCATCAAGTCCGGTTTATGCTTCCCTCTTCCACTTTTCCCACTTACCCCTGAATAAGGTACCCTGTGACCTGGTTATTCCCCCTGGTAAAAATGGTTCCCTTATAAGAAATAGTTCTTGGGTTTTAATAACCCCTAAAATATGTGTAAATGTATTTTTGAGATTGTTTGGAGTACTTATTTTGCCTTTGTGTTGTTATGTAATAAGTAAATCACTGCTGTTGTGCAGTGAGAGCAAAAAGGTTTTAATAAAAGATAAAAGTTTGTAGGGTCTTGGACTACGAGTAGTAATTTTGGTATTGTTAGGTCTAAGGATTCCTGGCAAGAAGCTTTCTTTCCCTTTGAGATGACCACTTGAGCAGGTCACAAACCTTGAGGCTCCCATGTGAGCAAATTTTTGGCTGTTATTTTGGAACCGTAATTCTTAGTATAAGAACTACTAAGATATTTGGTCTCATTTTATGTCCAAGTCCCTACGTGCCAACAAAGGTAGGCAAATTCTCCATTCTCTTCTCTAAAACTGCATTTACATGTGTTATTTTTTGTTTTAATTTGTAATTTCTCTAAATGAGAATTATCCTTTTCCCTAGTTTAAATACTGTTTGTGCCTTTTGTGGCAATTGAGTTTAAATACCCCAAACCCCCTTCGTATGTTTAATTGGTAATTCATAGTTTTAGCTGTGAATGTTTTTTATAGTTGAATTTTCGGTAAAATTACAAGACATAAACCTTTCTTGGTAATTGTGTTTTTATCTTTTTGTGTAATATTTGTCTATTTTATTGTTTTTGTAAATTTATTGTATTTTGTGTGATTTTGTGACTTATTTGAATTCTTTTCATTTAATTCACAGTTTTCACGGCATGCGCCATATGAAAAATAAAGAAAATATTTGAACTACGGTGTGGCTCGTACGTCCTTTAAGTGCACATGCTGCACAACCTTTTTGAAAATAAATTCGGGAAGCCAAACTGGTTGTTAGCATTATTGTGGGACCTCGACATTCACAAGTCCAGCCTTTTAGTTTTGCTTTTCTAGTCAAGAACATGAAACCAGCTTAATGCTAAGTCTGATTTACATCATTCTTTCTCTTCCCCTGATATTGATCTCTTTTGTAAAATAAATAACAAAGTAAACATGTTCATCCTGCACACTGCATGCTTGTTGATTTTATTAATAAACTTGGTCATTGACTGTTTGCTTAACTGTGTTAAATCTTAACCTATTTTTGGGAAGGTGTAAATCTGGATTAGTGAACTGGTCAAATGGACAAATTATATGAAAAAAGTTCAGAAACAGCTTTAAAGTACAAAGTTAGATTATGTCCTGTATCAGTAAGATGCAGAATGATTAATAAAATCATATCATATACACAAAATGTATGAGGATAGGTTAGATGGTATCCAGAATACCTTTTCTTCTAAATATAAATTTTGTACTCTTCAAAATAAAATAACTAAGTCAGCATTAGAATCCAATCACAAGCCATCCTTCAGCTGAATAAGCTACTATGTCAGTGTTTAGATTTTCCTAATCAGTATATCTGCCAAGGACATAAAATGTTGGTATTTGTCAGTATAATTAAATCCTAATTTAACATTAATTTACACATAATGCCTAAAAGAAGCTACCATTTTCTATCAATAAATCAATAATTACTATACACAAAATTCCCACTCATCAATATTGTTGCATCAAAAGTTTTCTCGGTCATTATCTATTTCAGTATGAATCAATTAAATCCTTAACTGACGTTTTGTCATAAACTAGCAAGTATGCAGTACAATAACACTGCTTTCTAAAATTAGCTTTATACTTATGAGATTATGATGTAAAGTAGTTTTACAAAATGGTAGAATTAAAGTTCCATTAAAATTCATATAAAATATATGCTATATAAAACTGTTTCTTTTGGGGGGCTTATTTGATAGTATATAAGATCCACAGCATTAACATTATAAAAGTATGAAGTTAAGCTTAGTTCAAGTATGGGTAGTCTATGGCATCACAGTAAACCTGAGCTTATCAGATATATTTTGTATATATAAGACCAGGAGATATTCTTTGCCATTTTTTTATGTCATTGAATTCAGTATATCATTCTTATATAATTGTAATAAACAAACAAATCTTTTCATATTAGTGGGGAAAATATAAAAATGATTTTAAATATGGCTTATTTAAAAGAAGAGAAATTTCTTAAGAGAAAGAGGCTGAATGGACTTCAATCTAATGGGGTATTTGGGATCAACATGCATTAGTGTTATAACATTATTTCTTAAAGTTTGATACAGTTGAAATATATAAATTACATACAGTTATTGGATTTTATTAAAATCAAAGATGAACTACTCATATATGAAACATTATACATACATTTGCGAGGTTGTAGTATGGAGGCTCATAGTGTAATGGTTACTGTCATAGGAAATGGACTCGGTGAGATGAACTCAAATCCTGGATGAGGCTGTTTGCATTTTACATAGGGAAAAGTATGGATCCAACTATTCTTCCTCCAGCTATGGGTTAATAGTAGAACAGGCTGGGCTCTTTAACCTTGCTTAGGCAACCAGGAGAAGAACAACTCTAAATAAGTGTACCACGTTGTAATGAAAGTTTTGTTGTTTTTTTATAGGGTACTTTGAATTGATTAAATCAAATCTTTAATTGATATTTGCCAATGTATAGATGAATAATATACCTAATATTCTTTTAGATTTTGTGAAAATTATTTAAAGAAAAGCTTTCAAATCAATACCATGTTTTCTCCAAATAAAGAACACATTTGTCATGTCATACTTTATGAATTCACATATGGTGATGATGTACTGTGTAAAAGAACATGTAGGAGACAGTTTTCTCATTTCAGAAAAGGGGACTTCAGTCTAAGGCCAAGAGATTGTTGGCTAAAAGGACTTACCTCTGAGGCACTGGAAGCAGATGTTAAAGCTAATCCTACTATTACAGTTAGATTACATAGTGATTATCCATTGTAAAATGAAAAGACTTTAGAAAGTGTCAAGAGTAGGAAAGTAGTTTCCACATGAGCTGAGATTCACAGACAATGTGTTGATTATTTGCATCATTGCATACTTATCTTCAAACACCTTTTCTTTTTTTTTTAGATAGAGTCATTACAAAAGAGGAGAATTGGACCTTTACCATAATGTAAAGGCGTTAGCGGCTTAGTTGTAGTGGAAAGTCTGCATAGCAGCCAAAACATTACTTTAAAACTGAAACCTATTTGGCCCCTCTATTAAGTTTCAGTTGTATAATACAAATAAACTGAGTAGATACTTTACCTGTTTTCTTTCTTATTTGCATATAAAATCAGAATGCTAATATAATTATTTTATGAAAAAGAGACTATTTCATTATATCATTGCTAAAAGACAAATGATAAAACACCTAAATATTTGAAGAGATTTAAGGCTTCAACCTGGTTTCTGCTTGTAAATAAAATACAATATGATTTTATAAATATTTATCAGTCAAGAAACCTGATCTTCCAATAGAATGATAAAAACTTCTAATACAAGGCATTATTAATAGTTTGTATCTCACAGGTGAAACAAACATGGCACAGACAATCATCTCTAGGTTGCAGGTTCAATCCTGGCCAAGGGTAATGATAATACAGCTTAACACCTGTACCTCATGGTTAATGGAATGAAAACAGTTTACCACTGTAGATTGAATAAAGGGTTCAGTTCGAAGTTTGACATGAAAGTTTCTGAATTCAACAAGAAACACCCGAGGAAGGCCAGAGGGTACATCAGCTGAAATGTTGTGTATATAACAATAAAGATGAAGACAATTGTCAAAATAATTCAAACAATACAAATTATCAACCTCATCTCATAAATTCAGAGAAATAGAGATGTCCATAAGTTTTTCTATGAAACTTTGACAAGAAATCCTATCACTAGGAGGAAATGTTGCCCAACTATCTGACATAGTTACATCCTCATCAACAACAACTAAGTCCTCAGTAGCTGTATCTTCTGGAGATTCCTTAGCAGTAATTTCTTTATTTAAGAGTCTGGCACTGAATCATTTCCCTGTCATCTCTGGTTTGATACTGGTGTGCTGCCTCTTGATCTTATGTTCAACCTTGTTCCTTCTTCCATTGTCCTTGCATTTCTAGAAAGTGTTCTGATGTCGGTTCTGTTATCTCTGTAGGGTTCAGGAAGACAGATGTAGAGTGCCCTTTTAATGTTTGTCTCCAGCTTCTCAGAGGTTGGCTGGATTTTTCACATCCTCTAACTGAATTCGAAATGTTAGTGGGCCATTTTGCTCCTGTGAAATCCCAAACAGACATTTTGGCCTCCCTTGAAAATTCACCACACTGATGGCATCTCCAATATTGAACATCTTTTCAAATCGTTTTTATCTGTTGATCGGAGATGTCAGCCCATTAATAACATTATCAGTGATTGACCCATTATGGATTGCAGAAATTGATGGTATTTACACAAAGTAATCAAGTTTCCAAACGCCTGGAACTTTTTAAAGCCTGCTCTTAATAGTTTGCACTGCGTGCTCAGCAAGTCCATTCAATGAAGGATGATATAGGGAACATCTAACATATTTAATGGGCACAGAACATGGAAAATTCCAAACTAGTAAAACTAGTATGGACTAATAAAACTACATATGGACATGTGTGGCAAATGTGCATCAAAACATCCTCTCCATTTCTGAAGAAGATGGTGATGACACGACATGTACATATATATATTTACTGTGGACATCCACAATAACCAAAATCCACTTGCCATTGATCAAGCCTGTATAATCCATGTGCACTCGGTACCATGGCCTTCCTGGCCATTCCCATTCCCATGCACTAGCCTGAGGCATATTTGCACTATCTTGGCACATTATACAATTCCTCACACAGAGTTCAATATTCGCATCTAGCCTAGGTGACCAGATGTGATAATGAACACCCGTGAAATTCATGTATGGCCCTTATGCAATTCTTACATTAAAGTATCTTGACACTTTATCGGTATAACCACCCGGGATCCCCATAAAGCACAACCCAGTTGTATTGATAACTCATCCTTCCTGGTCATATATGGTTAAAAGTCAGGAGATCCCGTGCTAGGCGATCCCTGTAGGATCTATTTGCACACTTGCGATAATACGGGATCTCTTGATGTGTTTTGACATGACAGGGGTTAAGGCTAAATCAGAAAGGTATCCGATAGACCATCTGTGTTGGAAATTTTTTACCCTGGTTTTTACACAAGCTGATAGTGGTAACTTGCTAGAACCAATGCCCAACGTTGCACTCTCGCACTTCCTGTTGGTGATATTGCATGGTCCTCTTTAAAAATCCCAAGCAGGGACTTATGATCTGTGATGATAGTAACTTCCCAACCATAAATATATTTATGTAATTTGGAATCTCACAAAATGACTGATACCTCCTCCCGTTCTATCTATGCGTAATTCTGTTCTGCCCTTGATAATGTTCTGGAGGCAAAATAAATAATTTTTTTTCACTTCCGTCTGCTATCATGTATGATAAGTCTGCATCCACACCAACTAGGGATGCGCCCACAGTCATGATGTTCAGCATCATGATACACCAAAACATTAGTTGACATTAACAACCCTTTTGATTGCTCAAATACAAAGACTCCGGCTGGTCCCCATTTCCAGAGAACTCCTTTTTGTAATAATTTGTACAATGGGGCCAGAACAAAGCTCATATTGATTAAATATCAGTGATAGTAATTTACAAAAGTTAAAAAGCTAAACACTTCTGACACATTCTTTAAGATGGGTGCTTTATGAATTGCATTAACCTTATCTTCAGTTACTTCTGAATCAATCCTATGATCTAGGTATGAAATCGACAATTTTTGGAATTCATATTTATTGTTTTAAGGCGGCGTCCTGTAATCTCTTTAAGACTGCATGCAGGTTATTATTATGCTCTTCCATAGTTAGCCCCGAGATTAGGATGTCGTCGAGATAGGTGACCGTCTTTGGTATTCTTTGAATTAGTTGGACTATAATTCGTTGGAATATTCCTGGTGTAGAAGCAATACCAAAGCACAACCAAGCACAATTAAAAGTCAAAGAGACTAACGACAATACAAACTCATAAGGGTCTTTTCAAGTATACCACATGAAAAGACCCTTATGAGTGCTTATTGTAAACCTGTAAACAGGTGTCACTTAAAACCAGTCTCATAAAGTAATGACCACTTGAGACTTTAGAATATGGTAATCTATAATGGCACTTCACCGGAAGAACCCTATGTGCATGTGCAACAAAAATGACTGACTACCGACTCCCAACTGCCAAAAGAATATCTCAGCCATTTTTGAATTTAGGCAGTAACCGGGTCTAATTGCTCCTACTAGCCAGAGACATATCCCCTTACTACAGGCGACTATGACCCTGTCAATAAAACCATAAGAACGCACAACAGAATATCCAGCTACATTTAAACCTTTGCTACCCTATAATGGTGACACTGACGTACCGGATGCAACAAGAAACAAAGGAAAAATAAATTAACAGCAATAATTCTTTTCAACTCAACCACGTGCGCGAAATGAAATGTACATCAGAGAAAGATAGGAAGAAGACATTAACGGCCCCATTTTTCTTCAACTTAACCACGTGTGCGACTATATCCACTAAAACGGATGCCACCACGAGGCGTACTAAAAAAAAGGGACAAAATATGAATTTTTAACATACCGTAGAGTTTGCTGACAAAAAAAACAAATGAACTAACCACAAAAAAGAAAAAGAAAACAAAAGACATGAGTAAATAACTGTTTGTTTTTTTTTCACATTGAGCCACAAAAAAAATGAATGAACTCAGAGAGACACTGAATTACCACTCTATAACCCTCTACCCATGCACCTTCTTACATTCCCCTCACCCGACATAAAAAAAATGAACCCACAACAATTTGACCTAATTCCGTTCATAGCAGGGAATATACTTTTGCTGTCTAAAAAGACACCTTTAAATTATTAGCTTATATACGGAGCAAAGTCAACCTAGCAGATCTTATCAAAGAGATCAGATTTCCTTATAATAGTCCATACCTTTCATATGTGTATATTGGCATTACTTTCACAAAAAACTAACAATTTTACGAATTAAAAACAAAATAAAAAGAATACACAAAATGTTCACTTCTTCCTCTTCTTCGTCGGCCAGTCAGACAAACCATTTAAAAGACGGTTGCTGAAAGTTGGTTTCGTCCGGGTAGCTAGGAAATGGAAAGTTAACTCTTATGGGTCGCTGCTACTACATTCATATTAGCCAGATTTCTCTGTTAGGGTCTCAGTCATAAAATAATGTCGGATTTCTAAGCTGATGTCCAATAATACAAAATTCACTTTCTTCTCTGAAGTAAGCTACAATTCTGTCAAATCGTGTTTACTAACTAATTATTCAAAGCCAAACGCATTTAAATTAAAGAAGTTTCCTTACTTCTTTCTTTTGCAAATAATGGACAATTCTGTCCTGCACAAGGAGATGGAATATCTCTATCATAAAATAATTAGTGACTTTGTAGGGGGTTATAGGTGGTGTTCAATAATATTAGGAATGACGAATAAAAAATATGACACAGTTTAAGTAGAAAACACGGAGAAATGATAAAACAAATGCATATAATTATAAAATAACAAATAAATTTATTCAGAGAATAAATTTGCAATAATCAACAAAATGTGAATGTACAAAAGAGATAGAATGTGTATATATGACGTGGAAAGGTTTTCTAAGAAATGTGTAATGTAAAATGTAAAAGTTCGTATGTTAAGTTTGGAAAAGTTCGTTTAGATGTGGACAGAAATGAGAATCAAGTTTGTATATATGACCTGCTGAAACGGATTCTTGATGTAGGTAGAACGAAGTGGTAAGAATAATGGTAGTAGTAGTAATTGTGTTGAGGCAGTGGAATCGTTCGTTCGAACACCTATTTCTTGGTCGTTGTTCTATCTGGCAGCGAGACGGGATTCGTGTGTTTGTTTGTGGTCGTCGGATGTGTCTGGTTTGAATGTGAGATGAAGTCTGTGTGTCTTTGTTGATTTCTCCCCCGTCTTTTATAATTAGAAGATGGGATCGAACAGTAATTATTTTTTGGCGCAAACGCACGGACGTAGTAGTGAGCAATGCTAACCTAGCCAATCGATTTTGATTTTTGTGTAAACATTTGTTTTAATCACTTTTCCTTAAATTTAGGAAAAGGATTTGTGTTCGTGTGTTTGCTTTAATCACTTTTCCTTAAGTTTGAGAAAAGGATTGTGTTGTATGATTGTTTTAATTTCTTTTCCTTAAGTTTGGGAAAAGAAATGTGTACGTGTATTTATTTTAGAATATAGCATTGTATTCTATAACTTCTATGCCGTTTTCAAAATACAAATCACAAAATAATGCTTTTTCCTCTGGATGTAGCCAACGTACTCGGTCAAAAAAGAATATTGTTTTTTATACCGACTTCTAAATAATAAAATTCACAATGATTTTTCTTCTCCTCTGGAGAAAAAATAACTCATTCTGTGAGCTAAAATTTAATATTTAGGTTCTCCAAATATACAAAAAAGAAATTTAGGGATAAACTATCCCTAGTTCTACTAATTCTCGTCTTATCCCTATGCACAAAAATTACGCCGACTACTCTATGTCGGCGGAGAGAGAACAACCCGAACTGCTTTTAACCCGGTTAGTTTCTCATCTGAGGAATTTAGCATACAAATTTTCGAATGAAAGAGCCAGCCTCGTTCTCATAAACCAAAAACTTCCACCAATCAGAGACCGACTCAAGAGAATTCCAGAATTCTATGGAAGTTGATAAAAAAAGATAAAACCTTTACAAAAAATAAATTCGTAATTCTTCCCCAAAGCAACGCCATTTACAATAATTAAAATAAACATTGAAATGCTTTCAACATATATTTCAAGTTAAAAAAATTCTCAAACTCTGTTTGAGTGCTATGTGCGATATTATTTGCTATAACAATAATCAATAGAACAGTTTGTAGTGTCAAAGTTGTCATGATCTAGTATAAAATCATTTAAGTACTTGGGTTTATTGATTTTTTATTTTCTAGTTCTTCAGCATTTTCATTTTCTGGTCGCATTATTTGTTTTATCAGGTAGTCAAAAGAATTGTTTTTGTCTATATCAGAGTGTTGGGATTTGTGAAAAAGGACACATCTTATTCCTTTGGTTCTTTTCTATCTGAAAAGTAAATAAGATGCGATGGACTTCCAACATCCAAAAAATTTCTTTGTTCACTCCTTGGATTTAATTTAGTTTTATTTTGGATATAAGCTATGTCCAATTCAGAAAGACACTCTCTCACTTAACTCCATACATAGAAATAAACGTATTTTACTGATCCAACACAGAGATAAAATGGAGTTCGTTTGTTTTAAACAAGATAGAGACATCTCAACTGGGTGATAAGCTTCTGAAATTAGTAGACCAGTTCACAGTAATAATAGTAATATCTAACCTACAGAAAGCAATGTCAATATACACATAGAAAAGGTATGGACTATTATAAGGAAATTTGATCTCTTTGTTAAGATGAAGTTAGAATTCTTCCAAGTGGTGCTTGGACTCTAACAAAACACAAGAAAATGCTAGATGGGAACTACACAAGGCTGCTGCATGCAGTCTTGAACAAATCCTGGAAGCAGCACCCCACAAAAAACAGCTGTACGACCACTTACCTCCTATCACAGAAACCATCAGGAGGCACATGGTATAATGGTTATCATTACAGGATATGGATGGTGAGACAAATCCAAATCCTGGACGATGCAGTAGGGCAGACTGGTCTCTTTAACCTTGGTTAAGTAACCAGTCTAGGAGAAGGAAAACTCTGAATTCAAACTGTTAAACTCCACTTAAGAAATTGACATTGTCAAAGTAAGACAAACAAGATATGTCGGACACTGCTGGAGAAGTAAGGACAAACTCATAAGTGATGTTCTCCTGTGAACACCTATTCATGGACACACCAATGTAGGCCGACCAGTAAAAACCTACATCAATCAACTGTGTGGATATTGGATGCTGTGAGGAAGATTTTCTAGGAGTGATAGGGATGGGTATGGGAGAGAGGATCATAGGAATCCATGCTGTCAGTGCAACCTGATGATGATGATGATATTTTATTCTTTTAGAATCTCAAAGAAAAAATAGGAACCTCTTCTTTGTAGAAAAATAATGGCACAGAAAATGGTCACAAATATATCAACTGGACCAATTCATTTCAACAACACTAATTGTACATCTGATGAAGACTGAAAAAATGGTTGAAATGTTGTGTAAAGAACATCAATAGAACAAAGAAAAGGTTCAATTGTTTGACAAATAATTGTAGTTGTCAGGGTTTATCTTATGAAGATAAACTTTCAACTAAAAGAGAACACCTAAGTTTTTCCCTTTTTACCCATTTTATTATATGATGATAAACCTAAATTATAATGTAACAAAAATGGTTAATATCATAAAGTTATTACTTAATCATTTATAAAAGTAGCATTACTGATTTAAAATCTCTCAATATAATATTTTTTATTTCTTTCAAGGTTATAATATGTTTTATATAATTATTCAATAATAATGTTTTTCGTTTTTTTCCTTTCTCCTTAGATAATAGTCTTTATTGCTGAGTGCAGCTGTACTCAATCCATTCATTTATTTATAACATTTAAGATGCATAATGCCCATTTTATAAGGAAGCTATGCCACAAATTGAAAAGTAAGTTTTCCAATTATTTGTTGCTTGTCTGTTCACATGTCAATGTATCTACACAGCCAGTACATTTTGGTAGGATATGTATCAAGCTAAAAAGAAAACCGTTTATATAAAAAGCATTCATTTGGAACTAAAAATATATTCATTTAATAATCATAGGTAAAAGACAAAGCTTTATGAATTTTGTATATAATCAAGTTAGTTTGAATTTACTTTTTTTCTGTGAAAAATTGCATATATTCATTGTTTTCTGAAATTATTAAATACAGAAGAAATAATAGTTGATATACTGTAAACATATTTTTTCAAATAGTAAATACAGTGGAGGTAAACAAATATTCATACACATACAATTTTTTTCATTAAAATGGGTAAATGGAATTTATTTCAATAGAATAATTCTTTTGTTTTCTATACATATTTAGTTATTATACATCTGTATACAGTTAATTATATGAAAAGCATGTTTATTCATTTGTTGGAAATACAATAAATTAAAAATTTGTATGTGTACAAATATTTGTATCCCCCACATGTATATCACATGGGACAAAAACAAATTTAGTATAATGTGTAACATCATCAATATCTGTGCTTAACTCTCTTATTTTATTTTTATACATACAATGTCTATATGAATATGAGCTTAGTACAATCTTTTGTGTGTAATGTGTTATTGATTTTTTTTTTTTTAAATAAATTATTGACTGACTTTACTTTGGTATGATTGTTTTGTTTGTCAATTTAATCAAAACTCACTGTTGGCATTGTTCAAGGTGCAAGACAAAATTAGTAATCTGGAACAAGATTATGGGAATAAACAGTGACAATTTTTCTTATCTAAAACAACTGGCATTGTAAAAAGAACACAAAAATTGTTCAACATATTTACTTGATATGAATGAAACTTTCAATTATCATTTTCTAAAATCAGCATCTTCAAACAGAAACAAATTTTCTTGCAAGCAACCATTTTCTTCTCTTCAACAATATAGAGAAGAAAAAATATTATATTTTTCAAATTGATTTTTAATATTTAATATAAAAATGTAAATTTTTTTTTATATAACAATTTGCTAGTTTATTTTATTTCTTTCCCCTTTCATGTGTTTACATGGATTCCACAACTTGTGCAGTTGTTGATCATCTTAGATTTTCCATGTCACTAGTGAAGATGTTACTCGTAAAGATAATGTTTGTGGTCTGCACAACCCCTCTAACATTTTAATCTCATATTTCATGCAGGTTTCCTCATTTCTTCTAATGATATCACTAACTACATTGATGATAAAGATTATAACAACAACAACAACAAAAATAAATGTTTATGAAACTTTATGCAAAATTTAATCAATGTCCACTAAGTGAACTTTGGCTTCGTCATGAAATTAATATTTTTATATCTTCTTAATATTATCTTATGAAAATAGCAAATTCAGAATGATGGGTTTCTCCTACAAAAAAACTTAAGTAAAAGAGAATGAAAAGTTATTATCATCACAGAGACATATATATAGCTTCCAAAAATTAAACATGTCTGCAAGCATCATCATACATTTTTTAAAAATCCAAGAGAATTTAAGCAGACAATGGTTTTTCACTCAACAAATGGACATGTCATTTCACTAGTAAATTTTTCATCCCTTTTTTGTGGATTGTCAAACACTTTGAGAACTTTTTTAAAAACTTTCTAAAAACAATATAATATATATATATATATATATATATATATATATATATATATGTGTGTGTGTTTGTGATGTACTTTTGGTGCTAGCTCTTGCACAATTATGAAACTTTTATTTGTTTTATTAATTTAAAAAATACGAATTATGTTTTATCACATGCATCTTCCATAGGTAAATGTATATGCTTGTTTAAAATATATTTAAGGGTTTGAATGAGAGTATACATTTTTCAGCAAATTTTCATTAATTTCAATTGAATTCTAATTGAATATATTACAAAATTTTAAAAAAATTAACATAATTATCTATATATTTATTATTTTATTTATTTTTGAGGCAGTATTACATTTAAAATTCTTTTAAATAATAACTGTGTTCATTTGCATATTTCAGATCTATCAGATCTTTTTTTTAAATCTCCATCTGTACAAATACCACAGTCTGATCCAAGGCAGAAATGACAATGAGTGACACTTTGATCCATGGCAGAAGTGGCAATGAGTAACACTTTTGGCAGAAGTGGACTTTCATCCGTGGCAGAAGTGACAATGAGTATTTGATCATGGAAGTGGAAGTGACAATGAGTAACACTTTGATCATGGGAAGTGGCAATGAGTACACTTTGATCATCAAAGTGACAGAAGTGACAATGAGTAACACTTTGATCATGGGCACAAAGTGACAATGAGTAACACTTTGATCATGGGCCACAATGAGGCAAAGTGACAGTAACACTTTGATCATGGCCAAAGGGACAATGAGTAACACTTTGATCATTGGGCCAAAGTGACAATGAGTAACACTTTGATCCATGCAGAAGTGGCAATGAGTAACACTTTCATCCGTGGCAGAAGTGACAATGAGTAACACTTTGATCATGGGCCAAAGTGGCAATGAGTAACACTTTGATCATCAAAGTGACAATGGAGTAACACTTTGATCCATGGGCCAAAGTGACAATGAGTAACACTTTGATCATGGGCCAAAGTGACAATGAGTAAACACTTTGATCCATGGGCCAAAGTGGCAATGAGTAACACTTTGATCATGGGCCAAAGTGACAATGAGTAACAGTTTGATCATGGGCAAAGTGGCAATGAGTAACACTTTGATCATGGGCCAAAGGGACAATGAGTAACACTTTGATCATGGGCCAAAGTGGCAATGAGTAAAACTTTGATCCATGGCAGAAGTGGCAATGAGTAACACTTTCATCCGTGGCAGAAGTGACAATGAGTAACACTTTGATCATGGGCCAAAGTGACAATGAGTAACACTTTGATCCATGCAGAAGTGACAATGAGTAACACTTTGATCATGGCCCAATGAGTAACAGAGTAACACTTTGATCATGGGCCAAGTGGCAATGAGTAACACTTTGATCATGGCCAAAGTGACAATGAGTAACACTTTGATCATGGGCCAAAGTGACAATGAGTAACACTTTGATCATGGGCCAAAGTGGCAATGAGTAACACTTTGATCATGGGCCAAAGTGACAATGAGTAACACTTTGATCATGGGCCAAAGTGACAATGAGTAACATTGATCATGGGCCAAAGTGACAATGAGTAACACTTTGATCATGGGCCAAAGTGACAATGAGTAACACTTTGATCATGGGCCAAAGTGACAATGAGTAACACTTTGATCATGGGCCAAAGTGACAATGAGTCACTTTGATCATGGGCCAAAGTGCAATGAGTAACACTTTGATCATGGGCCAAAGTGACAATGAGTACACTTTGATCACACTTTGATCATGGGCCAAAGTGCAATGAGTAACACTTTGATCATGGGCCAAAGTGACAATGAGTAACACTTTGATCATGGGCCAAAGTGACAATGAGTAACACTTGATCATGGCCAAAGTGCAATGAGTAACACTTTGATCATGGGCCAAAGTGACAATGAGTAACACTTTGATCATGGGCCAAAGTGACAATGAGTAACACTTTGATCATGGGCAAAGTGACAATGAGTACACTTTGATCATGGCAAAGTGACAATGAGTAACACTTTGATCATGGGCCAAAGTGGCAATGAGTAACACTTTGATCATGGGCCAAAGTGACAATGAGTAACACTTTGATCATGAGCCAAAGTGACAATGAGTAACACTTTGATCATGGGCCAAAGTGGCAATGAGTAAACTTTGATCCATGGCAGAAGTGGCAATGAGTAACACTTTCATCCGTGGCAGAAGTGACAATGAGTAACACTTTGATCATGGGCCAAAGTGGCAATGAGTAACACTTTGATCATGGGCCAAAGTGACAATGAGTAACACTTTGATCATGGGCCAAAGTGGCAATGAGTAACACTTTGATCATGGGCCAAAGTGACAATGAGTAACACTTTGATCATGGGCCAAAGTGACAATGAGTAACACTTTGATCATGGGCCAAAGTGACAATGAGTAACACTTTGATCATGGGCCACAATGAGTAACACTTTGATCAAATGAGTAACACTTTGATCATGTGCAATGAGTAACACTTTGATCATTGACAATGAGTAACACTTTGATCATGGGCCAAAGTGACAATGAGTAACACTTTGATCATGGCCAAAGTGGCAATGAGTAACACTTTGATCATGGGCCAAAGGACAATGAGTAACACTTTGATCATGGGCCACAATGAGTAACACTTGATCATGGGCCAAAGTGACAATGAGTAACACTTTGATCATGGGCCAAAGTGGCAATGAGTAACACTTTGATCATGGGCCAAAGTGACAATGAGTAACACTTTGATCATGGGCCAAAGTGGCAATGAGTAACACTTTGATCATGGGCCAAAAGTGGCAAATGAGTAACACTTTGATCATGGGCCAAAGTGACAATGAGTAACACTTTGATCATGGGCCAAAGTGACAATGAGTAACACTTTGATCATGGGCCAAAATGGCAATGAGTAACACTTTGATCATGGGCCAAAGTGACAATGAGTAACACTTTGATCATGGGCCAAAGCAATGAGTAACACAATGAGTAACACTTTGATCACAAAGTGACAATTTGATCATGGGCCAAAAAGTAACACTTTGATCATGGCAATGAGTAACACTTTGATCATGGGCAAAGTGCAATGAGTAACACTTTGATCATGGGCCAAAGTGGCAATGAGTAACACTTTGATCATGGGCCAAAGTGACAATGAGTAACACTTTGATCATGGCCAAAGTGACAATGAGTAACACTTTGATCATGGGCCAAAGTGACAATGAGTAACACTTTGATCATGGGCCAAAGTGGCAATGAGTAACACTTTGATCATGGGCCAAATGAGGATCCATGGCAGAAGTGGCAATGAGTAACACTTTCATCCGTGCAGAAGTGACAATGAGTAACACTTTGATCATGGGCCAAAGTGGCAATGAGTAACACTTTGATCATGGGCCAAAGTGAATGAGTAACACTTTGATCATGGGCCAAAGTGGCAATGAGTAACACTTTGATCATGGGCCAAAGTGACAATGAGTAACACTTTGATCATGGCCAAAGTGGCAATGTGTAACACTTTGATCATGGGCCAAAGTGACAATGAGTAACACTTTGATTGGGCCAAAGTGACAATGAGTAACACTTTGATCATGGGCCAAAGTGACAATGAGTAACACTTTTATCATGGGCCAAAGTGGCAATGAGTAACACTTTGATCATGGGCCAAAGTGACAATGAGTAACACTTTGATCATGAGCCAAAGTGACAATGAGTAACACTTTGATCATGGGCCAAAGTGACAATGAGTAACACTTTGATCCATGGCAGAAGTGGCAATGAGTAACACTTTGATCCATGGCAGAAGTGGCAATGAGTAACAATTTGATCCTAAGCAGAAGTGGGAATGAGTAACACTTTGATCCGTGGCAGAAGTGACAATGAGTAACACTTTGATCCGTGGCAGAAGTGGCAATGAGTAACAATTTGATCCATGGCAGAAGTGGCAATGAGTAACACTTTGATCCATGTCAGAAATGACAATGAGTGACACTTTCATCCGTGGCAGAAGTGGCAATGAGTAACACTTTGATCCTAAGCAGAAGTGACAATGAGTAACACTTTGATCATGGGCCAAAGTGGCAATGAGTAACACTTTGATCATGGGCCAAAGTGACAATGAGTAACACTTTGATCCGTGGCAGAAGTGACAATGAGTAACACTTTGATCCATGGCAGAAGTGGCAATGAGTAACACTTTGATCCATGGCAGAAGTGGCAATGAGTAACACTTTGATCCGTGGCAGAAATGACAATGAGTGACACTTTGATCCGTTGCAGAAGTGACAATGAGTAACAGTTTGATCATTGCACTTTGATCCTAAGCAGAAGTGGCAATGAGTAACACCTTTGCAGAAGTGGCAATGAGTAACACTTTGATCCGTGGCAGAAGTGGCAATGAGTAATACTTTGACATCCGTGGCAGAAGTGGCAATGAGTAAGACTTTGATCCGTGGCAGAAGTGGCAATGAGTTTTGATCTGTGGCAGAAGTGGCAATGAGTAACACTTTCATCTGTGGCAGAAGTGGCAATGAGTAACACTTTGATCCTAAGCAGAAGTGGCAATGAGTAACACTTTGATCTGTGGCAGAAGTGGCAATGAGTAATACTTTGATCCATGGTAGAAGTGGCAATGAGTAACACTTTGATCCATGGCAGAAGTGGCAATGAGTGACACTTTCATCCGTGGCAGAAGTGGCAATGAGTAACACTTTGATCCGTGGTAGAAGTGGCAATGAGTAACACTTTGATCCGTTGCAGAAGTGGCAATGAGTAACACTTTGATCCGTGGCAGAAGTGGCAATGAGTAATACTTTGATCCGTGGCAGAAGTTGCAATGAGTAACACTTTGATCCGTGGCAGAAGTGGCAATGAGTAACACTTTGATCCGTGGCAGAAGTGGCAATGAGTAACACTTTGATCCGTGGCAGAAGTGGCAATGAGTAACACTTTGATCCGTGGTAGAAGTGGCAATGAGTAACACTTTGATCCTAAGCAGAAGTGACAATGAGTAACACTTTGATCCATGGCAGAAGTGGCAATGAGTAATACTTTGATCCATGGTAGAAGTGGCAATGAGTAACACTTTGATCTGTGGCAGAAGTGGCAATGAGTAACACTTTGATCTGTGGCAGAAGTGACAATGAGTAACACTTTGATCCTAAGCGGAAGTGGCAATGAGTAACACTTTGATCCGTGGTAGAAGTGGCAATGAGTAACACTTTGATCCATGGCAGAAGTGGCAATGAGTAACACTTTCATCTGTGGCAGAAGTGGCAATGAGTAACACTTTGATCCTAAGCAGAAGTGGCAATGAGTAACATTTTGATCCGTTGCAGAAGTGGCAATGAGTAACACTTTGATCCGTGGTAGAAGTGGCAATGAGTAACACTTTGATCCATGGCAGAAGTGGCAATGAGTAACACTTTGATCCTAAGCAGAAGTGGCAATGAGTATCACTTTGATCCTAAGCAGAAGTGGCAATGAGTAACACTTTGATCCGTGGTAGAAGTGGCAATGAGTAACACTTTGATCCATGGAAGAAGTGGCAATGAGTAACACTTTGAATGAGTAACACTTTGATCCATGGCAGAAGTGGCAATGAGTAACACTTTGATGGCAGAAGTGGCAAGGAGTAACACTTTGATCCTAAGCAGAAGTGGCAATGAGTAACACTTTGATCCATGGCAGAAGTGGCAATGAGTAACACTTTGATCCTAAGCAGAAGTGGCAATGAGTAACACTTTGATCCTAAGCAGAAGTGGCAATGAGTAACACTTTGATCCCAGGCAGAAGTTGCAATGTGTATATGAATAATCCTATTATCTTTATGGTGATTATACTATTTATAATTAAAAAGTATAGTTTAAAAAGTAGCTGTTTTTATTCCAGCTAATAATTAAAAACCTTTAATATCCCACATAAGAATAGTTTTTGATATTTCACTAAAAATAGAATTTTAAAATTTTATTATTATTTTATTTATTATAAATTTTATTTCATTTTTTTTTTGTATTAGTTAGATTACTAAATCAATAATACTAGTATTAATTATGCCAACATTTTTCACTTTTTCAACATTCAGGAGCTTTGTCTAATTTGGGATGCATTCATATATTTGCATATAATAATAACCAAATTACCAAAGTAGTTATTTCATACATTTTTTATGCCAGTATCTTCATCTTGGTGTTTTTAACACAAGGTTTTATTCAAAATGTTATGTTACATCTAATAGGCCAAAACATATGTAGATCAGATTATATAGACTAGTTTTTTTTTTTGTGTGTGTGGGGGTGTATTTTCTGATTTCACAATTTGTTTGTCATTAAATTTAAAACATTGTTTTAGTTAATTCATCATGATATAAGATTACTCAAAATTTACTAAAGGAACTAATACCTGTTTTTTATGAATCTTCTACTTCTCCTGAACTACTGGTAAAATAACTAAACAGTTTTTAATCTTGTAAAAGTCAATCCATCTAAGGTGTTTAATAATAGGTCAAGTTAAGGATCATTCCTTGCTGCTGGTACCATGTAACCAAGTGCAATTTTTGTGTTACTTGGAGAAGAGATAGGCACGAATATTTAACACCCAAGCCCTAACATTTATCATGAAGGAGAATTACTTTGCATGGTTCCGTGAACCATCCATCCTGTGTTGTATAGGTGTATAAAAAATTGCAAAATTGAATATTTTCCTAAGATTTGGATGACATTCAATTTTCAGCAAGTATGTTTTTAATTTTTCATGACTTAAAATTAAGTTTTATTTAGACTAGAAATATTTTTACTTAATAATAAATAAATTGAATTCTAAATAAGTTACAAATTAAAATTGAAAGCAGTTAAAGAAAAGTATTGTTAATAAGGTATAACAGATTTTTTTAGATATTTAAAAAATATATTTATTTATATATTATTTAAATATTTTTTCATAAATTTAGCGAACTACAAATCTTAAAATAGCAATATGCAAAGGTAAATCAATAAGTCTATATGCTAACACTGCATTGAGCTGAATTTTTATCTGAAATTTACTGTTAAAATAAATGCTTTTTATCATTACTGATGTACACATATAGTTCAACAAGGTTAAGAAAAAAACTCTCCTTAAATTACTATTTTAAAATTCTTATTTCTATAAATTTAAAATCACACACCCACACACCCACACACAAATATATATATACACTCACACACCAAGTATATCTAAAAGCAGAATGTACTATGCAGTTGAGGCTACAGAATAAGAAACTGATCAAAAATAATTCTAAGATAAAAAAAAATGAATTTTTTAAAAATACAATAAAATTAAAATTATCAATCAATATATTTGTTGAATAATTAAATCTGGCTAAGATGCTAGTTCCAAAGTTAATTGGTGGTTCATGCTCACAAAACTCCAGTTTCTTAAAAAAAAAAGAAATACCGACTACACCAAAAAAATCAAAATCAAAAGCAGGTGAACTTTCCTTGATAAAAATCCATAGCTATAACAATACTTGCTCACTGTGATCATTCAGCTCTTGATGAGGCTTTGCTTGTTTGAAAAAGAAGTCAATTTTAATGAGACTGCCAATGCTGCAACTATCAATGCCTTGATTGTAATATATTTAGTTTCATGATGATTTATTCAGAATATGAAAACTCATCCATATATAACTATATAGGCTTAAAATAGATACAGTAGCACAATTGGAAAGTAACCCTTCCTTAAACCCACACATATGATAAAATCCTGCTCAACAGCAACTATCCAACACAAACCAAATTCATCTCTTGAGAATTTGCTGTGGCTAATACCCAACTCACCAGACATGTAGAAACTAACTAAAACATGAAACATTCCCTGTATTAACCAATTCTAAATATACTGAAAGCTATCTTGAATACCAAAGTTAAACAAAGTTCTGTCTGATCAGCATAAAATAAAATAAACAAAAGTAGTCAATCCATTTTTTATAAAATGCATAAATTATGGTATAAATCTCTTGAACAGTTTTCATACCTAAAACGAAACAAGACAACTATCATTGAGTATAAACTACTGAGAAAATTGTCCAGGTTAAAAGTCTGGTATGGGTAACCCAAAACCAAACATTTTTAGACCTCATTTTTTCAATGCAGGTATCATTGGGGAACAAGAAAAATTTTGGCAAATAAAGAAAAATGTTTACTTGGCCACATATTCTAATCACTTTTAAAGTTTAACATTTTTTAGGTATTCACAAATTAAAGAATAATGCTACCACAATTAATTTTTAGTCTCTAAATTATACTTAATAATTAATAATATGAAAATTTTTTTTTCAAATGTTGAATTTGAAACTATTTTCAAATACTATTATATGATTATTACTTGAAAAATATTTAGAATTTTTAACTTTTGATTTTAAGAGTATACCTTTTTTCATATCTCAAGATTTATTTTACCATAATTCTATTTTGATAGGATAAAATTATAAAACATTGTAATTTAATTTTTTTATTGGAATAGAAATTATATTTCTTGCTAAGTAAAGATTACAAAAGAGCCACTAAAGGTTTATTTTAACAATGCAGTTAATTCATTTTGGAAAAGACTAAGTATCAAATGTTTTTGGTGCATTTAAGTCTGATGAAGACAAATACCAGAAAAAAATGCACTTCATAATGTAAAATGCCCTTTTTTACAGTTTTATTATATAATTAAGTCTATATCTTATATCTTTAAGAATTAATTATAAACTACAATTAAGAAAAATTAAAATTCATTATTTAAAAGTCATGTATGTTATTTTTCTTGGGGTGGTTTTGTGAAGAATTTATTTTTGTTGTTAGTTCATAGCTGGCCTTCAAGCTGGATTAAAGTGTAATGTCTGTTCCCTTCCATAAGTTCTAGTCTTTGGATTATGTATGGCTAAATTTGAAGAGAGTGATTCCAAATCTGATGCAGCACCTTCCCCAATAAACAAAATGGATAGGATCAAAGTTGTTGCAAGGGCTGCAGCAATATTTAGCTTGGGACTAATCATTAAACTGACCATATGTTGCATATCACACCCAAGGGGATGCAGATTAAAAAAGTTCTTCCTAACTAATTAAAACATTTCAATACTTTCAATTTATTTGAAGTATGCTTTTATTATTTATTTGTCTTTTGACTTTTGTGTACATATAAGTAGAGTGATCTGCCTTTGTCAGAATAAGTAGAAATAAAGAGTCAGAAAGTGGCCTACATTCCAACGCTGTAGTCGATTTGCCGTATTAGTTGGTATACCTTTTTTAGAACCAAATATTGTTAACAGCGGTTTGTGGTCTGTTTGTAGAGTAAATTCCCTTCCATATAGGAATCTGTGAAATTTTTTACAGCGTAAATTATCGCTAAACTTTTTTTTTCTATTTGGCTGTAACTTCATTCCGTGGGCAGCAATGTTCTTGAGGCATGTGCTATTGGCTTCGTGGATCTGTCTTTGTATTTATGCAGTAATATGGTACCCAGGCCGTTTTCGCTAGCATCTTGAGCCAAAATGATTTTTTTCTTCGGATTGAAATGCACTAATAACAGGTCCGCCAATAACCAGTCTTTTAGATTTTGAAAAGTGCGTTCACACTCTTTTGACCATATCCACTTTGTGCCCTTTTTAATAAATTATTTAACGGAGTTCTCATATCATGCATTTTTTAGATATAGCTGCTATAGTAACTTACTAATCCCAAGAACACCTGGAGTTTAGCTACACTATCTGGTGCTGGCATATTTCTTATAGCCTCAGATCTTTCCTGGTCTGGCTTTCTACCATTACTATCAATTATCTGCCCTAAATATTTTATCTTCTTTAGGAAGAATTCGCATTTTTCAGCACCCAACTTGAAACCATATTCCTCTATTCTTTTAAATACCGCTTTAATATGCTCTTTATGTTGGACTTCGTTTTCACTTTTAATTAAAATATCATCTAAGTATGCAATTGCATATTACATATCAGCTAACATTGTGTCCATTATTTGCTGAAATAAGCTTGGTGCTACCTTCAGTCCAAAAGGAAGCCAATTTAATTTTAAAATTCTTCATGGGTGTTTATTGTCAGGTACTTTGAACATTCTTCACTGACTTTAACCTGAAGATAAGTCTCAGATTAGTCCAACTTTGAAAACACTCTACCTCCGTTTAATTTAGTGAATATGTCTTCAGCTGACAGTAGAGGGTATGTATGGTCCTTCAGACAATCATTCAAGCCAGTCGAAAAATCAGCACATACTCTTATTTTTTGATTTTTTAAAATTTTTTATATAAACTGCTGGCGAAGCCCAATCCGAGTAATCGACTTTTGAAATTACACCGATTTTCTGCAATCTGTCTAGTTCTTCATTTATGGTGTCTAGTGTCGAAAATGGTACTTTTCTATTTTTTCTAAATACCGGCTTCGCATTTTCCTTTAATTCTAAATTGACTTCTGTTTTTGTGCACAGACCTAATCCTTCTGAAAAAACGCGTGGAAATTCGTTTTTCAAATCATCAATAAATCTTTCTATTTTATTCGGCTTGTTCACTATAACATCAACTTTGTTACAGAAATAATTTATTGGTAATTCCCATAAATTAAACAAAACCATCCAGTCTGTGCCAAAAAGATTCATTGAACCAGGGAGTACATATACTTTCGATTCGTGCATTTTTCCCATGAACGAAACATCACATTTTAATTCACCTTTGAATTTAAGTCTCTTACCAGAGACACCTTCACAATTTTATTTGTTCTACGTAACTCTGGACAACCGATTTTTTTTTCCATGTTTGCTCACTTATCACTGAGATATCACTACCAGAATCGAGTAATAGTTTTATAATCTGTCCATTTATTTTTACATTTATGTATTTGCGTCTATGGCCCTCCTGAATACTCTTTTTAGTCAAAACTACATTCACATTCATTTTGAAGTCTCTTTTTGTCCCTTTTTTCTGTTTTAGCATACAGTGGGAACTTCTATGACCTATACGCCCACAATTAAAACATATTTTATCCTTAAAGAAACAATATTTCTTTAAATGTTTTCCTCCACACGCACTGCATATACATTTTTGTTCTTTATTTCTAATCCACTTCTGTTGTCTTACAGTTTGTACTCGTGAAATGCACTTCTCCTCAATCCGAGTATTATCCTTTTTTATATTTATTAGTCGTTGTTATTCCTCAGTCACTTTTTGTTGCGTAATATTCGGGTCCTGTTCCATGATAGTCAGGATTCTTGATCTAATTTCTTTGTCTTTCGGTGTTATTAGCCCTTGGACAAAAATTAGACACTTGAACATATCGCTTGATAATTCTTTTAACTTAAACGCCTCGCACTGCGTGTTAACCATACCCGCATAAGTGACAAAATCATTGTCTTCTTGATTTACATTATTTAGCATTTATACCGTGTATGAAAAATGCTATCTCTTTTATCAAAAATGTTTGATAAAATTTCTATAGTTTTGCTAAATGTCATTTCTTCTGGCTTTTTGGGGAGAATTGAATTTGCATATTTCGTATTTTCTTCGGTTCCTAATTTCTGCAATAATAGCGTGATTTTTTCCTCATCAGTCCAATGCTGGCACCTTTTCATAAATATTGCTTCATATCTATGGAAGTACGCTGGGAACGTTGACCCCATATCAGGCTCGTATTTAAATTCAGATAGTGAATTTTGTTGTATAAGCAAATGTAGATATCTCCCGATTCACTAATTCAGCATTCAATCCGCTCACACACCGCAATAATAAAAGATACATACACTCGCCAACAAAACAAACATAAGGCGGAGACCCCAAAATCGGAAGTGTCCTCTATCATAGCCTAAAACAGAATGACCATTTTAACACATATCTGCGCATGGGCTCCGATCGGGAGTTCCGCTTTGATAATCAATTCCTGACATTAAATAAAATAAAAAAATTGGTAAATAAAATTCGCATTTCATCCAATGAAAGCGATTCCCGGGTGAAATGAAAATAACTTCAATTGATCCAACTTTTGGTCGCGAATCTCTATAAATAAACAGCTTTGAAAGTCAACCGCTGTCAGAGGTTCAGGCGTCGAGCGAACACATCTCACCAACGAGGGCTATCACTGCGAAGGATACATCAAACGCGGCCGATCACACCCCCACCTATTTACCCAAACCTGACCTCACAGGCAGTCAACAAGCGAACATTTCTACATCATTCGACGATACCAAAAAAGATTACTACCAATACACAATATTCTACCTACATCACCACTCCACTACCACAGTCAAGCTGGACATTTACGGACTTAATATTCACCCACAACTATCACCAAAATTATCCTTTAATTCTCATTTCTATCTTTTCACCGTTCTCATGTTATTTTTCAATACAATTTTGAACTTAAAATCTGTGTTTTGTTCTTTTCCTCATCACCATACGCTTGCATGCTAATACAGTTTATTACAATTTGAAATACCTTCAGCCGAAAAAAATCTAGAATTTGGTTCTTTGGTCGACCTAGATAATATGCCTTCCAAAAGTGTTTTATTATTTTTTTCCTGTTGTTCGAATAGTTGTTGCATTACTTTTTGTTGCTGTTGCATGAATTGTTGTTGTTGTTGTTGCATGAATTGTAGCACCTTCGTTAATTCTGTAGTTCCATTCTAGTAACGTCTCAACAAGAAAATATTTTTTGCTCCAACTGTGTACACAATAAAGTTTTCAAAATCCAAACAAGAGGGGGAAACTTTTACTTTCTGTAAAATGTTCCTCGTTAAGAAAACAATTATTTACTTTTCGTAATTGTTAAACAAGTGTAACGTTCTTCGTTAGCAAGTGATATAAACAGTTACTTTACTTTTTGTAAGTCTTGGACAAAAGTCTAACTTGTTTTGTTAGTGAGTGTTGTCCACTGTATTTTTTTTTCGTTGTCGATTAATTCTTGGACGGACGTTGGTTCAACTTGTGATTTGTTCTGAATTCCTCGTCGCCACTGATATATCCGGGTTAAGGGATATATTATGAAGTTGGTATTTAGTATATTATCGCAGTAGTAGCTGGTACGTCGAATAGCAGCACGTCTTCCGAGCAGTCGTGGGGTAGTCTGGTGAGTAAGTTTAAGGCTGGTAGGCTTAGGCTTAGGCTTAGGCGCTTGTACTACCAGTATCGAATATTTATACATGACACTGTCCAATCAGATTATAGTATTTACATATTCATTACATCAATATATATATATATATATTTCATAAATATATATATATATATTTCATAAATATATATATATATATTTCATAAATATATATATATATATATATTTCATAAATATATATATATATATTTCATAAATATATATATAATCACAATAATGTAATTTATTTTTACTACATTTTAAACTTTTTCGGTCAAGTATGCTCAAATTTATTGTAAACATGACTGTCAACGCTAAGGCTATGTTTGCAAAGTGAATAAAATCTTTAAATATAAATACAGAGGATTTAAAAAAAAATTAGTCTTCTCTGAGAGAGAGAGAGAGAGAGAGAGAGAGAGAGAGAGAGAGAGAGAGAGAGAGAGAGAGAGAGAGAGGGGGGTTGCATTTTCCCTTTACATCAGTCATTGTCTGCTGGAAAGGGAACTTAAATTTCTCTCTCTCTCTCTCTCTCTCTCTCTCTCTCTCTCTCTCTCTCTCTCTCTCTCACACACACACACACACACACACACACACACACACACTTGACACACATAGAGTAGGTATACTAAATATATTGAGAGGGGGAGAAAGAAACAGGCAGGAAGTAAAGGGAAGGAATGGTGGATTTTTACTTAATTGCAAATTACGACTAATTAGAATCAAATGAAATGGAATTTTATTTCAAACATAATTTAATCTTTTAAGATTAAATGTAAATGTAATTAATATTTTGGGATGTTTTGTGTCATTAAACTAGATAGAAAAAAGCCTTTAGGAGCCAAAAGTTGATGTGCTCAACTTTAGTGTAATAACTAGAAAAAACGTGACCCGTTGAGCCACTCATTGAGTTCAAGTTGGATTATTGAAAAAATTCATAGGATAATATTATTTCGTCAATTAAAAATTTTCCAAAACTGTCCAAATAAGTTGGATTTTATTGAGAATAGACACAAAAATGAGGGTTGTACTTTTTTGCTACAGCTATACACTTAGCCGATCCAGTACAGAGAACTAGGTATATAAATAAACTTTTGTGTCAAATCTGTTGTTATTTTTAACATGATGTACATTCAAAATAAAAATATTTACAGGGTGTAATGGGCATGGCCGATCCACCCAATGTAAGCAGCAAAGAATCGTGCATGAGAGAACCGGATGGAACAAGACAAAATTTACATAAAGGGAGCTGAGCCATAATTTAAAAAAAAAACGGACGGTCGCTGACACTCGAGAGAGAGGAATGAAGCAAGTGACAGTGAGAGAGGTGGAATTCGGTGGACTACTGTTTTTTGGGTAAAGAAGAAAGGTCAGAGGGACGCGGTTACAGTGAGAGCAGTTTGCTGAACAAAAGGGATAACTGTTGTTAATTGAACAGACTCCAGTGGAGAAACTTCAGTAAAATAAGCATAATATAGGCACTGACAAAATGTCATCTTAAAATGTTCATTTTAAAAACGAATTAAAATTGATTATTCAAGGTCAAATTTTTGTCCAAGTCGAAAACTAGTAACATAAAACAGCAAAAACAAAAAAAAAGGAAAAATAATATTACACATGTAATTTATTTTAAATACATTTTAAACTATTTTTCAGTCAATTTTGCTCAAATATATTGTAAACATGGCTGCCAAAGATGACATAAAATCTGTATTTTACAAAATAAACTCCCCCCCCCCTCCCGATTTAAAAAAATTACCAAAAATCAGGGAATTATCCAATTTTAATGAATAATTGTTGAAAAGAGGGTGGGATGTAAATTTATTTTGTAAAATAAGGATTTTGCAGCAACTTTGACAGTGCCTAGCAAGTAGGTTTTTATATTTTACCAAAACCAGCTAAATAGCATCTTCCTAATTTTTTACTAACAATTATTGGATGTTTTTACCCCTCGAACCCAATAAATTTTAGGAATTAATAATTAAAGTAATTTAAAAAAAATCTATTTTAAAACATGATATTCACTTGTATTTTTTTTTTTTTTTACAACCAAGAAAACAATTTTAAGACACATTGTGTAGGAATCTTATTTACACTGTTCTTTTTTTCTTTTTTTTTTTTTTTAGAAATTAAACAATTATTTTATGTTTCTTCTACCTCAATAAATTTTGAGTAGATTTTTGAGCTTCGTAAATTGAAAGTTTAGTAAAAACAACATTCGAAATTCAAATATCAAAACAAACTGATCAGGAAGAAAGTTATTTTGCAAAGCAAATTAATTTTTAAAAATATAAAAATGACCGGAAAATTAATAAAACAAAACAAAACATTAATCTTCTCTGTTAACTTAAAGAGAGAAAGAAAGATTGGAGGTATGGGATGTAGATAGACCTTCTCTCTGGCTGCTGGTACTGGCTGCTTCTCTCTCTCACGCAAACTTCTCTCTCTTAACTCCCTAGATAGAACATATATTAGAGAGGTGGAAAAAAGACAGGGAGAAACTTAAGTGAGAGTTGGGTCAGTTTTTGACTTAATTGCAAATTACGACTAATTAGAACTAAATAAAATGGAATTTTTTTCAAACATAATTTAATCATAAATCTATGGAATACTTTCTGATGTGTTTTGTGTCATTAAACTAAATAGGAAAAAAACCTTACGGAACCAAAATTGATTCGCTCAGCTTTAGTATAATACTAGAAAAGATGTGACCCGTTGGGTCACCCATTGAGCTTGGGTTAGATTGTTAAAAAATCACAATAATTTATTTTTAATACATTTTAAACTATTTTTCGGTCAATTTTGTGCCAATTTATCGTAAACATGGACATCAACGTTGTCAAAGATGACGTAAAATCTCTATTTTACAAAATAAATTTACCCTTCCCTTCCGATTGAAAAAAATTACCAAAAATCTGGGAATTTTCCAATTTTAATGAAGTTTTCAGTGTTGATTTATTAATAAATGAATTTTATAATGCATCAGTTATTTTATTTCAAAACCGTATTTCTGCTATGGTAAATTAATATTTAAAATTCATTTCGAATATGAAATGCCTAATTTTAAGTTTCAAATTTCCTATTTCTAGATTTTAAAAACAAATATCTATTTAATAACTACTTTAGTTTATTATTGTTAACTAATAATTTTTGTAGAAACACTATATTGAAAATTTAGGACACCCTCCTTTTAAACCGAACAAATCTCGATGTATATTTTTCTTTCATAAGATAATGGTCAATTAAATCCAAAAGTGTAAAAGAAAATCGCAGTAAATATTTACAGAGCTGGTAAAATAAGCATAAAGTAGGTTTACTAAGTAACTTAACTCTTAACACTCTTCCTAAATTTTCACTCACAATTATGACCTATGTCAATTCACCGGGGTGTTACACCCACCGACACCGAATTACTTGAAATTTGGCACAAATGTTCCCCTTCATGAGTTAGGAAAGTGTGCCAAATTATTTTGTCTTAAACCTTACAGTTCCGATTTTAGAGGGGGGATATAATTTTGCTATTTTGCCTCAAAATTAAGGCTGTGCGGTGTCGCAAAATCTCAGTTTTTTTTTTAATTTTTAAAAAATACTTTCATACATTCAATATTTCTGAAATTTGGTATGTAAGGCAAATAAGGACTGTAGAATCCAAATATCCAACTATTTTAACCCTATACCTCACAGAAAATTTTATTTTGCCCACCCAAATGCATGACTCCAAAATCAACAACTTTTCACCTATGTAGCTTACGGTCAGTCTATCGAAAATGGGTCCTCTTCAATTTTCATAATATTTTTTTCTTAACATCCACTATGTCTGCCTAAGTTCACCAAAGAATTTCGTGAGGGGGTCAAGTCTACTTTAGAAGATATGAACCTGCCAAGTTCAGAGTTTTTTTCCTATGTACGTGCAGGATTTCAGTGAAAGATTATAATTAAAGACAATCATCCTAATGTTCCATGAACTCTCAAATGTTGATATTGTGCTCAGTGACTTCTTAAACTATTCAATAATATTGTTTTTATCAATTAAAAAAAAAAAAATTAAATATGAGGGCGAGTCAAAAAGTAATGCCATTTTGTTTAGTACAGGTATAATTACCGACACAGGAACATGTATCATGAATTAAAATGAAGTTGGTCCTCTGTGGATCACCTCCCTACTTTCCCACAGTCACTGTTTTTTTTTTTCAATAGCAATGTTCCACCTTCAAATGAGAGTATGTATCCCTATTCTGTTAACTGTTCTTTGAGCCACTTCTTCACAACAGATTTCACTTCCTCATCACTGGAATAATGTTTTTATTGAAAAGAAAGAATGAAAGATAGTTTTAGAGGCAAAAATTATTGTACTATTTGTACTGAGCTAACAGTTGAAAATGTTATTCCATGATAAACAGGTTGGAGTGATTCCAATTGATCAGTTGGATGCGATGGATATAAAGCTTATTGCCTATAGAACAAGATTGTGATGAGGATGAAATACAGACCATCTGTTGCCATCACAAACAGACCTTGTTGACTAAATATGAATGGCTTGAAAAGAGATGTTGTATTCCATTTAAAAATCATAAAAAGCAAATTAAAGGCAGTTTGAAACCAATTTCATTGGTGATGGCAGACAAGGTAAAGGCTAAGTTGGTTCTAATCCCAGACAAGAAACTCTGCCCTAATTGTCAAATACAAATCCACAAACTTCTTCCTGATGAGGAAATGAAAGAGCTTGAAGCAGGTACTTCTGCAGAATCAGAAAAGAGTAGTAATAATGAAGAACCAAGACATGTATCAGATCAGCAATGAAAAAGCTTGATACAAGTACTTCTGCAGAAACAGAGAAGAGAAATATCAATGAATGTTTCTCTGCTATTGGAATTTCTCCAATAAAAACAAAAGGACATCATTACTCTGGAAAAGCTCATTTAGGTAAGAGTTTTTTTTTTAAATAACAAAAAAACACAACAAAAAAATAAACAAAGTGAAATCTGTAGTGAAGAAGTGGCTCAAAGAACATTTAACAGAATAGTTCTGAAACTCCAAACACACACGACTTTTTTGTGTGACCAGTCGGTAGGAGAGCAAGTGTCAAGATTTGTATTTTTATGTTGGTTGATTCCACTCTCTTCATTTTTGCTACAAGAAGCTTTATCATTTTATCAAAGTACTTAGCTTTATCTAAAATATCATTTTTGAATTTCAAAGCCTCATCATTCAACAGCTCAGAGTCAACATTTAACGACCTGCCTACTTTGGTCTTTATACATTGCAATACAGAAGAATGTTTTCTCTTACCTAAATGAGCTTTTCCAGAGTAATGATGTCCTTTTGTTTTTATTGGAGAAATTCCAATAGCATTGATATTTCTCTTCTCTGTTTCTGCAGAAGTACTTGTATCAAGCTTTTTCATTGCTGATCTGATACATGTCTTGGTTCTTAAAAAAAATCTATTTTAAAACATGACATAAATTGTATTTAATTTTTTTTACAACCAGGAAAACAATTTTAAGTCACCTAAGTGTACGAATCTTTGCTGACTTCTGAAGACGATCGGAATATTAAAACGGAAAGTTTTTTGGTGGTCCCCAATGACAGTTTAATTTCAGTCTATGAATTAACATTTTGCGAATTGGGTTACGGTTTTAGGGGATTAAGGTTGATTTTAATTACGTATTGCTTAAAAAAATAAACCACAAAAAAACCAAATTACTATACATTTAATGTTGAAAAATATATTTTTAAACTAAGTTTAATTGAAATTATACATTTAACACAAATACTAACACAAACAACTGTCTCAATAATAGATTCAATAATTCATTAATTCATTAAATGCATAGTAATTTTTGTTTGTTTGTTTGTTTTTGCTGTTTATTTCTTTTAAGCAATACGTAATTAAAAACAACTTTAATCCCCTAAAACCGTAACCCAATTCGCAAAATGTTAATTCATAGACTGTAGTTAAACTTTTATTGGGGACCGCCAAAAAACTTTTCGTTTTAATTTTCCGACCGTCTTCAGAAGTCAGTCGAAATCTTATTTACATCTTTTAAGAAATCAAACAATTATCTTATCTTCCCTCGAGTAGTATAAGTACAAGTATAACTGAGAGAGAGAGAGAGAGAGAGAGAGAGAGAGAGAGAGAGAGAGAGAGAGAGAGAGAGAGAGGGGGCACTCTTAGCAGTCAGGCACTGATTAAAACAAAACAAACAAAAATATTGGAGAAACGGAAGGGGGCGAATCTACTGAGGTAAAGTAGGTGAGAGGAGGGATTCTCTAACTGCTGTTTTTTTAGTATAACTCTTACATGCTGTCAGCTCTCTCTACACCGCTTAACTGACAAATAGCGAGAATGGAAGAGCGTCAGATATAATTTTAGACAGGGATTGGTCTGTTGTTGACTTGATTGCTAATTACGCCTAATTAAAACCAATTAAATTGAATTTTTTTCAAAGAATGAGTAGTTCTAAAACCAAGGGATATCTAAGTATAAATATTGTGTCCATAACATAGATAGAAAAAATCCTTTAGGAAATGAAAGTTGATAATCTCAGCTTTAGTAATAATAATAATAATAATAATAATAATAATAATAATATATATATATATATATATATATATATATATATAGGTTACTTTATATCCATTTCTATATAATATATATATATATATATATATATATATATATATATATATATATATAAAACAGAGATTTTGGTATGTACGTGTCGACGTATAACAAAAAAACGGGAGGTCACTCAGATTCAAAATCGTTCTAACTAAGAAAAACTCCAAATTTGGTTATTGATTTTTACTGATTAAGGGATTTAATCGATTAATTAATCCAAAATCACCCAATTTGCGGAACTGTCCGTATATCAGCCCCTCCTGATAATAAAATATTGTCTCTGCCTGCTTATTGTTAAAGCGATAACAGCAGCGAAGTTCTGATTTTAATGAATTAATTTTGCAGTCTAAGCCGTTCAGCTCCGAATTTATGGCCTATTTATGGTCCAATTTTTAATAATTTTTATATCGTTAGAAAGATAAGAAAATACTCTTTCAAAATATGTAATTTGTGTGAGTTTTTATCAATTGAATCATTTTTTACAGCGAGTTAAAAAATTAAAAAATGGCTTCGGATAGCTACGCTGCCTATGATTATTGCGATACAAGCAGTGCAGTCTATATCAGTCAGATCGGAATCTCTTACCTATTTAGGATCAAATCTTTAAAATATTTATACCTTTAGTAATAAGATGAAATAGTCTTTCTGAATATGTAATTTGTATGTGTTTTTATAGATTTTTTTTTTTTTTACAGCGAGTTAAAAAAAAAAAATACTACGCATTTAATCGTAAATAACAGTATCATGAAAATCAGTTTACGTCGTAAGTACGGTTACATATTTGTATAAATTAAACTAAGATTTTCATTCGAATAAAATGACTTTTAATTCTTTAATTTATTTATTAATTTTTATTGTTAGAGTTTTAAAGGGTTAAAAATAACAATAAGGTTGACGAATTTCCTTAGAAACTGTTTTTCTTTTGGTTCGTTAACTAATTATTTTCTCAAAACACGATAAAAAAAAACAAAAACAAAGGTTACTAATGACAAAATCCGGTGTTTTATCTTTAGTCGAAGGCCCGACTGGAGATAAGTAGTCAATTATTTGTAAGACGAAATTTATTTCAAGTTTATCTGACAATATCCAGTTATTGGAACATTTTAAAAAAATTGTATGTAAGTACGAAAAATTGTAAGCGCTTTGTTTATCAAAATGACATGATTCGTTAGTAAATTACCCGAAAAGTTGATAAAACAAAACAACTAACAACTAACATTTAAATTATTATTCAAAATACAATTTAAAATATTTCTCAGAATTTGCCTTACAAATTAAATTTTAAGTTTTATGATTTTACTCTTTATTGTGAAGTCAATAAACATCGCTGAGTTTATAGTGCAACTTTTCAGTTCTGAAAAATTGGCATGTTTAAATAGAGATTTCATAGGTGACATTTGAACTTTTATGAAAATTGATGTTTTGTAATTAATATAAATTTTTTAATAAAACTTAATTTTAACTAGGGGGGCGGTAGGGGTTAGGGTTAGGGGGGGGGTAGTTTAATGGGAAAATAAATAAATAATTTGGGTTCCGTTCAAGCGGTTCCGATATGGGGATCAATTTACTATAAACTTATACGAGGAAATGAGCACCCGTGAATACTCAAATAATAAAGAACTTTTAAGAATTTTTTTTTTCAATCTGATAGATTGGTGTGTAATCGATAATAATCAACTGATGGAAAAAAATAGATGGGGGAGGGAGTCCAGATAATCAGGTCCACCAAAACGTTTTTAAACAATGTTTTTAAAATACTAGGTACCACCAATTTTACAGTGTGAAATTTACCCCCCCCCCCTATATTTAACACTATGAAACTTGCAGAAAAATTAATATTTTCTTGAAAAAAGTTTTTCCATTTGAAAGAAAAAACATTAAATAAACTCCTGATGATTTTTTAACTTTTTTTCAGCTTACGGAAATAATGAAAATTATGATTGAAAAACAATGTTTTCATTTTTGCACTGTTAAATCAACTGAAAATTAACGTAGCTAAAAACAAGTTACGATAAAAGTTTTTTTAAAATTCTATGAAAAATCAATTAATTATAAATAATAACAAAATATTTCCGTTTTATTCAAGATGGCCTAAACTGATCAATTGGTGGTCCCTATAATACTATCTTAGGTTTTAGCAAAAATAGATATTGCAATACGAAGAATTTAAATTTTCGATTCTCAGCTTCTTTTTAAACTCAACATGCAATTAAGAACTAAATGTGAATTGTTGTCATGTACAAAAAATTTAAAACAATAACAAACAAATATACAAACGAATACTTTCAATTTGTTGTATAATAATATGAAATAATTTTAAACTATAAAACAGAAAATACAAATCCTGAAATATACAAATTCTCAATGATTTTAGTTTCAAGAATTATTTTCCTTTTACCCCCTCTCTAACTACTGTCTTCCACTTTCTCTCTCACTCCCTGGTGATCCAAATTTCATTTTAGTCCGGTCATGGATCGGGTACTTTAGCTAGTATATATATATATATATATATATAAGAAATGGATATAAAGTAACCTACTCGAGTTTCATCATCTGAAACGTCAGGGTTACATCCGTTGAATTAATCGAGTTTTCGATTAATATCAGTTGGTACCACGTATGTCTGTTGAAACGGGTCTTATCGTTATTGATGAACGCTGTTTATGGATTTGAAACTCGCCGAAATTGTTTATTGGATTAAAAAAAAAATTACTTTTTCAATTGTTATTTAATGAAGGGTAAATTACGGGCGTGAGAGTGGTTAAATAAACGAAAAAGATTAAAATTATTTATTGGTTGGTTTTGGTTTGGTTAGAGAGTATGCGAAAAAAGAACCGATCGTAGGCGTTATAATAACAGAGGTTTAGATGGTATTATTCCTCTCTCCTCTCTCGTGGTTTAATACGGTTAATTAATAAAAATAAAATAAAGGGATAAAAATAAAATAAAAATAAAAGTAATAATAAAAAATTTAAAAAAATAATAATATAATAATAAAAATAAAAATAAGAAATTTTAAAATTAAATAGATATAGTGTTAGTATGAAATTTTATTATATTAATCGGAGTTAAAATTTGAAAAGGTAGAAAAGGAAAGGAAAGGAAAGGAAATGGAAAATAAAAGTAGAAACGTGAGGTGGATTTGTTGATTTATTGATATAATATTGCCGGTCTTAATATAAGTTAAAATACGTTGAGTTAATAATTCAAATTTAAAATTGGAAATTTAAAAATCTTAAAATTTAGTTAAATTAATACTTAAGCTTTAAGATATGAGTACTTTTGAAGAAAAAAATTATCAATTTGTTTATGGGCTTGCTGTCACGTGTTTTTTTGTTATATACGGTGTTTTAAATATGGAGTAAAAAAACGTAATTTATTTAAATTGTAAATAAATAAGTAAACAAATAAACAAATATATAAATAAAAATAGAAGCAGAAACATAATTTGGTTTATGGGGGGCCCCATTCAATTTAAGCTTAAACATCAACTTAGGAAAAATATTTTTCAAGACCCCAAACTATCACTTTCCACCCAAAGCAAACTCCACAAAATATTCAACAAGAACACTGTCAAATTATCTTATAGCTGTATGCCGAACATGAAAAACACATAGATAAATCCAACATAAAAAATTAAACAAAAGCCAAAACGACAGCACCCTTCCATGTAACTGCCGACACAACAATAACAATAGCAATGATAGCAGTAATGATAATGATAATAACAACAATAATGATATCAAACCAACATGCCCACTCAACCACAAATACCGCAACAAAAACCTAGTATACAAAGCTACGATCATCGACAAAAATAACAAAAAAATGGTATATCTGGGTTCCACCGAAAATCCTTTCAAAAATCGATATTACAATCACACATCCAAATACATTATTACCACCTATCGTCCCCACCATTTACGGCCTCCCTAAACACACAAACCAGGGATTCGTTAATACCTATAATTTCGGGAATTGGTACTGCCCCTCATAAAATTGCTAAATCTCTTGCTAAAATATTACCCCCCCCTCTTAGGTACCATTAGCAAATCTCACATAAAAAAATCGAATAGCTTAATTTCAAAAATAAGAAATATTAACATGAACAACAAATGTTTAGCAAGCTTAGATATAAATCACTCTATACTAGTATCCCGGTTGACAAATGCATTACTCGTCTAGAAAACCATCTCAACAAAATCAATACCTCTTTTCCATTACCCACTAACAAGATAATCCAAATCTGTAGACTTTGCACTAGGAATTGCTTTTTCCAGTACAACGGAACCTTTTACAGACAGAAGTTCGGGTTGCCTATGGGGTCACCTCTGAGCGGCGTTTTGGCGTGCCTTTTTCTTGAATTCTTAGAATCCGGTCCCTTTCAATATATTCTACCAATAACTCTAATTTTTTCCGTTACATTCACGACACCCTATTCATTTACCCGAAAAACTGTAATTTAACTAACATTATTGACAAACTAAATGATGTTGAACCCTCCATCAAATTTACTCATGAACTTGAACATAACTACTCCCTGCCATTTTTAGATACACTTATTATAAATAATAACAACAGTTTAGAATTCAAAGTTTATCATAAAAATACCAACAAAAATGACTACATCCATTTCTATTCCCACCATAACACTAAGATAAAAAGTGGTATCATATTGGTTTCTTTCTGAGAGCACTTAGGATATGTAATAAGAAACATTTAGATGAAGAATTTAATTTTATTGAAAGGTCTTTTCTTAAATTACAATACCCCTTAAATTTTATACACCGTGCCAGAAAAAAGGCATTTAAAATACATAGTAAAAATAGTAATATTACATCTCCCAACAATGGCACACAACATAACAGTAATAACGTCTCTTGATAGGTACATCATACTTCCTAATAATCCTATTACTGATAAAATAAATAAGAACTTAAGTAAGATAGGCATTAAAACTGTCACTCACTCCACTAAAAAGTGAAAAACATTTTACAAAATAAAATAATCATAAACACACACATTCTGAAGCTGGAGTCTACATTATTGATTGTTTTAAATGTAACAAAAAATATGTAAGGGAGACTTCCAGATCCTTAACTAAACGTCTACCGGAAACACAAATATCATATTAAACGAGGTTTTCAAAACAACGCATTAGCTAAACACATCTTTGATCTCAATCATACTTTTGATTTCAAAGGTGCCAAAATATTAACCCACATACATGATAAACACTACGTAGAATTATGGAATCTTGCGTTATTCTTACCCATAAAACCATACCCCACAAGGTTTCTTTAATATATCCCCTTATTTAGCGACACTTGTAGTCAGAAACCATAAAATCCCCTTCACATAACATTTCCGTTATTTACTTCCCATTAAAAATTTTCTTATTAGCCAAATAATAAAATAAAAACCTTACCATCAATTTGAATTTGAATTTGGATTTGAATCAAATTTGAATTTGCAAATAAATGGATTTAAATTTGTATGTACGGAACGTTACATTTGAATTTGGATTTAAATAAAACCTTACATTTAGGTTTAGGTTTTGATTTATAAATAAGAAACTTGCATTTTATTTGATTTGAATTCGGATTAGAAAATAAAAACCTTACATTAGATTTAAAAGCTTCACATTATCTAAAAATAATAACAAATACCTTTCATCCGTCCATACCTTTTTTTTACTTTATATATAAGAAAAACAAAATATAAAAAATAATTAATCATATAAGAAAAACAAAATATAAAAATAATTAATCATATAAGAAAACAAAATATAAAAAATAATCATAAAAATTCTTTTTCTAAAAATCTTTTGAAAGCCAACCGTTTATTGTTTAATACCCATCCACTTTTGTATAAGTAAATTCGTCCTGTTGCCAACATCTCAAAATCCGCTACAAAAAAGATATACATATCGTTGTGACCGACAAAAATATGGCGGGAATGCCATTTTTTTGCAAAATCAAGTTTTTTTTGTTTTTTGAACTCATTTGTCTTTTATCTCCGATCACAAACACCACGGATTAAACGGGCTATGAAGATGATTTTTGTAAAATCTAAATATTGATCAATATCAGCTATGATTACGTTAAAAATTGTTTTCTCTTTAACAGCATTGTGTGATGTTTTCATTCCACCTTTTCTTACGCATACTGTCGGATTCATTTCCTTTCTTTTAACCTATATATATATATATATATATATATATATATATATATATATATATATATATATATATGTTAAAAGAAAGAAAATGAATCCGACAGTAGATCCACCTTTCATACTCATATATATATATATATATATATATATATATTATATATATATACATATATCATGAATATATATCATTGAATATATATATATATATATATATATATACTAGAAAATACGTGACCCGTTGGGTCATCCATTGTGCTCGGTTTAGATTGTTGGAAAAATCACATGATAATATTATTTCACTAATTTAAAGTTTTCCCAAACTGTCCAAATAAGTTATTTAAACTGGAGTAAACATTTTCAAATGACCAAAGGAAGAACAAGAGAAGGTCACTTGGTTAGTTAATTTGTAATTAAAGGTAAGTAGGATTTTAATCATGGATATCCATGACAATCTCTAGCCAACCCTACCCTATCAATCATTGTTCTCAAGAGGTTCCTCACAGCATCAAATATCTGCACAGAGTTGGTCAATGTACATCTTTGCTCAACGGTCCACACTGGCGTGCCTGTCTGCTGGTTTCCATACAAAAACATCATGAGTTTGTCCTTGATTCTCCAGCAGTGTCCAGCATTTTACTCAGATTGTTTGTGTGATAAGTGGCAAGTGGCCATACAGCTGCTTTCTCATGGGGTGCTTGCTTTCACAACTTTTTTGAAATTACATACTGCATTCATGTGCAGTTCCATGTAGCTTATTCTCTAGGTGCTATGTTAGTGTCCAAGTGGTACAGTTGTACAGTAGCAATGATACAGCTATGGTTGTGAAGAATTGTTGTTTTAACTTGTCAATGAGATCAGATTTCTATATGACTGATAGTCCATGGAAGACCATACCTTTCACTATGCATTGATTAACATGGCTTTCTTTGATAAGATATTACTACCTAGGTACGTTAGTTGTAACACCAATTTCCAGGGTTTATCATCGAATGTGGAGATGCCTCCTTAATTTTAAAAACACATGAACTTGGTTTTATTGGAGTTCACATAGAGGGTGATGTTCCATGCTCATTCGGTGCAGAATATTGGCCTGCTTCTTGCCTTTTTAAAAAAAAATTATTTATAACATCTAATGATGTTTACTTATGTAGCTAGGCATATTATAAATATATATGGTGCTAACATATCTCCAAGAAATATATTTAGTATTGTAAAATAATGGGTGCAAGAAAAATAAAACATTTATTGCAAAAACACAGACATAAAATGAGGGTTCAATTTATTTTATTGTAGGAATTTATGAGGAAATTGTTCTTCTTTACCCAGGTAGGAAGTTCATAAATAGCACGGTTCGAATTTTCAGAAGGCATCATGTAGCGTTTTTTAGGGCAAGGGGCCAGAACGCATTAATGCGATATGCACCAATATGTTTCGCGCGTTGATCCCCCGTACCACGATTTTTTTTTTTTTTTGTACATAAATAAATTTTACATTTTCGAAATACAATTTAATGATGGAACATATGTAAAAAATGATAATTCACTAATAAATCGGTTTCGAAATAGGGCATCTTAAACATTGAAACTTAAATCTCGTAAATAAGAAAAATATATATCTTTTTCTTTTTGTTGTTGTATTTTAATTGTTAGATTATTTTCAAAAGAATTTTATATTAAAAGTTCCTATTGTCTACATTTTTATTTTTTTTTCGGGAGATTTTTAAAAATTTATAAAATGTAAAATAAATACTTTTCTTTAATGTACAGCAAAATCGTATTTATTTAATCAAAGAAAATATTGTATAAAAAATATCTTGCTTGTGTTCTGGGTCCATAAGTTAATAGGTTCGAATCCGTGACGCATGTATATTTATACTCTGTAAAAGAAACTCAAACAAACAGTGTTTGAAGAAATTTATTATTTTATTTGGAAACAAATAATTCTCCCGTTTATATCCAAGAAGCAGATATTACCGTTCAGTTAAAATTTTATTATAAATAATTTCTAACATTGTAATTCTGATTTTCCCAACTTTCTTTTTCAATAATATTAAGAGTTAAATCGTGAGGCATTTACCTATTCTTTTAGTAAATAAATTATATCGTAGCTGACAATTTAATTCTAAACTTATTCTCTAATAAACATGATTTGTTTGTATTAAAAACTGTAGGAAACATAATAAATTTTTTATAAGTATATATTAACATTACCGACAAAAACTTAGTTACAATAAAAAGGCATTGGTTTGTTTGTGTGTGTGTATTATTTATCTCATACATTTTTTAATCTCAAAACAATCTTAAATCAGTTAAACTTGCAAATCGTCGTCAGAATGAAAACGGAAACTTATTTGGGGATATATGACAGTTGTGAATTAACTTTTTTGCGAATTCTGTTACGGTTTAGGGGTTAAGGTAATTAAGTTTTTGTCGGTAATGTTAATATATACTTCTTATAAAAATTTGCGAACTTTAACCCACAACTTTGATTTTAAAACAAAATAAGCTGATTTGAATTATTTCGCAGCTAAATTTATTTTAATTTTTCGGAAAAGAGAAACAAAGACAATTTATCTACTTCTACTTACAAAATAAGTTGATTGATTCACTAATTTAAGATAGATAAATTACCAAAAATCAAGGAGTTAGTCAACAATGTATTCTTTTAGTTTGTTTTAGTTTTTTTAGTTAAACGATGGGGGGAGTCAACGTTTGCTCATTTGAATAAGATCCCATCACATTTAAATATATAACTACTTTTTTTTACCCAACATGAAATATTTTAAAGTAAGTTTAATAATCATGTTAAATTTGACTCTATAAATTAATAATTAAAGTAATTTAAAAAATCTATTTTAAAGACTGATTTACGCCACTTTATTAAAAAAAAAATTCGCTTTTGCCAGGAGAAATGAAAGGGGGGTGAATACACGGAGGCCCCCACGCTATCACCTACGTACCGTAGGTGATGACGTGGGGGCCTGAGTGCTGATTTTCAGTTATTACAGGCTGTAACAGGCTGTACGCTATCACACTCTTCCTAACTAACAATAGAGAGTGGGAGGAGAGTTAACTTAACTGACAAAGCGAGTGGGAAGAGAGACACGTAGTCTCTAAGACAGGGATTGGTCAGTCGTTGACTTAATTGCTAATTACGCCTAATTAAAGCCAATTAAACTGAATTTTTTTTCTGCACTTTGTAGTGATACACCAAGGAATATCTAAGTATAAATATTGTGTCCATAACATAAATAGAAAAAATCCTTTAGCTGGAGAAGGTTGATAAACTCAGCTTTAGTATAATAATGAGAATGTATATATATCATGAATATATATATATATATAATATATATATATATATATATATATTATATTCATGAATATATATATATATGTAAAAATGGAAATGGAATTGAATCCGACGATATGAGGAAGAATGAATAAAGAAAAGAAAGTACAGAATGGATAATAAAAGATGAATTTAATCAATATCACTTACACATGTGTTTCGGTCAGTTTATCTATATGTACACGATTCAAAGTATTTAGTATTATCATTATTAAATAAACAAATGAATGAAATAATAATAATAGAAAATGTAAAAATATTCCGTACACAGAGAAAATTCGACCTTTATCGGAGTGAAATTTTATTTTGAACGAAAAAAAAATTCGTTGGAGAAAATATCATGTTTGTTTATGTTTTGCTAAAAAACGGTAACTCATCAAAAAGTTATCTGTTTATAAAATGAACACAACTTTAATATTAGATAATTTTTATATTTTTTTAAATTTTATTTTATTTTTTAAAGTTTCGTAAGATGGTCATGTTTGGTTGTGTATATATGAATTCACATACATGTATGTATATAAAGTATATGTTTGTACTTACATTTTATGTTAAAAGTCTAAAGTTACAGTGTATTCTATAATGAAGAAGGTGTGATTTCATTATTGCTTGAAAATTTGAGGCCTGATAATGTGGGATGATTGGGTTTAGGTAGATTTATTATTTATGTAATATCGCGTTATATGATAAATATGAAATTATTTAATAATTTATAAAATATTTGTGGTATTGGTAATTTTTTATTTTTTTATAATAGTGTTTGGAATAGTTGGCTTAATGATCTAAATTTTATGTTTATTTAAGGTGAATATTAATCAAAACAAAATGAATGTAGGATGTATAGATTATGATAATAAGAGGGTTTTTTTTGTATTTAATTCAAGAAAATAATGTAGATAAAGGTATATAACTATAGTGGTTAATAGTTATATATTTGTAAGAAAAGAAAATTTATTGTTTGTTAAGTTATTGATGTTGATAGTTTTTTGTTTAATAATTGAGCTTGTTGTCACTTGTTTTTTATTAAGTAGTGTTGTTGATTTAGTTTAAGAAAGTAATGTATATAATGGAATATAACTATAGTGGTTAATAATTATATATTGAAAGAAAACAAAGTTTATTGTTTATTCAATTCTTGATGTTAATAGCTTTTAGTTTAATAAATGGGCTAGTTGTCACTTGTTTTATTATTATGTGTATTTTGTGATATAAATCAAGAATAATGTAGAATAAAAGTAAATACATTAGTGGTTGATAGTTATATATTGTAAAAAATTATTATTTATTCAATTAATGATGTTTATTAGATTTTAGTTTAATAATTGGTTTGTTGTCACTTGTTTTTTATTATGTAGTAATATTGTAATTTAGTAAAAGTTAATTATTTATTATTTAGTGTATGTGGTATGGGAATTTATTTCATTTATTTATTATTATTATATTTAATTATTTATATTATTTATTTATTTATTTAATTATCTATTTATCTATTGAATTATTTATTCATTTATTTATTTATTTGTTTATTTATTTATTTTATTTTTTAAAGATAGAAATTATACGTATGTATGATTTGTTGATGGTTAATTTATTGATATGTCATTAAGTCATTATATGTATATCTAAAATGTTGTTTTAGTCAAATCAAAATGAGTATTTAAATATGTTAGAGAACATAAAACAATTTGTTTTTTCATATTAATAGGAAGAGAGTAAGGAGAGAAATTTATGAGTTATTTTTTTAAAAATGGGAAAATAATTAGGAAATTTTAGTGTAAATATTATGAAATTTAGTGGTGTATATTAAGTTTTTAATATAATTCTAGCAAGGAATGGTGATTTTTATAAAAACCAGGTCTCTGTGGTAAAGTATTAAGAATCAAAATGGCCGAGGATTCTACGATACGACGTACATTTCAATTGTGGATAAAAGCGATCATTGAAGATTTTTGTAAAATAAAATTGTAATTTGTTAATAAATTGTGTGTTACTAACGAATTGGATGTATTTCCAAATTTTAGGTCTTTAGAGTGTTCATATAAACGTTTTTTAAAAAATTTCTGCCAGTTTCACCAATTTAGACCTTATCGCATAGTTCACAGCATATTTATAGACACCGGCATTGGATTCATGTTTATTTGTGGAGTGTTTTAATAAATGTTTAATTGTTTGGCTTGTGCGGGTGACAGTCTTAATTCCAAGATATTCAGATTTTTTTCAATTAATGGTGTTATAGGACTTTGAGGTAGTGTGATGTTTTGGTTATGGGATGCTGTTGGGGTTTGTTGTTAATGGAGTATTGTTTGTTTTGTAGATTTTAATAGCCTTTAGCTTGGCGTGATGTATGAAGGAAACGGGGTATTGTAAATTTGTAAAAGATTTGTTGATGTATTCATATTCTTCACTTACAAAATTAGGAGAACAGATTCTTGGGCCCTAAGGAAAAACCTATAAGAATGCCACTTTCTCTCTTATTACCATGGTCAGAATAGAAATGTATGTAGTCATTTTTACAATTTGTTTTGTGATGGACTTTGAATGTTAGTTTGTTATTATTGTTTATTAGTAAAATGTCTAGGAAAGGTAGGGGGTTGTTTTTTTCTAATTCGACTCATGAAATTAATGGTGGGTTCAACTCGGTTTAATTTTGAGTAATGGTGAATATTATGTTTATCTGGGTAAATGATTAGATGTCGTCAATGTTCTGTAATAATGTATGTCATTAGGTAGAATGTATTTAAAATGGTTTAGATTCTAGGAGTTCAATAAACAGGCACGCTAGAACGCTGCTTAGTGGTGACCCATGGGGAGCCAGATTTTTGCTGATAGAAGTTGTTGTTATATTTAAATAACAATGGTTGGTGCACAGTTCAATTATTTGGATATCTTGGAATGGGTAAGGGGAGGTTTTATATTAATTTTTATATAGGTGTTGCTGTAACGATTAATGCATTTTTTGACAGGGATATTTGTGTATAGGAGATTGAATATCAAGGTTGTTAAGAGTTTGTTCTTCATGTCTATGTTTCGTATATGGTTTAGTAGTTCACCAGAGTTTTTTTTATATGAGAGGGGCTAATAGAACCTAATAAAGGGGGTTAGTATTTTGGCAATGGATTTTGCGATGTTGTGTAGTACCGATACCTGAGATGACCGGGCGTAGAGGGATGTTTGTTTTGTGTGTTTTGGGTAAAGCCATATATTTGAAGGGATGATGGGGTGTAATTGATGAGTGTGTGCAAGATTTGTCTTCATTGGATATTATTTTTTGTATGTTTTGTTGAAAACTTCTGTGTTTTTGTTGAGGTATTTATGGAGATGGGTTGGTACGTATTAGTATCATTAAGCAAATCCATCATTTTGTTGTGATAATCAGTTGTGTTTAGTATGATGATCGCTCCACCTTTTCAGGGGATGTTAAGTAATGTTCTTGTTCTTGGTTAAGTTGTTGGGGGCAGTAAATGTCTCTTGTAAAGGTGTATTCTGATGTGTACTGATTAATAGTAGAGGCCAATTAAGCCTTTGGATAAAACCTCTATTAAAATCTGAGTCTGTGTGTCTGTAGTTGGAGTTTATAATGTTAGTGAGTTCATGTTTCATGTGTACTCCAGTTGCGAATTTAAGTCCGAATTGGAGAGCTTCAGATTCATAACGGCCAAGTTTTGATGAGTCCTTGCGTCAATGTCATTCCAATTGCTGTTAAGGAAATAAGAAATGTAGTTTCTTTTTTAGATTGGTGATGTGGTTTTTTTTTATTTAAGAGATGTCTTGTTCTTAGTTTGTCGGCTGTTCTATGAAGACAAGAGTTTGTTTACTTGTAATTCTTGTTCCAAGATTTTTTGCATTTTCGAAAGTAGAAATTTCAGTTAATTTTAAATTTGATGGAAGATTGAATATAATATTTGATGAAATCCGGGAAAATATGGTGATAAGATCCATTGAAATTTGGTGTGCTCCTTGGGATTACTTTTTCGTGAGGCAATTTATTAAGAAATCCTTTTTATTTTTTGCGGAATGTGCTGCAATTAATAATTTTCTGTATCTCCGTATTTTATTTCGGTTATCCATATCGGTGGAAGTTGATGTCATAATTTAAAAATCTCTGTATTTGAATATCGTTATCTGAGTTAGTGGTGTTGATGTTATAATTTTAAAGTCTCCGTATTTAATTTCGGTATCTGTTTCGATGGTGTTGATGTATTGTTGCAGGCCCATCAAGGATGTCGACCCTACAGACGTTTGACATAAGCTGAAAACGACTGAGAGACAATGAAAAAGACAAAGGGCAGAGGAATGGATGCAACAGTAACTTGATGGTCAATTTATTATCGAAGATTGACAAACGGTAAACACGCAAGTGGAGGATTCGAGCATTCAGTTGGTCGCTCAACGTTCGTCAGTCTTTCCGTTGATCTGGTTGGATACGTCGTCGGTGTCGTGATAGGCAACTTGAAATCTGGAATCGGGATAGCAGTGCGTCTACCGGGGCGATTACATAGTGTCAGGCTGGGTAAACGTTTTCGTGTGACGTCGTGGTTGGTCGGAATGTCTCGGCGT
>CM042150.1:71463940-71598940 GCA_023376005.1 Doryteuthis pealeii
TCAAACTCTTAACAGAATTGTTTAGCCCTAAGACTTCATTATTCCATAAACGTTGGAAGTGCATGAACTTAATTCGAAAGGAAAACGAAGATTATACAACCTTTGCATCAACAGTTAATAAACATTGTGACGATTTTAAGCTGTCTGAATTAAGCTCTGACAATTTTAAATGTCTAATTTATTGCCAGGGTTTAGTATCAGCGAAAGATGCTGAAATTAGACGAAGGGTAAAAATAAGCTGGAAAACGAGCCCACCTTGACTCTGCAACAATTGGCAGAAGACTCTCAAAGATTTGTCAGTCTAAAACAAGACTCAAAAAATATCGAACAGTCTGCTGTAGGACACATTAGGAAATTGTGTGATAATAGAAACAAATTCAGACCTCCCCCAAAAAAACAAATTACTCCTTTTTCACCTAAGAGACACAACGATTTGCCCCCTAATCCTTGCTCTGGATGTGGATCCCTTCATTGGTACAGGGACTGCATGTACCGTAACAAGAAATGCCTAAATTGTGACCGTGTTGGGCACAAGGCCTCTCACTGCAGGAAAAAGAAATCCGGAAAAAGCAGTAAAAAAACGACAAAGTCAGTCGAGCAAGATGGCCGTAACATAAGAAAATATGTACTGGTACAAATTTCAGGCAGAAACGTAAAACTCCAATTAGATTCTAGGTCGGACTTAATGATTATCAACGCTTATACTTAGAAAAAGCTTGGTAAACCGACGATGTTAAGAACCAAAAAAATAGCCAGATCTGTCACGGGGAAAAAAATCGAATTCGAAGGTGAAATTATCACCAATGTAACTTTAAACGGGCAAACCCAGAAATTAAAAATGTTTGTTCTAAAAAATACAAACAATTTATTCGGCACAGATCTGAAATGCAAAAATTTGAGTTGTGGAATTCGCCCATTAACACTTTTTGCCAGAAAATAAAAAAATTCAACGGCCGAGTCAGAAAAATTAATAGAAGAATTGAAAAAAACTTTTCCTGGCGTTTTTTCTGATGGTCTTGGTCGTTGCGCTAAAATGATTGCTAAACTCGCATTACAGGATAATATCCAGCCAATAAGAAGAAAAGAAATTTGCCATTTGCCTCGTTAGACCAGATCAACAAAGAACTGGATAGACTGGAGAAGACCAGCATTCTTTCAAAAATTGAATATAACTCATGGGCCGCACCGACCGTCTACGTAAAAAAGAAATCTAAAGAAATCCGCGTTTGCGCCAATTTCTCCACGGGGCTCAATGCCGCCCTTAAGGATTATCATTACCCTCTGCCAGGGCCAAATGAAATATTTACAAAAATGAGTGGGGGAAAGATTTTTTCAAAAATCGACCTCAGTGACACTTATCTACAAATACCTGTCGAAGAAGAAAGCTCCAAACTACTTTGTATTAATACCCATCAGGGATTATATAAGTTTGAATGGTTGGCATTTGGGATCAAGGTTGCACCAGCAATATTTCAGTAATGGATTCGATGCTGGGCGGACTTGATTTTTCAATCGCCTACTTGGACGACATTTTAATAAAAAGTCAAGATACGGAGCAGCACAAACAACATGTCCACCAAGTTTTCAAAAAGATTCAGGACTATGGGTTCAAACTAAAAGAATCTAAGTGCGACTTCTTTATGGAGAAAATAAAATACCTCGGGCACATAATCGACAAAGAGGGTAGACGGCCAGATCCAGAACAGTCTATAGCCATCAAAGAAATGCCGGCTCCCCAAAATGTTTCGTCACTACAAAGTTTTTTACGACTTGCTAATTACTACCAAACTTTTATTCCTAATATGCATGATTTACGTGGCCCGCTAAATGAACTTTTAAAAAAGGACAAGGCCCGGGAATGGACTCCCGAATGCCATAGAGCATTCGAAAAAATTAAAGAAATTTTGACGTCGGACTTGTTTCTCACACCCAGACCTAGAGATTATTGTTGGCAGCGACGCCAGCTCATATGGCATCGGAGCATGCATTTTACACAAAATGCCGGATGGGTCACATAAACCCATAGCCCACGCATCAAGAACCCTTCTTCCAGCGGAGAAAAATTATTCCCAAATTGAAAAGGAGTCACTAGGGATAATATTTGCAGTAACCAAGTTCCACCGTTACATTCACAATTGACACTTCAGATTACAGACAGACCATAAGCCCTTACTTACCATCTTCGGCTCAAAAAAGGGTCTGCCTACACAAACGGCGAATAGGCTGCAAAGATGGGGGATGATCCTCCTAAATCATAATTTCAACATGGAATTTCTCCCATCTAAGAAACTCTGTCACGCAGATGGACTCTCTAGATTGATACCCAAACAGAGTGAAGCTTCCCTTCGAACTGAAAGGGATTTAAAAACTTCGCTGTGCAACACGATAAGGGAACTCCCAGTAACTCTTGACGAGATAAAACGGGAGGCAGTGAACGAGTTCGTAATACAGATGAAGGAAAAGCTAGCACAAAAAGACCGACAAAGTCCAGAAGCCTTCTCCATATGCGATGAGGTACTGCTATACAGCGAATGAGTGGTCGTCCCAGCTACGCTACAAAAAAGGATCCTGAAGGATTTTCATATGGGTCATCCTGGCATTACTAGGATCAAAAGTTTAATGCAGAGCTACGTATATTGGCAAAACATGGACAAGGACATAGAGTGCATGGTGAAAGAATGCATTCCTGAAGCTGCTTATATTTCATTCTTTCGCCCCACTCTGTGCAGACAAAAACCCAAGACTCCCTTTACTTGTTGGGAGACATCTCCAATCCTGGTTCGACCTGAGGGTTTATATATATATCCCCCCCCCCCTTTTTTCCCCCTCTGGCTCACCTCCATTCGTTCTTAAAGAATATTTCTTATACAATACTTTTAATCGTCGCCAGTGTTTATACTTGAAAAAGAACCGATCGAAAAGGCCTTCGTATTCCCCACATTTTGTATTTTATTTTGTAATAAAATATTACCATCTTATAACTTGTATGATCTCCCTACATACATATGATTCCTCCAATTTTAGTACTATATAAGTTTTCCTGTACCAAAAATTTATTCATATATATATATATATATATATATATATATATATATATATATATATATATGTACGTATATACACGTATATATATACACACACATATATATATATATAATAATATATATATATATATATGTATGTGTGTGTGTGTGTGTGTGTAACCTATTCATTAAGAGTAGGAAAATATACCTTCTTGTTTAAGAAGAGTGAACTGTTTTGGATGTCTTGTCTCAGAGGCGCGACATACTAATTTTTTTTTCTAAATCTTATTTAACAGTTTATGATCTTTTCCTTTCACCTAATAAATTTAAATTACACAAGAATGTTTTGAAATATTTTATTCTTTTAAAATTATTAAACCAGATATTAACTACTAAAAGCAAATACTTTTTAAAGTTCCAAATAATCTTATCTACTGAGCCGTAACAAAAACACTGTACCTTACAGTGGGTCGGTTATCTATATTACCCATAAAAATAACAACTAAAGATTTAAAACTACATTTAGAAGCACAAAATTTTTAGGTTTTAGTGTTTGAACAATTTGGTGTAAACCTGTATTGGTATCACTAGTTCTGAAGTTTTTAGGAGATAATTTTTCACAACTATTTGGAAGGTTCAAAACCTTCCAAATTCTTCTATTTATTGACATATTCTAAAAAGTGAGTTAATATTTCCCTGAAAATTATGCCATTTTTCACTTTTTTGAAGGGAACATCCACATAAATACTTTTTTTCCCCGATGATTACATTTTAAGTTGTCTTCTGCACTAAAGTTTGCCATTTTGTTTGTTTATTTCGTAAAAGTGACTCTGATTGGTTGATTATTAATGGCAGATAAAACCCACTACACTTATTTATTTTCTTTTGGAGCTAAGTATTTTTCATGCATATTGTAGTGAATTAAAACTTAAATAATTAATTACACTTGGGAACAACTTTGGACACAATTTCTGTTGAGTTTGATTTTTTATTTGATTTAGACTAATAATGGCATGCTGATTTCAAAACCTCGATTTTCTTCTATCATGTCAAGATTTTTCTCTACAGCTTACTCTCTAAATAAGCATAATTGTATCATTTGTCTGTAATAGGACTGATCAACTAATTATTTTGATTATTTTGTTGAAAAGAAAGGAGAATTTTTCAGGTCTGGTGACTAGGTTGATTCCCAGTCAAAGAACAAACATCAGCTTATTTGTGAAGCTAATTCATTATATGCAAATATTTTGAATTAAAACTTGGTGATTAAGACAAGTCTTGGGGACCCTCATCAGATATGCAAGCAGTGTGTTAGAGTTTACGGATGTGGATCAAGGGAACCCGTGATAAGTTGGCAATTGGTATACCTATGATTTGGAGAGAGCCAAAATATCATTGCACAGACTCTTACTTTTGTTTAATGAAAACTTCACAAAGTTTTTCTTGTTATATGTAACAAGAAAAACAAATGTAAAATTGAGTATCCTAGTCTACTATTGGCTATATTTCCAGTGCCTCATTCAGCTGAAATCCCAGTGTGAGGCAGTAGAGCTTGTGAGAGCCATTAGGAATTGGCCTCCAGGGCCTGACCTCAAACCTGTTGATCCCAACTCTAAATGAGCCATTTGTTGACGTAAAGAAAATTATGTTCCCACCTCACACATGAAACTAGGTCTCTTGAAGCAATTCATTAAAGTATTGCCAACTGAAGGCAACTGTTTCAAGTAATGCATTTTGGAATTTCCTGGCCTGTCATTTGAAAAAATCAAGGTCGTTTTCTTTGATGGCCTACAGATTCAGCTAGTTATTAAAGATGAACATTTCATCGGGATAATGACAGAACTCAAAAAGAATGCTTGGTTCTTGACAAGGTCTTTACCTTGTAAAGAACTTTCATGTAAAGAATTCCACTGAAATTGGATGGCCACAAAATGCTTGATTGCAACATGAGCATCAAGTTCCATTTTCTGCATAGCCCACCTTGCTAACTTCTTGGAAGACCTTGATGTGGTCAGCTATGAACAAGATGAATGATTCCACCAAGATTTGAAATTCATGGAAGAATGGTATCAAGGGATGTAAATATGATGGCTGACTATAGAGCAAAAAAGTGAAGTTGTCAAATTGAAGACTAGTTAGAATATGTGTGAATTTTTACCTCAACTACTTGCACAAAATTTTATCTAAATCATTATGTATTTTATCTAAATCATTATTAAGCCATCTTTTATAGCTGACCGAATTGAACATTTCAGGGTTGATGGTATATAAAGGTGGACTAATGATTATAGGTATGCTTCTCATGAAGCATACCTATAATCATTAGTCCACCTTTATATACTAATTTATTACCAATATTTTTATTCATTTATCTTAGAGTCTCTTACTAGTTTTCTTCATGACAATTTTTCTAAAATGATATCAAAAAGCTGCTAGTCAAAATTGCTGTACTATTTCAATTTTCATTTTATTTTCCACTCTCTATGGTCTCTACACAAATCTCTATGTATACCAATAAATACTACTCTCAACCTATTATTAGGGATCAGACATTTCTACCTGGACATTAATAAATATTATTTTATTATAAAACATTATCTTTTATCCTATTTAAAGTTAGAAAAAAGTTCTCTACCTGAATTTCTAATATAGATTTGTGTGGCCTTGTTAAACTTAATAATAGTATAATTCAAGATTAATGTTAGAACACTTCACAGGAAATAAGCAAGTGATTTTATTAACAAACAATCTATATATTAATACTCTTGTTCCTTAATCTTCTGGCCATTATCATCTTACAACACACTCTGTTTACAAATGTGACCGTTTAAATCACCCGAGATGAAATGTAAAAATGTAAATCTTGATTATCTGGTGTTGCTTTATCTGCTGAATTGTTATGAGTATTGTCACCTCAGCTAAATAATAGACCATTCCATTTTTATTATAAAGAAAGGTAAGAAAAAGGACATGCTATACAGAAAAATATATTAAGAAAGAAAGAGAGTAGGGTAAAGATAGAGAGATGGAGTGGGCATGTGGAAGCAATAATGCTAATCTGTTTCAATCGAACATAATGAAAAGATGAAAAGAAGGAAAGAAAGAAAAAAAGAGTGAGAGAAAGTTAAATCAAGATTATTATACTTTTTACAAACTTAACTATTTTGCGATATCTCTTAAGTAAACATATCAAACATTGTAATAATTAAATTATCATTCTGTGGTATATCCACATGTCCTGCTAGTAAATAATAATTATTTATTGTAATGATATAGCAAAGATACAATGAATGAAAAGCAGCAAAATATAAACAAACTTTCTTTTGAAATGGTCAAATTTCAATCTCTTACACAATTTCCAGTGGATCACCTTCCCTATCTAATAATGCTTGCTTCTGTATTCAGGATATTTAATTTTATACCCCCACCCTTTTTGTGGAAGAAAAAGGATATAAGTTATCTAAGAAAGGTCTTTTGGTTTTGTTTGAAATATTTTTTTGTTACAGGAGATATATCAACTTACAAATAAGGAAAGTATATAGATAAGATATATGCAAATACTTTTTTTTTAGAGAGTTTTTGTAAAGTTTTTCTTTTATAGTTTTGCAGTGTGTGAAATATTGAAGTTAACATGTCTTACTTGTTTAGATGATCTGTAAAATAAAAATGTGGTAATCTGGCCATAACTTTGTTGGATAACAAAGAAATAGTTTAGAATTTAAAATTAGCTCCTGAAACATTTGATTATTTCTATTGTTTTCTATTGGTTTTAGTTGGCTAGAAAATATGTTTGTGATTTGTTAATTTGACTGTTGTTAGTTGGAAAATGTGTACTGTATAGTGTAAAAATGTGGGGATGATTGTAGGTTGAATTGAATTTTAGTCAGTTTAGCTTTCTGAAGGTAGAAATGGCTTCAGTGATGACTAGTTGCTTGTTAGAGTCAATATATTTTTAAATGCCAGAGTAAATCTCCCTTAGGTTGTTTATGACATATGTTTATACCAGAACATTTGATCCTCTGGAGCTGGAAATGTTGTCAGTTGTGACCTTTCATTTTGATTTTTTAAAACATTTTTTTTAGTTGGTATGTTTTTAGGTACCCAAGTAAAAACTTCCTGTTTTTTTTTCTCCTCAGGATGGTTTTGACACCATGTACCTGAACATTATAACTGGTATTTCTATTATTGATCATAGTTATATGTATTTATATAGACCTTGGCTTTAATATAATTCAAACATGTAACTGCTCAATAACTAATTACTTATATAAATCTGTGTGCTAATCTTTTTCACTTTTCTATTATAATCATAAAATCATCAATGTTAACAATATTCAGTCAATCCAATAACCTTCAAATTTATTGGCAACCTGGATTATCACAATGTAATTATGTAGGAAAGTTGTTAATTTATTTGGCATTTATCTGATTTGCAAAAAAGAACAGTTTCAAATAATACAATAATCATATTTCTGGATATGCAGTATCTTAATGTATTTGGTCTTCATGAACAAACTATTGTATGATATCATAGTTGTGGATATTAATTAATGAAAATTGGTTAGTATATATTTTGTAGAAGCAATCAAAATATCACCTGCTTATATCTTAATTTGTAAAGCTGTGATAAAGTTTGTTCTTCTTGTTTCCAGTTGTTCTGTTTTATTTTATTTTTGTATTTAATTTGTGTATATTTTCAGTAAAGTTTTGCTTTTGATATTGCAATGCTTCAAAAATCTTGATACAGGTCTATAGAAACACTCTAAGTTTCTTGTTGATGGATGACAGTTTCCTATAACCTAGTAAGTTGTTAGCATATACTATTTCTTTTCATGGAATTTAGAAGAGCAATGGGTTTACTTGGCAGCATCTTTTTCCTTTTTAGTAACATATAAAAGCTGTAGTATAAACAGCAAGAAATGATCATTTATTCTTTAGAATTTAAAAAATGATGTCTTTTCATTTAACCAATTAAATTTTCTTGTTAGCATTTATATATTTGTTATATGCAAAACAAGTTATATAATGGTTTAGAAAAGTCTTATTTTGATATATTTTTATAATTGGTAAAATTTAAATATATCAAAATAACATTAATTGGCATTATTTTTATGAAATTATATATATATATATATATTCATTCACAAGCTTATTTTTACTGCTACTATGGTCTGGCTTTTTCTAGTTCATGAAAAAAATGTTTTATTATTAGTTCACTTATTGGATTATGCTCATTTAAATCTGAATTTATATCCCAATGAAACTGGGAAATTATTTTTATCTATTACTTAATGCTTCTTTAGGTATTAAACATCATAAAATAGTAACACTAATTAAAATGAAACATAATCATTAACTATATATACAAGTTGATATGCTTAAAATCATTTCAAAAAAGTATTTTTATTTAAACTTGTATGTAGTATTTTCAAATCTTAAGTATGATTGCTGGAGGTAAGGGATTGAAAATATTTGACTGTGACTTAACCTAAATTAAAGCTAGTTTATTAAAGGAACAATTTCTTAAACTCACTGAACTATATTTGCCACTCCAGTTTATGTATTATATTACAGAATCACAACACATACTTATTGTTGATTTTACTATTAATGAAAATGTCAATAAATTACATGTTTAATTTATATCAAAGACAAGGTCACCTACAGTCAATGATTCAACACTGTTTCCTTGCAAAAATAAAAGAGAGAGTTTCTGTTTATTTTTTTACTTCTTTGTCCCTTGTAAGAGAACGGTTGGATTTAGACTGAATTTATTGTTGAAATAATGTAGAATTGCAACTGTAAAGACTTTCTCAAGATTTGAATAATTGCTTCTAGTCTTTTTTACTGACATAGTTGATTTAGGAAAAATTACACATGAAATGACATTTTTACATTATGAGATTTTGTAAGTCTACTTGCTAGACTCCTAATGTAGACATACACATTTACTCAACAAACCACTCTAGTTTGATTATTTAGCTTTATAGGTCTATCATTTTTATAATAGGTTACAATTTAGAAAAAAAAATTTAATCCATTTATTAGGGTTCTCCACATGGAAGTAATAACAGACTGGCATTTTATATGAAAACATTAGATGAGATAATGAATAATAGAATCCACATCAATATTACTCAATAGTGATGTACTAAAATAGATCAAGTTTTAATACAGCCATGCTGACCATAATATAAAGACTTTTTCATTTCCCAGATTAGATATACCAACTAGTCATACAAATGATATTCCTACAAGATACATTCAACACTTTTTATATTTGGACATTTTAAATAAAAATAAGAAACAGAATCTAAATCAGGTTGGAGGAACAGGAGATATATAAACTTTAATATTTTCACTTTTTCCTACATTCCTTATCTTGCTTTTATGTTGTCTTAAATTAGACTTTCAAAGTGATGAGTAAGAATTACAGAAAATGTTTGTTATTGTTAGTGGTAGATAGCCTTTAAGCAAGCAAATCATGAGATTATATTCTGTTATTGTAGTAGTGAGTCCCTACAGAGATTGAACTCGCAACCTCCTGATTGTGAGTGGTGGCTCATAGTAAGATTACTGTCACCCCTGTTGGCTGAAGTGGTTTGGCCGCTGAGAGGCATAAATGCAGAGGCGTTTTTTCTCAAGGGGGGAAGAATGACTGTTTTCAGCCAGTCCAGGCCACTGGACAAAGTAAGAGCATGATCTGATAAGATCCACACATTTTTTTGATTAAGGCATGAGCTTCTGTTTGTGCAGGGCTTCCCATGTTAAAAAGACCTTGGGTCACATCCTAACCTGATGGAAGGTCTTGGTATATACCAAGAATGATGGTTTTCAGCCCATGGACGATATAAAGATCCAAAGGATTTCTGTTTTCTTTTAAACTCCCTGTAAGCTGTTTCAGCAACCATTTATATCTAACGTGTGCACTGCGACTTTTCAAAGAAAATCAGATCTGTATCAACATGCTTTCATACACAAAGACAGTTGGCCATTTATATTGTAGTTACCACTTATTCTTGAAAGTTGGGCCGGTGGGTATTTGTGTTGGGCTGGAGACCAGTGAGCATTTGCATTTAGACTGTTGTGATGATTGAATCACAAGCAGATGTCATTGAAACTGCAGGAAGGGCCTGTCTGACAACCGTATCCCAGACAGACGTTGTGAACTCAAATGAATCCCAAGCAGAATCGGTTTTCAACTTAACTGTTGATTAACATTGTTGGCTAGTATTTATTATCATGTGGGATTCCTCCTTCATTCTATTGGCAATTATATACAATACCAGTTGCTTAAAAGTAGACTATTCTCTGATTAGGTGTTGTAAATGTAAGAGATAACAGCAAAGAGTATTTACCTGAAGTGGTATTTTATAGACTAAATGATTTCAGTCTGCTATCCCATCCAGTACAAGAGGATCCCCAGGATTGGAACAATGGAGTCAGACAGTTAACCCTATGAAAACTACCACTTTTGTGATAATGAGATCAGGGGATAGTGCAGCGGGTCACTACATTGAACTCACAACCTTCTGATTGTAAGTGATGTCTCATAGTAAGATTACTGTCACCCCTGTTGGCTAAAGTCATTCGGCTAGTAAGAGGTATAAATGTTGCAGTTTCTCTTGAGGGAGAAAAATGATAGTTTTCAGTCGGGCCAGGCCACTGGGCAAAATAACAGTGTGATCCGATGGGATTCACACATTTGTTTGATTAGCCATCACATGAGCTTTGGTTTGTGGTGTCCCACATTAAAACGACCTTGTGTCGAATTCTAATCTGGTGGGAGGTCTTGGTAAATACCAAGAATGATGGTTTTTAGAAGAGAGAACCGGCTGTCTTTAATAGTCTGATGACACTGTCTGCAACGCTGGACAGTATGAAGATCAAAAGGATATCTGTTTTCTTTTAAACTTTTATAATTCTAGCCCAAAGGTTTGACATAAAATGTAAAGGTAACAAGATAATCTCAAACAAAGTGTGTAAGCATGATAACTATTTGCATTACCAAAGATACTAATGGATATAAATTTGCACAATTGTTGATAGTATTTCATTATAAGGAATACAGTCTACCAGATTTGTTGTCATAAAAAATAAATACAACAAAACAAAACAAAAGCATCAGTAATTGGTTGTAAATTTTATTCTACACAACCAATAGATGTCATAAAATAATTTTATTCTACACAACCAATAAATGTCATAAAATAATTTTTCACCACACAAACTTGAACTAACCAACCCAATTGTAAATGTATGTCACGTGGTGTAAAATGGTTAGAAAACTAGGCTATCAGACAGTGGTGAGTTCGATTCTCACTGGGTACCTCATACATCTGGCATTGTGAAAAACTAAACTAAGTAAACGTCAAACGATAACCGTAAAAACATTTGTAATTTGTATATTAATACTCTAATACAGTATAAGAGTAAAATATATATATTGTTTATGTAAGTTAAGTTGGTTTATTAGTATAAAACGGATTTTAATCAAATGAGACCTTAAAGAATTGTCTGGTTATACAAAAAAAAAGAAAAAAGATTCCTCAGGCGTTAGCTTTTATTTATTTATTTTAGTTTTTGTCTGTTACATCCCAGTACAAGTAAACCTTGTTTAACGAGAATATTTTTGAATATGTGTGCTAAATAAGCGTATTTGTAAAATAAAAAAATAAAAAAATGGTAAACTAAACTAACTATTGCACTATATTTAACAGCAATGTTAGAGACTATTTATATATTATAAGGAATAAAGAATTAATGTAAGGGTAAGCAATACGTAGGTGGAAAATATTTTAAAGACACTTACATATTAGGACAAAATATAATTGGTGAACAAAATTGTACTGGGACAGAGAAGGTGAAAAAGGAGAAAAGAAAAAGATGTGTGAAGAGAAAGAATCAGATGAATATGACGCTAGTGTGAGTGGAATTTTTAAAAAGTGAGAGTTTTTAGAGGGAGTGAAGAGCGCCACATTTCAAACAAGAGAGAGTGAGAGAGAGAGAGAGAGAGGGGGCGGAGGAGATGAGAGAGAGAGAGAGAGAGAGAGAGGGGCGGAGGAGATGATCATGCGAGAGAGATAGTGTTGCAGGAGCTGTGTCTGTCATACACTTGAAATCGGTTTTCGGAATACAATATCAGGTCGAACAAGGATAAAGTGGAGGTAAGCCAAACAAATTACCACTGTCTGGACGTGGAAAACTAACACTTAGTTCCTGTAGATAATGTAAATTACATTCGGAATCGTTTTGTTGTGGCCCGCTACTGTCCAAGTTTTGGTGTGAGACATTAACATGGCGACTGTTGCCTTCTGCTGCAGACGACACTGTGTTTCTCCATGACTTACCGGTGTTAGACCAATGGAGCATGTCTTGACGGATAAATAAATGGATACCTGGGCTGATGTAAAAAATGAATCCAAGGTACGTATGCTGAACAATCACATGAATTAACTACGGATGCACAACAAAAACAATGTTTGACCAGTTGCAAGGTGTGGGCATAGAAGTGCGGTCACTTATTTTACGACCAAGCTAGTCTCTGTAGCTTGGTCCTAAAATGGAGGTCCTGTTTATAAGTGACGATGCATTACAAAATGATCCCCGAGTTTTTATAAGCACACCCCCGCTGTATGTACTTAGTCCTGTACACCCGCAGTGTCAGTATTTTCTTATTCAAAAACTTCGTAGTTGATTTAATGAAGAAATGCCAAAAATAAATAAAGATAAATGCAGATTGATTACTGCAAAAAATGCATGGACATTTCTCCTGAATTTGTATTCCGGATGAAGAAGCGTATTTTCCTTTTCGAATAATGTGGTCATTTAATTTATTTTACTACTACTACTGCTACTTCTTTCGTTTTTGAACTGTTTTATTTATTTGGGCTTGATTCATTGAAAATACAGGACTTTCCCCCCTTTCTTTAATCAGTTGAAATTTCTATCCTCTTTTTAAAAATCAATTGTAATCTTATTTTACCCATAATCTGTTTCTTTTTTCTTTTTTTTTAAAAAGTTTTGCCGAAATTTTAAATCTTCAGATTCTAACCTTTTTCTTCTCTTTACACCCACACAATATTGAAAAATGTTATCAAGCAGTTTTCGTTATAATTGTAACATAACCTTAGGTATTTTAAGGAATTCCTCCTTATTTTATTTGCTTTTTTTTTAACAAAGAAAAACAATCGTCAGTGAAATCACAATATTCTGCCCTGTCCTGGGACTTTAAAATTCTCCAATTACTTGAATTTTTGAAATAAAAAAAAAAAAAAAAAAATAGAAGTCGTTAACCCAAATCTGTTTTTTTTTTTCTTTTCCGTTATCCTTACCTTATATTGGTATCCTCACTAACGACTGACCTTAGACCATTTATATATTTACTTTTAAGTTATTCGCTAAACTCATCGTTACTTTCTCCTTCCTCTTAACAACCGAACTGTTTTTACTTCCACAATGATCAATGTTTTTTTTTTATCAGCTGTTTTTTTTTTTTAACTAGAGGTGGGGTAGCATTTAAGTTCGTGCTTACATACATAGAAGTAAAGGAAATGAGGAACCTACTTGTAATTCATCATTTAATTTATTAATTCGCGTAGATGTTAATGTAGTGTACCGGGAAGACGTGTTCAACTAATGCCTACTTTGAAAATGTTATTTTTCCTTCATTTAGAATTTTTAAAAATTAAAAAATTCTCATTTTTTTGTTTACACGTCTTATCTTAATTTTTTCTTTATAGATCCCTTATTTTATTTCATCGAGACTTGGAAAGTAATTCAATTTATTTGAAATTATTGAACAGATGAACACTGCCATATTTTTATGAAAAACAAAACTCTTTTTTGATTTAAATTCTTATGATTGACATTTTTGAGGCAGTTCATCATCACTTTGATGTAAACTTTATTTTTCAGTCTTACTATTTAATGTCACATTTATTGTCTATTTTCGTCCTTATTTCTAATTCTGGTGGTGGTGGTGTAGAACCGAACACTTGTTCTGTTAAAGTTTATTTTATTGTAGTAGTATATTTGTATTTTTTTTTTTCTCTTTAATTTTGTTTGGAGCTGGTAGAATTAATAAATCCCTCAGTGTATTATTAAGTTATAATGTTAATTATTGCTACCTTCCGTCGTTTATGGCGCAGTATCATGAAAACACACACACTCACACCCAAAAAGACCTTTGTTGTTGCTGGATTGTCGTTGGAAATGCAATCTATTCAATGAAGCATGCCTGTAACAACTACTGTTTCTGTTAGCATGTGTACAATTAAAACAGACGAACGTATACACGTTGTACTTACTACTTAGCAATAAATCAAATAAGTCTTCTTAATACCTATTATTTTCGGTTAGCCGGTGACTCAATGTAATGTCTGTTGCATAGCTTAAACAACAAGGAGTAGAGTCGCTGATTTTTGTGCGCATATTTTTAATCAAAATTAAGAAGCAAAGCTGTCTTGTCTTAGTTGTCACTTGTATCACTTCTCAAAAAAAACGCCATCGTGGATGATTTAAAAAAAAAAGCTAATTCTCTTCTCTTTACACTTGCTATACTTTGGTGTCATTTTAAAAACTTAAAATATTGCTCTATTCATCAATTAACTTAATTTTATTTAAAAATATATTTATATTGCATTGTTAATCATTCGCAGTTACAAGAAAAAATATTGAATCTTTTTTTTTGTTTGCTCCATGAAATTTGGAAAATAGTTTGACTAAGTTAATGCCTCTACTAGTTATTTGCTTCTTTAAAAGTTGTATTTGAGAATAATTAAAATAAACAGTTCTGGCAAATTTGAATTATATCATTCGACATTCATTTATTGATGCAACCACTTACTGTGGGTATTTCTATTTTTAATTAATTTTCTCTTTTTAAAATTTGCAAAATTATTTGTAATCTACCACTTTTTTTTTCGTATTTGCTAGTAGTAGTAATTAGGAAAGATTTTTTTATTACTTAAAATTGAAGCAGATTCCTTTTTTCTGATTTTTGTTGATAATTCAAATTAATAGCGACCCAAATATTTCGGCGGGAAATTGACACCCTATTTTAAACGTAATTAAAATATCAGAAATTTCGTTAAGTATTTTTTTTCTAGCAAAAACAAAATTGGTCATTCATTGTTCAACGGTAGGGAAGGAAGAAATGACAATTCAGGTTTGTAAGAAAAATTTACAATGTACTATTGATTTTAGATTTTATGATGTACCTTTCTTAACTAACTGCAATCTTGCATTCTATCATTTCGATTGTTGTTTCTCTACGTGTGGATGAATTTTATTTATTGCTACAGAAAAAGTGACACATTTTAAGCTTGGAACTCAGGTTTTTCTTGATTAACCAATTTTATTTAATCGCAAATATCAAACATTTACAATGGACTTTTGGGGGAGTATTTTGATTTTTTTAATCCCTCAACACTAGTTATTATATTTGTGGCTTTGAATTAGTTCAATACTTTTAAAATTCAAATTTATTATCAATTGTTAAACTTTTGTGAAAATAAAAATAAAAAATCAAATAAAAATTAGCAATAATTTGTTCTTAAATCTCTAGTGTTTAAGCCTTAAACTTTAAGATGGAAAAAAAAAAACAACGTATTTTCTGGGGTGGAGAATAACGATTGAAATTTGCTCAAGGTAGTTTATTGATCAGTTCAGTTGTTACTTTGTCCTTGATGCAACATAGATTTCATTTCTCATAAGTATTACCACCTTTGTGAGAAATACACACTTTTAACTAAAATATTTATTGTTTTGGTTATGAAGAATTTGTAAACAAATTTGACTTTACTTTTCACTATGCTTTGTAAATGTTATATATTAATAAAAGACTTTTGAAGTTTGAATTATTGATATCGCCATATCAAAGAATTTATCAATTGCAGAATTTAAAAAAATGCTTCCTCTTAGTTTATTATATCGGTAAACTACTACTTACTGTGCTACTTTTCAATTTGTAAATAATGCTGCTGCTACCAGTAAGTCATTAAAAAAACAAAAAACTTTTATTAGCCTTCTATAAAAATTAATTCGCTCAAGTCATGTTTGTATATAGATATTTACAATTCAAATATGTCTTTATAGGATTCAAGTATAAAATTCAATTTAAGAAAATATATATTAATACAAGAAAGATGGATAATCTATTTCTGTGCTTTTCAGGAAGGTTAAAAATAAGTTATAAAATTTGGTACTTACTGTGAATGGCTAGAAACTTTAATAAGATTGATTTAGTTTATATTCATTCATTGATTTTATTTTCCTACATATTTCATTTGTAATGGATAAGTTGAGCAAAATGTTGTTGGGTGTTAGATTTTGTATTTAGTAAGTGATTTATCAGATAAAGTACCTTGAGCAAATTTCAATCTTTAGTTCCCACCCTGCTTCAGAAAAGACCCTTTTCTTCACTTTTATCTGATATTGGTTTTGGAATGTTCTGTTAAATAAAACTCCTGTTTCTCAGGAAAATATTAAGATTATTTTGAACGAAAATGTTTTTCCCCAGGATTGTTTTCTTTTCAATTGTGCAAAAGGGACTGATTTTTTCTCAAGCTTATAATATATAAGATTGTTTTAAATTTCAAAAAGAAATAATTAATGATTAATTGTAAATTATAATTGGCCATCACCATCAAATCTTTGCAGTCTAAATAAGAATAAGTATAATGTTCGCTATTAGGAAAACTTAGTTACTTAAAAGTATATATATTATCTCCAGATACAGAATATTTTTAGCAACAATTTAGCAACAAAATTAAATAAATCACGTAAATATGTAGATTGGAGTAGCAAAAGTTAGCAAAAAAGAAACAGTTTGACAATCTTATTTAAAACTTATTAAAGATTATCAGGTATGACACATTTCAAGAAGTGTACTAAATCATAAAACAACAGTGAAGATACCAATTCAAATAAATCATGTAATAACAAGACTTCTAAGAATAAATTTAAAGTCTTTTATGAAACACTATGCAATCATCTATAATAATGACTGTCAACCATTTACCATGGTGGAACATAATGTATCATTTTTTTCATTACTTCAGGATGTTATTTCCACCACCTTCTAAGATTGTCCGACTCAAAAATTGCATTGTATTATCGTAGTTTGTAGAAAGATCAATATTCTATCAATTTGAATCTGATAATTTGTGATCCCAATTTCCTCTTGAAATCCTAAAATTCCTCCTTGGTTGAGAAAATTAAATATTATTCTTTCCTTCATTCCTGCATCTGTATGTTATATTTTTACTAGTGGGACCTGTGGAATTTCCCTCGAAACGAAACAAAAATCAAGAGAAGCTATTTAAGCCAGAAACGATGATTTGCAATTACATTACATATATATATTTACCAACCCCTCCGCACGAGCAGGATGCGACACAAGGTCAATTTCTTAAGCGGAGTTCAGCAGGTTTGAATTCAGAGTTTTCCTTCTCCTAGACCGGTTACCTAACCAAGGTTAAAGAGCCCAGTCTGTCCTACTATTTACCCATAGCTGGAGGGAGAGTAGAATTCATACCTTTCCCAAGGGTATTAGCACAAAGTGAAATGCAATTACCACGTCCAGGATTTGAACTCGGGGCGACGAGTCCATTTCCCATGACTTTAACCATTTCACCATGCGCTTCCTAATTACATTACATATAAATCCTACCAAAATATCTTCCGTAATTCTCAATTTTAATATTACAAATAAAATAATCATGTAACTTCTTTTTTTTTAATTTATTTTAATTTTATGTTGGGCATTTAAGCGACGCAAGACCATTTGGAATGTTTCATTTTAAAAATTGGGTGAAATAAAATGGGACAAATAAGAAATCTGCAATTAAGCGACATCAGATAATCTTTATTCACAATTTTTCTGAGCACAGTATTGGAATTAAATGATGACTAGTAGGACCTGTGGATACCACAGTATGATAATTTAATTATTACAACATTTGATGTTTACTTAAGAGCTATTACAATTAGTTCAATATATAAAAAATATAATAATCTTTATGTAACTCTCCCTTTCTCACGCTTTCTTTCTTTCTTTCTTTTCATTATGTTCCACCTCTATCTTTCCCCTACTTTCTTTCCTATATTTTTTCTATGTAGCATTTTCTTTTTCTTCACAATTTCTTTATAATAAAAACGGAATGGTCCATTATTTAGCTGATTTGATGGCACTCATTAGAAATAAGAATTCGGTGAATAAGCGACACCAGATAATCAGGATTAAGATTTAAAAAAGAACAAGTGTATTAATTTATAGATGTTGCACATGAAGAGGGTTGCAGATTTGAATCTCGCTGAAATATTCAAAATTTCACAAAAACTAATTTCTGTGAAATTTTGAATATTAAAAAAGTTCTCGCATATCAAAATTTAAAAAGTATTTATAAACAAAATTTTATATTCAAATAATGTTTTAATTTCAACATTGAAATTAACATGTTAGTTTTTTACTTTTAGAAAATAAATGGTATAATATGATATAGAGCATCAAACAATTAAAAAGAATATATCATTTTACAAGTGGATAAAATTTGATCTACTTGTGTTCATAATTCTATATACTTACTCCACTCTATAAATTTAAAGAATTGATTAAAACATTTTTTTACAAAAAAACTCTCCATAGATAACAAATATTTATTGAAACACAATAATACATATAACAAGAAATATCGCCTTTGTTTTGGAGAGAGAAAAAAAACTGGTTATTCGACTGGTGCCATTTTGTGTGATTACCAGTGGTGATGGTTGAGTTAAGGAACTTTGAGGTTTTTGATTTCCCTGGAGAGGTGTTTTAGCATTTTGAAGAGCATTATTTCATCTATATTTTCTTTTGAGTTCAAGTTGCACTCTTTATAGGGGGCATTTCTGGAAACAACCACTCACAAATCCTATCTACCTGTGGGAAGGGTACCCCACCTATTCATCAGATGCTTATTGGATACATACTCAAGCCATAAAATAGGGTCTTTAAGCTAATTAAGACTTCTCGCCCACACCTTTTGGGAGGAGTATTGATATATTTGTCCTTTCAATTATAGATTCCGGTGCAACTTTTTACTAAAAAAAAAAAAAACTTTGTCAGGAAAGAAGTTTCAAAACAAAATTCTTGTTAGTTAATTTTGACAGTAACTTCTGTACAAAGGAAATGAATTTCAAAACAATTTTTGTAAGCTGATTTTGACAACACCTGCAGTCATCCTGACCTTTTAAATTGAATGTTGAATTATTCTTATCTTTTAATTTTAAAGAAATTTTTTCCTCTTTTAAAAAAAAGTACTATTCCACTACTAAGTTCTTAGCACCTGCTAGCCTCATCCTGTCACACCATGTGGCATCACTAATAATGAATATAGAATTTTTTGAGTGTATATTTGGCAAAAAAGAAAGTTGTGTTTAGTGTCAGTTCCTTGTGTAATGGTTTTGAGTAATATTGTTCATAGTTATGAGTACTATGTCTGAATTATATATAAAGCAGCAATCAGTGAATGATAGAACTTTTGATACTACTTTTGATAGTAGAAGTGCCAATCAGCATTCAGAGATGTATGAAAACTATTTAAAGTAATGGTTGTGTAGTTGTGAATAATGTCAAAAACTACAACCGAGGCAAGATGAGTATGTTTGAGCAATGACCAGGAAAATTGATTTTGATGATGCACAAGGAGAATTTAAGAAGAATCTAAGAAGAATCCTGCAATGATTTGAGAAAACCAGTGAATTGGCTTTGAAGCCAAATATTAGTCAAGAAAGACTGCAGCATACCATTGAGATATTGAATTATATAAAAATGGTGCTCGACAGGTCTGACAACAGTTGATGGATGCCATTGAAGGAACAGCAGAAAAATACTTATCACAAGGTATATAAAAATACTTATCACAAGGTATATGATGAATATTGCCACTGAGGATGAATCTTGGGTTCATCATTATAAACTAGAAAACAAAGGCAATCTATGAAATAGGAGGTGTGTTTAAAAAGTATTGAGACTGGCTTTCTAATTTTCTTTCAAATTAGCACTTGTCTTGATGAAGTTAGTTGATTTTAGTGGACATTGACAAATTCAGACTTTAATCGGTTCAACTCACAATTTCTCAAGTATTTCTGTTCCAATCTTAAAGATATTAAAGGTATTGTAAATGGCTGGAAAGAAAATTAAATAATCTTTCTAGATATGTAATTAGTACGTGTTTTCATCCATTGAATTATTTTTAAAATAGTATTTTGTTTCGAACAGCTGAAAACACGAAATATGAATTTTTTTCTGAGGTTAAATTTTATACGTTTGTTTTGCAAAATCAAAGAGGATAATCTTTATCAATATACTTGAAATTGTACACTTAATTAGAAAACACATTAAACTATAACTAGGAGGTTGTTTTTTCTTCTCTAACCTTTGTAAGCGAAACCACTACCAACAAAATTTGACGCAGGTTCCTTCAAAAAGTTTAAGATGAGCAAAAAAGAGCATTATATCCTTTAATAGAAGATAGTCTCAGAATTATTTTGATATATAATGTGTGACATTTGGATGATGCTTTACTGTCAGGGCTTTTTGTCAAACTTTCAATTTTGGAAATAACAAACTTATTGAGCTTATATTAAAACGTTAGCAGAACGGCCTGACAGGCTTTGTTTAAAAAATGATGTAAATAGGTATTCTATTTCTTGTAATACAACATGGCAAGTATTTAAAAGGGTATTTTTAAGTTTAAAGTGATGTTATTTATTTGAATTAATACTATATATGTGTATACATGTAGTATTAAAATAAAAATTTTGAACATTCTTGTGGTAAACTTAAAAAAAAAACAAACAAAAAAATGTTGATATCTGTACCTCTTATTGTCTAAATGTTATTACATAGAGGCAGACTATTTGAGTGCAGAATCCGAATGAACATACAATTTTACATAATCATGTTCACTTTTGTATCCCCAATTTTGGGGCTTTAGATTCTCATAACTTTTGAATCATTGGAGATATTTGCATAATTTAAAGTTTTGAACTCAGTTTACAGAGCTCTATATAACTAATGTGATTAGATAACGATAACATCAAATGAAAAAAAATCAACTGGAAATGCTACATAATCTCTTTAATATATAAGTTGCTAGAGCTGTGCATAAGTCTTCATTTAATTTTTATTTTTTCATAGTAAAAAATACTGATCAACGAGTCTGCATTAAATTTTGCGAAACTGGTTCTGAAATACTAAAAGAAACTAGTGTAACGAGCTATAACAGACCCTTTGACTGACATCGTTGCTTCAAGGAAAACATTGAAGAAAGAAGTGTTTGTTAACGCTGTTTGTGAATTACTGGTGACTGCTGAAGAAATAAAAGTAAAGTCAAAACAGATGACTTTATAAAGAAAATCAAAACCCAAGTGAGATTCAAAGAGAAGGATAAACCAAATCCGCCTGGATGCAATTATTACTCCATTTGTGATGATGGGATTTTAATGTACACAGAATGCGTACTTATTTGTTAGCATGAACCTTTATTTATACTAGTATCCTGAAACATTCTATGTTCCAGTATACAACAAGCATGGACTGCTATTCATAAGTTAATGACCATATGGAATTCTGATTTCTCTGATAAAATAAAATGAGAATTCTTCCAAGTTGTAGCTGTGTCAGTACTACTGTATGGTTGCACCACTTGGACTTTTAGAAAAAGCTTGATGGGAACTACACAAGGATGCTGTTTTGAACAAATCTTGGAAGCAGCATCCTACTAAACAGCAGCTGTATAGATACTTTCCTTTCATCTAGAAAACCATCCAAGTAAGATGGAGAAGTAAGAATGAACTCATAAGCAATGTTCTTCCCTAGGCACATGAACATTAGGGTAGGTTGATTTTTCCCTTTTTTAAAAATATCAAATTACCTGAGGTACTAAAAGTTGTGTATTGGTCTATTAAATACTAATACAAAAAATTAGATCTTGCACTTGTACCAATTTTTGAGGAAATGGTATCAAAGATTGTAGACAAAAATACATTGAAAAATCCTCGTCTTTTTGGCTAAAAAATTAATCAGAAAATCTATCAATTTCAGTATTTAAAGCAGGGACTGTTGTCATTTTATTTTTATTAAAATGAAATGAAGAAATTATAATTAAAATTCAAAATAAAAATATGCCCCCATTATCAGTGACAGCTCTGAAATGCTGTTTTACTTCATTAATTAAGCAGTAACAGTGAATACATTTATATAAAAAAAAAAAGACAGTTGATTTTTTTTTTTTTGTTATGAATGAAAACACAAAAAAATAAGCAACTATGGAAAAACAAATGATGGTCTACTATTGCTTAATATATATAGTCAAATAGCTCCATATAAGAACCTTTAGATGAAAAAATAGGTCACAGTTTATGACACAAAACTTTTGCAATTATTTGCCTGTGCCTCGCTTTGAAGCCATATATGGATTTGGAAGCTTCGATTTTTCACTTTTTTAAAATATCAAATTTCATGAGAGAACAAAAGTTGTGTATTGGTCTATTAAGTACTGATACCAAAAATTAGATCTTGCACTTGTACCAATTTTTGAGGAAATGGCATCAAAGATCATACAAAAAAAGGCACTGAAATATCCTTAACAATTTTAGTGTTTAAAACAGGGAATGTTGTCATTTTATTTTATCAAAATGAAATGAAGAAATTATAACTAAAATTCAAAATAAAGATATGCCCCTCATTATCAGTGATGGCTCTGAAATGCTGTTTTACCTCATTAACACACTCATAAGTCCCGGCCCTGACATATAGATGGCGCCACTAATAAAAAATCCATATAATTTTCAAATGACATGTCAAAATTTGAGCCCAATCGAATTCTTAGTTTACAAATTACAGTTATTTAAGTGAAGCTACTGTTGCAAATTTTCAAAACAATGGAAAAATCTGAATTTCGTGTGTTGATAAAGCATTGATTTCTGATGGGAAAAAAATACTGTTCAAGCAAAGCAATAGCTTGATAAGTGTTATTCAGACTCTGCTCCATCAAAAACAACAGTTAAGAGGTGGTATGCTGACTTTAAACACGGTCGTACAGACACAAATGATGCTGAATGCTCAGGTCGCCTAAATTCGGCAGTTGTCCCGGAAAACACCAAAAAACTCCACAAACTCATTTTGGCCGATCATAAATGCATGAGATAGCAGAGGAGTTGAAGATATCAGAAGGCAGTGTATTCACCATTTTGCATGAACATTTGTCAATGAGAAAGCTGTGTTCAAAGTGGGTGCCTCGTTTGCTCACAGTCAATCAAAATCAATGTGTTGACGATTCACAGTGTTGTTTGCAACTGTTTTAACGCAACAAAAAGGAGTTTTTGCATAAATGTGACAATGGATAAAACATGGATCCACCACTTCACTCAGGAGTCAAATCGGCAGTCAGTTGAGTGGACAGCAGCAGGTGAAAGCCGTCCAAAGCGACCAAAGACCCAAATATCCACAGGCAAGGTTTTGACCTCCTTATTTTGGGATGCAAAAGGTATTGATTACCTTGAGAAAGGAAGAACCATCAATAGCGAACATTATATAGCGTTATTGGTGCGTTTGAAGGAAGAAATCACCAATGAAGAAGAAAAAAGTGCTCTTTCACCAAGACAATGAACCGTGTCGCAAGGTGATCGCAACGATGGCAAAACTACATTCCAGGGAAAGAGATTTGGCTCCAATGAAGAAGTGATATCGGAAACTAAGGTGTATTTTGAAGCCAAAGACAAATCGTGCTACAAAAAAGGCATCGAATTGTTAGAGAAGCATTGGAAGTAGTGTATCACCTGAGAAGGAGACTATGTTGATGAATAAAGTTGAATTTTGCCTAAAAGTTGTTGTTTTATTAGTTAGGCCCGGGAATTATTGAGTGATGTGTTAATTAAGCAGTAACAGTGAATATATAAAACAAAAAAGAAAAACAGCTGATTTTTTTTGTTATGAATGAAAAGACAGAAAACAAACAAATAAGGACAAACAAATAATGGTTTCTATTGCTTAATATATAGTTAAATAGCTCGTTTAGACAAAAAAGTAGGTTTCAGTTTATGACAAAACTTTTGCAATTATTTGCCTGTGCCTTCTTCAAAACCATATATTGATTTAGAAGCTTCTGTTGTTAACTGTTGACTACTTATTCAAATCTGGCAAGTCCAGCTGTGTACTATTCATTAAGGATTCTGGAAGTTTATTTTCTGAAAATCTTTCTGTGAATGATGATTCACAAACATTTTGTGACAGATGTATCAACTGTGTCCAATGCATAGCTTAAAATTAATTATTTAAAAAAATCTTTTCTTGGCTGGCTGGCTCTCCATTCCTGAAAGAATATGAAAATTAATTTGCTGATGATGTCAAGCTATTTGTTAGACCATTATCAAAAGAAAGAACACAAATGGATCTAAATAAATTGTCATATTGGGAAGATATTTGGAAATTAAAATTTTACTTTGGAAAATGTCAAGTATTACATATTGAATTCAAAAACATTAAAGTTGAAAATAAATTAAGCAATAGGAAAATCAAAAATGTAAATGAGGGATGCAATCTAGGGCTTTGATGTTACTTTTAATGCTGACAAATGTATTTTGTTTATTATATTGAGGGTAAATGTAATGATTGGCTGGATGGTACAGATGTTTAACAGAAAAACTGATTTTTTTTCAGTTTCATCTTCATGCCATAAAACCACACCAAAATATTTTACCAAATCGAAACCGTTTGATTCAATGCTATAATTACTGAACCACCATATTCAAGAAAACACAGTTGAAAAAGACTTTTAGATAATAAATCAACACCAATATAGTACACCATACCATACTCTCCAACACGGCACCATGGACCATAAAGCAACCAGCTATAAACTTAGAACTGACTAAATTACCTAAAACAAAAACACACCCTATCACTTACCAAGAGAAATTCATTAAAATACAAAATAAGTACCCAGATCATTATCACATCTATACAGATGGATCCAAACAAGGAAAAAAAGTTGGTTGTGCCACTATTTCTCAAAAACAAGAATCCTTAAAATGCCTACCAAATGAAGCCTCAATCTACAGTGCAGAAACTACAGCCATTGATCTAGCTATGAATATCATAGCAAATCACAAAGCTTCCAAATTTATTATATGCACGGACTCTAAATCAGTCCTATTAGCACTACATAACAAAAACACATCATCTCCTCTGATCACGAAGCTCCTAAACAAACTAAACACCCTCTCTGAAAATAACATTATATTCTTCTGGATAACAAGTCACATTGGTATCCAAGGAAATGAAAAGGCAGACAAAGCCGCAAGAAAGGCACTTCAGACACATATGAACAAATCTAAATCCCATATACAGATCTGAAACCAACCATAAACAAATTTATATTAGACAAATGGCAGAAATCATGGGACAATCTGACTCAAAACAAGCTCTATGAAATACAAGAAGTTATTGGAGAGTGGCCGATAGCCCACAGAAGTATTAGAAGAGAAGAAGTAATACTCGCCAGATTGCGTATTGGGCACACCTACATTACCCATTCGTACCTGTTAAAAGGGGAGGATGCCCTAGTGTGCCCAACATGCAAAGTACAACTTACAACCAAGCATATCCTTCTAAATTGTAACAGACTTAAACATATCCGCGCAAATTACTATCAAGCTAGAAACCTGAAAGACATCTACAAGAATATAAACCCTGAAAACATTTTAAATTTTATTAAAAAAAGCAACCTTTTCAACAAAATATAACAGAACATAACCAATTATCTCCATAGAACCACTACCTTAAAGTCTGAAATCCAAAATAACCTTTTTGGCATTAAATGACCCACAGAGGTTGATATGCCGTTAAACAAAACTCAAACTCAAACATTTATACTGCTATAAGATTGAACAGGAATATGATAAAAACATTTAATTGACTATTTTTTTAGAAAATTAATGTAAAATCTATTTGTTTTCAAAATAAATGGAAAAAAAGAAAATATGGCTGATATGACAGTTCGAATATCTATTTCATATTTTAGCATAGAATGTTTTCAGATAAAAAAAGGTTTGATGTCTAAAATCTATTTGTTTTAGTTATCTAAGTTAAATGTTTAAAAAATACTTTTTGTAATTAAAGTAAATAAATGGAGTCAGCAAAACAAAATAGTGAGAAAATAAAAAGTAGTTGCCAGTTTCATTTTAACAAATTTTACAAGTCAGAATTTTTTAAAGGTAATTATTTTGATAAAATTGTTGTAAACAAGAAAAATAAATGGAGATTATTTTTAAACCAATTTGTTTTTATATAGAAAATAAATGTACCTTAAATTAGATAGTAACAATAATTGAAATAATTCTTTATTTCAGTTTTTCTCTCCAAAATGTATCATCCAAGGACAAACAAATATGGATAGTTTATGTAATGATTTCTTTTGTATTTTACCAAATTGTTAATATATAGGGTATTTATTTATAGTTGATAATTTATTTGTAAGTTTAATAATTAAGCTTTAATCTAAATTGTGAATTCTATGACTAAATTACCTTTAAAGACTAAAAAATGACTTTAGGTGAATAACCCTACTTTTTTACCTACCCTTTGTTTAATTTGTGGTTTTGGGTGCACTGGTTTTATGCATGACTATAGATTATTTATTACCCTTACTTAAAACCAAATCCAAAATGACAGCATTTATGGAATGTTTATTTTACGTAACTTGCAAATATCATATTTGGAAACACAAGTAGTCTCTAAAGTCAACTTCTGAGTTGTATTTTAGTTTCTGAGTGGTTAAAGAATTAGAAAGAATTGTAGAGTTGGGTGGTTTGGCAATTTTGATTTTGGTATCGATTTCGGGGGGGTTTCCCCTTGATACACAAGTTTTTTTTGTTTTGGTTTCGGGTTTTTTATTTGGTATTTTTAAGGAAGGCATTCATTGTCTTGTGTAATGATTAGTAGGTATGTGCAATTTTACTCAAGAGAGGCAATAGATTTTTGAAAAATTTCTTAATAATTTTAAAGCAATTACCAAAAATCAGGAAATTGTTCAATTTTAATGAAATTTTCAGCACTTTATTCATTAATGACTTAAGTTTATTGTGAATAGTTTATTTTATTTAAAAAAAAAAAACTTGAAAAAAATGTTATTTGAAAATTTAAGTAATAAGTTTTTTCTCTGCATTTTGAATATTCCTAAGGATTAGATATATTCTGGATTCGTGGAATCATTAATCTTTAATAGAATCTGGGGTTTTAATCTAATTTTCAATAATAAATAAAATTAATCATTGTTTTTTGTTTTTTTAAAAATTGTTTTAATTCTTTCAAAACTTGTTAAGAAAATTGGGGTAACATTTAGTTGAATTATGCCATTATTTCCATAATGACAGGGTCAACTTTGTGACTCAATCATATAAGTTTTATAGAGTTGTCTGTTGAAATCAAACTTCTATTATTAGTTTTCAATAGTTAATTCCTTGAAACAGTTTGCTCTATCGGCTGGGGCTGTAGAATACACCGACAGCATCTCTGCAGAGGAGTAACCCACCCCCCATAATTGGGCCACCTGTTGGCTGTGGGTGGCAACCTGTGATGCTTAAGGATGGAATCCTGGTGGCTGAGCAGTCCATGACATGCAACACTCAACTTTGGCCTTTACTCAGGCTAGACAGGCGTCAAGCCCTAGCACCTATATGTAGCATTACCAGCTCGTTTCTTAAAATCGTTGGACATAAACAATGTTTCACCTTAATTGGTTCAAATTGCAATTTCTTGGGCATATCTGATCCAATCTTAAAAATATTTATATGGCTGGAAAGAAAATAAAATAATCTTTCTAAATATGTAATTCTTATGTGTTTTTATCCATTGAATTATTTTTTACGAGTTAAATGATATTTTGCTTCGAAAAGCTGAAAACATAAAATGTTTTTGGCTTTTCGAAGCAAAATATCATTTAACTCATAAAAAATAATTCAATATGACTTTTAAAAAATTTTTTTTTAGACACGCCACATTGTTTTTCAAAATCCTAGTGGCTAATCTTTATCAGTATTCTTGAAATTTTCACTCAATTAGAAGACACCTAGAAGTACAAACAGGGCCCTTTTTTTTTTTGTTTCTAGGTCCTGTGGAAGCGAAAATAAAATAGAGCAGATTTGAAGGTGATTTCTTAAAAAAATATAAGAGAAGCAAAAAAAAAAAAAAAAAAAAAAAAAAAAGCTCTATACCAGTAATAGAAAGCAGTCAGAATTATTTCCATATATAATGTGTGAAATAAAAACGATTATATCATCAGGGATTTTGCTCAAAGTTTTAATTTTGAAAAGAAAACTGTCAAATTTACTCGATTTTCAAATGTAAACAATCTCTTGTAATTCTGGTTTTATCAGCTTAAAAAAGTAATTACTAGTGTATTTCGGGTTCAATTTTTAAAATATTTATATGGTTGGAAAGAAAATGAAATAATCTTTCTAGATATGCAATTTGTATGTGTTTTTATCCATTGAATTATTTTTTACAGTGAGTTAAAATGGGGTTTTGTCTTAAAAGGGCTGAAAATGTGTGATACAATTTTTTTTTCCATGGGCGAATTTTCTGTTTTTTTTTTTTTTTAAGTGGCTAATCTTTATCCATATTCTTGAAATTTTACACTTAAATAGGAGACACTTTTAACTACAAGCAAAAACTTGTTTTTTTCTTTTCCGACCTTTGGGAGTGAAGCCACAATAAACCAAAGTTGAAAGCAATTTCTTCAAAAAATATAAGATAAGCAAAAGAATGAACTATATCCCTAATAGGAGACAGCCTTAGGATTATTTTCATATATAATGTGCAAAATAGAAACGATTGTATACCATCAGGAATTTGCTTTGAAACTTTGAATTTTGAAAATAAACCCTCAAATTTACTTGTCTTCCGAACTTAAACAACAGGCCCCGATTTTTCAGACCTTACTAGTTTAAATAGTAGTTCATAACTTATTTCTGGTCCAATGTTAAAAATATTTATATGTCTGGAAAGAAAAGAAAATAATCTTTCTAAATATGTAACTTTTATGTGTTTTTAACCATTGAATTATTTTTTACATCAAGTTAAAACGGTATTATTTTTAAACAAAGCTGTACATGCTACATAAGAAAGTAAAAAGTAAAGTCGTCGGGGCGGCCTAATGACAGCGAAGGAGTCTATCCCCTTTTCACTAGCACTAGACCAAGGAGATTATTTTTAGCGTCTTAGGTGGAGCATATACCTACCATCAACTCCTCACAGATCCTTGTGCTACTCATACGCTGAGTTGGTGGGGCCAGTATTGAACCAAGAACCTTGTGGCTCCTAGCTGAACACTCTAACGACTGAGCTAAACTGGCCCCTCTACATGCTACATAGGCTATGTTAAATAAATTTATGTAGAATTATTCTATTTCTTGTATGTAATACAACATACCAGATATTTAAAAGGGTATTTTTAAGTCCAAAGTGATGTTATTTATATAAATTTATAAATCAATACTATATAGGTGTATATATGCTGTATTATTTGCATAATTGATACAGTTCTGAACTCTATTTATAAAGCTCTATATAACTAACATGATTAGATAACAATAACCTCAAATAAAAAAAATCAACTGGGAATGCTACTATATGACTGTCCTAGCTCTATTTCCCTTATGGCAACTCCCCAACCCTTTTTATCATATATGTGCTTGAAGGCAGTGTCTTAGGGTGTTAGTGTCCTGGGTATGACATTAAACTGCATCTAGTGGTGAGGTTCCAATTCTGGAACTTAGAAGAATATGGAGTACCCTTTAATTACTTCCAGGTCCACCCTGACCAGGAGTGGTATTACCTGTTAGGGTCCCATCTGGGTCATTCCATGTCAAAACACCAGCAAAAAGTTTAAATCTGCTCCCACCGAATTACTTGAAATTTGGCATAAATGTTCCTCTTCATGAGTTAAGAAAGTGTGCCAAATTATTTTGTCTTAAACCTTACCGTTCTGATTTTAGAGGGGGGATATAATTTTCCTATTTTGCCTCAAAATTAAGGTTGTGCAATGTCACAAAATCTCTGTTTTCTAAAAAATTAAAAAAAATACTTTCATGCATTCAATATTTCTGAAATTTGGTATGTAAGGCAAATAAGGACTGTAGAATCCAAATATCCAACTATTTTAACCCTATACCTGATAGAAAATTTTATTTTGCCCACCCAAATGCATGACTCCAAAATCAACAACTTTTCACCTATGTAGCTTATCGAAAATGTGTCCTCTTCAATTTTCATAATATTTTTTTCTTAACATCTACTATGTCTGCCTAAGTTCATCAAAGAATTTTGTGTGGGAGCAAAGTCTACTTTAGAAGATATGAACCTGCCAAGTTCAGAATTTTTTTTCCTATGTACATGCAGGATTTCAGTGAAAGATTATAATTAAAGACAATCATCCTAATGCTCCATGAACTCTCAAATGTTGATATTGTGCTCAGTGACTTCTTAAACAATTCAATAATATTGTTTTTATCAATTTAAAAAAAAAAGAATTTAATACGAGGGTGTGTCAAAAAGTAATGCCATTTTGTTTAGTGCAGGTATAATTACGAACACAGGAACATGTATCATGAATTAAAATGAAGTTGGTCCTCTGTAGATTCCCTCCCTACTTTCCCACAGTCACTGTTTCTCTCAATAGCAATGTTCCACCTTCAAATGAGAGTATGTATCCCTATTCTGTTGACTGTTCTTTGAGCCACTACAGATTTCACTTCCTCATCACTGGAATAATGTTTTTTATTGAAAAGAAAGAATGAAAGATGGTTTTAGAGGAAAACATTATTGTTCTATTTGTACTGAGCTAACAGTTGAAAATGTTATTCCATGATAAACAGGTTGGAGTGATTCCAATTGATCAGTTGGATGCAATAGATATAAAGCTTATTGCCTATAGAACAGGATTGTGATGAGGATAAAATACAGACTATCTGTTGCCATCACAAACATACCTTGTTGACTAAATAAACTCTGCCCTAATTGTCAAATACAAATCCACAAACTTCTTCCTGATGAGGAAATAAAAGAGCTTGAAGCAGGTACTTCTGCAGAATCAGAAAAGAGTGGTAATAATGAAGAACCAAGACATGTATCAGATCAGCAATGAAAAAGCTTGATACAAGTACTTCTGCAGAAACAGAGAAGAGAAATATCAATGAATGTTTCTCTGTGATTGGAATTTATCTAATAAAAACAAAAGGACTTCATTACTCTGGAAAAGTTCATTTAGGTAAGAGAAAACATTGCAATGTATAAAGAATAAAGTAGGCAGGTCATTAAATGTTGACTCTGAGCTGTTGAATGATGAGGCTTTGAAATTCAAAAATGATATTTTAGATAAAGCTAAGTACTTTGATAAAATGATAAAGCTTCTTGTAGCAAAAATGAAGAGAGTGGAATCAACCAACATAAAAATACAAATCTTGACACTTGCCCCTACCGACTTGATTACACAAAAAAGTCATGTGTGTTTGGAGTTTCAGAACACATGGTATGCAAGGCTCACAAATTGTGTTCGTAAGAGGTATTTTAGCTGTGCCAGAACCAAAAGGGGGCAAGCTAGTGGAAGCATTTTACCAAGATGATGAATATACTCGACTGATGCTAGGCAGGAAAGACTATGTTAGTATTAAACATAATATTTATCAGCAGAAAAGACTCATCTTGTGCAACCTAAATGAGCTCTTCATAGTATTCTTGGAGTTTTCAAAATTTTGTAGTCTAAGGCTGAAATGCTGTGTCCTCGCTGGTAGTGCAGGTACACGTGACGTATGTGTATGTACCATCCAACAAAACATGAAATTATTACTGGAACCACTGAATGTATCATATCAAGATCTCTTGAAATATATTGTCTGTAATACCAGTAGCAGAGAGTATATGATTCACAGGTGGCCAAATTGTCCTAAATCATCAGGGCAGCTTGAATAAAAATTTATGACATCATCGAAGGAAATATTGATAACACTGAATCAATAGAGTTCTCACAATGGATAACAACTGACTGATTGACTTTAACAACACAAAAGAAATCCTGTCAAGCTTACATTTATTTAGTTGTTTTGCAATTGAATAAATTAGCACCTCATTCTTAATTGGTTAAATCACAATCCAGATACTTAAAGCAAAGAAAGGAGATTAGTGATTTTTAAGTTTTATTCCTGGGAGATTTTGCTGAGAACTACAAATTTGTAGTTCAATATGAGATCCAGAGTTTTCATTGGAGTACCTCACAATGTACTTTAAATCCAGTGGTACTCTACTTTAAACTTGAAAATGCAATGCAAAATCATTGTTTCTGCATTATGTCGAGTGACAACTCACATGTTATAGCATTTGTTTATATGGTACAGAAAAAAAATTGAGGTAATCAGGCCTACCTTGCCAAATATAAAAAATAGTGAGTATTTTACTGATAATTGCACAGCACAATACAAGAACTTTGCCAATTTTGCAACCATCAGAAATATTTGGGTCTCAATACAAAATGGAATCTCTTTGCAACAAGTCATGGTAAACAACCATGTGATAGGTGGGACAGTGAAAAGGATAGTGTCAAAAGAAAGTCTCTGAAGACCAACTACCAAAGAAATCCTTTCCAAAATTCTATCTTTGAATATTGCAGATCTGCAATTGAAGGTATCAAATTCATTCTGGTTGAAAAGGAGGAAGTTGAGGAAGCAAGGAGGAGCCTCAACATGAGATTCAAAAATGCATCCACAGTGCCAGGAACAAGAAGTTTTCATCAATTTATTCCACTCATCAGAGATAAAATAGCCATAAAACAATGTAGTGAAGATGAAAACTATGACCTAATACATGACTTCTCTATTGGGACTGACAAAAAACAGTGAAATTTGTTGTTTCAGGATATGTTTGTTGCAGGTGTGACAATAAAATTTGGATTGATACAGAGAATGACTTGCTGATTAAGTTAATGCACCCAGCTCTTCCATCTTGTTCATTTTACTGGGAAAAGGATTTTAAGGATATGTTTTGTGCCATTCACAAATATTCTGTGCACTGTTGATGTCCCTATAACACAAATGGTTTATCATCTGTCCAAGATGGTCTATACACAACAAAATTTATAGCACGGTGTAGTTTAAAATCTAATGTTTTAAAGACTCCTTGTATATTCATTTTTATTATCACTTTCTTTTGAATGAAAAAATCAAATGTTTTTGTTTCATGAAAATAATTGAAAAATAGTAAAAAATATAAAAATGAAAAAACAAAACAAAAAAAAAACAAAAAAAAAACAGAGACAATGTTTACCAGTTGTTAAAGACTAAAAAAAAAAAAGCAATATCTGCAAAATGTATTAATAAAAACAATATTATTCAGTAGTTTAAGAAGTCACTGAGCACAATATCAACACTTGAGAGTTCATGGAGCATTAGGATGATTGTCTTTAATTATAATCTTTCACTGAAATCCTGCACATACATAGGAAAAAAACTCTGAACTTGGCAAGTTCATATCTTCTAAAGTAGACTTTGCTCCCACACAAAATTCTTTGATGAACTTAGGCAGACATAGTAGATGTTAAGAAAAAAATATTATGAAAATTGAAGAGGACACATTTTCGATAGACTGACCGTAAGCTACATAGGTGAAAAGTTGTTGATTTTGGAGTCATGCATTTGGGTGGGCAAAATAAAATTTTCTATCAGGTATAGGGTTAAAATAGTTGGATATTTGGATTCTACAGTCCTTATTTGCCTTACATACCAAATTTCAGAAATATTGAATGCATGAAAGTATTTTTTTTTAAATTCTAAAAAAAATATAGGTTTTGTGACATTGCACAACCTTAATTTTGAGGCAAAATAGGAAAATTATATCCCCCCTCTAAAATCGGAACTGTAAGGTTTAAGACAAAATAATTTGGCACACTTTCCTAACTCATGAAGGGGAACGTTTGTGCCAAATTTCAAGTAATTCGGTGTCGGTGGGTGTAACGCCCTGGTGAATTGACATGGAATGACCCATCTATGGGTTAAATAGATAAAAACATTTGTTTAAAATATTGATTTTGGGGGTGATGTGAATTTAATCAATCTCGAGAACATACATTTATCTGTAGGTATGGTTATTAACTGTCTTGCTACTGAGACAGACTACTTTTGTAGTCAATCTCATTTGCATACACCTCCCTGAACTGAAATGGCTTTATGCCTTTTGTAGATCTCTGACTTCTGAAAATTCTCAGAAATCTAGATGGGCTTTCATGGAAAGTATGATGACTTCTTCTAACAAGGCACGTAGTTCTAAGTTCATTTTCTTCTAATTCATCATCCAATATTCTAACACTCTTATCCATTGATTCTTTATTTTCACCATTAGATTCACTAACCTCATCTTCCCCCTCAGATTCCATTTCTATTTCATTGGGTTCTATTCGATAATAATTGATCCTCATGAGCAAGTATATTTTTCCTGTTTTTCAATAATATTGCTGTGTTGTATCCTTTTTGTAATATGAAATGCGCCTTCTCATCATTCGACTCTTTTTTTTTTAATACCATAGCCTTTCATTTGTTGCAAATGACATGGTCATGGGAGCTCCAATCTATCTACCCATTTGTGCAGAAGGACTTTATATTCTGCTGACTTTAACAAAAATCTTTTTCCCAGCAAAAATTTTTCATTGCATTTCTGGGCTCCAAACTATGCCAGTGCCTCTTTCTCAATATTTGAGTAGTTATCTTCAGCCAACTTTAGTTTTCTCAATAGGTACATAATTGGATGACCTTCTGAGATAAAATTGCCACAATCGAATGCCACTTGTATCAGTCGTTAAACTCACTTCGTTCTGGATCAATATTTTTGTTATCAGTTTTCTTATTAGAGCCTTTTTTAAACTTTCAAAAGCTATATTTTGCCTTTGAGTCCATTTAAATCAGCATTCTTCTTTCTTAATTCTGCAAATGGTTCTACTATGTCACTGTATCTGGGTAAAGATTTGCTATAAAAATTAGTAAAACCCAAAAAGATCTCTTCCTTTTTTTATTTTTTGGTGGAGATATTTCCAATATTTATTATCAGCTTGTCTGGGGAAAATCCTTCTTTAGATATTTAGTATCCTAGATACGATATTTTGTTGCAATTCAATTCACATTTATTGCTATTTATCCTCATAACTGCATTTTTAAATTTGTTTAAAACTTGTTCAGTTTTTTATTTTAATTCCTCTTTACTGCAAGCACCTATGCATATATCATCTTGGTATATACTTATATTTTTTAACCCATCCGCAAGAATTTTTTCAGTTGCTTTTTGAAAAAATGTGGCTTGACACCTTAATTCTAAATGAAAGATGAGTCCATCGTAGTAAGCCAGTAGTGGGGTGATAATTGTTGTGATTTGTTAAATTTTTTTAATCAATTTCTATTTGATTATATGCTGATTTTAAATCAATTTTAGCAAAGTATTTGATACCTGCTAATTTATGTGTCTCTGTTTCTATGTTTGGTAAAGGAAATGAATCCAAGCATATTTGATGATTCACTCCTATTTTGTAATCCCCCATATTCTTAAATCACCAGTTGGTTTTCTTATTGCAACAATTAGTGATGCCCAACTGCTATCACCTTGGGCACTCTCTCGAGTATGCCTTGTTTCATCATTTCTTTAAAATCAATCCGAGGAGCCCATGATTTTTTGTGCATTGAACCACTGAGATGGAATAATTTCATAATGGGTTTTTGTCTTAAAAATTCCTTCAAAAGATCCTACAGTTTTTATGAGAGAATCTGTTGAATTGTTTTAATTAAGATACTTTTTCTTAATTTGGGTCTACCCATTTCTTCCCAGAAATTCCTTGGGATCAGGGTAATATCGTGTCAACCTGCATGGGAAATTCTATGCATTCAACTTTATTGTTTCTCTCAATTAATGTCTTTAGTGAATATACTTTTGTACTTTCGGGAAGTGGGGGGTTATGTTTTCTACCCTTCTTATATTCTTTTTGTACCCTACATACAGCCTGAAGTGGTTTATCTTTTTACAATTCAAGCATAATTTTCTTCTGGCCGGGCATTTGTTCAAGTTCGTGTGTTCTTGATCACAATATTTGCATTTTATTTGGCTATTAGTTGCGCTGTAAGCTTGACATTATTTTTAGAATTATTGAATTTGTCAATTAATTGTAGTTGTAAAATTCAACGCTTGTTCGAGTGTCATTTCATTTATTTGAAGCCTTTCCATAAGATTTTATGCTTCTATGCAATGTTCTCCATGCCTTCATTAATCCTAGAAGAATTAGTTCATCTATTGTCATGTCTTTGAACCCAGTTTTTAAAACTCGCCAATATGCTTCTTTCAACCTATGCAAATATTGATTCACAATTCCATGGGGTTCTGTTTCTGGTTTCAGGAACTCCGTTCTTTCTGCAATAACAAATTTATTTTTCGGGCGTATGTTCCTCTTTATGATATTTGAGATTTCTTCATACGTTAAATTTTCCAGTATTTTTGGGTATACCATTGTAGATATTTTTTGTACAGCTTCACATCCCGCTGAAGCCAAAAATAATCTGTAATTTCGTTCTCCCCTCCTGAGGCTTTCTGGTCTTTTAACTTCTTCACCCTAGCCAATGCTGTGAAATATCTAATCCAAGTTTTGACAAAATCAGGTTCTTCTCAGGAACTTATGGTTGCTATCGTGACGCCATAATGATCTGAAGTCAATCAATCTCAGAACATACGTTTATCTGTAGGTACAGTTATTAACCATCTGCTTTGCTACTGAGGCAGACTACTTTTATAGTCAATCTCATTTGCATATGATACATACAAGGGGAAAAAATGAATGAAGAATGAATAAAACAATATCTTTGGCAGTAGAATAACCCAACAAGGTTTTTTCAGTAAAGTTGTATGGCAGACACACTTAATTTTGCTGTGAGGCCAGTGTCATAATAATTAAAAGTTTTTAATTTCTGTTTTAGGATGTGTATGATTCTAAGACTGAAATTAAAAACTATTGTAGTAGATACACTTTCGTAAGGGGGACACCCTTATGAAAGTGTTATAAGTGTACCACTACGATCTCCTTGTCGGAATGGCTGAAATGATGACATGTCCACTCTTCAGTACATCTGGCACTCATTTCTGAATGGAGAAATTTGTGTCCATGTTGCTTATGTTTGGCTCTTACTTTTAATGAAGTGGTGATATGTGGATAAATAAATATTTAATATACTATTGTCTGTACGCGGTACTACATCAGAGAAATCTGGAATCCTGGTTGTTGGACAGCTGTTCAGTTGGCTGGCAACTATGATGTTTGGAGTCTGGATGCTAACTTGGTGTGCTAAGGGAATATCTTGCCTTGTGTCATTTGGAGTTTTTAGTAATAACACAAGGCCACTTTTTACTCATGAGTATTTATTTCCCCCACAATTACAACTGCCGAGAGCAAGAAATTTCATGTCTTGCTCCCTTAATGCATTCATTCTCCTAGTCTCAATTTCACTCTGACCTCTCCTTTTTCCCCTTCGCTGCATATTATTTGCTTGTCCACTAAAACACTCTATGTGTCTATGCCAAATCATCCAAAATTCTCTGGCCGGTGTTTATAATTCTCCCGAAAATATTCAACCTCAGCAATTCTCTGATGGAATTTCAACAAACATCTTAAACAAACGCATTCCAATCAATTCTTCTTTCAAAAATATTTAAAAAAAATATTTATTTCCTTCGTCACTCATATTTTAATTTTACAAAACTGATCTTTTTTTCGACCCTTAATTATCCATGGACTTCTAATAATGTAACAGTACTCTGCATGATGTAAACCCCGAGATTCTTGTATGCCGGAATTTGCATGCAAGCTTTAAGAACTGAAATAAATTGGACTGCATTTTCAGGAAAGGGGCAGTTATAGAAAAATTGAGTGTTTGATGAAATGAGTGGATTGCATTCATATGCAAGGAAAACACCATTATCCATATCGGTATTATTCCATAGTTTTAGGTGGGTCGCATTTGGTTGGAGATCATACGTAGATCAAAGGAAGGAAATGATATTGTCAGTGTTCCATTGCAATTAAGGATTTCCATGATAATTTGATTGGTTCAATATCATTCTATTTTGTCCATTCACATTGTTTGGTCTGATTAACAGCAGTGGATGTTCTTTGCTCCTCCTCAAACATCCTGACTTCTTCAATCATGATGTCTCTTTTTTCTCCTTGGGACCTCTTTGGAGAGATATCTTGCTGCTTGTACAGTTGGTTTGAATGATGCCTATGCATGTCTTGATTCATAGGCTGCGTTCCTCCTCCTGGGCGTCCTCAACAGCTGATCACTTTGTGCCTGATTTTATCTTCTGGATGTGCTTCCAAATGACCTCGTCACTGAGTTCTTCATCATCATATGAAGGTGTACTTTCCAATCTTAAACTCTTCTACCAGTGAGATATTAGGAGCCTGTAGGTTTCCAGTATTGGTATATATATAACCTACTTTGAAAAACAAGTAGGAACTCCAAGCCACTAATGCAGATATTTATTGCTATACTGTTGAATCTGCTCAATGCAATCCATGTTGATAAGCACCAAGCCTTCATCTCTTCAGGTAGTAAAGTTTTGTCAATTGATTTAAAGACCCTTCAAGACTACTTTCTTGACCTCTGTACCCCAATGTCGATCAGTCAGTGGGATTGAATAAAGATGTCCGAGCCTCTTTACCAGCTTCTCCTTGACTGTTGGTGTCATATCACCTCCAATTTTGAAATGGATCTCCTTGCAGATCCTCTCAACTAAAGTATAGGCTTTGACTTTTCTTGGGCTTAGCCTTCTCGCCCATGTGAAAAGAGCATGATATCATTGATGCCAGGTCATTGGCAGCAATTTTGGATGGGACAAGAATGGTAATGTCATCCATAAAAGCTCTGGAAGGAGGAAAAATAAGTTGTTCTTCAACGTGTTTGCTGCACCTCGTAATAGAGTTCCATGGCCAGCATGAAAAGAAGTGGTGAAATCACACAACCCATCATGATGCTGATCTCAAATGCTTTCACATGAAAGCTGAATTAAAATATTTCATTATGATTTCCTTAACCTTGCTTGGGAAGTGAAAATGTTGATGGTCCTCCGGATTAAGTAATGCAGAACTGAACCGTATGCATTGGTGAGAAAATCTAGATTACATGTACTTCTGTTTGTCTCTTTTGATGAAAGTATTGAGTAGCAATTCAAGTTGATTTTTTTTATTTGAGGTTATTATTCAATCATGTTAGTTATATAGAGCTTTGTAAATGGAGTTTCAGAACTGTTTTGAATTATGCAAATATCCCTAGTGGTTCAAAAGTATGAGAATTTAAAGCCCCGAAACTGGGGACAAAAGTGACATGATTTTCGATAAAAAAATATGTCAACTCATGGACCAATTCAAATCAGAAATTCAGTAATTTCTTCACCATTTCTTTATTTTTGGAGAAATTTGATAAAACTTTGCATTCTTATGTAAAATTGTATGTTCTTTTTGATTCTGGACTTAAATTTTATGTATGCTTCATGCTAGAACGCCAATATTTGGGGAATAAAAAGTAGGGCATATCAAGATTTTTTGTGTTTTTTTAAAGTTTACCACAAGATTATTCACATTTTATTTTATACTGCATGTATACATATATATATAATATCAATTTTAAATATATAACATCACTTAAAAATACATTTCTGAATGCTTATGGTTGAATTACATGAAAGAATAGATACCTTATTTACAAATGTTTTTACACAAACCAAGGTCCGTGGTAACATTTCTCGTAATTTTAAGTTTTTTTTTTCCCAAAATTGAAACTGACGTAAAAAATAATTCAATTGTTAAAAACACATAAAATTTACATTTTTAGAAAGATTAATTTATTTTATTTCCAACATATAAATATTTAAATTGGACGAGAAATAAGCGATGATCACTTATTTAAACTTTAGCGGTCTGGATAAACGATGACTAGTTGAAGTTGTTTACGTTAAGGAAGAGACAACTAAATTTGATTTTTTTTTTTTCCAAAATCCAAATGTTTCAAAGCAAATCCCTGACGGTATACATTGTTTTATTTCACATATTTTATATAGAAATAATCCTAAGGCTGTCTAGTATTCGACACATAAGTGCTTCTTTTTTGCTTATCTTAAATTTTTTGAAAAATTGCTTTTAACTTTGGTCTATGTAGTTTTCACTCTCAAAGGTTGGAAAAGAATAAAACAAATTTTCTACTTGTAGTTAAAAGTGTCCCTATTTAATTGTAAATTTTTAAGAATATAAATAAAGATTAAGCCACTTTGATTTTACGAAAAAAAAATAACACAGAAAATTCACTCGCCGGAACAAAATTTCTATCTCTACATTTAGTATTAACTAAGCCAAAATACCCCATTTTAACTCGCTGTAAAGAAAATTCAATGGATTAAAAACACATAAAAATTATATATTCAGAAATAATTTTTATTTCTTTCCAACCATATAAATATTTTTAAATTGGGCTCCGAAATATGCTAGTAATTACTATTTTAAGCTGATAAGGTCAAAAATTATGAGAGATTGTTTACATTTGAGAATCGAGTAAATTTGACGGTTTTCTTTTTCAAAATTAAATCCATGACGGTATACAATCATTTTTATTTCACACATTATATATGGACATAATTCTGAGTCTTCTATTACTGGTATAGTGCTTTTTTTTTTTTTTTTTTGCTTCTCTTATATTTTTTAGGAAATCCGTTCAAATTCGCTCTATTGTATTTTTCGCTTCCACGGGCCCTAGAAACAAAAAAAAAAGGTCCCTGTTTGTACTTCCAGGTGTCTTCTAATTGAGTGTAAAATTTCAAGAATATTGATAAAGATTAGGCACAATGATTTTGAAAAACAAAATAGTCGTGTTAAAACATTTTAAGTCTTAATAATTAATGGTCATTATTTTATGTTTTTGTATTTTTCAAAGCAAAATATCATTTACTCGTAAAAAATATTCAATTGGATAAAAACACAGTATAAAATTATCATATTTAGAAAATTATTTTCTTTTCTTTCCAACCATATAAATATTTTTAATAAGATTGTTCAGAAATATTGAGAAATTGCAAATTTTACTGATTAATGGTCACAAATTTTGAAATGTCCCGCATTTTATCAGCTAAATGCTTGTAATGGTATATTGAGTTCCATAATGATTTAATGAATGTTCAAGACAGCTGGATGAAGCCATTGGTTTAATCCCAGCCTGTTGGACAAGATGCTATTTATATTATATATTGGTTTTGCATTAGAAAAGTCATGTCATACAAAACCTCCACAAAAGCTATTTTCCCTCTGCATTTAGAGAAGGGTTATACCGGGCAAAAATTTTGTAGATTTTTGACTGGATTTCCGTGTGGTTATCCAAATCATTATGCCAGCCACCATTCCTGTGGTACAATTAACCTGCTTTCAAAACGCTGCTGAAGAAGGACAATGAGTTGGCTGGGAGGTCGCATATGGACAGTATTATATATTTGTATATCCTTGCACTAGCCTGCGCGCGCCTATGAATGAAATCTTGGACACCTTCCCTCATTATTATCCGTCTATCTTAGCACAAACAACCAAGCAATTTTCCCTTAATTGTTGTTAGACATTGACAAAATTCCAACTCTTAGACTAGGCTTTTCAACTCGCAATTGTTCATGGTTATTTCGTGGCCCAAACTTAAAAATAGCTTATATGCTGGAAAGAAAAATAGAATAATCTTTCTAAATATCGTAATTTTTATGTGTTTTTTATCCATTGAATTATATTTGGAAGAACGCAACGTGCTTAGTGTCCTACTGATGGCATAGGTAGAGTTAGAAAGTGATGTTAGCTAAATCAAGCGGCATCGCCTGCACGTGGTATTTTATGGCTTGTATGTAAGGGAACACTCCTACAATCATACAAGCGCCTCAACCATGTCTTCCAACAATGCTACATTTAAAACTGTTAACTACAAAGTGTAAATATAAGACTATTACGTAACATTATTTTACCTCTAGGCATAAAATAACTCCAGGACATGCTTGGTAAGCCATTAAAGTTCAACAAGCACCCATCTTCCATACAGAGTAAACACACATGTATCCCTTTTTGTGATTATAGTTGGGTTATCTGTTGATAGAAGAGTCATGTTGAGTAGGCAGTTGTTACTGTAAAATTATTAGTTTACATCAAGTTATCATGCAGCATAATAATATCCTTTACTCCTTCCATCAAACCTGGTTGTTGTTTCCTGGTTTGAATGCACAAATTTCAGTTGGTCCTATCATATCAATGTGAACTAATTGTTATGGACTATTTTAAAGGCGAATTTATGATGTATCAAATTATCCTATTAGTAAATAGGAATGTTTCCCTTCAAACCTTCATAACCATACAGGGATGATGTTTTATCAATTTCTTATTCCACTCATTTTGCACAGATTGTCCCTCTAAGTATTCATCATATAAATTCCTATTTTTTCATCATGAAATGTAATAGAGACAAACGCAAAAACAAACTAAATGCATATTGTTGAACATGAATTAAATGGAAATTTCCATACATCAGACAAGGCTGTAACAGTGTAACCCTAACCCTATACGCCTGTACACAGTGTATGGCGACTACTAATAGGCATTTCACGTACACGTGTATGGACTAATAGGCATTTCTGCAGGCCAGGTTTTTGGTAGTACTCCCTCACCTATATCCCAATAACCCACCCACATTTAATTTTTACACTAATTGTCCTCTATCGTGGCTCCCTGCTCCCACAGAGTAGCACGGGCCACTGCAGTTGTATTATCTGTCTATACCCTCTTCCCCATACATGTTAATGGTACCAAACTATCTACACAAGTGCGTGAGGGGGGTGAATTTGTAAATTCTTGTCACCGCAGCTAACTTGTCATAAGGATGGAATAACTTGAATGATATAAAACTAGTAAACAATAAGATTGCCTTTGATACTACTACTAATGAACGCAACTGTGTCGTATGTAAGTTGTATTTTGATTTGAAAGCAGTATGTATAGGTCAATAAGAAATTTTGGAAAGATAAGAAGCTAAAACAAAATAAAAAAAAAATCAAAAAAACTATTGCATTGCCCACATCTGTCTGCTGCTTCTGCTGGTATACCCTAAGATTCTAGAAAAATCCAAAGAAGAATCATCAATATTATTGTTCTGAATTTTTAGTAGTCAGCTGCCAGTCCACTATTACATCATGCGAAATGTTGCTACTGTCTTTTTTTTGTTGGTAGAAAGGTATCCTCCAGATATAGAAACAATACAATACTACCATCGGCAGTGGGTGTTCTAATACCGTCGTAGTTTAGTAGCATGAGAACAACAGCAAGCTGTAACTTTAATACAAGTCCTTATCATCTGCTGCTGGCATATAATGCAAAGTTTGGTGGCTGAAGAAGTGATGGTATTATCCTACCCTGTTCTTACTAAACCCAAATCAACAGCCAATCAGAACTCAGGAAAATGAACTTGCCTGAGTTCATAATGGAACAATCCAAACTCGTATAAGCCACCTACCAAACTCTAGCTTTTAGTGCTGGCATTCATCTTGTAACAAAGTTGAATACTTATTACTAACAAAATCCAACCATAAGCATTATTTATGACTTAACACCTATTATTAGATGCTTGATTTCTAATGTAATCATAATTTCTATCATAGTCTACCTTCTTGCCTCGAGGTATGTTTTGTCAGCTGCTTGTTTTCCTAATAACCTTGGCAAAATGTTCAGAATACAACATCAATCATCATGCTCTATTCTTGAACATGTTCATTTCTGGCCTTTGTCCCTTATTTTTCCTTCTTTGTAGCTGTTTTTGCCTTGTTCTTAGGATAAAATGATGGAAATCAAAAAAAAAAAAATGAACTATGAACTATGCTTTGCAAGTGTTTATCAGGCTTATTGAATATTGTGTTATTTTAATGTATAGATAGGGAAATGCTTAAATTAAAAAAGAAAAAAAACTATGGTCATTTCAGTCTCGAAGAAGAATATAATATAGGTTTTGTGCCCCTGAAGTAACAGCACCTCCTGGTGACTGTAAAGTGCAATGTTAGAAAAACATTATCGACCACAGGATGTCGCATGCTGAAGGCTGTCCCTGAAGATTTGATGTGCCGTGCTTTGTTGGCCACTGCCTTTTTCTGGACTCCTAGCTCAGTGATGTGTACAAAACATTAGAACATCAAATTCAAATTCTCATCCATATAACTAAGAAAAATTGTTGAAATTACGATTTCCCCTTGAATATCAAATAAGTTCCATTTTATTTCTTTGTCAGCAACTTTTATTACACACTTGGATACGAATTTTTACTAGTGGCCAATATTTCATTTTGTTTACTAATTAATCTTAATTGGATTAACTTGTGAAACTATACTGTGGCCAGTATACACTTATCGCTACATTAATCTTTAAGATTAATTAGATAAATGAATACTGCACGTAATAGTTTTGCCAAGTTAATGTAGAGAGATGATAAAAAAAGTTAAGCAGTTTAAAAAGTTATGATAGTTGAAGTACTGACCAGAGTACACCAAGCATCGACCCCGCCCAAGGGAAATTGTGCGGTAGCCGGGGAATGAAATAAACGTGTGGGGGGATGAAGCTCCGCTGGCAATGGTGTTGGTGCTAGAAGCGCGTGTACTATTTTGGAAGTGCATGCTGGCTTTGACGGACGGACGAGTGTTCAGCATATCAACCTGGCGGAATTGGATGCCTATGGCTGAATAGGTGGGTTACGGCTTCATTACAGTGGCAAAGCCGCAAGGTGGTGGCACCTGTACACAGATTCGTTGTGCATGTACCACTGCTGATGAACACCGCTGACAGGTAAACCCGAGTGAGGAACAAAAGTCGCGAGTGAGATGCTTGTTGGCAGCAGAGCGGACTGTCGACACTCTAGAAACTAATTGAGGTGATGCTCAATCCTGGTATCGGCTGACAGTCAAAGCTGACGCATGTATTGGAGAGAAATTTGGCTGAACAAGTTAACTAGAGTGGCAAAGAGATGGTTTAATATGCTGAAGCTAAGGAGGCAGAACGCGCCGCTGTGCGCAGCGCCCTGAATGGGCGCAGTTAACCTAAATGAGGAGAATCCAGTGTTCGCATACCATAAAAGAGTAGAAGACATTCTGGCGTTCGCCGGACACTTTTACTTCGTCCGAAGAAGTGTGTCGGCCGCAACACAAGTCATATGGTTGGACGGCCATACGAGACTGTGAGGAGTGTTGTGGCGTTTGGACCTGCCCAATACGGTGGAAAGAAGGGTAACTCGAGGTGGACAAGAGCCGTGACGATTGGGCATGATGTAACGGCACTACGACAGCAGTCATTTCCTATCATTGACAGACTGCGGCCCAACACGTTTCCACCGTGTGGCGCCCGCTAGTGGTGCCAGGTGCATTGTGCAGTTATACGACAACTAAGTATCTTGTCTTTTTTGTGAGCATGGTCGCCGCCATTGTGGATAGCTGACAGCAACACCGACCCGACTTTCTGGAGTCGAGACTTTTGGACTTCGGGCAGCGTGTACATAGGCGCATACACCCCGCGGAGGGTAAAGACGGGGTTAGGCGGAATCGGTGTCACCTGCACCATTAAAAGAATAGCAAGGCCAGGGACCGCAGTGCTGGCGCATCCAGCTGGCTGTATACTAAGTACAACGTCACGGCGCTCAGAAGAACGCATATGACAATGTCAACTGCGCCACGCCCAACCGGTATAATACAGTTATGAAGCAGGCGGATAAAGGGATAGACTAAGTATCGGAGATTCCGAGAGTATACGAAGGAACTGTATAAGATAGGTGAATCTGGCGTCTGGGTCTAACGCCCCAAACGTAAAGCGGTGTACCACCAGATTCGGTTAGAGGACGAGTTGACCGAATGATTAGCTGCCCACATGACACGTCGCAGGTTATAGTGGCGTGCCAAGCCATGTGAGGGATCTTCACCCACAGCGAGAATCGTACTGCATAGGAGACGCCTATCAGAGATGTCCTCTTAGGCAGTGAATCGGAAACCCCGATGCTGTACGTGAGGCGGTCAGAAGACCTCATTCTGTAAATCAGAAGATGCAGGGACAGGACAGCGGACGAGCAGCGGTGATGACATTTTCTAGGGAATGACTCTGATCCGCACGATGATCGACGGCGGAAATGTTGCCACGGCTGAGGAAGCTGCCCTCCTGCTCTGAAGAAGTAGCTTGTCGAAGGCAGGTGCGCCGTCGGGCCTCACTGCCATGTGTTGTGATAATGAGATCAGGGGTGAGTGGTAATGAACAAGCTTACTTAACCTCAGGTTGAAACGCATCTGGCTTAGGCTTGTCAGGTTCTGGCGCCTGATTACGCTGAAGAAGCATGGTCACCGTTGACGAGCGTAATTTTGTAAAGGTGTGGTCTCATTCTGTCTGGGGCGTTCGTGTCGTGAGCGTGGCGTCGGCCCATGCACTATGCCGATGTTTAAAAGAGCTTCATTTATTTGCAGGGCGGCAGCAGATCTAGTCAACGGAACCATGAAAGAGGTGTGAGCGTGAAAGTTACTGCTAGCTATGAAAGACACAAAGAAGCTATAGAAAGGCTACACTCAACGGCTACATAAAACCAAAAAATGAACTATTTGCTGCGGCATGTACTCACCATTCGCTAACTAGGATTCGGGCAAACATTGGACCATTTTCCCTAAAAATCCTTTGAACTTTAAGGGCAAGAATTGCAATTTCCGTCCTATGACTATGCCAATTGAGGTCACAAGAGGACACATGTATGCTTAGACAACCTTGCGTAATGTCTAATGCATGTCGCTAGGTGAAGACAACAACTTCTTGAAAATGGAACTTCTCACTTTAAAAACAGGGTCATTCCATGGTCAAATTCACCCAGGGCGTTACACCACTGACACCGAATTAACGAATGTTCCGCCTTCATGAGTTAATGAAGTGTGGCAAATTATTTTTTTAATTTATAAATTTAATACTTATATAGGTGTATATATGCTGTATTAATTTGCATAATTGTTATTGATACAGTTCTGAACTCTATTTACAAAGGCTCTATATAACTAACATGATTAGATAACAATAACCTAAATAAAAAATCGCAACTGGGAATGCTTACTATATGATTGTACTAGCTCTAATTTCCCTATGGCAACTCCCAACCCTTTTTTATCATGATATGTGGCTTGAAGGCAGTGTCTTAGGGTGGTTAGTGTCCTGGGTATGACTATTAAACTGCATCTAGTTGGTGAGTTCCGAATTCTGGAAGCTTTAGAAAGATATGGGAGACCGGCTTTTAATTAGCTTTCCTAGGTCCAACCCTGACCGGCGGAGTGGTATTACTCTGTTAGGGTCCGCATCTGGGTCATTCCATGTCAAAACCCAGCAAAAAAGTTTTAAAATCTGCACATATCAACATTGAGAGTTCATGAGCATTAGGATGATTGTCTTTAATTATAATTGTTTCACTGAAATCCTGCAGTACTATAGGAAAAAAACCTGAACTTGGCAGGTTCATATCTTCTAAAGTTAGACTTTGCTCCACACAAAATTCTTTGATGAACTTAGGCAGACATAGTAGATGTTAAGAAAAAAATATTATGAAAATTGAAGAGGGAACATTTTCGATAAGACTGACCGTACTAATAGGTGAAAACGTTTGTTGATTTTGGAGTCATGCATTTGGTGGGCAAAATAAAATTTTCTATCAGGTAATAGGGTTAAAAATAGTGGATATTTGGATTCTACATCCTTATTTGCCTTACATACCAAATTTCAGAAATATTGAATGCATGAAAGTAATTTTAATTTTAATCAAAAAAAAAACAGGGATTTTGGCGACAACCGCACCCTATTTTGAGGCAAAATAGAAAATTATATCCCCCCTCTAAAATCGAACGGTAAGGTTTAAGCAAATAATTTGGCACACTTTCCTAATTCATGAAGGGAACATTTGTGCCAAATTTCAAGTAATTGGTGTGGTGGTCAGATGTAAACTTTTGCTGCGTTTTGACATGGAATGACCCAACATTAGCTTACGAACAAGCATATACATGGCAGAACTTGCTATAGCATCAGTCGGGCGCTATATAGGTGCTACCCTAAAAACAACGCTGTACTTACTGCGGCCCTCCTCTCAAATGATAGTCTGGCTTATTCCTCTTGATAAAATGCACTAGCATTCAAGACTTTCTGGCAGCACAATCTGTTTTTGCTTGCTGCTAAACAGATTGGCCATGCTATTACTGTGGTTTAAGTTTACACTGCATGCTTATCTGTCGCTGCCATAAATTGTAAAAAATAGGACTTTTTCCAAAAATCTGCAAATCGTCCCAAAAAATACTCGCTCTAAATAATCCACCCCCTATCAGTTCAATTGCCATTTTCCTGCAATCTGCTGTGTTCCTGATTCCTATCAAAAACTAATCATAAATAATTAAAATCATCAACGGTATCGACAGTATGCATTTATTAGACACTGGCAGTTCAGAAATTTGCATTAGAGAGTAGTCCTAGTGAAACAGGTGGAATTAATTTCCTGCTGCTGAGGAAAAGTAAGCTAATGGCAAACGCATCGTTGTCGTCGCACGTAAGTGGGTAGCTTTTGGGCCAAACTTCAGTATAATAACGTGCTCATATAAAGCAGTTAAGGTATGCATCTAATTAAAGATCTTTGTTGTGAGGTGATATTAAGGCCCAACTTTTTTGCAAGATCAAACTCTAGGCATGAAATTCCGTTTGATGGAAATAAATCTAATATCAAAAATTTTGTGGACTGACGATGTTAATTATTTCCGTACCCCTCACTTTTCGAATTACTTACAAAAAGATTGCAGGCTAGTAAAGCAATTAAAAAGTAACGTTATTCAGCACAACGATAAACAATTTATTAAGATCCTGAAATAAAAAAGTAATGCTTCAAGGAAGGGTAAATTGAACCAAGTACGTCACCCATGGAGGGCTGCAAGTATTAATAACAGCTACAGAAAATCATAAAAAGAGAATGGTTTATCGACTATGTCCCAAAAATAAATTGGTTTCACACTGCTGGATGCGTTTCCTTTCCCTCGAATTAGATGAAATTGCTATTGCAAAATAGCTAAATATAGTATATTCAGCACATCTAGAATTTTAGCAGATGCTTTATCATCAAGGTATGGCCATTAAGACAAAGGATAAACCCTACACTGCATTTGAAGCAGCTGGACGGTTTATACAGTTTTCGAGGAATACGTTGCGGGGTAAATTAATGGAGTTGGCAAGTTTTCAGAGAATAATCGACAATGATCAAACCTACTCCTTACAAAGGATATCAAGACATACTTTTTCTAGGGGAGGTCCTTGATAATTGCGGGGGTTATGCCAACAGATCTATATGGAAAATTCCGATCCAATAATAAGTCATCAATTCTTTTAGCTTGAAGATTTTGGACATTATATTGTGGTTGCGTTCTAATTGCTCTTGTATCAGATAATTGCTCTTTATTTTAACTACTAGTTATTTTACAGATGGTTTGCCTGCCCTACTTGCATCATTGTGATTAATAAACTATTTGATCACCAACGAGATATAAATATTGTCTAATCCTACATAACTGTTGCTTGGACATGATATGTTTGTTAAACCGGCTAGTATTCATGCTAAGTTGACTCAAGATAAAGGATTTGAAAACTGTTACATTCTTAAGTTACCATGGCTTTTGTAAATCATATTTTCCCCCCTCGCCAAAAATCAATTTTTTTTAAACCTAAAACAATTTTTTGGTATGGTGAGGTCTCTTGGGGTTATTAGTTCAGCTAGTTGAATCTCATGCTTGATATATGTAGCATCAGTTACATGTGTGGTCATCTTTGCTTCTTCTTTATGTGTCAATCAGGCCTTCCGTTAAGCTTCTTCAGAGTCGGCACTCCCTAATTTTTCGCAGTGCTATTTATTTCAAATTCAACAATCGAATCTCACCCACATCTCTCCTGAAATTCTAGTAGTCTAATTTTCCGTCTTTACTAAATCTCACATTGCGCAACAGATCAAACCACTCCAATCTTTGATGTTTGACTAGTCCAAGTGCAAGATGTTAGGGTTTTGTTTCACTCGGGGTGCTAGATTAGGTTTTTGTAACATTTGCAAATGGCATTAGGAAAATAGACCAGATGCAAGTTTATGAAAGGTATCGTGTGGCATACATTAAGTGGCAATCACGCAAGAAATTGCTCAACTGTCTATAAGGAAAAGATATACATAAGAATCGGAGCAGCTTTATTTGAAGTCTGGCTATGCAGAAACACTGAATTGATAAAATGTAGATTGTTTGTGCATCGAATTGAAATAGGACTGAACAGCAATATGCAGCCTTTTGAAAGCATTGAATTTGTTTGGAAAGGGACATTCTACATAATGAAGAGCAAACATTCCTTTATATAGCTGCAGGTAAGTAGCCTTAAATTCCGTTTTCCCGTATTTGATAAAATTTTATGAGATGAGATTTTATTTTGTCTGTTGTATGACATCTACAAATTTGGCATTCAGTTGCAAGCGTGGACATGTTTTGTTTTGTACTTTGGATAATATGTTCTGCTATCATTATGAGAATCAAAATGTTTGAAAGCTGCATAGTAGTTCTTTACTTCATTTTTTTTCTCAATTTATTCGCCTGAATTTGTATAGTGCCTTTTAATGTTGGTCAATGCATATTTTCCGCTGACTTCAAAACATTTAAACCTACCATTTGGAGAATGGAACTTAAATAGACCAAAAATATGAAGAGAACGGTTGTGGCTGACCCACCTGCACATAGGGCCACAACCTACATCACCCATCATGCAATTTACTAGAAGGCGCACAGAATCCCTATATGGCACTGACAGTGCAAGAGTAGATTTAATAGTGAAAAATGTACTGCTAGAGGAGGTAGACTTTGATGCTAGTTGTAACAAAATACTACAAGCAAGTATTTGAAACTTTTTCAGCAAATAAGACGGCTATCCAGGATATACATTTCCTGAAAGAAGTGGGATTGTACTATAAAATATATGAGTAATTGAACAGTTTAGTTTAAATCTTATACATATATACATTTGTTTTGCTACCAAACTATCGCTACAAAATCCAAAACTTAGTCGGCATTAAATGACCCAACAAGGTTTGAATATGCCATAGAAACAAAACAAACAACAAACAAACCTGTTTAACATAAAAATTTAATAATTTTATTGAATTTCGGACCAGTAAATTTTCACCAAATAGTAAACATTGCTATATAGTTCTCCTCCTAAGGAGATACCATAAGAAAAAAGAAAAACTCATCAGAAAGTCCAATTTGCCTGTATTCTTGTCGCCTAGTGCCAAAAGTTGGAGATGAGCTCCATTTTTTTTACTATCAAAACTTGAACTTTTACTATATAGAGGCAAACCATGCAGAAAAGTCCTTTGATAAGGATTTGCAATTAAAAAGGATTCTGGATATGTTTAGTGATGCACTCGCATATATGTTTTGGTAAACTAAACTGCAACAGGTTCATTCCACCTTGGTCATATCTATTTTTTTCATTTATGATGTGTTTATCACATTTTAATGGAAAGAGAAACATGTTTGGTGAAAGAAGAAAAGTCTTTGTGAATGTTGGTGTGAAGCATTGAGTCACAGAGCATGTGGCCACTGAGCTCTTTGTTGATGAGAGGAACACTTCTTATTTATTTGGTAAGCAACTGATGTTACAATGGAACATTTTCCTGATGTAATATAATCAAGTAAATTAAGGCCTACCAAAGTTTAAAACTAAAAATGCAGATCTTATCATCTGCATTACATCTAGTGGCTCAATTTAGTGTATCAACTGATGGATTTGTGATGGTAACTTGTTATTAATATGTAAATTTGCTGATAATCTTAATTGCTGCTTATTCCTCAATGTTTGTCATTGGAAAGTGGAATATTGAAGTGGCACGGCCTCTTTGTTACAGCTGGACAGCATCATACAAAACTCTAGCAATTACGATTAGCATTGTAGTGATGCAAGGCAGTATCCTGCAAAACAATGCAACTAGAAAGAAAAATTGAAGAAAAAAAAAAGTCTTGTGTATTAGCGTCTGTACAAGCTTTGAAGCAGGATTAGCAAAACCTTCTCCAACAATTTTCACATTTCCTATCTAGTTTACATCAACCTTGATCAATAAATGCTGGTTATCATACTTCAGGTTCATAGACTTTTTTCAATTAATTTTGCAGAAGGCTGGAAATTATAGAGGAAAGCATCCCTCCCTCAGCAATATTTTCAATGAGGAGAAAATACTGATTTTCAATGAGCGATATAATTTTTTGGTTTTCACTAAATTTTTAAGCGTGTCACATGCTATTCAAGGACGAAAAAAATTTATTTAAAAATCAGCATTACAGTTAAAGGAGACAACAAGCTTTTTGTATATCTTTTTTAATAAATTTATGATTTCTAATTATAAAATTTTAAAACGGTTAAAATTTTTAAAAGTCGTATCTATTTTAAAGTAATTCAATTTTATCAAATATAAAAATTTTTAATTTAATTCATGAAAAATGACGCTATTACTTAATCATAAAGCATTTTATTATCTAGATGCAGATAATGATATAAATAATTTATTCATATATCCTAGATAATAAATTAGAATAATCATTATAAATTATATTTTGAGTTTTTTTTAAATGCATGTCAATTTTTCTATAACTATTAAGTGATTTCAAGAGCAATCAGTTGCTTTTTTTTTACTTGAGTATTTCTTGTTATCTAATTCACATTAGTTATATAGAGCTCTCTAAATGGAGTTCAATAACTAATTGAATATGGCAATATCTCCAGTGTTATGAGAATTTAAAAGCACCTGAAAAAATTGGGTTGGTACAAAAGTGGAACATGTTTTTTTTCCAAAAATATGTCCAAATGACTACCAATTCAACAAGAAATTCAATAATTTCTCACCATTTCTTTATTTTTGGAGCTATTTTGATAAAATATGACATTCCTTATGTAAAATTGTATGTTCTTTCTGATTCTGTACTCAAATTGTATGTATTTCTATGCTATAACCTAAGGTATTTTATTTGGCCAGCATTTTTTAAAAAAGTTTACCAACAAGATTATTTAACATTTTGCATTTTAAACTGCATGTAAGTATTACTTTAAATATATAACATCACTTTGAATTAAAAACATTTTTAAATACTGATGTTTGAATTACATACAAGAATAGAATATCTCTTTTACATACGTTTTTTTAAACAGTAGCCTGTCCGGTATGTGCTGATAGGGTTTGTAACGTTTCTCATAATTTTAAGTTGTTTTTTCTCCAAATTGAAAGCTTAACAAAAAAATCCTGATGGTCTTGGGATCATTATAATTTTACACATTATATTCAAAATAATTCTGAGACTATCTTCTATTAATGATAATAGGTGGCTCTTTTTTTTGTGATTTTATACTTTTGAAGAAATCTCCGTCAACTTTTTCTATGTATTTTTTTTCACTTCACATAGATCAGAAAAGAAAAAAATAAGTCCCTTGCATGTAGTTTAAAGTGTCTTGCTAATTAAGTGTAATAATTTCAAGAATTTGATAAAGATTAGCGCACTTTTTTTACGAAAAAAGTAATGTGTAAAATTTAGTTTGTAAAAAAATTCCTATTTCATGTTTTCGGGCTGTTCATAAGCAAATACCATTTAAACTCACCGTAAAAATTATTCAGTGGTTAAAAACAAAGCAAATTACATATTTAGAAAGATTATTTTTTATTTCCAACGCATAATTAATATTTTGAGTTTGGGACCAGGAAATATGCGAGAATTTGCCGATTTTATATGGTCGGCAATTTGTCATGTCCACCAAAAGCAGCGGAAAGTGCTGGGGTTGTTAAATTTCAAAGTCATTTCAAGGAATCTAATAATGATACACAGTCTCATTCAACTGTAGCATATGCAAATCCCTTAAAATAAAAAAGATTATTGAATGGAGTTATTAGAAATAATTAATTAAAATTATTTAATTTAATTTTGGTTATTGTCTAAAAGAACTAGCAAGGGTTTATATTAGCAAAATATTAATAGTAGCTGGATACTTCTGGTTACCTTCATTTTAGGATGATCCCCAGCCCTGGCCTTTTAGAGTTACCAGGTAGCTTTACAATATTACTTTTTCCTTAAGGGGACCCCGCACCGTCATTTTCCAGCATACATATCCCGGTACCGTGAATTTTGACAGAACCCAGCCCTGTATGTATCCAAATAAGTTTCTTTAAAGCTTGATGATCATAATTCTGTTTCGCTAAACTATGCTTCAAACCATGTATAATTATTTTTTGTGAGCAAGACTTAGGATGTAACAATTGTACATCTTAATGTGCTTGCTCACACAAAAATTATATCTTTGGCTGTGATTGTTTTCAAATATGATGGAACATAATTGTGAGGTTGTGAGCAACTCGCCTATGTCTCTATTGAAAATATTTGTAAATAGTCCTATGCCTGAAACTTCTTAAAAAAAATTTTATGTTCAATAATTTTTACCAATTTTGAGCATATGTGATGATACGCTGATGAATGGATACAATGAGTCAAAAATGCTTATATTAAAATTCGCTAATATTGCACCATAAATTAATATTCCTAAACTTTTTTAGTAAGATGTAAATGTAGATTTAGAAATGTTCTTAAGTACGCCATTATGTGTAAGTAAAAGTCAATCTGGGGGCCTAAAAAAAAGTCCGGTCTCAGCCAATCAGTGAGGGAGGGTCCTATCCCGCTTTCACTAGCACTAGGTCAAGGAGATTGTTTTTGCATGCTGAGGTGGAGCGCGCAGCACTTACGCATCAGCTTCCTTACTTTAAGCCGCACAGACCCGCTGTGCTAGCTCATATGCTGAGTTGGCGAGGGCCAGTATGCGACTATAGACCTAAGCTTTGTGGTTTCTAAAATTATTATATTTACTTTCTAAACTAAGTTTTTATTCTGTACATAAATACATGTAGGAAGTCCAAAATACTTTCTGATACTTTCCTCAAATTTATTAGCATTCCGCAGTTGGATTTTTTTTATTTGGGGTTAAAGTTATTTAATTACATTTTAGTTATATAGTTTGTAAATGGAGTTCAGAACTTTTGGAATTATGCCAGTGGTTCAAAAGTTATGAGAATTTAAAGCCCTGAATTGAGTGTACAAAAGTGGACTATGAATTTTTGTATAAAAAATATGTCAAATCAATGGACCGAATCAGAACAAGAATTCAGTAATTTGCCTTCACGCATTTTCTTTATTTTTTGGAAGAAATTTTGAAAAAAACTTGAATTCTTATGCTAAAAAATTATAATGCTTCTTTCTGATTCTGCACTCAAATGTAATGTTCTCCTATGCCTGTAACAATTATTTAGGAGAATAAGAGGGTACCAATTCGCAGTTTTTTAAATTAACCACAAGATTATATTCAACATTTTTATTTTAATACTGCATGTATATACATTGACATATGGTATTAAATTTAAATTAAATAAGCATCCAATTTGAACTTAAAAATACCTTTTTAAAATACTTGATATGTGTTATTACAATACTAAGAAATAGATTACGCTATTTACAATCATTTTTTTTTTTTTAAAGCAAAGCCTGTCCGGTCGTTGGTTAATAAAATGTTTTGTTTACGTTTTAAAAGCTATATCGTAAGTTTAACAAAAAAATCGCTGACGGTTAACCAATCATCGTAAATATCATAATATTATATATCCAAAATAATTCTGAGGTATCTTTCTATCAAGGATATAGGTGCTGTTTTTTGCTTAGCTTATATTTTTTAAAGGAATTTGTGTCAACATCTCATTGGTAGTGGTTTTCGCTTTCGCGAAGGTCAGAGAAAAGAAAAAAACACCTTAGCACTATATATGTATAAAGTGTCCCTACTAATTAAGTGTTCCTAATTTCAAAGAATAATTGATAAAGATTATCCCTTGAATTTTGCCAATGCAAACTAGCCACTTAAATTTAGGTTTGAAAAAACTTGCATATGTTTTGGGTTTTGACTGTCGCAAAGCAAAATGCAGTTTTAAATGCGGGCTGTAAAAAATAAATTCAATGGATAAAACGCCATGGAATTAGCGTATTTAGAAAGATTATTTTATTTTTTCCAACCATAATAAATATTTTTAAGATTGGATCAGAAATACTACGAGATTGCAAATTTAACTGATTATGGTCGCAAATTTTGACGCTTGTCTGCTGAATATCAGCTAAGCTGGGCTGCATGCTAAATCTATTTAAAGCATTATCCATTAAAAAATGGCATTTCTTTACCAATCTGAAAAATAAGTGGTTGGAGGTTAATGAAGTTTGAATCACATAATAGTTATAAGTGCTTGATTATGAATAAAAGAATACACTTTAAATCCATATAAAAAAAAAAAGAATGATGAAGTAATTCCTCTGAAATAAGAAAATTAAGATATTGCAAATTCAAGGTATATACTTTGACTAAATATCAAATTTGGTATTTACTTTTTATGTTGATGTCGTATTTTATGCAGGTTTATAAATTCTTTGTTTCTGTTGCAACACTTTAGGAACCCTTGTTAAGTTATGCAGGGAAAGATTAGGAGCAGTTTTACCTGAATGTTTAGTGACAGATAATGCCTTTTTACCGTCATGGAAATTTTATTCAGGTTTAATCAAATAACAAATTGGCAATTGTCTCATTCATATATGTTAAGAGCAATGATATAATCCAGAAGCTGCACGTGGAAATATTCAATAAACCATTAGAGCTTTGTCTCTACGTCATAGGTAGCACTTACTTGGTAACCTTCTTTTATTAACAGAATGATTTTCTTGAATCATTTTGATGACTCACCAAATCCCTTTTTCTACCAGCTAAGCTATATCAATAAATTTTTTTTTTAGGCCACATGCTAAGTGGTTCGTTGCAGTAGAAAGAAAGGAGGATTAATGTCAGAAATAGTCAAAGGGCTAAGAATAAAATTGCTAAGGAACTTGTAGTAAAGTAAAAATGGTCATATTAAAGCAGATTGATGGCCAACGCTAGAATAAATCTTCAAGAAGAGTATGTCATTCTGGGATTTAAATGAGTTCTCGATAAGAAGTTTATGGGTAAATGCAATAGTTAGCGAAGCTTGTCTTGCAGATCAATTTTTGCTAGTTCTGTGAGTTTTTCTAGTTATGTGATCGCATTACTGTGACCTTGTGCTAGACTAAGGTTTGTAATATAAACAATTTACTATTGTATTTGACTTCTCCTCTAAGATACTAGTTCTTAATACCATTTTGGCGCTTGGCTGGCTTTTATTTTGCTATGAAATGCTGGTACTGGTAAGGAATTAAAAAACACATTTAGGCTACATAGGAGAGGTCAATGAGTTTACTCTTTTCTTTCTATTTACTAAGGCTTACCTTTTCATTCAGTACATGGCTGAAATGAAATGAATAATGGTACTAAGAAAATTGTGTTAATCTTATGTTCCAAATAAGTGGGAAAATGCCTGCTCTTGTCCTTTTCCACCACATCAGTATTTGAGTTTTGGCTTTACGCAAACACTGATGGGAATTATGAAACTATTTGCAGTCAGGCTATAAGATAGACCCATGAGCTCTATGTCTTGATCCCTTAGTCTCTGGTTTTGATTCTGAAGAATTTGTCTGAAAACCTCAACTACTGAAAAGGGGATAATTTCTTATATATTTAACATTTTTTAGAAAACACATTAAATTCTAACTTTTTTTTCTGATCATATATAATGAATTGAATTTTTAGAACTGTTGAGCTCATTATGATAGGCAATAATGAGGCAAAATTTTTAGGAAATCTTATGCACTTTTAACATAGGCCTTGTCTCATTATTTATTAGAACAGACTTTGTGTGTATATAGTTTTGTTCTTAAACTTGAGAGCTTTAAATTATAAACAGTGATAATACTAATTTTAATTTTTGCTTAAATTATGCTTTGTTCAGCATATTGGTTTTCTTTGTAAGTGTAATGATCACATCATAAACATAGACAGTTTGCATTTTTGGTGGGTTCGCATCTTTAAAGATGCTTATAAAATTGCATGCAATAAAAGAAAATTGATTATTTACAAGTTTATCAAGGTTGTTTATATGTACATGTATATCTTGTTTTAATAAGGCCTTTTAAACGATAATACAGGAGAAAAAAAAACACCTACTGTCATGTTCGGACGGCAATACACGTATCTATCACGTATCAGCCATACCCGACGTACATCAGCAATCTCCTACTACTAAAATCACGCACACAATGAAAACCGATGCACGAACATAAGTAACCCTTTTCCTCTATTGGAACACAATATCCATCTAACAAGCACCCTCAGTTAAATTGTGAATCTGCTCTCAGCACCAACAACGCNGAGATTAGTGATTTTTAAGTTTTTATTCCTGGGAGATTTTGCTGAGAACTACAAAATTTGTAGTTCAATATAGATCCAGAGTTTTCATTGGAGTACCTCACAATGTACTTTAAATCCAGTGGTACTCTACTTTAAACTTGAAAATGCAATGCAAAATCATTGTTTCTGCATTATGTCGAGTGACAACTCACATGTTATAGCATGTTTATATGGTACAGAAAAAAAATTGAGGTAATCAGGCCTACCTTGCCAAATAAAAAATAGTGAGTATTTACTGATAATTGCACAGCACAATACAAGAACTTTGCCAATTTTGCAACCATCAAAATATTTGGGTCTCAATACAAAATGGAATCTCTTTGCAACAAGTCATGGTAAACCATGTGATGGTATAGGTGGACAGTGAAAAGGATAGTGTCAAAAGAAAGTCTCTGAAGACCAACTACCAAAGAAATCCTTCCAAAATTCTATCTTTGAATATTGCAGATCTGCAATTGAAGGTATCAAATTCATTCTGGTTGAAAAGGAGGAAGTTGAGGAAGCAAGGAGGAGCCTCAACATGAGATTCAAAAATGCATCCACAGTGCCAGGAACAAGAAGTTTTCATCAATTTATTCCACTCATCAGAGATAAATAGCCATAAAACAATGTAGTGAAGATGAAAACTATGACCTAATACATGACTTCTCTATTGGGACTGACAAAAAACAGTGAAATTTGTTGTTTCAGGATATGTTTGTTGCAGGTGTGACAATAAAATTTGGATTGATACAGAGAATGACTTGCTGATTAAGTTAATGCACCCAGCTCTTCCATCTTGTTCATTTTACTGGGAAAGGATTTTAAGGATATGTTTTGTGCCATTCACAAATATTCTGTGCACTGTTGATGTCCCTATAACACAAATGTTATCATCTGTCCAAGATGGTCTATACACAACAAAATTTATAGCACGGTGTAGTTTAAAATCTAATGTTTTAAAGACTCCTTGTATATTCATTTTTATTATCACTTTCTTTTGAATGAAAAAATCAAATGTTTTGTTTCATGAAAATAATTGAAAAATAGTAAAAAATATAAAAATGAAAAAACAAAACAAAAAACAAAAAAAAACAGAGACAATGTTTACCAGTTGTTAAAGACTAAAAAAAAAAAAGCAATATCTGCAAAATGTATTAATAAAAACAATATTATTCAGTAGTTTAAGAAGTCACTGAGCACAATATCAACACTTGAGAGTTCATGGAGCATTAGGATGATTGTCTTTAATTATAATCTTTCACTGAAATCCTGCACATACATAGGAAAAAACTCTGAACTTGGCAAGTTCATATCTTCTAAAGTAGACTTTGCTCCCACACAAAATTCTTTGATGAACTTAGGCAGACATAGTAGATGTTAAGAAAAAATATTATGAAAATTGAAGAGGACACATTTTCGATAGACTGACCGTAAGCTACATAGGTGAAAAGTTGTTGATTTTGGAGTCATGCATTTGGGTGGGCAAAATAAATTTTCTATCAGGTATAGGGTTAAAATAGTTGGATATTGGATTCTACAGTCCTTATTTGCCTTACATACCAAATTTCAGAAATATTGAATGCATGAAAGTATTTTTTTTAAATTCTAAAAAAAAATATAGGTTTTGTGACATTGCACAACCTTAATTTTGAGGCAAAATAGGAAAATTATATCCCCTCTAAAATCGGAACTGTAAGGTTTAAGACAAAATAATTTGGCACACTTTCCTAACTCATGAAGGGGAACGTTTGTGCCAAATTTCAAGTAATTCGGTGTCGGTGGGTGTAACCCTGGTGAATTGACATGGAATGACCATCTATGGGTTAAATAGATAAAAACATTTGTTTAAAATATTGATTTGGGGGTGATGTGAATTTAATCAATCTCGAGAACATACATTTATCTGTAGGTATGGTTATTAACTGTCTTGCTACTGAGACAGACTACTTTTGTAGTCAATCTCATTTGCATACACCTCCCTGAACTGAAATGGCTTTATGCCTTTTGTAGATCTCTGACTTCTGAAAATTCTCAGAAATCTAGATGGGCTTTCATGGAAAGTATGATGACTTCTTCTAACAAGGCACGTAGTTCTAAGTTCATTTCTTCTAATTCATCATCCAATATTCTAACACTCTTATCCATTGATTCTTTATTTTCACCATTAGATTCACTAACCTCATCTTCCCCCTCAGATTCCATTTCTATTTCATTGGGTTCTATTCGATAATAATTGATCCTCATGAGCAAGTATATTTTTCCTGTTTTTCAATAATATTCTGTGTTGTATCCTTTTTGTAATATGAAATGCGCCTTCTCATCATTCGACTCTTTTTTTTTTAATACCATAGCCTTTCATTTGTTGCAAATGACATGGTCATGGGAGCTCCAATCTATCTACCCATTTGTGCAGAAGGACTTTATATTCTGCTGACTTTAACAAAAATCTTTTTCCCAGCAAAAATTCTCTTGCATGTTCTGGGCTCCAAACTATTGCCAGTGCCTCTTTCTCAATATTTGAGTAGTTATCTTCAGCCAACTTTAGTTTTCTCAATAGGTACATAATTGGATGACCTTCCTGAGATAAAATTGCCACAATCGAATGCTCACTTGTATCAGTCGTTAAACTCACTTCCGTTCTGGGATCAATATTTTTGTTATCAGTTTTCTTATTAGAGCCTTTTTTAAACTTTCAAAAGCTATATTTTGCCTTTGAGTCCATTTAAATTCAGCATTCTTCTTTCTTAATTCTGCAAATGGTTCTACTATGTCACTGTATCTGGGTAAAGATTTGCTATAAAAATTAGTAAAACCCCAAAAAGATTCTCATTCCTTTTTATTTTTTGGTGGAGATATTTCCAATATTTTATTTATCAGCTTGTCTGGGGAAAATCCTTCTTTAGATATTTAGTATCCTAGATACGATATTTTGTTGCAATTCAATTCACATTTATTGCTATTTATCCTCATAACTGCATTTTTAAATTTGTTTAAAACTTGTTCAGTTTTTTATTTTAATTCCTCTTTACTGCAAGCACCTATGCATATATCATCTTGGTATACTTTATATTTTTAACCCATCCGCAAGAATTTTTTTCAGTTGCTTTTTGAAAAATTGGGCTTGACACCTTAATTCTAAATGAAAGATGAGTCCATCGTAGTAAGCCAGTAGTGGGGTGATAATTGTTGTGATTTGTTAAATTTTTTTAATCAATTTCTATTTGATTATATGCTGATTTTAAATCAATTTTAGCAAAGTATTTGATACCTGCTAATTTATGTGTCTCTGTTTCTATGTTTGGTAAAGGAAATGAATCCAAGCATATTTGATGATTCACTCCTATTTTGTAATCCCCACATATTCTTAAATCACCAGTTGGTTTTCTTATTGCAACAATTAGTGATGCCCAACTGCTATCACCTTGGGGCACTCTCTCGAGTATGCCTTGTTTCATCATTTTCTTTAAAATCAATCCCGAGGAGCCCATGATTTTTTGTGCATTGAACCACTGAGATGGGAATAATTTCATAATGGGTTTTTGTCTTAAAAATTCCTTCAAAAGATCCTACAGTTTTTATGAGAGATCTGTTGAATTGTTTTAAATTAAGATTACTTTTTCTTAATTTGGGTCTACCCATTTCTTCCCAGAAATTCCTTGGGATCAGGGTAATATCGTGTCAACCTGCATGGGAAATTCTATGCCATTCAACTTTATTGTTTCTCTCAATTAATGTCTTTAGTGAATATACTTTTGTACTTTCGGGAAGTGGGGGGGTTATGTTTTCTACCCTTCTTATATTCTTTTTGTACCTACATACAGCCTGGAAGTGGTTTATCTTTTTACAATTCAAGCATAATTTTCTTCTGGCCGGGCATTTGTTCAAGTTCGTGTGTTCTTGATCACAATATTTGCATTTTATTTGGCTATTAGTTGCGCTGTAAGCTTTGACATTATTTTTAGAATTATTGAATTTGTCAATTAATTGTAGTTGTAAAAATTCAACGCTTGTTTCGAGTGTCATTTCATTTATTTGAAGCCTTTCCATAAGATTTTATGCTTCTATGCAATGTTCTCCATGCCTTCAATTAATCCTAGAAGAATTAGTTCATCTATTGTCATGTCTTTTGAACCCAGTTTTTAAAACTCGCAATATTGCTTCTTTCAACCTATGCAAATATTGATTCACAATTCCATGGGGGTTCTGTCTGGTTTCCAGGAACTCCGTTCTTTCTGCAATAACAAATTTATTTTTCGGGCGTATGTTCCTCTTTATGATATTTGAGATTTCTTCATACGTTAAATTTTCCAGTATTTTTGGGTATACCATTGTAGATATTTTTTGTACAGCTTCACATCCCGCTGAAGCCAAAAATAAATCTGTAATTTCGTTCTCCCCTCCTGAGGCTTTCTGGTCTTTTAACTTCTTCACCCTAGCCAATGCTGTGAAATATCTAATCCAAGTTTTGACAAAATCAGGTTCTTCTCAGGAACTTATGGTTGCTATCGGTGACGCCATAATGATCTGAAGTCAATCAATCTCAGGAACATACGTTTATCTGTAGGTACAGTTATTAACCATCTGCTTTGCTACTGAGGCAGACTACTTTTATAGTCAATCTCATTTGCATATGATACTACAAGGGGAAAAATGAATGAAGAATGAATAAAACAATATCTTTGGCATAGAATAACCCAACAAGGTTTTTTCAGTAAAGTTGTATGACAGACACACTTAATTTTGCTGTGAGGCCAGTGTCATAATAATTAAAAGTTTTTAATTTCTGTTTTAGGATGTGTATGATTCTAAGACTGAAATTAAAAACTATTTGTAGTAGATACACTTTCGTAAGGGGGACACCCTTATGAAAGTGTTATAAGTGTACCACTACGATCTCCTTGTCGGAATGGCTGAAATGATGACATGTCCACTCTTCAGTACATCTGGCACTCATTTCTGAATGGAGAAATTATGTGTCCATGTTGCTTATGTTTGGCTCTTACTTTTAATGAAGTGGTGATATGTGGATAAATAAATATTTAATATACTTATTTCTGTACCGGTACTACATCAGAGAAATCTGGAATCCTGGTTGTTGGACAGCTGTTCAGTTGGCTGGCAACTATGATGTTTGGAGTCTGGATGCTAACTTGGGTGTGCTAAGGAATATCTTGCCTTGTGTCATTTGGAGTTTTTAGTAATAACACAAGGCCACTTTTTACTCATGAGTATTTTATTTCCCCCAAATTACAACTGCCGAGAGCAAGAAATTTCATGTCTTGCTCCCTTAATGCATTCATTCTCCTAGTCTCAATTTACACTCTGACCTCTCCTTTTTCCCCTTCGCTGCATATTATTTGCTTGTCCACTAAAACCACTCTATGTGTCTATGCCAAATCATCCAAAATTCCTCTGGCCAGTGTTTATAATTCTCCCGAAAATATTCAACCTCAGCAATTCTCTGATGGAATTTCAACAAACATCTTAAACAAACGCATTCCAAATCAATTCTTTCTTTCAAAATATTTAAAAAAATATTTATTTCCTTCGTCACTCATATTTTAATTTTACAAAACTGATCTTTTTTTCGACCCTTAATTATCCATGGACCTTCTAATAATGTAACAGTACTCTGCATGATGTAAAACCCCGAGATTCTTGTATGCCGGAATTTGCATGCAAGCTTTAAGAACTGAAATAAATTGGACTGCATTTTTCAGGAAAGGGGCAGTTTAGAAAAATTGAGTGTTTGATGAAATGAGTGGATTGCATTCATATGCAAGGAAAAACACATATCCATATCGGTATATTCCCATAGTTTTAGGTTGGTCGCATTTGGTTGGAGATCATACGTAGATCAAAGAAGGAATGATATTGTCAGTGGTTCCATTGCAATTAAGGATTTCCATGATAATTTGATTGGTTCAATATCATTCTATTTTTGTCCATTCACATTGTTTGGTCTGATTAACAGCAGTGGATGTTCTTTGCTCCTCCTCAAACATCCTGACTTCTTCAATCATGATGTCTCTTTTTCTCCTTGGGACCCTCTTTGGAGAATATCTTGCTGCTTGTACAGTTGGTTTGAATGATGCCTATGATGTCTTTGATTCATAGGCTGCGTTCCTCCTCCTGGGCGTCCTCAACAGCTGATCACTTTGTGCCTGATTTTATCTCTGGATGTGCCTTCCAAATGACCTCGTCAACTGAGTTCTTCATCATCATATGAAGGTGTACTTTCCCAATCTTAAACTCTTCTACCAGTGAAGATATTAGGAGCTGTAGGTTTCCAGTATTGGTATATATATAAACCTACTTTGAAAAACAAGTAGGAACTCCAAGCCACTAATGCAGATATTTATTGCTATACTGTTGAATCTGCTCAATGCAATCCATGTTGATAGCACCAAGCCTTCATCTCTTCAGGTAGTAAAGTTTTGTCAATTGATTTAAGACCCTTCAAGACTACTTTCTTGACCTCTGTACCCCAATGTCGATCAGTCAGTGGGATTGAATAAAGATGTCCGAGGCTCTTTACCAGCTTCTCCTTGACTGTTGGTGTCATATCACCTCCAATTTTGAAATGGATCTCCTTGACAGATCCTCCAACTAAAGATAGGCTTTGACTTTTCTTGGGCTTAGCCTTCTCGCCCATGTGAAAAGAGCATGATATCATTGATGCAGGTCATTGGCAGCAATTTTGGATGGGACAAGAATGGTAATGTCATCCATAAAAGCTCTGGAAGGAGGAAAAATAAGTTGTTCTTTCAACGTGTTTGCTGCACCTCGTAATAAGAGTTCCATGGCCAGCATGAAAAGAAGTGGTGAAATCACACAACCCATCATGATGCTGATCTCAAATGCTTGTCACATGAAAGCTGAATTAAAATATTTCATTATGATTTCCTTAACCTTGCTTGGGAAGTTGAAAATGTTGATGGTCCTCCGGATTAAGTAATGCAGAACTGAACCGTATGCATTGGTGAGAACAATCTAGATTACATGTACTTCTGTTTTGTCTCTTTTGGATGAAAGTATTGAGTAGCAATTCAAGTTGATTTTTTTTATTTGAGGTTATTATTCAATCATGTTAGTTATATAGAGCTTTGTAAATGGAGTTCAGAACTGTTTGAATTATGCAAATATCCCTAGTGGTTCAAAAGTTATGAGAATTTAAAGCCCCGAAACTGGGGGTACAAAAGTGGACATGATTTTGATAAAAAAATATGTCAACTCATGGACCAATTCAAAATCAGAAATTCAGTAATTTCTTCACCATTTCTTTATTTTTGGAGAAATTTTGATAAAACTTTGCATTCTTATGTAAAATTGTATGTTCTTTTTGATTCTGGACTTAAATTTTATGTATCTTCATGCTAGAACCCAATATTTGGGGAATAAAAAGTAGGGATATCAAGATTTTTGTGTTTTTTTAAAGTTTACCACAAGATTATTCAACATTTTCATTTTTATACTGCATGTATACATATATATAATATCAATTTAAATATATAACATCACTTAAAAATACATTTCTGAATGCTTATGTTGAATTACATGAAAGAAATAGATTACCTATTTACAAATGTTTTTACACAAACCAGGTCCGTGGTACATTTCTCGTAATTTTAAGTTTTTTTTTTTCCAAAATTGAAACTGACGTAAAAAATAATTCAATTGTTAAAAACACATAAAATTTACATTTTTAGAAAGATTAATTTATTTTATTTCCAACCATATAAATATTTAAAAAATTGGACGAGAAATAAGCGATGAATCACTATTTAAACTTTACGGTCTGGATAAACGATGACTAGTTGAAAGTTGTTTACGTTAAGGAAGAGACAACTAAATTTGATTTTTTTTTTTTTCCAAATCCAATGTTTCAAAGCAAATCCCTGACGGTATACAATTGTTTTTATTTCACATATTTTATATAGAAATAATCCTAAGGCTGTCTAGTATTCGACACATAGTGCTTCTTTTTTGCTTATCTTAAATTTTTTGAAAAAATTGCTTTTAACTTTGGTCTATTGTAGTTTCACTCTCAAAGGTTGGAAAAGAATAAAACAAATTTCTACTTGTAGTTAAAAGTGTCCCCTATTTAATTGTAAAATTTTAAGAATATAAATAAAGATTAACCACTTTGATTTTACGAAAAAAATAACACAGAAAATTCAACCGCGGAACAAAATTTCTATCTCTCATTTATTTAACACAAAATACCATTTAACTCGCTGTAAAAGAAAATTCAATGGATTAAAAACACATAAAAATTATATATTCAGAAATAATATTTTATATTCTTTCCAACCATATAAATATTTTTTAAATTGGGCTCGAAATATGCTAGTAATTACCATTTTAAGCTGATAAGGTCAAAATTATGAGAGATTGTTTACATTTGAGAATCGAGTAAATTTGACGGTTTTCTTTTCAAAATTAAATCCATGACGGTATACAATCATTTTTATTTCACACATTATATATGGACATAATTCTGAGTCTTCTATTACTGGTATAGTGCTTTTTTTTTTTTTTTTTTGCTTCTCTTATATTTTTTAAGGAAATCGCGTTCAAATTCGCTCTATTGTATTTTCGCTTCCACGGGGCCTAGAAACAAAAAAAAGGTCCTGTTTGTACTTCCAGGTGTCTTCTAATTGAGTGTAAAATTTCAAGAATATTGATAAAGATTAGCCACAATGATTTTGAAAAACAAAATAGCGTGTAAAACTTAGTCTTAAAAAATGTCATATTTTATGTTTTTGTTTTTTCAAAGCAAAATATCATTTTAACTCGCCGTAAAAAATTATTCAATTGATAAAAACAAGTAAAAATTATATATTTAGAAATATTATTTTCTTTTCTTTCCAACCATATAAATATTTTAAAGATTGGTTCAGAAATACTTGAGAAATTGCAAATTTTACTGATTATGGTCACAAATTTGAAAATGTCCGCATTTATCAGCTAAATGCTTGTAATGGTATATTGAGTTCCATATGATTTATGAATGTTCCAAGACAGCTGGAGAAGCCAGGTATCCCAGCCTGTTGGACAGATGTATTTATATATATATAATGGTTATTCATTAGAAAGTCTGTCATACAACAAACTCCAAAAAGTATTTTCCCCTCTGCATTTAGGAAGGGTATAGGGCAAAAATTTGTGATTTTGACTGGATTTCCTGTGGTATCCAAATACCATTAGCCAGCCACCATTCCTGTGGTACAATACCCTGCTTTCAAACCTGCTGAAGAAGGACAATGAGTTGCTTGAGGACGCATGGACAGTATTTATATAATTTGTATATCCTGCACTACCTGCGCGGGCCTTATGAATGAAATCTTGGACTTCCCTCAGTTTTATCCTGCTATCATTAGCAACACCAGCATTTTCCTTAATTGTGTTAGACATTGACAAATTCCAACCTTAATAGGTTTAAATCGCAATTTCTCATGTATTTCTGGCCCAAACTTAAAAATACTTATATGGCTGGAAAGAAAATAGAATAATCTTTCTAAATATGTAATTTTTATGTGTTTTTATCCATTGAATTATTTTGAGACCAACGTTGTTGTTTATGATGCATTGGTAGTTAGAAGTGATGTTCTAAATAAGGTCATCCCTAGTGTATTTATGCTTGATGTAAGGGACAACTCCTACAATCATACAAGCCCTCAACATGTTCTCCAACAATGCTAACATATTAAAACCGTTAACTACAAAAGTGTAAATATAGACATATAACGTACATTATTTTCACCTCTAGGCATAAAATAACTCCAGACATGTTGGTAAGCCATTAAAGTTCAACAAGCACCCATCTTCCATACAGATAAACAACTGTAATCCCTTTGTGATTATAGTTGGTTATCTGTTGAGAAGAGGTCATGTGAGTAGGCAGTGTACTGTAAATTCATTTTACATCAAGTTATCATGCAGCAAAATAATATCCTTTCTCTTCATCAAACTGGTTGTTGTTTCCTGTTTTGAATGCACAATTTCAAGTTGGTCTATATATCAATGTGAACTAATTGTTTGACTATTTTAAAGGAATTTATGATGTATCAAATTATCCTATTAGTAATAGGAATGATTTCCTTCATACTTCATAACCATACAGGGATGATGTTTTCATTTCTTATTCACTCATTTTTGCACAGATTGTCTCTAAGTATTCATCATATGAAATTCATTTTTCATCATGAATTATGACAAACCAAAAAACAAACTAAATGCATATTGTTGAACATGATTAATGGAAATTTCCATACATCAGACAGGTGGTACAGTGTAACCCTAACCCTAACCCTGGTACACGTGTATGGGTACTAATAGGCATTTCACGTACACGTGTATGGGTACTAATAGGCATTTCTGCAGGCCAGTTTTTGGTAGTACTCCCTCACCTAATCCCAGATACCAACATTATTTTACACTAATTGTCTTCTATGTGGCTCCCTGCTCCCACAGAGTAGCAGGTGCCATCATAGTCTTGTATTATCTTCTATACCCTCTTCCCCATACATGTTAATGGTACCAAAGCTATCTACACAGTGCGTGAGGGGGGTGAATTTGTAAATTTGTCACCCAGCTATACTTGTCATAAGGATGGAATAACTGAATGATATAAAAACTAGTAAACAATAAGATTGCCTTTGATACTACTACTAATGACCACTGTGTCTATGTAAGTTGTATTTTGATTTGAAAGCAGTATGTATAGGTCATAAGAAATTTTGGAAGATAAGAAGCTAAACAAAAATAGAAAAAAAATCAAAAACTATTGCATTGCCACATCTGGTCTGCTGCTTCTGCTGTATACCCTAAGATTCTAGAAAAATCCAAAGAAGAATCATCAATATTATTGTTCCTGAATTTTAGTGTCAGCTCCAGTCACTATTACATCATCGAAATGTTGCTACTGTCTTTTTTTTGTTGTAGAAGTTATCCTCCAGATATAGAAACAATACAATACTCACCATCGCAGTGGGGTTCTAACTACCGTCGAGTTAGTAGATGAGAACAACAGGCAAGCTGTAACTTAATACAGTCCTTACATGCTGCTGGCATAATGCAAAGTGGTGGCTGAAGAGTGGGTACTTATCCCTGTTCTTACTAACCCTGAAATCCAACAGCCAATCAGAACTCAGGAAATGAACTTGCCTGAGTTCATAATGGAACAATCCAAAGCTCCATATAAGCCACCTACCAAACTCTAGTTTTAGTCTGGCATTCATCTTGTAACAAAGTTGAATACTTTATACAAAATCCAACATACATGTATTTAGACTTAACACTATATTAGATGCTTGATTTCTAATGTAATCATAATTTCTATCATATCTACTTCTTGCCTCTGAGGTATTTTGTCAGCCTCTTGTTTTCCTAATAACCTGCAAAATGTCAAATACAACATCAATCATCATCTCTATTCTTGAACTGTTCTTTCTGCCTTGTCCTATTTTTCCTTCTTTGTAGCTGTTTTGCCTTGCTTAGGATAAAATGATGGAAAACAAAAAAAAAATGAACTATGAACTATCTTCAAGTGAGATCAGGCTTATTGAATATTGTGTTTTTAATGTATAGAATAGGGAAATGCTTAAATTAAAAAGAAAAAAAAATATTGGCATTTCAGTCTCGGAAGAATATAATATAGTTTTGTGCCCCTGAAGTTACAGCACCTCCTGTGACTGTAAAGTCCAATGTTAGAAAAACATTATCGACCACAGATGTCGCATGTGAAGGCTGTCCCTGAAGATGTTGATGTGCCGGTGCTTTGTTGCCACTGCTTTTTTCTGGACCTCCTAGCTTCATGATGTGTACAAAACATTTAGAACATCAAAATCAATCTCATCCATATAACTAAGAACAAATTTGAAATTACGATTTCCCTTGAATATCAATAAGTTCCATTTTATTTCTTGTCACAACTTTATTACACTTGGATACAATTATTACTGTGGCAATATTCATTTGTTTACTAATTAATCTTAATGATAACTTGATGAAACTATTACTGTGGCAGTATACACTTATCTGCTAATTAATCTTTAAGATTAATTAGATAAATGAATACTGCCACAGTAATAGTTTTGCCAAGTTATGTAGAAATGATAAAAAAGTTAAGCAGTTAAAAAAGTTATGATAGTTGAAGTACTGACCAGAGTACACCAAGACGACCCCGCCCAAGGGAATTGGTGCGTAGCCGGGAATGAAATAAACGTGTGGGGGATGCAAGCTCCCTGGCAATGGGTGTGGTGCTAGAAAGCCGTGGTACTATTTTGGAAGATGCATGCTGGCTTTGACCGACGGACGATGTTCAGCATATCAACCTGGCGGAATTGGATGCCATGCTGAAAGGTGTTAACCTTGCATTACAGTGGCAAGCCAAGGTGGTGCACCTGTACACAGATTCGTTGTGCATGTACCACTGGCTGATGAACACCCTGACAGGTAAAACCCGAGTGAGGACAAAAGTCGCGAGTGAGATGCTTGTGCACAGACGACTGTCGACACTCTAGAAACTAATTGAGGTGATCTCATCTGGTAGCCGACGTCAAACTGACCATGTTGGAGAGAAATTTGGCTGACAAGTTAACTAGAGTGCCAAAGAGATGGTTTAATATGCTGAAGCAAGGAGCAGAACCGCCGACGTGCGCCACCCTGATGGGCCAGTTAACCAATGAGGAGATCCGTGCCATACATAAAAAGAGTAGACATCCTGGCGTTCGGCGGACAACTTACTTCGTCCGAAGAGTGTGTCCCGCAAACACCAAGTCAATGGTCAGGACGGCCATACGAGACTGTGAGGAGTGTTGTGCGTTGGACCCTGCCCCAATACGGTGGAAGAAGGGTAAACTCGAGGTGGACAAGAACCGGTGACGATTGGGCATGGATGTAACCCACTACGACAGCAGTCATTTCCTATCATTGACAGACTGCGGCCCAACACGTTTCACCGTGTGGCGCCCGCTAGTGTGCCAGGATGCATTGTCAGTTATACGACAACTAAAATCTGTCTTTTGTGAGCATGGTGCCCCCATTGAGATACTGACAGACAACACCCCGACTTTCTGCAGTCGAGACTTTTGGGACTTCGCAGCTGCTACATAGGCGCATACACCCCGGAGGGTAACGGGGTAGCGGAACGGTGTCACCGCACCATTAAAAGAATAGCAGCCAGGACGCAGTGCTCCATCCAGGTGGCTGTATACTAGTACAACGTCACGCCCAGAGACGATATGACAATGTCAACTGCGCCAGCCAACGGTATATACAGTTATGAGCAGCGGATAAAGGGGATAGACCAAGTATCGGAGATTCCGAGAGATACGAAGGAACTGTATAAGATAGGTGATCTCGTCTGGGTCAAACCCCCAAACGTACGGTGTACCACCAGATTCGGTAGAGGACGAGTTGACGGAATGATTAGCTCCCACACCGTCCAGGTTAATGGCGTGCCACGCCATGTGAGGGATCTTCACCCACAGCGAGAATCGACTGCATCAGGAGAAAGCCATCAAGAGATGTCCTCTAGCAGTGAATCGGAAACACCGATGCTGTACGTGAGGCGGTCAGAAGACTCACTTCCTGTATCAGAAGATGCAGGGACAGACACGGACGACAGCGGTGATGACACTGGGAATGACTCTGATCCGCACGATATCGACGCGGAAATGTTGCCACCTGAGGAGCTCCCTCCTCTCTGAAGAAGTACTTGTCGAAGGCAGTCGCCCCCTCACTGCCATGTGTGTGATCATGAGATCAGGGGTGAGTGTAATGAACAAGCTTACTTACCTCAGGTGAAACGCATCTGCTTAGCTTGTCAGGTTCTGCCTGAATTAAGCTGAAGAAGCATGGTCACCGTTGACGAGCGGATTTGTAAGGTGTGGTCTCATTCTGTCTCGTTCGTGGCGTGAGCGTGGCGTCGCCCATGCAAACTATGCCGATGGTTTAAAAGGAGCTCATTTATTTGCCAGGGCGGCAGCAATCTAGTCACGAAGAAAGAGGTGTGAGCGTGAAGTTACTGCTACTAGAAGACACAAAGAAGCTATAGAAAGGCTACACTCAACCTACATAAAACCAAAAAATGAACTATTTGCTCGGCATGTACTCACCACTCGGCAACAGGAATCGGGCCAAACATTGGACCATTTTCTAAAAATCCTTTGAACTTTAAGCAAGAATTGCAATTTCCGTCCTATGACTGCAATTGAGGTACAAGAGGAACACATCTTAGACACCTTCGTAAATGGTCTATGCAATGTCCAGGTAAGACAACAACTTCTTGAAAATAGGACTCTCACTTTAAAAACAGGGTCATTCCATGTCAATTCACCAGGGCGTTACACCCACTGACACCGAATTACGAATGTTCCCCTTCATGAGTTATGAAAGTGTGCCAAATTATTTTTTAATTTATAAATTAATACTATATAGGTGTATATATGCTGTATTATTTGCATAATTGTTATTGATACAGTTCTGAACTCTATTTACAAAGCTCTATATAACTAACATGATTAGATAACAATAACCTCAAATAAAAAAAATCAACTGGGAATGCTACTATATGATTGTCCTAGCTCTATTTCCCTTATGGCAACTCCCCAACCCTTTTTATCATATATGTGCTTGAAGGCAGTGTCTTAGGGTGTTAGTGTCCTGGGTATGACATTAAACTGCATCTAGTGGTGAGGTTCCAATTCTGGAACTTAGAAGAATATGGAGTACCCTTTAATTACTTCCAGGTCCACCCTGACCCGGAGTGGTATTACCTGTTAGGGTCCCATCTGGGTCATTCCATGTCAAAACACCAGCAAAAAGTTTAAATCTGCACATATCAACATTTGAGAGTTCATGGAGCATTAGGATGATTGTCTTTAATTATAATCTTTCACTGAAATCCTGCACGTATATAGGAAAAAAACTCTGAACTTGGCAGGTTCATATCTTCTAAAGTAGACTTTGCTCCCACACAAAATTCTTTGATGAACTTAGGCAGACATAGTAGATGTTAAGAAAAAAATATTATGAAAATTGAAGGGGATAATTTTTCGATAGACTGACCGTAAGCTACATAGGTGAAAAGTTGTTGATTTTGGAGTCATGCATTTGGTGGGCAAAATAAAATTTTCTATCAGGTATAGGGTTAAAATAGTTGGATATTTGGATTCTACAGTCCTTATTTGCCTTACATACCAAATTTCAGAAATATTGAATGCATGAAAGTATTTTTTAAAAATCAAAAAAAAAAAAACACCGAGATTTTGCGACACCGCACGGCCTTAATTTTGAGGCAAAATAGGAAAATTATATCCCCCCTCTAAAATCGGAACGGTAAGGTTTAAGACAAAATAATTTGGCACACTTTCCTAATTCATGAAGGGGAACATTTGTGCCAAATTTCAAGTAATTTGGTGTTGGTGGGTGCAGATCTAAACTTTTTGCTGGCGTTTTGACATGGAATGACCCAACAGCTTACGAACAAGCATATACATGCAAACTTGCTATACATCAGTCCGGCGCCTATATAGGTGCCACCCTAAAACAACCTGTACTTACTGCCCCCCCTCTCAATGATAGTCTGGCTTATTCCTCTGATCAAAATGCACTACATTCAAACTTTCCAGCACAATCTGTTGCTGCTGCCTCAAACAGATGGACATGCTATTACTGTGGTTTAAGTTTACACTCATGGCTCTACTGTCCTGCCATAAATGTAAAAAAATAGGACTTCTTTCAAAAATCTGCAAATCGTCCAAAAATACTCCTCTAAAATCCACCCCCTCTATCAGTTCAATGCCATTTTCTGCAATCTTGGCTGTGTTCCCTGACTTCCTATCAAAAACTATCATAAAAATTAAAATCATCAACGGTATCGACACTAATGCATTATTAGACACTGGCAGTTCAGAAAATTTCATTAGAGAGAGTCTAGTGAAAACAGGTGGAATTAATTTCCTCTCTGAGGAAAGTAACTATGGCAAACGCATCGTTGTCGTCGCACGTAAGTGGGTACTTTTGGGCCAAACTTCAGTATAATAAACGTCTCATATAAAGCAGTTAAGGTATCTCTAATTAAAGATCTTTGTTGTGAGGTGATATTAGGCCACAACTTTTTTCAACAAAACTCTAGCATTGAAATTCCGTTTGATGGAAATAAATCTATATAAAAAATTTGTGGACTGACGACTGTTAATATTCCGTACCCCTCACTTTTCGAATACTTAACAAAAGATTGCAAGCTAGTAGCAATAAAAAGTCAACGTTATTCACACGACGATAAACAATTTATAAGATCCGAAATAAAAAGAATGCTTCAGGAAGGGTAATTGAACCAAGTACGTCACCATGGAGGGCTCAAGTATTAATAACAGCTACAGAAAATCATAAAAAGAGAATGGTTATCGACTATTCCCAAACAATAAATTGGTTCACACTGCTGGATGCGTTTCCTTTGCCTCGAATAGATGAAATGCTATGCAAAATAGCTAAATATAGTATATTCAGCACACTAGATTTAGAAAGTGCTTATCATCAGGTAGCCATTAAGACAAAGGATAAACCCTACACTGCATTTGAAGCAGCTGGACGGTTATACCAGTTTCGAGGAATACCGTTCGGGGTAATTAATGGAGTGGCAAGTTTTCAGAGAATAATCGACAATATCAAACACTAACTCCTTACAAAGGAAATATCAAGACATATTTTCTAGGGGAGGTCCTTGGATATTCGGGGGTTCATGCCAACAGATCATATGAAAATTCCATCCCAAAATAAAGTCATCAAATTCTTTTACTTGAAGAATTTGGACATTATATGTGGTTGCTCTAATTGCTCTTGTATCAGAAATTGCTCTTTATTTTAACTACTAGTTATTTTACAGATGTTTCCTGCCCTACTTGCATCATTGTGATTAATAACTATTTGATCACCAACAGATATAATATTGTCTAAATCCACATAACTGTCTTGGACATGATATGTTGTTAAACCCTAGATTCATCTAAGTTGATCTCAAGATAAAGGATTTGAAACTGTTAACTTCTTAAGTACCATGGCTTTGTAAATCATATTCGCATCAATTTTAACCCTACAATTGTATGGTGAGGCTCTTGGGGTTATTAGTTCAGCTAGTGAATCCTCATCTTGAATATGTACATCAGTTACATGTGTGGTCATCTTTGCTTCTTCTTTATGTGATCAATCAGCCTTCCGTTAAGCTTCTTCAGAGTCACTCCTAATTTTTCCAGTGCATTTATTTCAAATTCAACATCAATCTCAACCACATCTCTCTGAAATTCTAGTAGTCTAATTTTCCAGTCCTTTACTAAATTCACATTGCCAACAAGATCACCACTCCAATCTTTGATGTTTGACTAGTCAAGTGCAAGATGTTTAGGGGTTTGTTTCACTCGGGGTGCTAGATTAGGATTTTGTAACATTTGCAAATGGCATTAGGACAATAGACCAGATCAAGTTTATGAAAGGTATCGTGTGCATACATTAAGTGGCAATCACCAAGAAATTGCTCAACTGTTCTATTAAGGAAAAGATATACATAAGAATCGGAGCACTTTATTTGAAGTCTGGCTATGCAGAAACACTGAATTGATAAATGTAGATTGTATGTCATGAAATTGAAATAGGACTAACAGCAAATATGCAGCTTTTGAAAGCATTTGAATTTGTTTGGAAAGGGACAATTCTACATATGAAGACAAACATTCCTTTATATACTGCAGTAAGTAGCTTAAATTCGTTTTCGTATTTGATAAAATTTGTATGAGATGAGATTTATTTTGTCTGTTGTAATGACATCTACAAATTGGCATTCAGTTGCAGCGTGGACATTTTGTTTGTACTTTGGATAAATTATGTTCTCTACATTATGAGAATCAATGGTTGAAAGCTCAAGTAGTTTCTTTACATTCATTTTTTTTCTCAATATTACTCCCTGAATTTGTATAGTGCCTTTAATAATGTTGGTCCATCATATTTTTCCCTGACTTCAAAACATTAAACCTACCATTGGAGAATGGAACTTAAAATAGACCAAAAATAGAAGAGAACAGGTTGTGCTGACCCACCTTCACATAGGCCACACCTACATCACCCATCATCATTTACTAGAAGGCACAGAATCCCTAATATGCACTACATGCCAAGAGAGATTTACAGTGAAACATGTACTGCTAGAGAGTGTAGACTTTGATCTAGTGTGAACAAAATACTACCAAGCAAGTAATTTGAAAAAACTTTTCACAAAAATAAGACCATCCAGGATATTACATTTCCTGAAAGAAGTGGGATTGTACTAAAAAATATGAGTAATTGAACAGTAGTTAAAATCTATACATATATACATTTGTTTTCTACCAAACTATCGCTACAAATCCAAAACTTAGTCGGCATTAAATGACCCAACAAGGTTGATATGCCATAAAACAAAACAAACAACAAACAAACCTGTTTAACATAAAAATTTAATATTTTATTGAATTTACCAACCAGTAAATTCACCAATAGTAACATTGCTATTAGTTCTCCTCCTAAAGGAGATACCAAAGAAAAAAGAAAAACTCATCAGAAAGTCAATTGCCTGTATTCTTGTCCCAGTGCAAAAGTTGAGAGATGGAGCTCCATTTTTTTTACTATCAAACCTTGGAACATTTTACTATATAGAGCAACCATGCCAGAAAAGTCCTTTGATAAGGATTGCAATTAAAAGGATCTGGATATGTTAGTGATGCCACTCCATATATGTTGGTAAACTAACTCAACAGGTTCATTCATCCTTGGGTCATATCTATTTTTTTCATTTATGATGTGTTTTATCACATTTAATGGAAAGAGAAACATGTTTTGGTGAAAGAGAAAAGTCTTTGTGAATGTTGGCTGTGAAGCATTGAGTCACAGACATGTGCACTGAGCTCTTGATGAGAGGACACTCCTTATTTATTTGGTAAGCAACTGATGTACAATGGAAACATTTTTCCTGATGTAATATATCAAGTAATTAAGGCCTACCAAAGTTTAAAACTAAAAATGCCAGATCTTTATCATCTGCATTACATCTAGTGCTCAATTTAGTGCACAACTGATGATTTGTGAGGTACTTGTTATTAATATGTAATTTGCTGATAATCTTAATTGCTGCTTATTCCTCAATGTTTGTCATTGAAGTGGAATATTGAAGTTGGCACCCTCTTTGTTAACACTGGACACATCATCAAAAACTCTAAAATTACGATTAGCACATTGGTAGTGATGCAAGGCAGTATCCTGCAAAACAATCAACTAGAAAGAAAAATTTGAAGAAAAAAAAAAGTCTTGTGTATTAGGTCTGTACAACTTGAACAGGATAGCAAAACCTCTCAACAATTTTCACATTCCTATCAGTTACATCAACTTGATCATAAATGTCTGGTTTATCAACTTCAGGTTCATAGACTTTCTCAAATTAATTTTGCAGAAGGCTGGAAATTATAGAGGAAGCATCCTCCTCAGCAATATTTTCAAGAGGAGAAATCTGATTTTCAGAGCGATATAATTTTTTTGGTTTTCACTCAAAATTTTTAACGTGTCACATGCTATTACAAGGACAAAAAAATTATTTAAAATCAAATTACAGTTAAAGGAAGACAACAGCTTTTTGTATATCTTTTTTAATAAATTTATGATTTCTAATTAAAATTTTAACGTAAAATTTTTAAAAAGTCAGTATCTATTTTAAGTAATTCAATTTTATCAATATAAAAATTTTAATTTAATTCATGAAAAATGACCTATTACTTAATCATAACATTTATTATCTAGATGCAGATATGATATAAATAATTTATTCATATATCTAGATAATAAATTAGAATAATCATTATAAATTATTTTGAGTTTTTTAAATGCATGTCAATTTTTCTATTAACTAATTAAGTGATTTCAAGTAGCATTCCCAGTTGCTTTTTTTTACTTGAGATTCTTGTTATCTAATCACATTAGTTATATAGAGCTCTCTAAATGGAGTTCAAAACTATTTGAATTATGCAAATATCCCCAGTGTTATGAGAATTTAAAGCCCTGAAATTGGTGGTACAAAAGTGAACATGATTTTTTTCCAAAAATATGTCAAATGACTAACCAATTCAAAACAAGAAATTCAATAATTTCTTCACCATTTCTTTATTTTTGGAGCTATTTTGATAAAATATGACATTCTTATGTAAAATTGTATGTTCTTTCTGATTCTGTACTCAAATTGTATGTATTTCTATGCTATAACCAAGTATTTATTTGCAGCATTTTTTAAAAAAGTTTACCACAAGATTATTTAACATTTTCATTTTAAAACTGCATGTAAGTATTACTTTAAATATATAACATCACTTTGAACTTAAAAATACATTTTTAAATACTGATGTTGAATTACATACAAGAAATAGAATATCTCTTTACATACGTTTTTAAACATAGCCTGTCCGGTATGTGCTGACAGGTTTGTAACGTTTCTCATAATTTTAAGTTGTTTTTTTTCTCCAAAATTGAAAGCTTAACAAAAAAAACCTGATGGTCTTGCATCATTATAATTTTACACATTATATATCAAAATAATTCTGAGACTATCTTCTATTAATGATATAGTGCTCTTTTTTTTGCTGATTTTATACTTTTGAAGAAATCTCCGTCAACTTTTTCTATTGTATTTTCACTTCCAAAGATCAGAAAAGAAAAAAATAAGTCCCTGCATGTAGTTTAAAGTGTCTTCTAATTAAGTGTAAAATTTCAAGAATATTGATAAAGATTAGCCACTTTTTTTACGAAAAAAGTAATGTGTAAAATTTAGTTTTGTAAAAAAATTCCTATTTCATGTTTTCGGCTGTTCAAAGCAAAATACCATTTTAACTCACCGTAAAAAATTATTCAGTGGTTAAAAACATACAAATTACATATTTAGAAAGATTATTTCTTTTATTTCCAACCATATAAATATTTTTGAGTTTGGACCAGAAATATGCGAGAATTTGCGATTTTATATGGTCTGAATTTGTCAATGTCCACCAAAAGCAGCGAAAGTGCTAGGGTTGTTATTTCAAGTCATTTCAGAATCTAATAATGATACACAGCTCATTCAACTGTAGCATATGCAAATCTAATAGATTGCAATGGAGTTATTAGAAAAATAATTAATTAAAATAATTTAATTTATTTTGTTATTGTCTAAAAGAACTACAAGGGTTATATTACAAAAATATTAATAGTACTGGATACTCACTTGGTTACCTCATTTTAGGAATGATCCCCACCCTCCTTTTAGAGTTACCAGGTACTTTACAATATTACATTTTTTCCTTAAGGGACCCCCACCCTCATTTTCAGCATACATATCCGGTACCTGAATTTTGACCCCACCCTGTATGTATCCCAAATAAGTTCTAGCTTGATGATCATAATTCTGTTTCCAAACTAGCTCAAACCCATGTATAATTAATTTTTTGTGAGCAAGACATTAGGATGTACATTGTACATCTTAATGTCTTGCTCACAAAAAATTAATCTTTCTGTGAATGTTTTCATATGATGGAAACATAATTGTGAAGGTTGTGAGCAACTCCCTATGTACTCTTAATTGAAAATATTTGTAAATAGTCTATGCCTGAAACTTCTAAAAAAAATTTAATGTTCAATAACTTTTTACCAATTTTACATATGTGATGATACCATGAATGGATACATGAGTCAAAAAATGCTTATATTAAATTCCTAATATTCACCATAAATTATATTCCTAACTTTTTGTAAGATGATAAATGTCAGATTTAGAAATGTTCTTAAGTACCAATTATGTGTAAGTAAAAAGTCATCTGGGAGGCCTAAAGTCGGTATCAGCCAATCAGTGAGGGAGTCTATCCCCTTTTCACTAGCACTAGGTCAAGGAGATTGTTTTTGCATCTGAGGTGGAGCGCCACACCTACCATCAGCTCCTTACTTTACCGCACAGACCCCTGTGCTACTCATATGCTGAGTTGGCGAGGGCCAGTATCGAACTAGGAACCTAACCTTGTGGTTTCTAAAAATTATTATATTTACTTTCTTAAACAAGTTTTTATTCTGTACATAAATACATGTAGGAAGTCAAAATACTTCTGTACTTTCCTCAAATTTATTAGCATTCCCAGTTGATTTTTTTTATTTGGGGTTATAGTTATTTAATTACATTAGTTATATAGTTATGTAAATGGAGTTCAGAACTGTTTGAATTATGCCAGTGGTTCAAAAGTTATGAGAATTTAAAGCCCTGAAATTGAGTGTACAAAAGTGGACATGAATTTGTATAAAAAATATGTCAAATCATGGACCAATTCAGAACAAGAAATTCAGTAATTTCTTCACCATTTCTTTATTTTTGGAGAAATTTTGAAAAAACTTGGAATTCTTATCTAAAATTATATGTTCTTTCTGATTCTGCACTCAAATTGTATGTATCTCTATGCTGTAACCAATTATTTAGAGAATAAGAGGTACCAATAGCAGTTTTTTAAATTAACCACAAGATTATTCAACATTTTCATTTTAATACTGCATGTATATACATTGACATATGGTATTAATTTAAATAAATAACATCAATTTGAACTTAAAAATACCTTTTTAAATACTTGATATGTTGTATTACATACAAGAAATAGAATACCTATTTACATCATTTTTTTTTTTTAAACAAAGCCTGTCCGGTCGGTGTGTAATAATATGTTTTGTTAACGTTTTAAAACTATATCGTAAGTTTAACAAAAAATCCTGACGGTTAACCATCATGTAAATATCATATATTATATATCAAAATAATTCTGAGGGTATCTTCTATCAAGGATATAGTGCTGTTTTTTTGCTTAGCTTATATTTTTTAAAGGAATTTGTGTCAACTTTCATTGGTAGTGGTTTCGCTTCCGAAGGTCAGAGAAGAAAAAAACAACCTACACTATATAGTATAAAGTGTCTACTAATTAAGTGTTCAATTTCAAGAATATTGATAAAGATTATCCTCTTTGATTTTGCAATGCAAACTACCAACTAAAATTTAGGTTTGAAAAAAATTCATATGTTTTGGTTTTGACTGTCCAAAGCAAAATGCAGTTTTAAATCGCTGTAAAAAATAATTCAATGGATAAAAACCCATGGAAATTACGTATTTAGAAAGATTATTTTATTTTTTCCAACCATATAAATATTTTTAAGATTGGATCAGAAATACTCGAGAAATTGCAAATTTAACTGATTATGGTCGCAAATTTGACCTTGTCTGCTGATATCAGCTAACTGCTTGCAATGCTAAATCTATTTAAAGATTATCCATTAAAAAATGCATTTCTTACCAATCTGAAAAATAAAGTGGTTGAGGTTATGAGTTTGAACACATAAAAGTTAAGTCTTGATTATGAATAAAAGAAATACACTTTAAATCCCATATAAAAAAAAAAAGATGATGATAGTAATTCCTCTGAAATAAGAAATTAAGAAATTGCAAATTCAAGGGATATACTTTGACTAAATATCAAATTTGGTATTTACTTTTTATGGTTGATGTCGTATTTTATGCAGGTTATAAATTCTTTGTTCTGTCAACAACTTTAGGAACCCTTGAAGTTATGCATGGGAAGATTAGACAGTTTACCTGAATGTTTAGTGACAGATAATGCTTTTTACGTCATGGAAATTTATTCAGGTTAATCAAATACATTGCATTGTCTCATTCATATATGTTAGAAGCAATGATATAATCCAGAAGCTCACGTGAATATTCAAATAAACCATTAGAGCTTTGTCTCTACGATCAGGTACAACTTACTTGGTAACTTTCTTTTATGTAACAGAATGATTTCTTGAATCATTTGATGACTCACCAAATCACCTTTTTCTACCAGCTAAGCATATCATAAATTTTTTTTTAGCCACATCTAGTGTTATGTTCAGTAGAAAGAAAGGAGGATTAATGGTCAGAAATAGTCAAGGCTAAGAATAAATTCTAGGAACTTGTAGTAAGTAAAAATAGGTCATATAAAGCAGAATTGATGCAACCTAGATAAATCTTCAAGAAGAGTATGTCATCTGGGATTTAATGATGTTCTCATAAGAAGTTTATGGTAAATGCAATAGTTAGCAAGCTTGTCTTGCAGATCATTTGCTAGTTCTGTGAGTTTTATCTGTTATGTGATCCATTACTGTGACCTTGTGCTAGACTAAGGTTAGTAAATAAACATTACTATTGTATTTGACTTCCTCTAAGATACTAGTTCTTAATACCTTGGCTTGGCTTGGCTTTTATTTTGGCTAGAATGCTGGTACTGGTAAGGAATTAAAAAAACACATTTCAGCTACAAGGAAGGTCATGAGTTACTCTTTTCTTTCTATTTACTAAGCTTACCTTTATTCAGTACATGGCTGAATGAATGATAATGGTACTAAGAACATTGTGTTAATCTTATCTTCCAAATAAGTGGATGCCTGCCTTCCTTAAAAATCAGTATTTGAAGTTTTGGCTTTTACCAAACACTGATGGGAAATATGAAACTATTTCAGTCAGCTATAAGATAGACCATGAGCTACTCATTCTTGATCCCTTAGTCTCTGTTTGATTCTGAAGAAATTGCTGAAACCTCAACTACTGAAAGGGGATATTTTATATATTTTAAACATTTTAGAAAACTTAAATTCTAACATTTTTTTTCTGATCATTATAATAATTTGAATTTTTAGAACTGTTTGACTCATTATGATAGCAAATAATGAGCAAAAATTTTAAGGACAATCTATGCACTTACATAGGCCTTGTCTCATTATTTATTAGACAGACTTTGTGTGTATATAGTTGTTCTTAAACTTGAGACTTTATTATAAACAGTGATATGACTAATTTTAATTTTTGCTAAATTATCTTTTGTCACATATTGGTTCTTTGTAGTAGTAATGATCACATCACCTTAAAACATAGACATTTGCATTTTTTGGTGGGTTCCATCTTAAAGATGCTTATAAAATTGCATCAAATAAAAGAAAATTGATTTATTTACAAGTTTATCAAGGTTGTTTATATGTAATGTATATCTTGTTTTTATAACCTTTTAACGATAATACAGGAGAAAAAAAAACACCTACTGTCATGTTTCGACCAATACACGTAATCTATCACTATCACCTACCCGACGTACACTAACACAATCTCCACTACTAAAATCACCACACAATGCAAAACCCATCGAACCATAAGTACCATTTTCCTCTATTGAAACACCATATCCATCTACAAGCACCCTCAGTAATTGTTGATATTATGTTTGCTATGATCATGATTGTTGCAAGTATTACTTAATATAATACAATCAGTGCATATAACAATTTAACATATCATTATAATATAACTAACATGATTTGTTACACAATATACAACAGGCAATATATAATAACCTAATTAGAGATGTGCAGTTTAATTGAAAAACCACAGTTTTTTGGTTTCATCTTCATAAAGTAATATCATACCAAAATATTTTACGAAACCGAAACCGAAACCATTCAGTTTAGTGTTATCACTACGAGTGACCATATTTAAAGAAACTGTTGAAAGAGACTTTCAGATTTTAATAAGATTAAATTCTATCAACATTTATACCATTGTAAGAGGAAAAGATTGAACAAAAATGTAATAAATTTATTGACAAGTTTTAGGAAATAAATGTGAAATCTCTTTGTTTACAAAAGTAATGAAGAAAAAGAAAATTGACCTAAAATGCATTTTTGACAATGAATTTAGCCTTACAGAAAATAATTTGCAAAAAATCAGGGAATGAACTTTATAATGCATTATTTATTTTATTTCAAAACTTTCTCATTTTTTTCAGGTCACTTAATTTTGACCCCACCTTATTTTGGGGGCGTAAAATCTCAGCGAGTTGGTCAGCGTTTGATACTAATTACAGTAGAAATAAAAAGATAAAAGACCGGAGTTGTGAATAGAAAAAAAAAAAATTTTAAGAGGAATATTCTATGAGAAAATAAGTACCAATAATCGTAAAATAAAATGTAAAAAAAAGTAAATAAAAATTTTTTTTGAGATTTCTTTTTTACTCATTTCGATAATTATTTAATTGGCTATTATCTTATAAAAGAAGAAATTATACATTGATATTTTTTCTGCTTAAAAAGGAAGAGGGGCCTAAATTTTCAATAGAGTTTTTCTTTAAAAATTATACATTGTTTGACTAAAATAAGATTTGCATTAAATAGATATTTATTTCTAGAATCTAAAAATATAACATTTTAAACTTAACAGAATATTTTTATTTTAAATGAATTTTATATATTAATTTTTCATAGCCAAAATACTTAAAGTTTTGAAATAAAATAGCTGATGCATTATAAAATTCATTAATTGATAAATCAATACTGAAAATTTCATTAAAATCGGATAATTCCCTGATTTTTGGTAAAAATTTTTCCAATCGCGAATGTTTCATTAAATTTGTAAACAAGCCATTTATACCATTTATAAAGAGCATTAATGTTGAACGTGATCGAAATTGACCAAAAATATCGTTTTATATGTATTAAAGATAAATTGCATATGTAATGACATTTTTCTTTTTTTAATGATGGTTATTATACTTATAGTAGTAAAGATTTTTTATTTTTTAAAAAGTTTACCACAAGATTATTCAACATTTTCATTTTAATATGGCATGTATACACATATATAGTATTAATTTAATATTTTTTTAAAATAACTACTATGTTGTATTACATACAAGAAATAGAACAACTCTATAGTTTTATTTAACTAAGTCTGCATGTAGCATGTACAACTTTCTTTAAAAATAATGCCATTTTAACTATCCATAAAAAATAATGCAATGGTTACACATAAAAGTTACATATTTAGAAAGATTATTTTCTTTTCTTTCCAACCATATACATATTTTTTAAATTGGACCAGAAATAAGTGATGAATTACTATTTAAACTTTATGATCTGGATAAACGATGCCTAGCTGAGTTGTTTACGTTATGGAGACAAGTAAATTTGAGTTTTTATTTTTCAAAATTCAAAGTTTCAAAGCAAATCCCTGACGGTATACAATCGTTTTTATTTCACATATTTTATAAGAAAAAAAATCCTAAGGCTGTCTACTATTTGGCATTTTGGCATTGCTATTTTTTTTGCTTATCTTATATTTTTTGAAAAAATCACCTTCAACTTTGGTTTCACTCCCAAAGGTCGGAATAGAAAAAAACAAATTTCTATTTGTAGCTAAGTGTCCCCTATTTAGTTTCAGGAATATTGATAAAGATTAACCACTTTGATTTTACCAGAAAATTCGAGCGCGGAAAAAAATTTGTGTCACATGTTTTCGCCCCTTTTAAACAAAGTACCATTTTAACTCACTGTAAAAAAATAATAAAATAAAAACACATACAAATTACATATTTAGAAAGATTTTTTTTTTCTTGCCAACCATATAAATATTTTAAAGATTAGGTCAGAAATACTCGAGAAATTGCAAATTTAACTGATTAAGGTCGCAAATTTGAAAATGTCTGCTGATATCAGCTAACTGCTTGCAATGCTAAATTTATTTAAAGATTATCCATTAAAAAATGCATTTCTTACCTTAGCCCATATCAGCTAACTGCTTGTAATGCTACTTAGTTTAGTATGGTTACCTAATTATTATTGGAGAAAACTCAATTGAAAAGTAAGGCTCATACCTTTTTAAACAGAATAAATATCAATGTATAATTCTTTTATCTAATAATGATAATCTAAAAGAAAAAATTATATTTCATTAAACAACAGAGTAAAAAAAATCTCCCACAATTGTTTTTGTTTTTTTTTAGTTTTTTTTTTTTTTTCACATTTAATTTTTAGATTTTTGTTATTTATTTTCTTCCAAAATCTTTCCTTTTAAAAAAGATTTTTTACTATTCACACTTTCAGTCTTTTGTCTTTTTATTCATACAGAAATTAATTATATATAACCACTGATATTTTGCACCCCAAAAATAAGGAGGAGGGGGCAAAGTTAAGTGACCTGAAAAAGAGAAAGTTTTTAAATAAAATAACTGATGTATTATAAAATTCACTCATTGATAAATCAACACTAAAAATTTCATTAAAATCAGATAATTCCCTGATTTTTGGTAATTTTTTTTCAATCAATTTGGATTTGTAAAATACATCTATGATGTCCCAATTGTTTGACTAGACATGTGTAATGTTGCAAACAAGTACCAACAATTTTAAAGTAATTTCTCCCATAAACTTTTTGGAATGTATGTTTATGAATTTTGCACATTTTAAATTTTCAATGTAAATTGTTTTTTGTCTTTTTGGATAGTCTTTCATAATATCTATATTTTAATATATATCAAACTTTTTTAAAAGCACAATTGTATATATAATAATACAAATAAGTCAAAGAATTACTCCACCACCACCACCATCAAATAATATTGAACCTCATTTAAAGAAATACTATTCTTCAAAATAAAAGTCAGATAAAATTCTTTTAAAAATGGAAAGATATTTTTAACAATTTGATGTTTTTTAAACCATTTAGGTCGAAAGGGAACGAATGAAAAAGCTGCCCTTTTTGTTTAGGTTTTTTGATAGTTTGTAATTTTTAAAATTCTTTATTTCCAAAATTGAAAGTTTCACAACAAAGCCTGATGTTAAAACATTATGAAAATTTCACACATTATATATTGAAATAATTCTGTGAATATTAATGAGACATTACTCTTTTTTTGCTTACTTTATAATTTTTTAAGGAATTTGCATCGACAGGTGAGAGAAGAAATGAACATCTTCCTGCAGTTTAAGGTATCTTCTAATTGAGTATACAATTTCAAGAATATTGATAAAGATTGGTCACTTTTCGAAACTAAGTAAGGTGTAAAATTCATTCTCGGGGTGGGGGGTGGATAATACTAATGATAATAAAAAAAAAACAGATTTCACATTTTCGGCTGTTTGAAGCAAAATACCATTTTAACTTGCTGTAAAAAAGTAATTCAATCAATAAAAGCACATACAAGTTACATATTTAGAAAGATTATTTTCTTTTCTTTCCAACCATATAAATATTTTTAAGATTAGAAAAGAAATACACAAGAAATTGCAAGTTGAATAGACTAAGTTGCAAATTTTGTCAATCTCAACCGAAATCAGATATCGACTGGAAATGCTATCCTTTTTTTTTTTCAAGATGTTCGAGGAAGAGAATTTTGGGATGACAGTATTATTATCAAAAGAGTTGAAAGAGTCATGTATATAGTATGCAGTGCAAAATGAGAGCACAAAAGACATCTGAATCAAATGAGACCCAGATTCACTGAGGATGTAAATGCACAGCAAGAAATGCCGATGGCTGTACTTTATAATATTTTTGACATCTCAGCACCAATTCCTGAAATTGTAGTCCCAAAACAGACCAGTAAAAGAAAAAGGAAGCACATGGAACCTTTGAGTCCAGATCCAAAAAGAAAAAGATATTAATTTCCAAGGAAAATAATCTCGAGGGGGAAGTGTTGTTTGTTTTGTTTTAAAACCACAGTGGGTCATTTAATGCCATCAAAGTTTTGAAAGATTCGTAGTGATAGTTTGTAAGAAAATTTTTTAAACTTAATTATTTTTGTAAACAAATTTTCTATTTAACCCATAGATGGGATTCTAATAGGTACTACCACCCCTGGTCAGAGTGGACCTGGGAGAAATGTTGATGAAGGGGTACTCCACATTCCCCAGACCTCCAGAACTGGAACCCCACCATCAGTTTAACATCATACACAGGACATTAAGACCCTCAGCCACCGCCTTGTAGCATCCATATGATAAAAAGGGTTGGGGTTGCCATAAGGGCAATAGGGCCAGAAAAATCATATAGGTGCTAGAGAAGGGGCCTCTCCGACCGCCTATCTAGCCTAAGTAAGGGCCAAAGTGGGGTGTTGCAAGTTATAGACTGCTCATCCACCAGGATTCTGTCTTTAAGCATCATGTCTCGCCATCTACAGTGGCCCCATTGCAGAGGTGCAGTCAGTGTATTCTAAAGCCCCAGCCGACAGAGCTGAGAAAGTGTTCTAAAGAAGAGATGGTACCATTTGAATAGAATGAACTATTCTAATTTAATATGAACATTGACAGTGTTGGTATGAGTGGCACATCTTACTAGCAAGACTAGCTAGTAATAGACTATTATTAACACATGTTTGTATCTCTTGTTAAAATAAACCCTTAGATTTGTAAGTTATGATTTGAGTTATTATTTCCATAACTAACCCCAGTAACATTACAATACATTGTAACCACTTATCTATTCTACAGCCTTCTCAAGTTTACAATATATGAGGAAAAAGACCTATTATCACATTTCAATTTTTTAATGTTACAATTGTCCCCTTAAGACTTAAATTCATAATCACAAAAACAACTTTTTATTACCTTAAATCAAAATAGTTATAATAAAAAAGATGAAAAATTTGACACTATCTTTCGTAAAGAGACAAAGGTAGATAAAAAAAATCCTTATGCAAAAATAATGCATCTAGTTTTCCTCTTCTAGACTAATTCTGTAAATGTCAGAGTGCACATTGAGACTATCTTTAACACTTGTCAGAATCCAATGTTGAGAAATGGAAGCAAAATATCTTCCAGCTAGAAATAACTTTATTGATTCCTGATATCACAAAACAGAGAGGCATTCTATCCAGAGAAATGCTGTCAGTATCTAAATATTATTATTGTGCTACACAATATGTAAAACTTTTAAAAGCATCAAGCTAACAATAAAATAAAAAATGAAAATTTCTTTAAATATTCAATAGTTTTATATATATATATATATATATATATATTATATATATATAATAAATATATATTAGTTTGTGTATATATATTTAATAACATGGATATTTTTGCTACAACCCTGGGTTACATGCCTATCTTCTTGGCAATCATCAGGCAATTTTAAAAAATTGAAAAATATGGTCAAAAAATATTATGTTGGGATGTTGAATTGCATATCAGTGTGCATAGGCCTGTGGGTTTATTCATATGTAAATATATGTATATAATTATAGATTTGCATGCATACACACACACACACACACACACACACACATATATAGGTACACTTCTTCCCATGTATATGTACACATATGCATGATTGCGTCCTCACATATACATATACACAAATGCCCACAATTACTTTTGTGTTGGGTTGTTGCATAGGCTCATATATGATTATTAGTGGATGTGTATGTTGTTATGCACACGCACGTGTACTTCCACATGATGGGAGGAAGATGGTCTTTTGTGTGGAAGTGGAATTTTCTATGTATCAGTATGTAGCTAAATAAAGCAGAAATGGAGTGGGTGGGTAACAGAAAGTGTGATCGAAAAATCTTTTTTTAATTTTTTTTTTATTGTAGCTTGGAGAGAATTATTATCAATATTGCATTATCCAAAAAAATGAATTTTTGATGGAAATAGTAAGATTGATAGATGAATTTGAAATATGATATTATGCTTGCAACACCTCATTATACCACACAATATATTAAATGATATCGTTATTCTTATATCATATTACAATGTTTTGATATATTACATGCAATATTAATTGTATCCCATACTGTGATGGTTATATTATATCATGTTAAGTTGATACCCGCATTACTAATATTATATTAAAATATGGTGGCTGAGCAGTCCATGACATGCAACACTCCACTTTGGCCCTTACTTAGGCTAGACAGGCAGATGGAGTGGGCCCCTCTGATCAATCGGCTGGTCATGTCAAGCCCTAACACCTATACGATTGTCTCATGTCCCAACCCTATTGCTGTGTGGCATGTCCAAACCCTTTTTATGTGCTAGAAGGTGGTGGCCGAGAGTCTTGGTGTTCTGGTGTGACCCAGTCATCGTTTGAGAAACCGGAATTAGAAATCATGGAGATTGTTAATATGGCCAACAGAAGTTTGATTCCATTGGCAGATTGGCACTAAGAAGGATGTCCAAAAAGAATTTCTAATTTCTTCACGCCAGCCGGAAAGTTTCCAGGTTGAGAAATTATTTAACTGAGCCTTTTTTTGATGCTAAGACAGATTTGTGCTGTGTGAGCAGCGAGGATAGATGCCGTCCGGGAGCCAACAGACAAACTGACTTCAGCCAATACTATCAAATAACTTAGCCAACTTTAAGAACTGCCTGAGAAATATTTTTTCAGAACCCATGATTATATTCTGGCCAGAACATATTAATTAGAGGTCCATCGTTCCCACAGCTTTGAGTAAGAATTGACTTTTGTATTATCTTATTGCATATAAATGTTTGTTGTTAAATTTGAAAGAAAAAGAGTCATTGTTTCTTTATATGACCACTAAGCTGCCATTAACCGTGGAGTATCAGTTTCTGCAGCAGATTTCTGGTCGTTTGAGATCAGAACACAGCGTGGGTATTCGGCCAGACTTTTAGCAAGTGTAGAAACACTGAACCTTTAGTTGATGGAGAAAATCTGATCTTGACAGCCATTTTCAGATATTCAGTGAGCCCTTTAGCTCAGTGGCCGACGAGTTATACTGGGTATGATGTTAAATTCTATCTGATGGTGAAGTCCCAGTTCTGAGGCTCTCTGGGGAATGTGGAATACTCCTTAATTACCATTACTCCCAGCTTCACTCTGATCTAGACTGGTAGTAGTACCTGTTAGGGTTCCATCTATGTGTTAAATACAAAAAATGAGCTTGAAAAAATGTTTTAAAAATTAAGTTAAAAAAAACTTGAGTACATACCTACTAATCAGCATTTCACAAGAGAATGAATGGTTTTCTTAGAAAGAAAAAAATACTAAATTAAAAACTGAAACCGAACTGAAAAACTGCAGTATCAAGGGAAAAAAAATTGAATTTGATACTGAAATCAAAATTGCCAAATTACCCAACTCTAGTTCCCATAGATAAAATAAAGCAATCAGACCCATCCCAAATAAATTGAAAGCATTTTGCAATACAAAGACATTTGATTTTAAGCGTCTTTCCAACAAATGAAGTGAATACACCTTTAAAATTCAATTTTTTTCTGACACTCCAAGTGCAACCGTGTCAGTTTTCTTCAATGAAGATTTACCAATTTTTTTAATATGTTTCTTCATTAATAATCGAAATATCACTTGAAGTTTAACTGTTCCATTATTAATTTCTATGTACACAAATTTACATTTCTGGTCCCACTTAATTTTATGTCTTGATAACACTATATTTATATATTAAGACAAGAACTTCAACTTTTTCTCTGCAGTGCTTTTTTGTTTTTTTATGCCCTATAAGACTCCAACAAAAACAACTTTTATCACGGAAAAACATTCACCTTTGAATTCAAAACCGCCACAACCAAAACATGGATTTGGTTTCACAAAATGTTTTTCAATTTTCTTCTGTCAAACTTTAGGATGAACAGCAGTTACTTGTGCAATTTCTTTTTCTTTGATTCTAGTGTTATCATGTTTCAAATTTACAATTCTCTGACATTCTTCAGTAATTTTCTGGAGTGTTATATCAGGGTCTATATGTTCTAATTTGGTCGATATTTGAGACTGGATGTCTTTATCTTTGTTTTAAGTAAGTCCTTGCACAAAAATTAAACATTTGAACATGTCAGCATTTATTTCATGCAACACAAAACTTTCACAATTTCGATTTACATTTTCCACATAGGTGTCAAAGTCCTCCTTGTCACCTTTAACAATATTTAAACATTTGCAGTGAGTAAGAATTGCCAAAAATGTTTGACAAAATATTTATGGTTTCTTTGAGAGAAATATCACCTGTTTTTCTTGGAAGTATGAAATTTCTGTATTTATTAATTTCATATGGACCCAGTTTCTGTAGGAGTAATCTCACTTTTTTTTGTCAGTCCAATTTTCACAATCTTTTTTGTATAGGTATACCTTCTGAAATACAATGGAAACATTATACCTTCTTCTAGATATACTTAACTTCTGTAATAGAATTTGCAATTGCCTTTGCTGTGAAAAAACTCAAATTGCCTTCTTCACTCAATTTCTTCTGTGTCACAGCTTCTAATAATTTAGCTAAATCCTTTTGAAACTGTTGTGGCTGTAGTTTCTACTGTTCCAGTTATGCTTTTTGACTTTCAACTAACTTTTATTAATGTTAATAATTTGTTCATTTTTCAAAAACAAAATATTTCTTTTAAAAAATACCTTGTAACAAATACAAAAACTTCATAAAAGTGAGCAAATTCTTTTTTTTTTTTTTTTAAATTCTCCATGTAGCTAGGCAATATTTTATTATGAAAACACAATCCTCTTTTTTTTTACTTGATACTTTCTTTTTAAACAGTAACCTGCAAAACTATCAATTTTCACTTAGTCAGCTTCACTAGAATGCCTTACTTGAAAGATAAAGTCCAGAAAATTAATTTTGAGTCCATGAAAATACAAAAAAATTTCCTTACTTGTAAAAAAAAAAGAAAAAAAAGAATCCTCTTTTTTTTCTTTTCCTTTTGTATCCTTTGCAGTAGGTTTTTAAAGTTTTTATTTATTTTTAATTCAAAAGTATTTCTTGCTAAGTCAGTCAAAAGAATGCAGCTTTCATTCTGTATCAGTAGAGAGTTTGAATACTGTTGCCACTATTGTGTGCTGGGGTTGATTATTGAAATAACTCGAATTGTAACTTATAAATGGAAGAGTTTTTTTTAATAAGATGTACCCCCTCTCCCTAAAATCCCGAATTGGAACTTCACCACTGGGTGCAGTTTAACATCATACCCAGGATACTATCCATTTTTTATTTTATTTGAAAAATGCAATATTACTTTCTGAACAACCTAATACTTTGATTTCAAGAAAATTAGTTTTATACTGACTTTAATTTATTTATTTGTTTATGCCTCCTTGGGCATCACCCCTTTTTACCTTCTTCTTACATCAACCTTTAAAAGAAAAAAAAATCTTTGCAGAGAACATATACAATATTAATATACAGATCAAATTCTGTTAAATATTTCATTGATAGTTCAACTGGACTTTTATTTTGAGATGTTGAATAAAGCTTATCCTCTCAGAATAATAACCAGCAATACTTTAAGGAAAGTATAACCAGCATAAGTAGTTGAAAATATAGCATGAAATTATATAACTAGAATAGAGCTTGTGAAAGAAAATTAAAACATTTTGTATTATGTGAACTCCGATAAAACTGAGTTCATATATTTCAAAAGGAAAGGAGACATATTTACACTCAAAGGTAAGCCCCTAAAGGCAGTAGAACAATTCATATACCTTGGTAGTAATATCTCATCCATAGAAAGTGATATAAATACACGAATAGGAAAAGCATGGTCGACCATCATCAGTCATATGGAAATCCGATCTCACTGACAAGTTAAAACGACAATTCTTCCAGGCTGTGGTTATATCAGTACTGCTGTATAGCTGCACCCTAACAAGGCACCTTGAGAATAAGCTAGATGGGAGCTGCACAAGAATGCTGCGTGCGGTCTTGAACAAATCGTGGAAACAGCACCCCACGAGGAAACAGCTGTATGGCCACCTGCCCACCATATCACAAACCATTCGAGTTAGACGGACAAGGTATGCTGAACCAGGGCTCGACACTAACGCTGTCCCGTCGTCCCGGAGACGATAAAAATTATATCTGAGAGGATCAATACGTCATCCGGGACAGTTTGCTGGGGATGGTTAAATTTTTTCCTAAAAGTTAGTACTGCATTCTAATAATGGCCATCCAGTGATTTCCTGAATGCTGACCTCAAAATGAGGCTACGGCACCGCAGGTCTATTCTCAAAGCCATGTAATGAATAATGGTCGGTAATACTTTTTTGGTACGGTCAACTTGCCTGACGCTCGAGTCCAGCCAATTAGCCCCGCCCACAGATTTTTATAGCCCCGCCTACAAATCTTAATGAAAAGAAAGATCGTACTTTTCAAAAGTACAGTCATATATTACTTTTAAAACGTAATATTTTTTAGCTTAGAAAATTGAAAGTTTTAATTAAAACAACTTTGAATCATGTAAATTTAGAGTTCTACAAACATTTTTTCTTTAATTATTTGAATATGCACGAATCTTTACATTACTTTTTTTTTTTTTTACAAATCAAACAATCATTTCATGTTTCCCCTCACGCAATAAATTTTAAGAACATCTTTGAGTTAAAACTTATTAAAACTATTATAATTATTAAACTTATTAAAAAACAAAACAAAAAATAAATAAATTATGGAAATTCTGAAATTTATGAATTGAAAATAATTTTTGAAGTAAAAATGGTACATAATTTGGAATTGTTTTGTTTTGGTGTTTTAATATTAAACGTAAATAGCAGCAGGTGTTAGCCTCGTAACGTTTTGATTTGCTTTGGAGGATGGGGACAATCTTGTTTTTCATTTAAATCATTAAATAATTTTGTTTAACTTTGTAAAACTTTAAAATTTTATGTTATTCGATGTTTTCTGGTTTTAAATTAGTAAAAAAAAATAAAATTCAAATGAAAAACTAAAATATTTATACACGCCTACAAATCTTAATGAAAAGAAAGATCGTACTTTTCAAAAGTACGGTCATATTTCGGTAATACTTTTTTGGTACGGTCAATTGCCTGATGCTCGAGTCCAACCAATTAGCCCGCCCACGTATTTTTATAGCACCACCCACATATTTTTATAGCCCCGCCCACAGATTTTTATGAAAAGAAAAAATACAAACGATCAACTGCCTGACGCTCGAGTCCAGCCAATTAGCCCCGCCCACAGATTTTTAGAAAATTGAAAGTTTTAATTAAAACAACTTTGAAACATGTAAATTTAGGGTTCTACAAACATTTTTTCTTTAGTTATTTGATTTAAAACTTTCAATTTTCTAAGCTAAAAGATATTACGTTTTAAAAGTAAAATATGACCGTACTTTTGAAAAGTACGATCTTTCTTTTCATTAAGATTTGTAGGCGTGTATAAATATTTTAGTTTTTCATTTGAATTGAATTTTTTTTTACTAATTTAAAACCAGAAAACATCGAATAACATAAAATTTTAAAGTTTTACAAAGTTAAACAAAATTATTTAATGATTTAAATGAAAAACAAGTTTGTCCCCATCCCCCAAAGCAAATCAAAACGTTACGAGGCTGACACCTGCTGCTATTTACGTTTAATATTAAAACACCAAAACAAAACAATTCCAAATTATGTACCATTTTTACTTCAAAAATTATTTTCAATTCATAAATTTCAGAATTTCCGTAATTTATTTATTTTTTGTTTTGTTTTTTTAATAAAGTTTTAACTCAAAGATGTTCTTAAAATTTATTGCGTGAGGGGAAACATGAAATGATTGTTTGATTTGTAAAAAAAAAGGAATGTAAAGATTCGTGCATATTCAAATAACTAAAGAAAAAATGTTTGTAGAACCCTAAATTTACATGATTCAAAGTTGTTTTAATTAAAACTTTCAATTTTCTAAGCTAAAAAAATATTACATTTTAAAAGTAAAATAAGATTTTCGTCCTGGTCGTATTTTTGTTTTTATCAAGATTTGTGGGCGTTTGAATTTTTTGTTTTCATAAAAATCTGTGGGCGGGGCTAATTGGCTGGACTTGAGCGTCAGGCAGTTGACCGTACCAAAAAAGTATTACCCGAATAATGGTGGAGGGAGATAGTTTAAAAAGACCGAATTATGTACTAGTAACCCTTCTCAGGGTAACTTTTTAACTCAAAACACACTAGGAAATGGATTTTTTGTCCAAATATCCAGAATTATCACTGCTTCAGCTTTTCTTAATGTTTTATTACATGTTATTATGCTACTGATGACTGACAAGTATAGATGATGCTAATGAATTAAACAAACATATTTTGATTTCGGGATGGTCCAAACCCCATTCGGGACGGTTGATAATTTTTGTTCGGGACGGTTGATAATTTTTGTTCGGGACGGTTGATAATTTTTGTTCGGGGGGGACGGTCATGAAAAATGTTAGTGCCGGGGCCTGTGCTGGACACTGCTGGAGAAGCAAGGACGAGCTCATAAGCGACGTTCTCCTGTGGAAGCCAACACATGGACATGCTAGTGTCGGCTGCCCACCAAGGACCTACATTGACCAACTATGTGAAGATGCTGGATGCTGCGCATAGGACCTCCCTGGGACAATGAATGATAGGGAAGGTTGGCTAGAGATTGTCATGGATATCCATGCTTATTGCGCGACATGATGATGATGATGATGATTTACAAATTAAAGCAAAATATTTTTACATTTATATAGCTCTAATTCCAAACATTTATAATTAATATTAGTAAGTAAACTTGAACAGTTTTTTAAAAAAGTTTTTGTTGTTTGTTTTTTCACATTGTTTCAGTATACCTTTAGATTAATTTTACGTTTTAGAATGTTGTTGAATCTTATTCTGAACTTAGGATATCCCACTAAACTTTGCAGGCACTCCCATCTCTCAGGTCATGTCTACAGAATCCTAATGTCTTGCTCTCACAGGTTATTAATGTCCAATACTTGATCTACTGACTGAGTTATGTAGGCAGAGGTCAGATAGAGGCAATCTCAACAGATATAAAACATGATACTATAATCCTAAGCAGAGGTACTGATCCATACATAAATAATCCCTTTATTTTTATGGGTACTATGTTAATAATGTTTATAAGTACTGTGCTAAATAATTCAAAAGAAAAAAATAATAAAATGTATTTACAATGTAGCTCTAGATATCCTTGCCCTTTTCTGTTTTATACCTAAAGAAAAGTTAGTTTAAATTAAAGTATATTTTAGTATGATTTCATTTTTAATAAAGATGTCTATCTTATAATAATTTACTTTATACAAATATCTAAAGCTAATTTTTTAAGTGTAAGTACTATATGAAAAATCTATAAGTGACAAAAATAATTGAAAAAAAAAGAAAGTTAAAATTTTTGAATTTCTTACTTTAATTTATATAGCACTATATACCACTATTCTTTTCTGTATCAGGATCAGTGATATTTCTAACCAAATACATAAGAAACTTAGCAACATTTTGCTGTTGAATTTATATCTTATTCTGGAAAAGCTATATAAAACTGACAATGTATAAAGAAAAAATATGGATAAAATAAACATCACAAAAGGTTTGTGATTTATGAATGTATTTCAATAGATTTATTTGATCTAATATGTTACTTTTAAAGATAGAAACTCAACTGTGGCACGATATCAATGAAACTACTTCTAAAACAAAAAGTATTATAATGGGACAAATTATATTCTCAAAGTAAATTCTATTTACAGTATATAATTTTGACAAAAGTCATCACAACTCCAAGAGTTGTTTAGACTATTGAAACAATTATGTTGCTTTCACTGTGAATATAATGAACTCTTCTACCTAGTGATACGAGCTAGTAATATACTACTGTTATTGTACATAGCATTCCCAGTTGATTTTTTTTTTTTTTGAGGTTATTGTTATTATATTATATATATAATATTATTATTGTAACCTTCTTGGTTCTGCACTCAAATTGTATGTATCTCTTGCTATAACCCATTATTTAGAGAATAAAAGGTACAGATATCAACATTTAAAAAAAAAAGGTTTACCACGAGATTATTCAACATTTTCATTTTAATACTGCATGTATATACATTGACATATAGTATTAATTTAAATAAATAACATCAATTTGAACTTAAAATACCTTTTTAAATTCTTGATATATTGTATTACATACAAGAAATAGAATACCTATTTACATCAATTTAAAAAAAAAACAAAGCCTGTCCGGCCGGTGTGTAATATGTTTTGTTAATGTTTTAATACTATATTGTTAAGTTCATTTTTTTCCAAAACTGAATGTTTAACAAAAAATCCTGACGGTTAACCATCATGTAATTATCACAATTTATATATCAAAATAATCCTGAGAGTATCTAGTATTAAGGATATAGTGCTTTTTTTTTGCTTAGCTTATACTTTTTGAAAGAACTAGCGTCAACTTTCATTGGTAGTGGTTTTACTTCCGAATGTCAAGGAAGAAAAAAACAACCTACACAATATCGTATAAAGTATCTACTAATTAAGTGTTCAATTTCAAGAATATTGATAAAGATTATCCTCTTTGATTTTGTAATGCAAACTAACAACTAAAATTTAGGCTCGAAAAAAATTCATATTTTTTGTTTTCAACTTTTCAAAGCAAAATACAGTTTTAAATCACTGTAAAAAAATAATTCAATGGATAAAACCCCATGAAAATGATATATTTAGAAAGATTTTCTTTTCTTTCCAACCATATGAATATTTTAAAGATTAGATCAGAAATACTTGAGAAATTGTAAATTTAACTGATTAAGGTCACAAATTTGAAAATGTCTGCTGTTATCAGCTAACTGCATGTAATGCTACTTATCAGGAAGATCATAGTGACTATGAACTTCTTAAACTTTCTAAACCATCACTGGCATTATTTATACACAGATGTTATTTTTTATCTTGCATTACTGTTTTTATGAAATCCATACAGTATTCAGGGAATATGATCTTGCAGTTTTTGTCTATGATGAATTGAAATATTAATAGATTAAAATAATGCACAGGCTGATAGAACAGATGTTGGTATTTGTCTAGTAATACTCACGAAAAAAATTAGAATGGTATTTTGCTATAACAAATATATTTGTAAATTATAGATTAATATAAAATTTTGGGTTTTTAAATGATCAAATCCATCCATAACAAAAGATCCCTATTTTCCTGAAAGATTTTAGACAATGTATTGTATTTTCATTGAAAAATCCCATTTAAATAAAAAAGTATTCAAGATAAAGCAATAAAATTTGGCATATATATGTAAAATTTGATGTTGAATATGAAAACCTTAAAAATTACATAACTCATGACATGAGCTTCTTATGTCACGGCCCGTAAGGATTATGATTTTAAGGGCATATCTAAATAAATCTTTGATATTATAAACAGTCTCTAAGCATTATGAATAACCTGATATAAAAAAGAAAATGTTACTTGATTTCACAAAACATAAAGTAAAAGTGCATATTTATTTATATTTAAAAAAAATTGATATAAAGAAGAATGTTACTTGATTTTACATCGAAGTTTTAACATGGAATAAAAATGTATATTTATATATACTTTAACTTTGTAAACCAGTGTTTTATTTTCAAAGTTGGCTGCAAAAAATTAATTGTTTGAGAATTTTTCAAAAATATATTAGATCTCAGCAAAACTTAAATTAAAGAAAATTTGGTGTTTTTTTTAAAAATTTATTTCAATTTATTTCATTTTTGAAAAATTTTCCAATAATGGAATTTTGTTTCCAACTTTTCAAGACATTGTTAGTTTACAAGGTTAAAAAGTTTTTAAAAAATATACACATTTTAACAGTTATATTAAAACTTTGAATCCAGTAACATTTTCTTTTTTTTTTACTTCATTTTTTTTCTCAAATGAGACAGTTTATTTAAAAACGCCAAATTTTAAATTAAAATTAAAGAACATTTGGTATTTTTATTTTAATAATGGTTACTTAAATGTTGACCAAATTTTCTTCAATTCAGGCAAATTTTACTTATTTTTGAAAAATTCTCAATTAAAAAAACAAACAAAAACTGCTGATTCATGAGGTCAAAATGTAAATAAGTATACACTTTCATTTTATGTTAAAACTTTGATGTATAATCTAGTACATTTTTTTATTGATATTTTTTTTCAAGTGATTAGAGACTGTTTCTTTATAATATCAAAGATTTTAGTTATTCCCTTAAAATCATAAAAAGCAGTATTTCTTTCACAAAGTAAAAGATTCAACCTTTTATCAGATTGAGTCTTTTACTTTGTGAAAGAAATGCTGCATCAGAAATATCTCCCTTGTCCCTATGAAAGCACATAGTGGTTTGAGAGAATTGCAGCTCTGCAGATTTTTTAAGGTAAATCTGTGTAGATGATGCATATTTTTTAATGGTGATTTCAAACTACCAGACATTAATTTGTAAAAGAATAAATGAAAAACTAATAAGTCTGTTTCACCGATTGTTGATTAAGATTAAATTTTACAATTTCTGCCACAGAATCTGAACTTTAAGATTGGCTTATGAAAAAGTAACTGACCAATCTAAACTATTAATAGACTATGTTAAATGGCATTCTTTATTCTATTTTTCTGCTAAATTTGACCAGATTCACATTACTTTGAATTCTTCTAAATGAGCGAAATATTCAAATACCCTCTTATGTGAGGGAATTAAATAAAAAAAAAATCGGTGTTTGAATATTCGTCTTTTTTTTCATCTTGTCACATCGTTAAAAAGTTATGAAAACAAGATATATAAAAAGAACCTGATATACTGGTAGATAAATCAATTTCCTTTTGTTTGATGATGGTTTGACAGGATTTATAAGTATTTTTTAGATGCAAAAGTGTATGTTTTAAGGTAGCATTCCCAGTTGATTTTTTTATTTGAGGTTATTGTTATTTAATCACATTAGTTATATAGAGCCTTGTAAATGGAGTTCAGAACTGTTTGAATTATGCAAATATCTCCAGTGGTTCAAAAGTTATGAGAGTTTAAAGCCCCCAAATTACAAAAGTCGACATGATTTTGTTAAAAAAATGTCAAATCACGAATCATTTCAAAACAAGAAATTTAGTAATTTCTTCACCATTTCTTTATTTTTGGAGTACTTTTGATAAAACATTCTTATGTAAAAATGTATATTCTTTCTGATTCTGCACTTAAATTTTATGTATCTCCATACTAGAACCCATTATTTGAGGAATAAGAAGTAGGGATATCAAGATTTTTCTTTTTTTAAAGTTTACCACAAGATTATTCAACATTTTCATTTTAATACGGCATGTATACACATATATAGTATTAATTTATATAAATAACATCACTTTGGACTTAAAAAATACCTTTTTAGATACCTGTTATGTTGTATTATATAAAAGAAATAGAAAAACTCTATATAATTTTATTTTACAAAGCTTGTCTGTGTGCAGCTTTGTTTATGTATAATATAATAAACAAATAACTTGCCGTAAAAAATAATACCATTTTAACTCTCTGTAAAAAATAATTCAATGGTTAAAAACACATAAAAGTTACATATTTAGTAAGATTATTTTCTTTCTTTGCAACCATATAAATATTTAAAAAATTGGACCAGAAATAAGCGATGAATTACTATTTAGACTAGTATGGTCTGAAAAATCAGCCTGTTGTTTACGTTCGAAGACAAGTAAATTTGAGGCTTTTTTTTTTTTTCAAAATTCAAAGTTTCATAGCAAATCCCTGATGGTATAAAATCGTTTGTATTTCACACATTATATATGAAAATAATCCTAAGGCTGTCTCCTATTAGGCATATGGTACTATTTTTTTGCTTATCTTATATTTTTTGAAGAAATTGCATTCAACTTTGCTGTATTTGTATTTGTATTTTCTTTCCAAAGGTCGGAAAAGAAAAAAAAATTTCTGCTTGTAGTTAAATGTGTCTCCTAATTAAGTGTAAAATTTCAAGAATATTGATAAAGATTAACCACTTTGATTTTATAAAAAAAAGTAACAGGGAAAATTCATCTGTGAAAAAAAAATTTGTATAACACATTTTCAGCTGTTTGAATACAAAATACCGTTTTAACTCGCTGTAAAAAATAATTAAATGGATAAAAACACATACAAATTACATATTTAGAAAGATTGTTTCATTTTCTTTCCAACCATATAAATATTTTAAAAATTGGACCCGAAATACACTAGTAATTTATTTTTTAATCCGATAAGACCAGAATTACGACGGTTTTCTTTTCAATATTAAAACTTTGAGCAAAATCCCTAACGGTATACAATCGTTTTTATTTCACACATTATATATGGAAATAATTCTGAGTCTGTCTTCTATTACTGGTATAGTGCTTTTTTTTTTTTTTTGCTTCTCTTATATTTTTTGAAGAAATCGCCTTCAAATTGCTTGATTGTATTTTCGCTTCCACAGGACCTAGAAACAAAACAAAAAAGGTCCTGTTTATACTTTCAGGTGTATAATTGAGTGTAACATTTCAAGAATATTGATAAAGATTAGCCACCATGATTTTGAATTTAAATTATATTTAAAGTCAATGTTGAATGATAAGCTAATTGCAGGTGTAATTTTTGTTTGTTCATAGATTTATTTCTCATGTTTAACTTTTGTCTTTCTCTCTTCCAGCTGCCATTGAGATTTTTTTCTGATGATGGGATATCAGAATAACCATGTCATCAGTAGAAGGTGTCGATGACAAAGCCACTGGGCAGAAATCTCCATCTGCTCGTTCAAAAGATTCCCACTCTACTCCAGAAAAACGGCTCCATTTTAGACACAGTGAATCAGAAACGGTAAGCACCATAAATATTTTGCTCAGAAAAAATGAACCATTCTAAATTCTCAAATATGGCATTTTTTTTTTTTTTTTTCAGTATTTAAAAAATCTACAAATTAATTTTATTTCAATTTAAAGGGTTCAAAATAAATATGTTTTCCATTGGAACATGGCACATTTTATATGTGTGTGTGTGTTGTAATAAAGTAAAACAAGACTTAGAACAGAAGTAAAAGTAATAAGATTTATTTTGCTAAACAAAACTCAGCTACAAAATGAGGGGTGGGGTTAAATCATAATTTATATACCGTGTGGGTGAGTCTATTGCACATACAACACGAGCATAGGATACCACATTCTTCTCTCCTTAAAAAAATTGTGGAAGCCAAAGTGCTTAGATATAGACACCTCTTCACCAACAGTTGCCAGAGACTATCACCATTGGCAAACTATCCTGTTCGACTATTTCAAGGACTATTCGGAAAGAATTACTAACCGATCCGAGCCCTCTTGAGCTGTATGAGTTCCAGCATGTTCGATTATGTTGACAGATGTACAGATTTTGACATGGCTATACAAAAATTGGAGGACATATCAAAACACCTAATGAGGTTTTTTCAAGGCACCAGCTGGCTACAGAAGCTGGGAGAGTCACTAAATAAATTTTTCAGGGAGTTAGAAAAGTTGAAGAAGAACTGTAACTTCTGAGACTATACTGATGAAGAATGTGGCCATGAAGCAGTGCCTTTATTGTGGTTCGCATCTCATACAGCAACGTCTCCTGGAAAATAAGGTACCGCTGCACAGTGGGCTGAAAGTGCCAAAATTTGGAAATTCGGACATTTCAAAAATGTTAATTTCTATGAATTATCATATTTGAAAGTTTGGCAAAAAAGCCTAGCATTAAAGCATTATCAAAATTTCCCACATTCTATATCAAAATAATTCTGAGACTATCTTCTATTAAGGATATAGTGCTATTTTTTTTTTTTTTTTTTGCTTATCTTTGATTTTGCAAAACAAAGTAATGTGTAAAATTTGGTGTAAAAAAAAATCATTTTTCGTGTTTTCAGTTGTTTGAAGCAAAATACCGTTGTAACTAGCTGTAAAAAATAATTCAATGGATAAAAACACAAATTACATATTTAGAAAGATTGTTTTATTTTCTTTCCAACTATGTAAATATTTTAAAAATTGGATCAGAAATACTAGAGAAATTTCAAATTAAACTCATTAAGGTCCGAAATGTGACATGTTTGTTTATGTTTTCAAAGTGACTAAATTTAATTTTTTTTTTTTCAAAAATTGAAATTTGGACCAAAAAGCCTGACATTAAAGCATTATTAAAATTTCACACATTATATATCAAAATAATTCTAAGACTATCTTCTATTAAGGATATAATGCTCTTTTTTGTTTATCTATTACTTTTACGTCAAATTTTGCTGGTAGTGGTTTTGCATCCAAAGGTCAGAGAAGAAAAAAATAACCTCCTTGTTGTAGTTTAAGGTGTATTCTAATTAAGTGTACAATTTCAAGAATATTGATTGCAAAACAAAGTAACATGTAAAATTTAATCTTGAAAAAAAAATTCATATTTCACATTTTTGACTGTTCAAAGCAAAATATCATTTTAACTTTCTGCAAAAAGAATTCAATGGATAAAAACACATACAAATTACATATTTAGAAAGATTATTTTATTTTATTTCCAACCATTTTTAAGCTTGAACCAGAAATATGCAAGAAATTGAGAGTTGAACCGATTAAGGTGCAAATTTGTCAATGTCCACTGATTTCAGCTAAACTGCTGGTAATGCTATATTAAGCAAAATTGAAGTGAAAAAAAAACCCTGTAGCAATTAAGGAAAATTATTTCATTACATTCTATTTCATTATGGCTTTATACAATTCAGTGCTATTTTTCTTATTTAAAAATATGTAACAAAAAAGAATTAAGGTGCCTTCTGGAGGGTTTGGAATGGATTAATAGTATTTCAGTTAATTTCATTAGGGAAAAATTAATTTCATATATGAGGAAATTGAGTTACAAACTCGGAACAAATTAAATTCATAAGTCAAGGTACCACTGTATACATATACAGTACTTGTCATTAGTATTTGAACAAAACCACAAAAAAGACTATTTGCAAAATAAATCCATCATATACAAAGTTTCTACAATTACTGAGTCTTTAGAATAGGAGAAAATTTTCTTGTGATCTGAAGTAATGAACTAGACTATAAAAAATTTCAGTTCAACAAAAATACTAATGATATGGCTTATCTGGAAAAGTTGCAAGCCAACCTTTCCTAAGAAGGACACAAAATTAAATGGCTCAAATTTACCAGAAAATACATAAAAAATTAGCCACTGTCTAGTAAGTAAAATTCCTTTGGGCAAATGAATCCAAATTTTAACCATTTGCTTATAATATAAGATAGTAGGCAAGAAGGAAAGGAGTGATATTATCTACCATGCATTATCTCATCTATTAAGCATGATGGAAGTAGTATTAGGATTTGAGGCTGCTTCTCTGCTGAAGGTGGAGTTACTTGTTTGATGAGATAATCGACAATAGAAAGAATAAGCAGATCCAGATTAAGCATGTAGTACCAAGTGGTATTTGACTTATTGGTCATGGCTTTTATTATCAAGAGGTTAATAATTTAAAGCACAATTCTTATCTAAACTTTTTATAGAACTTTTTGAGCAAAAGGAAAAGCAGACTTAAATCCTATTGAATCTAAAACATCTTGTTTGCTTAAAAAAAAAAAGGTGAATAAAAAGCTAAATATCTAATCCTTGTCTATCTTTTTTAATAATTTTTTTTATATATACTCTTTAAATATTCTATGCAGAAAGTCTTGTCTGGTGCACTTTAATGATTTGTTCTTGGATATGTCTTGTTTTATCTTCTAGTTTTGCAATTGTTAATGTCCTTTTCTTGCTAGAAAGTTCTATCATTTCAGGTATTGCAATTGCATTATTTGGTAGGTAATGAAGAGATACTTTTTGCTATTTCTTTCTTATCTTTTGTTTGAAGCAGCCAATTAGTTTGACTTACTTGTTTCCTTAGTAAAAATATAAAGGAGTTTCTTTCTTTGACCTTTCTAATCATCATAATGGTAGGACTGTGATTAAGATAAGAAATTATTTTCAAAAATAAATATACATTAAAAAGTTAATTTCAAAATTGATATCTTAATCCAGACAATATAAAAAATGTTTTCATAGAAGAGGCACTTGAAGCTTTTAGATACAGTTTGTTTTTTGAAAAATTTAGAGGAAACATTTTCACTAATATTGATTTATTACTAGTTTTTCCACCTTTAGTTGTTTTTTTTATATGTATATTTTAGATTTATCCATAATTTTTATTAATTTTTACAACCCGAATAAAAGATCTTTGTTGATTGTTCATAATCCTTGCATTGGCTTCAAATGAATATAATAAAATGATAAATTACAGAAGTAGGAATCATGATCTCTTTTATATATAAGGCCATTTATTGGAATATTATCATCACTGTTGTAACTTATTTAGAATTTTTTTGAAAATGTATGATTAAAGTTTTTTTTGTTTAACCATATTTACTGCACATCACCCCAGTAACATAAAAATATTGTTTGTGTTTACAAAAGTAAATTTACATTGCATCTACATTTATTTGGCATGTGTTTTTGGGAAGCTTATTATCATTCATTTATTCCTTTTGTTAATTTTCTCTTCTATTAATTTTAGTGTAATTAGAATAGCTTCTAATAGAAAAAAATTGTTCATATTAGTTCAATCTTGAGTTAAAATGTAACTTTATATATAAAGACTTATTACAAAAGATTTTTCTGTCTCTAGAATGAGTTAAACTTGTTTCCATTGTATTAATAAACAAAGCTGTTATTTTTGTTTTTTATTGAGAAATTTTTATGAGTTTTTGGAGAAAAAACCCCAGTTAAAATTTAAATAAATTTGAAATGGATTAACTTAGGTTTTGTCTGAAATTTACAAATCGACAAATTTTATTGTTTCCTCTTTGGAGAGGACTGCAAACTCCTATTGTAATATACTGAAATATGTCTTTATGTATATTGAAGATATACAGTTTGTACATTTTAAAACTAAGTGTAGAGAATTGTGTTGCATTGTTATGAACAAATAATAGTATTATTTGTGCAATTTAAATAGTTTATATAAACTTTTGATATTTTATTTTCCAGTTACCATTTTAGAATATTTTGATTTATATTTTTATTATTGTATTCCTTTAACAAGAATTTATTTGTGTTTCAACTAAAGAAAAGTATTATACAATTCATTATATAGTTTAGTTTCAGAAAAAAATAACTGTAAAAATCAGAAAGGATCGAGATCAACTTTATATATCAAGTTTTTAAAAAAATTTAATTATAATTTCTAATCCTCAAGATAGTTTATGGCATAGTTTCTGATATTTTTTTAAATTCCTTATGAAAATAGTACCTTTTTGATATTTTTTAAATGATCTTTTATAGATCTAATGATCAGTTAGTCAATATATCCAATTTGGTAAAAATAAAATTATTACATCCTCTTGTTAAATTTAATTAGAATCTTTAATGTCTGTTTTTCTGGTATATATTGGAATGATCTTTTTTCTTCTGTTACTTTAATACTTTGGAATGAGTTTATATTGACTTTTTCATTAAAAGATTTAAAGATTTTATTTTGATAAATTTTTGTTTGACTTGCTAAATAATTTACTTGAATGATGCTTTTTTATGGAACCTATCATTAAATCATAAATAACATCCATTTCAAAAATGAACCTAGGATTTACCTGGAGATGTAGAGAGTGTACTTGCTGAAGCAGATAACAAAGAGAACTTTCATATCATTCAAGTAAGTATCTTCACATTTGCATGTGTCCCTTTAACATGGTACCTGAAAGTCAATTCATTGGAAGCAAGTTGAATGCCATGAAACTTTATCATTTAATTTCATTTAAAACATTATAAATCATTCATTATAGCTAGAAAATCATACATCATATTTGGTATTAGAACATTTACATTATTAAATATTTCAAAGGTACTGATTTATTCATTGATAATCATTTTTATAGTTTACATTTATTTTTTTGTCATTTTTTGTTGGCAAGCATGTTTACCAAGTACTGAATACTTGTAATTCTAAACTTCAATTATTTACAACTTTTAAATGTAGCACTCAGTAATAAATGTCATTATTGTTAAAAAAACAAACCCCCAAAAAAACTTTTTTATAAATTGAAAGATAACAACAATAAAAGATATTTAAAGTATTAAGAATTATTCTTCAAAAAATTTAGTCATGTTGAAAGTTTTCTAGCATAATTTGTTTCCATGATTCCTACTATGTTGTGTTTTTGTGTAGAATAATTTAGATGTTGTTTTGTGTTTTTGGAGTCAATGTAAGTGAAATTAATATCAGCTAGTATCCAATCAGTCTGCAGTTGTCATTTTTGCTTGTGTATTTCCTGCTCATGCACAGAAGAATTATTTCAAAGATATTTTGCAATGAATATTGCACTATATTGTTCAATTGAATTCCATTTTAATAATACATATTGGAATGTTAATTCATCTCAACAAATTTGAAATGGTTGTTCAACTGAACTTTGTCTATCTTTTTTCATTACAGATATGGAACTTTATTTATTAGTCTACAACCACTATTGAATATTTAGGTTCATTGTCATTTTTTTGTAATTTTCAGTTGCATGTGACTAAAAAAATTGAATATATTTTTTTAGAAAGGTTAACATGCTATTTCAGGTTTACTAGTTAAAATTCACTTTTCAGGTTTTAATGTTTGATGATATTGACATTTTTTTTTTATATTAAAAAATTAAAAGATATATATCCAATAATAACTATTTGTAACAATATTTTCAACTGATTTTTCTCACAATCTCAAAATTTATTTTGTGTTGCATTCTCATTGTTTTTTTTTGTTTTTTTTTTGTATTCCATATAATTTAGACTTGTAGACTTCAAGAAACCACTGATATGTTCAATCCAGATAATACAATTGTAATAAAACAATGTCATCTAGAATTTATAAAGCTATACTTTTGGTTTAGCTCAGTTGGTATAGCATTTGCCTAGGAATCACAAAGTTCTGGATTCAACACTGGTCCTCACCAACTCATTGTTCATGAGTAGCACAACTTGGGTAATCTGATCTGTGTGGTAAAGTGGGGAGTTGCTGGTAGGAGTAATGCTTCACTTCAGCAAAAATAATCTCCCTGGTCTAGCACTAGCAAAAAGGGGATAGACTCCCTCACTGCCCAGCCGATACCAAAAATAGGTCATTATGCTGACTTTACTTTTTACTATACTTTCAAATATCTTTTTCATTTGCAAATAATAACTGATAATAATTTTTCCTTATTCCAACTGAATCAAATCTGATGCACAAAATAGAAATGTTTTGGCCTTGCAACAGTGGTATCAACAGTGGATTTATTGTAGCAGTTAACATTGTGGTGGCACTTTAACCTTTTCTTGAAACATTTACAATGATTGGTTTGGCAGTATTTTATAATATTGCAGTTGTATTTAATAAAGTCTTTACACTGCTTCGCAAATTGAAACAGACTAGTCTACATCCATACCTCATATTTTTTGAAGATATGGGTAAAACCGATTTCCTGAGTCTATTAAGTAAACCACCTTACACTGTAATTTTGTACTGATCATTGTCAGTCTTGTTCACTATAACTCTTAGAATATTTTGTCATCAACCCTGCTACTGTATACAAAAAGAATAGATTATCCCCTATTTCTCCTGCTTTGAGATAAACATTTTTTGATCATCCTCTTGGCAGGTTATATCTGGGTAATGGACACTTCATGTAGTGACTTATTCACCATCAGCATTGTTTTCTAACTCTACACAGGTTGATTTCTCTCTCTATGCTGGATATTAATTCATTTGGAAGTAATAAAGATGTTAAGTCAAATTCTAAATTCACACCATAACGTGGAAACTTGATTGCAGAATTATAAAGTTAAACAAACTTGATATTCCTAATTCAGTTTTTGAAAATCACAGTGAGACAACCATACAACCAAAATTGTCCTTTATGTCATAACTAGAAGCGGCTACCCAGTGTCGTCTGGGTAGAAGGTGGGGATGCAAAAAAGTTAGTCTCATAGATCCATTATTACTGAATCGTGAATTAGATTGTCGCAGGATGCCCCATTAAAATCCCTACGTAAAAAAGATCTTGCATTGATCCAACCTGGTGGGGCTTAAGAAAAAAAAGCACACATACACTCTGAAAAGAAAAATGAATGTCTCCTATTTAAAATAGTAGATGCAAAAAAATTCTAGTTACTATTTAATTTTAATTCTCTAATTATCTTCATGAAAATAAATCAAATCTTCATTATAACCCGTTGGTCGCTACTGAGCTAAAGGGCTCACAGAATTTCCGAAATTGGCCGTCAAGATCAGATTTTCTACATCAACCAAGGACTGCAGGGTCTCTATATTTGCTGGAAGTCTAGCCGAATGCCCACGCTGTGTTTAGATCTCAAACGACTAGAAATCTGCTATAGAAACTGATTTCCACGGCTAACGGTGGCCTAGTGGTCACATAAAAAACAACAACTCTTTTTCTTCAAACTTAACAAAATTTATATTCAAATAACAAAAGAATACAAACAATTATTTCTCAAGACTGTGGGAGTGATGGACTCTTATTAATAACTTCTGGTCTTCTGCAAAGTATTGTGCAAAACAGTTTGTAAGTTGACTAAGTTTTCAAATGGCCTTAGCTGAAGTCAGTTACTTTCGGTTCTCAGTATTTGCGTTAATCTTCTCAGCTAGCCCGATCACCTCATGTGATTCTCAAGCAATCACAACTTCATCTGCTCTCCAGCCTGGTTTGGCTTCATCTGCCCTCAAACCAAAAACGTCTGAGTTAAATAATATTTCAATCAGAACAATTTTATTTCCGGCCGGTATGAAGATATTAGGAATTTTCTCTGCGCCTCCTACTTTAGCAGGGTACCAGCCTCCTCTAGTTCCAACCAGCCAATCGAATTCACTTCCACTCATCTAATCCAAGTTATCTTTTTCCTAAGTGGAAAAAAAAGGAAAACAATAAAAGGATTCTCTTCCGGCCATTTTTCAAGTGGTCTCCAACAAAATGTGAGGTCCAGATAATTTTGTTTTTCTCTTCCGGCCATTTCCAAAACAAAAGAAGTTATCTTCTTCCTAAGTGGAGAAAGGAAAACAATAAAAAGATTCTCTTCCGGCCATTTTTCAAGTGGTCTCCAACAAAATGTGCGGTCCCAAATACATATAGATTTAATTCATTTCTATAAGATTTCCAACAAAGAATTTTATCTTTTCTCAAGTAGAAAAGGAAAAACAATAAAAACGCTTTTCTCAAGGGCCGAAGACAACACACAGTTAATGTCTTTCCGCGCGACTCAAGTCTGGTCACATCAAAGACCTGTCTCCGACCGCCACCGATTCTGGGAGTTCTTCTGACCTACTTGAGATCTCACCTCCTGATATGGTCATTTCTGGATCACCCATCTGTTTTGAATCTACTCTGACCCAAACGATCGAGTCACCCAGCGATTTACATTTACGATTTTTTTTTCCTCTTTTTTTTTCTTTCTTTCTTCTAATTTCAAAACCTGAATCGGTCACATCATCACCAAAAAGCAAAATATTGTGATAGTGAATGGGTATATATATTTGTTGTTAATTGTTTAATTTTCGTAGTTGCCTAGGTAGAGAAAAATAATGTGGTATTACACCACATTATTTTTATTAATGGTTAGCATTACTACTAAATAGTGAGTTTGATATTCGCAGGATGCCCCATAAAAATCTCCACACAAAAAAAGACTTTCTGTTAATCCGGCCTGGTGGAGGACCAGGGAATTTTTTGTTTTTGTCAGGGTAGAGGAAATGACATCACATATAACGATATAGTAAGAAATTTTAATTCAATAATAAACAAAAAACTTTTAAAATTAAGATATAAATTGTTAAATTGATATTTCAAATCAAAAATTTAAAAAGAAATCAAATAAAGTATTTAAATCTATCTATACATATATAAAGGGCAGTTGTGTATATGTGTATGTCCAGAGGAAACTTCGAAAATAAAACAATTAACGACAAAGTAAATATATATATACACATTAAATATCACCAGGGCTTGGTTTTTGAGCAAAAATAAGAGATTTGATTTATATTCATGAAGATAATTAAAAAATAAAATTTAAATGATAACAGCATGGATTTTTTTTTTCATTTAATATTTTAGATAGTAGACATTAACATTTCTTTTCAGAGTAGCTGGATCAATGCAAGGTGTATTTTTTTTTTTACATGGGGCATCCCACGAGGATTCAACTTATAATTCAGTAATAATGGATCTGCGGGACTAACTTAAAAACAAAACCCTCTACCCAGGTGACGCCAGGTAACCGCTGCTAGTTTAAAATAATTCTTTAATTTTAATAATGTTTTTAATGTATTATAATGAAGCTTATATTATTTATTTAATCAGTGAATAATTGATTGAACAAATATAAATATATTATTTAGTAAAAATTTAGTAGCAATGATGATTTTAAAGTTTAAGATGCACTAAGTTTATTTTATGAATTATTAAAAGAATATAACTTATGCATTATTCTAATTGCAACACTATAATTATATTATGAACATATTGAACATCATATTATAAAAATTTAATAATATATTCTTCTAAAAGACGGATAAATTACATTTTTCCTAAAACTAAGAAAGGATAAGGAGAATGATGATTCAAAGAAAGACGATTCTTTCTGATTAAAGAAGGTTGTCAATACTAAATATATGGTATGAGCACTTGAGTGGAAAACTGACTGCACTAGTGAAGACCTAGAATTTTCTAGATCTCAAACAAATGGGTTGTAAAATTGCATTCCTACCACTTGCCCCAAAGTAAAGGGAAGAATTGAATCTATTTAGCTTATCAAAACCTGATTGCCTACTGTGAGGATTTGGATTACTTTCAACTAAATCCGCTTTTACTACACATTTCACTTATTAATGAAATGAATGATTGGTTTATTTAGTGAAATTGGGATACTACTGAAATATTTAGTAACATGTACATATATGCATACACTTCTTCATATAAGTACATCAATAAATCCCAAACAAGGGGCATCTCCATGGTGTAGTGGTTAACATGTTGGACTGTGACATCATAGTGAGTTTGAACTTCAGTCATGCTATTACGTTCACTTTTGGACTAAAACTCTTGGGAAAGATATGACCTCCTCATAACCCCCACATATGGGTTAAATAGTACCACTACAGTTCTTCTACAAGGATGGCTTTGGCATTGAATAATCCACAAAAGTTGATATGCCATTAGATAAAGAAACCAAAATCCAAAAACTAATTATGAGAAAAGTATCTATACTACACAACAAATGTTTATTTATCAATTTTTAACTTAATGCACTTAATTCAGTGGTGAATATTAATTACATAGAGACTGAATCTCTATTATATATAGATGTTCAATCTATATATAATAGAGATTCAGTCTCTATTTGTCTGTAACCGAAAGTACATGATTGCTTACATCGCAGTAGTTGCAGGAATTAAGTAACTTTATCATTACTACATAAAATGATGAAAAGCTGTATCATTTATATATGCTTTGAAAGTAGTATATCAAAAAGGATGGTCCAAGGTGTTTTTTAAAACAAGTTTTAATAAATACATGCCTGGTATTATTGATTTATATATAGTTTTTCATTTTAATATATATTTAAAGAAGAAATTGTCATATAATCTTGTCCTAGATTAAATTTAAACAAATTTTTGTATACAACTGTAAACAAACTAGATGCAGTATGTGCAAAAAAACGGATGTATTTTTTTTTTAGTGTGTGCAAAAATTCTTTTACAATACGTAAAAGGATTTTTGGATAAAAGTTGGATAAAATCAAGATAAAAATTTTTAAAATGTATATTTTTATCTTGATAATTAAAATATGAAAATTTTAATATTAAAATGCAAAAATATTTAACTTTGTAAAAACTCAAAATGTTCTAAGTGAGTTTATTTTTCTTTTCTTATATTTTGAAATAATCACATATAAAAATTTCCAGATATGTTTCCATTAAAAAACCTGATTTTATAGATATTATCTCTTAAATTCATTTTGAAGATTTTTTAGAAATTTACAAAATAATTGCCATGTATTTTCAAAAGTTAGTAGAGTTTTATATAAAACAGAGCAGTTTTAAGTGATTATTTGGGATGAGTGCACTATATCTAGAGAGATCTTTTAAGGCTCTGGATTGAACTCTTAGAACAATCAGGAGATAGAATGACCCTTTAGGCAGAGTAATAGTAGTCTGAAACTTCCAATACTTCCAAAAATGACAAGAGTTGTTCATCTCAGAAGCTGCTTGAAGTGGTCATATTTGAGGAAACTAAAACTGGAAAAACCAGGACTGCTATTTTTGCAAAAGGCTCTTTCTTTTACAATGTTTAACTACCACAATCATAAATGATTATGTAAAAGAGCACTATTTGCTTCAGTCTGATGTAAAATTATGAAATTTATTGACACTGTTACAAATCCAAATGAAACTTTGAATTATATAATGTGGCTCATGCTGAAGAAAGGTGCACCAATTCTTCTTCTTAGGATACTCTGTTTCTGTAATGGCACAAGGTAGGCAGTCATATCTGAATGGGTAACATTGGCATACTGTGTTGTTGGGGAGAATTCCAATCATTCCCAGTGACATCCCATTTCCAGTTTTGCATGTCTATCAATAAATCTCAGTGACAAATGTTAAAGGTGGCTGGATTGCAATTGAAGAATTCCTCCTTTTTCTATGGCCAATTATATGTTGTTGCCTGATTAGTTGCTGCACCAAATAAATAATATCCATAATAATAATTAAATAATGCATACCTCATGAAAAGACAAAGAACATTGTTTATCAAGAAGCTCTGTTATGATTTACATGGATCATTTTTCATGTGGAGTAGTACTATGTTTGTTAAAATATGCCAGCTCATGGGACTCGCACACTCAAAATTTTAAGAAATTTTATGGTTTGTGTGTATTGGCCATGTTTATGATGTTGCAGTTTTTAAATTTGATTTTTTTTACTTATGAATATGCATGTTCTAACTTCATGTATTTTATGAATTTTATATTCTGATTGTTGGGGATTTGTATGTATATACATGGGTATGTAAATGTTCTTATGTTTTTTATATAAGTTTAAAATAATGGTTCGCTTGGCACGCTTGCTGCATTGATGTTCATAAAAGAGCAAATAAATTTAGTTCTACAATTGTTTTTTTTTTCTTTATGTAAGAAAAAAAATACTTATAACTGTTAAAAGATAAAGCTTAATAACTTCATTTTGTTTCATTTATTTATATAAATCTTTCCTTTTAGTGGATAATAGAATAATTATACATAATTTGCAAGAAGCACTAGATAATCTGTGTAGTCTGCATTAGTAATAGTTTCTGCAGGGTATCGTCTGCTTCTTTCCCCCACCCCTTTTTAGCTTGAAATCATTTTCTTTTGTTAGATTTATTGGTGTTAGTACTGCTACATATCCTGGGGCAGGCTGCAAGAGGTATTGGTCTTCTATGTGAACTCAGATAAAACATTCATGTATTTTAATCAAGATGGTGCCATCTCTTCAATAAATGGCAAGCTTCTGAAATTAGCAGACCGGTTCATATGCCTCTATAGAAATATCTCCCCATTGAAAGAGATATGAACATATGCATAAGTAAAGAATGGACTGCTATTGACAGTTTATTGACCATTTGAAAATCTGATCTCTCTAATAAAATAAAACTGGAATCCTTTCCTGTGTATGGTTGCACCACATGGACTCTAACAAAATGTCTAGAGAAAAAGCTAGATGGGAATTGCACAAGGATGCTACAAAACAGAATCTGTACAGCCACTTGCTTCCAATCTCCCAAACCATCCAAGTAAGACAAGCAAGACATGAACTCATAAGTGACATTCTCCTATGGAATCCTACACATGGATGCACCAGTTTTGGCTGACCAGCAAAAACTTACATTCATCAGCCCTGTGTGAATACTGAATGCAGTCTGGAGGACCAAAAGTGAAGGCTGATAGGGACAGATGGCAAGAGTCAAATAAATCTGTTTTCAGTACACCATGATGAAGATGATGCTATATAATTTGTTTTATTTCTCTTTTTAATTGTGTAAATTAGTAAATGTGATGGTTTTCTTTTTTTCTTTTTTTCAAGTTTATTTTGTAGAAATTAATTGTACCTCTTTTGCATGCTCATAGAATAGTAGATTCTTTGTAAATTTATCTGTTGAAATTTAAACATTTTTGATTTTTTAGTTTTAACTGGCAGATTATCCTATGATTATCTTTTACTTGCTATCTACTATATTGAGAGTAAGTATTGCATATGATTGCAGTTTATTTTGACATTATTTATTGAACTGAATACTATTCTCATATTCTTACACTCAGACTTGAATAGACTAATGGTTTGCAGGTACTTAGTTACTCGCAAACACAATGTATTGTTTGTTTATTCCTGTCATGTCAAGGCAAATAGGTTTCCCTCTTGACATTTCCCAATATTAGGCTCCAAGGCAGGTGGTAAGTACAGACAATGAAGGTTATTGAAGAAAAATATTGTTGCATAGTGGGCTTGATTGAAAGGAGTTGGTTGTAATAGTAATAATTCTTACTGTTCAACTATTCTCTTGTCTGGATCTGGTTGTTGGGCTCTGCTGTTGTTATTTAATCACGTTAGTTATATAGAGCTTTGTAAATGGAGTTCAGAACTGTTTGAATTATGCAAATATCCCCAGTGGTTCAAAAGTTATGAGATTTTAAATCTCCGAAATTGGGGTAAAAAAGTGGACATGATTTTGATTAAAAAAAATCTGTCAATTCATGGACCATTTCAGAACAAGAAATTCAGTAATTTCTTCACCATTTCTTTATTTTTGAAGCAATTTTGATAAAACTTTGCATTCTTATGTAAAATTCTATGTTCTTTCTGATTCTACACTCAAATTGTATATATCTCTATGCTGTAAATTTTTATGTTTTAAATTTTACCACAAGATTATTCAACATTTTCATTTTTATACTGCATGTATACACATATATAATACATATATAATATTAATTTAAATATATAACATCACTTTGAATTTAAAAATACATTTCTAAATGCTTATGTTGAATTACATAAAAGAAATAGATTACCTATTTACATTTTTTCACACAAACCCGGTCAGTGTGGGCCGTGTTTTGTTTACATCTCTCATAATTTCAAGTTATTTTTTTTTCCAAAATTGAAACGGTTTTAAAAAATAATTCAATTGTTAAAAACACATAAAAGTTGACCCTCTTGCCAACACCCCAAAATCCAGGAGATAACTTTATTTGCTCTCATATGAAAGATACATTGTAATTCTCCATACATTTGCTCTAAAATCAGAGAGATATGGGTCAATTCTTCCAATACCCCAAAATCCGGGAGATATGCTCCTTTGCTCTCAACTGAGAGAGATGTCAGAATTCTCCATTAGGGTAGGTTGATCTTTAAAACACAACTAACTCTACCTGGAGAAAGTTGCTAATTAACATAAAAGAATAACTGTACTAAATATTTTTATCTAAAAGTTTAACAATTCTTGCACAAATGCATTTAAATAGTATCACAATCGAATATTCAGAATTTCACCCAGTGTCAACTGAAAAGATAAGTAGGTTAAATTGAACCCAGGTTTTGAAGAAAAAAATATAAAAAATAGGCTTGTAGGGATTTCACAAGGGAAAGTCAACCCTACATATGCTGTATGGAAAATTGGGCCATTAAATCAAGCCGATGTTGGATGTATCCACCAGAGTAATGTGTTTATGGACTTGAGGCATTTACCCTAAATATATATTTTCAAAACTACATGGCCTGATCCGGTTTATTGTTGGAGTGTATGCAGTTAGCTGGTTTGAAATTAAAAGAGATGATAAGTTTCATAACCAGCAACTGTATTATATGCTACAAAGAATTAAGGAGATACCACCTAAAATTCAGGAGATCGCATTCAAAAATATTCAGCATAATGCTTTTAGTCTCCTACTTGAAAATATGTTGTATGCAATGCTTAAATCAGATGAACTGGAAGTGAGGGAAGAATCTATAAAAATGATTTTAGTCATTAGGTAATTCACATAAAATTCATTAAAATGATTTCATTGATTTATAGTTTCATTTTAAAGTACTATCCTAATTTCATTATAAAAAGTAAAATGAAGACAAGTAAGGTTAATTTAATTCAATAAATTGATTTTTAAATTTTTTCAGGAGTGGGGAGCCAACCAAAAAGATACTAAAATACCAAAGATAAATTTTGATGCTACAAATTGGTTTTAATTGATCAACCTGTCACAATGAGTGGGACAAAATTAGAGTTGCTTGATTTGCTTTCACACTCACAAAGTGTCGAAAGGGAAGTAAAATTAACAACTGAATCTTCCCAATCGAAGTATGGAATTGAAGCAAGGCATAAGCACATCATTACAAAAGTTTTATGCCATGAAATGAGGCCTTCTTTTGCTTCAAAAGGTTCTTACATAGAGAAGTTTAATATGATAGCATGATGAAAATTGCTATTATTCTCACAACATTCATGTATTTTTGTAATGTCTTTTATAACTTTATGTCTTACAATTATTATAAAGAATAGAAAGTTAAAAGACTCACTACTATACTTGTTTGCTTTTGTTCCATTGATAACAGAAAAAATAACTGTTTTACAATATCTTGCAATGTCTTTACTAATGTACCTCAATTAATGAGGTAAATGGAGCTAATCTGAGCTGTTTGGTGGGGTGGGGTAAGGGTTATAATTTCAATTCAAATGCTACTTTTGATATATCTTCATTTTATTTGAATAGAATAAATTGACACATTTTTCTGGATTAAAATTATAAGATCTTTAAGCAATTTTATATCTAAAAGGATTTTGGGGAACTTCATATTAGAAAATTTAAAAAACTAAATGCTTTAAAATTGGTGCAAGTTAGAAACCTACTTTTTGGTGTCAGTACTTATCATAGCAATACTCAAATTTCCCCTGGTGATACTTTATAATATTGAAAAAAAAAGAAGGTGAAAATCAACCTACCCTCCATAGACAACTATTCTCCTACTCAGAAGCACTTTGTAATCCTTTGAACAACTCCTCTCTTATGAGAGACACTCCATAATTCTTAAAATGTCCTTCCCACACAGCCTAGACTATGTAGCAAAGGAACATAATTTTTTCTTAAACCATTATGCATCAAATCACGGACACGGTACATCGAATATTATTAAATTCCTACTTTTACTATCAAGATTCTTTATTATTACAATTTCATTGCTAAAATTTGTATTTACTATCAAAATTCCAATTCATTGCACACTTTGTTTTCATAAGGCTGCCATTTATTTTGACATGTCATCAACATTCTGTCTTTTCCCCATTGTGACACACACATTCTATGTCAAGTCGCTCAATGCGCAACTGGGAATATGTAACCTAGTACTCCATGTTTCATAGTTGGATCATCTAAACTGGTAACCCCACAGATTTTGTCTGGTGAGGAGGGTGGCTAGACACCCAGCAGAACAAAAAATAAGACCTGTAAAAGGGTGGAGGAAACTCTTTGCTCAACTGCCATCGAGCACATTATTTTTAAAGTCCAACACCTCCTCATCACGGCAGGGTTGTATAAACTTGGTAAACATGCTGTTGGAAACTTAAGTTCCTGGTAGTCACCTAAGGCAGACAGGTCTGACAACCAGTGGTATTAAGGCCACAACCTGGCCAAAGGGGCTCTGGTGAAAATCCAAAGGGCATATCCTTCATTGTCAGGAATCAATGGTTTTTGGCGTACTTGTCACTGCGTTTGTGGAAAATCTGTGGCAAACAAAGGCATCTCCTTCCCCCTGACCAGGATATGCATGCAGGGTTTGGAGATCGCTTGTGAATTTCATATTCTCTTGTTATTCTTTCCATGAATTCACCACAGGTAAATTCGTTGGTTGGAGTCAGCTCAACCGACCCAGGGTGAATGCCATAACAGAATAGAACAGACACACATATAAATAACTGAAAATTTTCTCTGCATATTTTGCTCAATAACATAATTTCCTTTTCTCTCTCTTTTTTCTTTTTCTCATTATCTTTTTTTTTCTCTCTTTTTTTTTTTTTTTCCTAAATGGCATTCTTGCTGTTCTTCGAGGACTCTTGAACAACTTGGAAATCTTTTGGGATATTTTGTATTGATAGTTTTTAATAACAAACACAAGACATTCTTGTTTTTTCTGAGCTCATTCATTTTATCCCAAGTAAAATGCCTTGGAAAACAGACACTCATCTTGCATCTGTACTTTTCAAAAATTCAGCCCAGACTAATAACTCTTCACTTTCTCTTTCTCTCTTCACCTGTTGGTATCCATCAACCAATCAGAGATTGACAAGTAACCTTTCATATGTCATCCCCAAAATTCTACTAACTTTCCACTCTTATCTACAATTTTTGGTTTTTTCTTTTCATTATTTGACAGTATGACATAGAAATTCCATGTCAAATCAACAAATTTTTTATGCAAAAATACTATAAGTAACAATTTTTTTTCAAATTTGGTATACTTATTAGACCTTCATGATACTAGCATTGAAAGAATATGCAACATTTTATGCCAATAATTCAGTTGATCTTTTGAAGTAGTACATTAGATCCTGAACACAATAAGTTTTATTTCTATTAATTTTTTATATATACCCAAAAGTTTTGATATGAAAAAGCTCTTTTAATGCTGATCTTCACATAAATATTATAATCATAAGATCGACAGAATATTTCTTATTTTAGGTCATGTACTGATCAAATTTACTGATTGACAGTTGATCAAATTCAACCCTTTTTAGGTGAAAAAAGTGATATAATGAAATTAAATATTTTAAATTCAATATCCTCCAGGAGTCATCTGAAAGCTTCACACCAAACGAGGAATACGAAAACTTTGTTAGTGCACACCTAGAAGCAGCAGCCGAGTGCGTACCAACCAAACAAAGTGCTAAACACACTGTTCCTTGGGAGACTGAAGCAGTTAGACAAAGGAGAAACGATGTAAAAAAAGCAGCCCAACGCAATAAAATAAAACCAACTAACACCAATCTACACAACCTTAAGAAAGCCCATATAGAACTAACCAAAATATACAAAAAAGAACAAATAGAATATATCCAAGCACAAATAAGTAATATCAGACAATCAGTGGAAGACAGACAATCGAGATTAGCCTGGCAAACAGTGAACGAAATTAGCGGTAGGAAAGGTACCTCTAGATCAAAGCTAAAGGCAACCAGCCAAAAAGATAGACTTCAGAAATGGAAAGACCACTTCCAGAAACTTCTGGGGAACCCACCTAAAATCATAGAAAATAACATCCAAAAAATCATAGATAGACAATTAGATATCAAACTAGGGGATTTTTCAACAGAAGAACTCAACGAAGTCCTAAAAAAACTAAAAGGCAGAAAAGCTGCAGGACTTGACGAAATACCCCCCGATGTATGGAAGTCAGGTAAGTTCAATGACATACTTCTTAGGCTATGCAACGCAGTATATAGGCAAAACAGAATAGATAAATGGACGAAAGGATGCATCGTCCCATTCCCCAAAAAAGGAGACCTAGGAATAGCTAAAAACTACAGAGGCATAACCCTTACTGCCATTGCAGCTAAGATATATAATGCCCTTCTTCTTAATCGAATCCGACCCGAGATAGAGAAAGTCCTCAGGAAAAACCAAAATGGTTTCCGCAGAAATAGGTCCACAACCTCTCAAATCCTGACTGTACGACGCATCATAGAAGGGGTTCGAGCAAAGAATTTGGAGGCAACATTACTATTCGTAGATTTCTCCAAAGCATTTGATTCTATACATAGACGGAAAATGGAACAAATACTACTGGCATATGGTCTCCCCAAAGAAACTACTGACGCTATAATGATGCTCTACAAAGATACTAAAGCAATGGTACACTCACCTGATGGCGATACGGATTTCTTTGACATCGTTGCCAGAATCCTACAAGGTGATACATTGGCACCATATATATTTATAATATGTCTAGACTATGTACTCCGAACATCTTTAGATACCATAAAAGAAAAAGGTTTTACACTAAGAAAGGCAAGAAGCAGGAGATATCCTGCACAAACAGTCACAGATGCAGACTATGCTGATGACCTCGCACTTCTTGCAGATACACCGGCACAGGCTGAGACACTACTGCATAGCCTGGAGGAGGCAGCAAAAAGCATTGGCCTGCATGTGAACTCTGCCAAAACAGAGTTTATGAGCTTCAGAAAGAAAGGAGACATCTCCACGTTAGACGGTAAGCCCCTTAAGCCAGTAGAACAATTCACGTACCTGGGTAGTAATATCTCATCCACAGATAACGATATTAACACACGAATAGGAAAGGCATGGATGGCCACAAACAAATTGTCTGTCATATGGAAGTCTGATCTCACTGACAAGCTAAAGCGACATCTCTTCCAGGCTGTAGTCATATCAGTACTGCTGTATGGCTGCACTACCTGGACCCTAACGAGGCGCCTCGAGAATAAGCTAGATGGGAGCTGCACAAGAATGCTGCGAGCAGTTCTGAACAAGTCGTGGAAACAGCATCCCACAAGGGAGCAGCTGTATGGTCACCTGCCCCCTATCTCACAGACTATCCGAGTGAGACGGACTAGGCATGCAGGGCACTGCTGGAGAAGCAAGGATGAACTCATAAGTGATGTTCTCCTGTGGAAGCCAACACATGGACATGCCAGTGTGGGCCGCCCAGCAAGGACCTATATCGACCAGCTATGTAAAGATGCTGGCTGCAGTGAAGAAGAACTCCCTGTGGCGATGAATGATAGGGAAGGTTGGCGAGAGATTGTCTTGGATATCCGTGCTGCCTGCACGACATGATGATGATGATATATTTAGAGAGTAAGACTTTATTAACAAATAACATGAAAAAAAAAGCATTTTAAGTCAATAATCAACTATTTTGTTTTCACTTGACATAGTATCCACAAAATTGTAAATTTGTGTTAGTTGGATTAAATTTTAGAATATAAAATGAAAATTTGATGCAAACCACCCACCACAGTTATTTAATGTGATGATCAAGTTTTATATATATACTAGCTAAATTACCCGGTCCATGACTGGAATAAAAAAAATAGGAACACCAGAGAGTGTTTTCAGACATATTTACATCCAAGGGTAAATAGTTATTGAAATTTTCATGAAAGTCGGACCATTAATTGATTTTTCATAGAATTTAAAAAAAAAAGTTCTTGTCGTAACTTGTTTTTGGCTACGTTAAAAACGGGGGGGGGGGGGGTTAAAGTCACTTTGTCAAAAACGCATTTTAGACCCAATTTGGATCTACCTATGTTATGCTAACTGTTACTAAAAAAACTTTCCACAACTATATGTATATATTTATTTAGATATTTCTTTATCATTCTTTTACTGTTTGATAAAAAAGAATTTCGTAAATAACTTACGAAATTCACACAAACACTTATTTACTTATTTGAAATAAGTAAACATAATAAGTAAATAAGTGTTTGTGTGAATTTCGTAATTTTGAAGATAATATTAATCTTTATTCAAGTTTCATTGTGTTAAATATCCCCCCCCCCCTTTTAAGCGCTAATAATTTACGATTTTTTTTTTGTTTGTTTACAACATTGAGAATAATATTCCAACTTTTTCGTACATAAGACAATTGTAAATTCAGTTTTTAATTGCTTGTTTGAGTTAGAAAAAAAAATGTAACATTGTAATTTATTTATTTATTTGAGCAACAAAAATAACAAAGATTAAAAGTTGATATATTTTATTCTAAGAAATATGAAAGTATTCGTAAAAATATTGATAAAAACGTTTTCATTTTTCTTTTTTACATAAAAACAAATGCATTCAACAACGCGGAATAGAGCAAGCATACGAAAACAGGCAGCAGGGTGGGGCGTGCATGCTGATTGTAACTGGAATATCAGCAGCAGCAGCTGTACGATTTCTTTCTAAAAATCGTTAGATTTTTGTTTGATTAATTAATTATATCCCTTAATCAGTAAAAATCAATAACCAAATTTGGAGTGTTTCTTAGTTAGAACAATATCAATGTGTATGCAAGATTTTGAATCTGAGTGACCTCCCATTTTGGAGTTATACATCAACACGTACATACCAAAATCTCTCCTTTTTATTATATATATATATATATATATATATATATATAATCCATTGGCATTGCAGTTTTGAAAGACTATAATATAGTTATGGTGCCCCTGAAGTTAAAGCACCTCCTGTGACTGTGAAATCCAATGTTCGAAAAATATTGTCAACCACAGATGTCACAATTGAAGGCTGTCCCTGAAGATGTTGATGTCCCAGTGCTTTGTTGCCGCTGCTTTCTTCTGGACCTCTTGGCTTCATAGTGTTGCACCAGGGTGGCTTCAGACATGAACAGTCCACTACGGAGAAGCTGTCGCCACCGAGGGCGGCCCTGAGCCAAATTTTCTCAGCTGGAAGGGTAGTACCAAAGCACCTGATATCATTCTTGCAGACTTCCTTGAAACACAGCTGGGGGTGACTAATCTGTCTCTTACTAGATGAAAGCTCTGCATAGAGGATATCTTTTGGGATTCGTCCATCATCTATCTGGCAGACATGGCCCAGCCATTGGAGACGACGCTGTCTCAATAGAGAACACAAACTGGGAAGTTGAGCTCTCTCTAGAACTGCTGTATTAGTGATCCTGTTCTTCTAGGTGATACCCAATATATGTCTATGGCAGCGAAGGTAGAAGCTATTTAGCTGCTGCTCTTGGTAGTTGTACAGGTCCATGTTTCACTTCCATACATGAGGGTGCTGATAACACATGCCTTATACACTTGTAACTTTGTATGAACAGTGAGCCTGCTGTTGTCCCACACTCAAGCTGTGAGCTTCCCAAAATTTGGGGCAGCTTTTACGATCCAGCAACTAAGTTCAGTATCAAGTAACAGGTTGTAGGTGATGGTGGACCCAAGGTAGGTGAAGGTATTTACAGCTTCCATGGTGTAGTTCTTGATGGTGATGGAAGGAGGATTTTCTGTTCCCTGACCCATCGTCTTGGCTTTCTTAATACTAATGGTCAGGCTGAAGTACTGGCAGACTTGGGTGAACTGGTTCATAAGTGTTTGCAGGTGCTTCTAGGAGTGTGCTACCACTGTGTCATCAGCAAATAGTATGCACTGAATGACAAAAGGCCTGACCTTTGTTTTGCTTTTAGATGGCTAAGATTGAACCGGTTACCATCTGTCATTGTGTGAAAGTAGACTCTTGCTTTACCAACACCTTGGTGCAGAATGATGGAAAAGAAGATCCCCAACAGAGTGGGTGCCAACACACATCCCTGCTTGACACCATGATGGATGCTGAAGTGGTCTGAGGTGAACCCATCAAACTGGATGGTGCCTTGTATGTCGGTGTGAAAAGACTGCAGAATGCAGAGGAGTTTGGTGGGCAGCTTATTCATTCAATCAACTGGAAGAGACCATTCCTGCTTACAAGGTCAAAAGCTTCTATGTAAAGTGGTCTTCTCTGTTCTCTACATTTCTCTTGAAAGTCTCATATGCCTCAGAGAGAAGATCATGTCAGTAGTGGACCTTCCTGCTCTGAAATCTTCCTGTGATTCTGGATAAATCTTCTCCACAAGAATCTGGAGTCTATTTAGTGCAACTCTGACATAGAGTTTACCTGTAATGCTGAGTAGAGAGATACCATGGTAGTTATTACAATCACTCATGTCTCCCTTATTATATAATACAGAGTTACAATGTTGACATTCCTCATGTTTTGAGGGGTAACCATTGCTTGTACCTTCACATCACAAAATCACTCCACTGAAATCAGCCTCGGGAGAAATCATAAAAGATCGATCTAAACAACTCGATCGCTGGGTAGAACATTACTCAGAACTCTACGCTAGCATTAACACTGTTTCTGATGCAGCCCTCTGTCATATAGAGCGACAACCAGTAGCAGAAGAGCTAAATACGGAACCTACAACTGAAGAACTTTGCTTAGCACTTGATAGACTAACCTGCGGCAAATCACCTGGCAGCGATGGAATCACAGCTGAAATTCTAAAGTGTGGGAAGCCTGTTCTCCTCGACAAACTCCCCAAGCTCCTCTGCCTATGCTGGATATATATATATATATATATATATATATGTAAAGTTAATTATGGTAGGGTGGACAACGGTCAACGGCGCTTGGTAACTGACAGTTGGGAAAAAATATATAGGCATAAGTAAGGTCAAAACTTCCATTATTTATCTTGGCCTAATTACTAGTAGTTGTCTGTAGCATTCACTCATGACTAGCTGGGGTCCCCTCCTCCCTAATGGCAATTTAGGATGGCCTGATTCACTCAGGAGGCAATTTTCAAAAGGCCATTTCTATCTTTCTCTCTGCTGCTTAATTTCCTAAAAATAAAAGAAAACAAAAATTCAAACCAATTATTAAATCAAAGAAGTTGATTCATTTTTAAGTGCTGCCATAAAAATAGGTTTAAACATATGAAATTTTTTTTTTGTAATGTTATATGTAATTTTCTAAAACAAATATATATATATATATATATACATATATTTTTCTGTTAGAATATAAACACTCATCCATCACTATGTCAGTTAAAAAATTCTTAATTATAAGTATATCTTGGTTCATAATGTTAAACATGAAATTTAGGATAATTCCTTGTATTTTATAGCTTATTTTTGTTTTTCATAACCTTAAACATGCTTGAAATAATTTTTCTTATGAAATCAAACAACTATCAGTATTTGTTCATTATAGGGTCACTGTAGGTTTGCTTTTGCTGCTAATCTCTTAACAGTGCCACTTAACCCATCACATGGTCCTTTACCATGAAAAGTAGCAAATAATTGCCATTCTGCATCAATTCCAAAGTCAGCTCTTGTAGTTGCACAAATTAACAAAGTTTTTGTAATTTTGATATTATGATGCAGAAAAATATATTAGCTTTATCTTCCAGGATTTTTAAAAGCTCTCTCTGGAATAAATGAACAGATACTCTGTCATGCTTGAGACAATCATATATATATATATATATATATATATATATATATATATATATATATATATCACTAGGTTAGTTGGTATTAGGATGATTTTAAGGTGGGTCATTTTTAACAACAGAATGTTAAAGTGGTTCTGGTCTAAGTTGCGAACTGACTGTTCAATATTTTTGAACAGAAACATATATTTTCAATAAAGCTGGTGGTCTAATGAAACTCATAGGTATATACATATACTTATGGGTAGAAATAGATCTATTAACACTAAAATGACCAACATTTAAGCCTTCTTTTTATATATATATATATATATATATAGTAGCTGTAGTACCTATGGTTCCCCAAAAATACATAAAAATTTGAGTGAACTTGAGTTCCTTTACCAAATTTTCAATAGCAACCTTTGCTAGGTGTGTTTATAGCAGACCAATTTTTTGTGTGGAACTATCAATAAGTCCTTTTTCCATCCAGCTTTCATCATTCAAAATGAATAAACCAGGGAAGCTTGATCTTAGTGTATCAAACTTATTCAACAAACTTATGTATGAGAATAGCAAACTTATTGTCTTAGCACTCAAGAACAAACAGAACAATTGAGGAAGTCATCGCAGTTATTGAAGAAATTATAACTGGGTGAAAGTACTGTTCAAACACCACTAGTTCTAAAGCTCTTCTACAAGACATGTAGTGCTTCCAGGGATTGTGTCCATATCATGGGGGAATTGCCAGCAACAATCAGGATTGAGGACAAAACAGCATCTGGCAAGATAGCGGATTTGAGACACAAGCTTTTGAAACGATTTTATTGAGTCGCTGGGTTTTCTTAACATCCTGCTCAATTTTGTTTGTAATGCGGTATCCAGATCTTCAGCCCATGGGTGGCGATCCATGATGCTTATTGACGGAACCCTGGGGGCTGTGCAGTCCATGACATGCAACACTCCACTTCGGCCTTTAGACTAGACGAGTGGTTGGAGAGGCCCCCTCCAATCAATCGGCTGGTCCCATCAAGCTATGACTAAATTACCTTTAAAGACTAAAAAATGACTTTAGGTGAATAATCCCTACTTTTTTACCCACTTTGTTTAACCCTGATTCATGGTTTTTGGTTCCTGTTATGTTTTTACATACAAATAAAATATGGAGCAATGAATAATAATGCAAGACCAGGTTGTTGGAAATTAACAAGGTTTTATTTAACACATTGTAGAGAAATGTTTCTAACCAGAGTTCAACCTGTGTGCAATCAGCTAGCTTGTGTACCAATCCATGTGTGTCATAATGGAAGATACAATTCTGGCCCTGGCTCCCATAATATATCTGTCACGTGAGCCCACTGATTTAGAGGGGTAATTCTAGAATTTCGTTAGGACGGATCTTAACACCTTCCTTTTTTTAGCAATTAACTGTAGTGAGCATGCTTGGGGTTAATTTGTAGGCGCTTCACTTTTGTTTGATTTTGCTTTGGCCAGTTCCTGCAAGGTCCTGCTCTACTCTCATTTGCATTTCTCTGCACAGGTGGTGATGGAGATGGTAGGTCGAATGTGTCCATTAGTAACTCCAATGAAATGGTTGGCTTATTGTCAATTATGTTGTTCGTAGTGTATCTGAAATGTAACTGATTTTATGCTATGCCCAGAATTGCCTTCCAGCTTGCACGTCATACACAAACTGTTCAATTTTCTTGTGGATGGTATGTGGTGCTCAGTTTGTCTGTCGAGGCCTGTAATTTCTTGCAAACACTTGTGTGCCTAATGAGAAAGTTTGTCTTTTATTATGGTAAATGTCTTACCTTTGTTGTTTTTGTGGACATAAAACCTCCAGTCTGGTACAGAGTTTTCTTTTCATGAGTGCCTCTCCTGGTGACATGCTGTTTTTTTATTGCACTATTTGGTGTTGTCCAATATAAGGGAAGAAATTCTTGTAGTATTTCGTCTGTCGTTGTTCCTTCCCTCTTTGGATTGAGCAGAGCACATTTAAATGTGCCCAGAAATGTTCTGCACACAAAATGGATTGTGGGTAGTATACAAATTTAGGATAAATATAAAATAAGAAAAAAATTTAAACACAGGTAGAAACTGTGAAATGTCCAATGTAAGCTTGTTGCTAATGTTTGGCCAGAGGCAAAATTTCAGTGCATTGTTTCAACATTTAATTGGGTACCCTCTAGATTTAAAAAAATGTTTGCACGTCGAGTTGCATTATGGAATTAATATTACACCTATTGTTTATTAAAGATAAAACCTTGCTCTACACAAAGGTATAAATTTCAAGAATTGAATTTCTTTGGTATTTTATTTACTGAAGTTTTCAATTTGTATTTTTTAAATGAAAATTAACTTTAAATTCTATATTAAGCTCACTACATTGAAAAATATCTGTTTTCTATAAGATGGAACTGTTTATAAAAACATGAATTAACGAGATGTGCAAAGGTTTAAAAAAAAAAAAGAAATATTACCAAAGATTCCTCATTTGAAAAAAGCAAAAAAAACATATATGGTGACATACTTCAAAGAAGCTTAATCATCACACAAGAAAGCATTATAAAAAAGTGTTATAGGTGATATACCCTATAGACTAATGGAATGCGCTGACGGTTACTATAAGTAACAGGGACAATTATGGCTGATAGAGTAAGCCAATGCGAGTCAGCTCATAACTCTATTGTCGGACGTAATTCCCACTTCTCTGTACTGTAATTGTCTACTCTTTTGTTAATACATTTTCCTACATTTGTTACCCGTCGTTTTGTTCTTATTTTGACCCCTTAAAACCCCACAACAAGAAGAAAGATTAGATTTTATTTACATACTAATTTTATAAATGCAATCTCAGAAAGAGCTGACATATCATAAGTTAAAATTTTATGAAATTTCACTGTTTTAGCTTGTTTTAATCTGTGTTCACATTTTTAACAAGCCAGTTTGGCATACCTAATTAGAGTACAACAGGAGTAGTATTATCTGCATTATTCGGACTATTGTCCCCATCTTCATTGTTATTTGTACAACGTTTCGGCCGATATGCCCTCCGGCCTTCTTCAGGTATTTCTTGTCTGACTCGGGAACCTTCTTTTCGAACTCGGGAACTTTCTTGTCGTAATCGGGAGCCATCACGAAACTTTGAACCTAAACCTTTATTTAGTCCACGGGGGTATCCTGTTCTCATTCCGCTAACCATAGCTGGGGTAGGAGTTGTGTTAATTATTATTCTAACTACCTCTACTCAGGATTGAACTCGGGATCCAGAGATAAGTGTCACTTAGAACTGTCTTAACCTAACTACCTTATCCACTAGGTTGTTTCTCATTCTTTTGTCAGTATGCCTTATCAGCCTTATAACGTTTGCTGATACAATGCCTTAGAAATGAGCTGGTTATGTGCGAGGTGTCTGGAGATGCTTATTTTCGCGACTTCCCTCTGTGACTGCTCTGTGATAAGTGGGCCCTGTTTTTGGGCTAGGTGATGAGAGCGTTTATTTTTACGTCTCTCTTTGGTAACTGCTCCCTGATAAGTAAAGTAGGGGATGCTATTTTAGAAGCTTCTCGCCTGGTTAACTGTTCCTTTAAATGACGTTGGATGGGGCCCTTTTTAAGTAGACTATTAGGTCCTCAATCTTCTGTAGTATGCTATTGTGACAGCCTTGTTGTATGCTGACACAATGCCTTAGAAAATATGCTGTTAAAAAATGCCTCCGTCCTGTTCGACGGCCTACAGACAAGTAAAGTTGTTGGTTTTGGCGCCAACATCGTACATTGGTGATTCGCCCACTAGCGGCAGCGAAAGACAATTCTCAATTGAATTTCCGATATTGTACTTGTTTGTGTTTAAGCCATGTGGAGAAATAAACTTAGAGGTAATTTTTATGATTTTAATGCTCTACTAACAATGTAGATATGAATAAAAGAACTCCAACAAGAGGTATATGGGAAGAAAGAATTTATACAACGACCTTCCTTCTCTGCATAGTGAGATCTAATATGGCCACTGAAAAGTTTATGACTAACATTGTACCTTACTCCAGGAGAAGGTCAAAGGGGCACAACTCCTGTGGATTAACTGCTATAATAAAAAGAAGCTAGAAATTGAAAATGTAAAAATTTTTCACATTACAACTTCTTTTCTTGGTTTACATTTAAAATAGTATTTACAAAAAAGGTAACCCTTGGTCTGAAAATTTTTTTTTTTATGTTTTTAGTTCTCCAAAAAGTTAATTTTTTTTGCAAATAGTACAAAATTACAAAGCAAATTTTAAAAAAGGCATAAAATTTAATTTTTCGCTGATAGAGTCTGTGTGAAATTTAAACATGATGGCTTGTGTAATAATAGACAATAACAATAGAATTAGCATACTGCTAAGTTTTAGCAAACTCTACTGAAAGCAGAGTAAGTATTTACCCTACCCATTCGCTAGTGGTGAGATGTGACACAAGGTCACACACTATGAGGCATCCAGCGAGGATCAGATTTGCAATGCAGTAGTAATGCTTCAATACAATGCAGAGTATGGCAAACTATATTCGTCTGGATGGTTCCAATAAGAGGGTTGTAGATTATACCATGGGTTGCAAGTGCATTTTTACTTACTTATGAAGAACTGCAAGAGTTCCACAAATTGATTGATTTTAATCATAGAATTATATCATTTAATCAATAAAAATTAAAAAGTAAATTTTGTACTTTTCCTTATTTTAAACATATTAAAGTGTTTGCAGGATTTTAATGCTCAATGACATATCTTTTCTGAATGATAAGTTGACATATACATACCAAGACAGGCATGACTCTTTTATATATATATATATATATATATATACATTTATTAGTGTTGGGTGGTTTGCCAATTTTGATTTCAGTATAGATTTTTTTTTTCCTCACTTGATACTGCATTTTTTCTGTTTCGGTTTCAGTTTTGGTTTTTAATTAAGTATTTTTTTTTTTTCTAAGGAAGTCATTGATTTTCTTGTGTAATAATGATTAAGTACGTGCAATTTTACTCAAGGGAGGTAATAAATTTTTAAACAAGAATTTTTAGATTTTGAAACAATTACCAAAAATCAGGGAATTGTCTAATTTTAATGGAAATTCTGGCACTTTATTCATTAATGACTTATTTTTATAATGAATAGGTTATTTTATTTAAAAAAAAAAAAATACATGAAAAAGATATTAGGATCAACATTTGCTCATTTGATTAAGAAAAAAATCCAGTCCCTAGTTTTTACATTTCTAGATAGATAAATCCAGAAGTTATTTTCTTAAAACTCAAAAAATAATATTTGTTGTGAGTTTTCTTTATTTGCAGTTTTAAAAACAATATTTTTCTTTGAATTAATGCAAAAAAAAGTATTTGAAAATCAGGGTCTTCTAAGGAACTTAAGTTTGGTATCGGCGACGCCATATTAATGTGAAGTCAATCAATCTCAAGAACATACATTTATCTGTAGCTTTTGCCTTGCTACTGAGGCAGACTACCTTTATAGTCTATCTCATTTGCATACGATATTACACCTTGATAACTGGGCAAGGCTGGCATTGAAGAGGACTGACTGGAAAATCCATGTGGATGATGGCTGTACCAGTTTTGAGACTGAAAGAATTGAGCATGAAAACCTAAAGCGTCAAAATCAAAATGGAATACACCTGTCATATTGGTGAGAACACGGAGGGTTGGAAATGTCAAACATGTGGTCAGATTCTGCTCTCTAAGGCTGGATATGTCAATCATAGGAAATTTCATCAGAGACAATTCATGCACATTTCAGGAACAAACAATATGTTTTGTGCAATCTTTAACAAAGTTTGTAAGTCGGTTTCTGGTCTTAAAAGACGTATAGTGCTGCATAAGCATCAAATTTTATCATCTGTTGCATCAAATCCAGTGGGAAGAATGTCCTTCCTATGTCATATTTGCATCAAATTTTTTTGATCTGCAGCGGGATTGATGAGCCACTTGTGGGCTCGAGAGAAAAGTTTCTGGTGGTGGGATTGTAGGATTGGGAGGGATGGCAGTGATCTATAAAGATTATGTTATTGCTATGTCTGTGTGTTTATATATATATATATATATATATATATATATATATATATATAATGTGTGTGTGTATATATGTGTGTGTGTGTGTGTGTATATATGTGTGTGTGTATATATGTGTGTATGTATATATATATATATATATATATATATATATATATATATATTTCTTCTTTCTTTCTTTTCGAAGTCCGTTGCAGACGACGATGACGTCACTCCATGTCTTCATTTGTGGACCCTATGGTGGCTCATAAGTTCAATTCTGGACTTGCATATATATATATATATATATATATATATATATATATGAAGAAGAAAGAAAGAATAAAGAAAAGAAAGAATAGAATGGATAATAAAAGATGAATTTAATCAATTATTATCCATTCTATTCTTTCTTTTCTTTATTCTTTTTTCCTCATATTGTCGGATTCATTTCCAATTTCCATTTTTACATATATATATATATGTGTGTGTGTGTTTTTATATATGTTTATATATTTACATATATATATTTACCAACCCCTCCGTACAAGCAGGATGTGAAAGAAGGTCAATTTCTTAAGCAGAGTTTAACAGGTTTGAATTCAGAGTTTTCCTTCTCCTAGACTGGTTACCTATACTAGGTTAAAGAGTCCAGTCTGCCCTACTATTTACACATAACTAGAGGAAGAATATATGGATTCATATCTTTCCCAAGGGTATTAGTGCTATGTGAAATGCAAACAGCCTCGTCCAGGATTTAAAATTGGGTTAATGAGTCCATTTCCTACGACTCTGACCATTACACCACATGCCTAAATATATATATGTGTATGTTTATTTGTATGTATATATATATATGTGTGTGTTTGTGTGTTTTTTATATATATGTGTGTGTGTGTCTGTGTGTTTTTTTTTATATATATGTGTGTGTGTGTATTTGTTATATACGTGTGTGTGTGTGTATGTGTTTATATATATATATATATATATATATATAACTAATTACAAAGAAAAACATACTACAGCAAATACTTCTTCAAATAACATTTATTATCATAACCAGATGCACAGGAATTACAAACTTGATGACATAGCACTAACAAAATTAATTTCGAACAACATTGTTCCAACCGTGCTCGATATTAAGGTAAAATTGATTATTTATTACACCAAATATAAAACCACTAACCTTGTTATCTGCAACAACTCCTCTCCCCAAACAAGTTGTCTTAGTGAGACTAATGTGGTATTCAAATTTAAATGTCCCTTAGGAGATTGTGGTCTCCCAAAAAATGAAAATACCTACATAGATTTTACCTCAACGACTTAGTCTTCATATGACAGATAATAGCTCCATTTCACAACATCTAAAATTACATGCATGCCCCCACTCTAATTACCGAAATATGCACATTTTGCACACAGAATAAACAAACAAAAACTCCAAATACTAGAAGCTTTATACATCAAACAATACAAACCATCCTTAAATAAGATTAATTTTCAATGCAGTACTCGCATTTTAAAATGCCTATAACACTTTTCCTACCAATTCTCCTCCTTCTAGCCCCCACAACTCTTAATATAATTTCTACGAGTTCCCCTCCTATTTACTCTCACTACCATTAACTTGAAAAAACTGGAACATAAACACATCACCCCTGATGATGGCACTTTGAAGTGCTGAAAATACTTGGGATA
>CM042150.1:71603940-71718636 GCA_023376005.1 Doryteuthis pealeii
CAATGAAAAATAAGTTATGATTTTTATGCTTTTATTAAAAGAATAAAGATATTATTTGTAGTTTTTTGTAGTATATTGAGTTATAATCATTGTTTTCTGTGAAAAAGTAAGTCTTCTATTTTTTTATCCTATATATTTTTTAGATATTTCATTTAACAATGTTTACTATTGTATTGGGTGCTCACTAGATAGATTGTTGTGTCTTTGTTGTCCACTTTCTACAATTTGAAACGATTACATATTTCTGTGGCAATTCTCCTCTTTAGATAGAGTATTATGTTTATTTGGAATTGATTAATAATTACTTGATTTTGCTACGATAAAAGGGTAAAAATAACTAGACACTAAGATGCTTTTTAGATATCTTTATATAATGCACATGCAGGCTTACTTTGTGATTATCATGCTTGTATTTAAAGATATTATTTTGTGCTTGTAGATATAAAAAATGATAATGTTTAATTCTAAAAGTTTTTATCAAAATGTAAATGTATAGACGTATTAAAATTATCCTATGATCACATCTTGTAAAACTTTCTCATTAAGTAACTGTTACTCTGCATTAATAATTATTTAAATAAAATCAAACTTATAGGGATTATTTATTCATTTATGAAGAACATATAAGAATTATAAAAATTTGCACTAAAACAAGACTAAAAACTTTTCAAATTTGAGGTTCTAAAAATTATTATATTTTACCATATCTTTACATACTTATGAATATGCTGATAGTATCGTATCATTAGATGCTTTTGGCCAAACCATCAACTTTTGAATGTTTTTGGTGGGTTTTTTTGCACATCTCTTCTAGGTGTTTTTCTTCATCTATATATTGCTTTTGATAGTGAATAATAATAAAAATTATTTGTCAACTTTCTCTTCTGCTATTTCACTTTATATTTTTTCAGGATTTATATAATTTTCAAAATTAGATAATTTATATAATTTTTAAAGTCCATCTTCTAACATTAGAAAAGAATATGATTAAATGTTTACATTTTATATATAATATATTATATATATATATATATATATATATATATAAAAAGATTATTTAATGAATCCTGAGTATTTAGTGGTTTAGCTAGCCTTTAGAATCTAAGCCCAAGATATAGATTTGTTATTATATTTATTTTTAGTTGTAGATGTGACATCTTCATTTACATATAGATCATTGATGTATGCTGAAGTAGCCTTTCTAATTCATTCATCCTGTGATATGGCTGTATTGACAGTAGATTTCATTATTCAGGGAGCCATGTTCAAACCAAACCCCAGTCTTGTCAAGCAGTACTTTCTACCTGATAGGGCCAAAGTGATTAGTTGATGTGCACTCTGTAATAGGCAGATCGGAGATCCAGCATTGTGACATTAGATCCTTGCAGTCTCAATTCTCTCAGTTTGCTGGCGCAAATATCTGTGTCTGCAGTGTAACTCAATGTGTTAGAGTTGAGCTGCCTACAGTCTATCACGGGACACACTTTCGATTTGTTCAGTTGTATTACAGCCATTAGTGGGAGTAGTCTCTTCAGGGTAGCCTACTTCTGCTCATCATAAGGAACAAGCCAACCTTTCTCGATCCATTGCTCGATCCTTCTCATATGCTCCTCTGACTGTCTCTAGCACAGAATGTTCCATAACGCAGTTTTGCAACCTGCCTGGCACTTTACCGTCTGCCTATTTCCATGACATCATCCATTCATTTCATTGCTGATTGAACTCTGCATGGAAATTAGTCTCCTCAATGACGAGCACTGTCACTGCCGCACAAGTAGAAACTGGTTCACAAGCAAATTGTACCTCTCTTAACTTTGAAATAGATACTCTGCCAAGAGCTTTAGTTGCATCTATCCCAATCAGGAGATCGAATCCAAGTGGGTCCTCCATCATTACCATCTTTCCACTTCCCAGCTGACTGACCTGATTCAACATGTCTACATCACGCCACTGGTGGTGTCCACATTTCGTTGCTTCCATGTTTGGCATACCTTTTGGCTTACTATGGTATGAGAGCACTCAGAGTTGACCAGTGACGCACCATTTCCCACACATTGATTTTCACTTTTGGTAACGCCAAGTTCACATCTTATTTGAGAAAGAATCTGGTGCATAGCTGTTGTCTCCAGATTCTTTTCCTGGTCAGTCCTGAAATTGGGAACAGCATGGACCATTCTCTCAAATTTTATGGTCTTGATCTTTAAGCTTGTGTTGAATGAGACAATCCCTGATTAGGTAGTTTAATCCATTGCATTCTTAGCATCTTATCCCAGCAGTCTACATTTGGCATCCTTCACAGTTGGTTGTCTTTCAATATGGCTTTCACTCAAACTAAACACTGGGAAATATCCATCTCTTCTATTTGGGAAAATGCATGCTGGTGGACAAAGGCAGCTTTAAGTCCTCACCTGGTCATACCATCCAATGGCATGGAAAGCTTCTGCAGTTGTGCCAGGAAGACATCAACGGTTTCATCCAGGCGCAGGCGACGTACCTCAAATTGAGTATATGCCGCACAAGAGTCCAAATGCTGATAAAAGGATGTCTTTTATAAAACCATAATCCCCCTTTTTGTATTCGCCTAGTTGTTGGTAAACGGCGAACACACCACCTGTCAAATGCATTGGGACTATGCATTCTATTTTCTTCACCAAGCACAGTCAACACACCAGCTCAGCCTTCTCTATCCATTCAACAATGGATTAATTGGGGTCCGTGCCACTAAACTCCAGTATCAGCTTTAGGTCAAACTTATCCATTAATATAAACCAAAATATGCTTTAAGGATAACAATATCTACTTATCCATTAATATAAACCAAAATATGCTTTAAGGATAACAATATCTACTTTGTTAGCAAACCTCTGCCACTGAAAGGTAATCCTTATTTTCTATTTCATTGAATGACTTCCACTATCTCCATCGAACACTGGTTTTTCAACTACACTAGCCCCAAAAATCAAGCCTATTTTATTTCAGTTCTTAAAGTTCTCATGCAAATTCCAGTGCAGAGCACAGGCAATCTTATTTCACTTTCATCAGGGGGACAGACTGTGTCCACTACATCAAAATCAGAGTATCAACTCCTCCAGTGTATCTTTGAGAACTTTGAAAAGAAGGCAATAGGCTGGTGGTCTTGCTTTACAATGTCTTATCTGATGGCCTCTTCTCACTCTAAAATGTATGCTGCAATGTTTACAATGGTTTAGTGGCTGAATTTGATGGGAGAGGGTGCACAGTGCACTAGTCTGGTGAGATTTAGTTCCTATTGCAGAGCTTGAATGTAGTGTGCTAGGGAAATTAGACTCTTATTAAACTATGGCCAAGTTTACAAACTTATTTCTACCATTATTTGTAATGGTATTTAATTTACATAAATATGTAGATCATTCATTAGAGTTCCCTTAACTTTTAATGAGAAATAAGAAACTAACAACTAGAATTTTAGCCATGAATATTGATTTAATATTTTTTTTCATAACTAAGTCCAAAGAAGGAAACCATTCATTGATACTGAAATAATTTTATTGACTTTGATTGTTTTGGTTTTTATAAATATTTAATTTTTTGTGGAAATTATCTTTTTCTGAATTAAATGAATGATATATTATCTTTAAAATATTATTAAATGCTATGTAGGATAATATAAATAGTATATTATTTGTTTAGGGAAGTTGATTGAATATAAGTGGAAATACTAATAGCTTTTTAATGCTCAAATAGAATTTGTTTAGTTACCTCCCATTAATTGGAGGATTGTGGTCATTATCAATCATTTAAAGATGATTTAATAAATGGGAAAATATGTAGTATACATGCAATTGAAATTTATTCATGCAGTATATCTTTTTGAATATTTCATAGGGTTAGATCTTTTCTCTAAATCTTAATATATCAGTATCAGGTCTTTCACATTTGAATAGATTTATTAAATTGTTGTATAGAAGAAAAAATTAGTTAATGTTTCAGAATTTAATGCTTTTACCAATATTAAATGTAAATTTAATAACATTTAATTTATTTGAGTATTAAAGAAACTAAAATTCTAATATGACAGCTGTTTCAAATATTCTATTTAAAAATGTTTGAGATCCAATAAGAAAGAAATTATAAGATATTAAAAAAATCCTTGCTCTACTTTTAAGAAATGTAAACAAAAAAAATGTTTCATGTTAAGTTAGATGAGACTTTTTAAAAGTTTCTATGAGAAATGTGCTTCTAATACATTAATTTGAATTATATTTCAATATGATAATTATTTTTTATTTTCTAACTAATATTTATGAAAATGTGTGTATGTGTACATGTAGTTCTTGTATACTGGTGACAGATGAGACTTGCTAATTATTTATATTAATAATTAATCAGCTATAGCCCTTTCTAGAAAAGTTGTTAATGTACGGATAGTCCAGCAGTGCTAGGTGACTCCCTTTGGTAGATGACTTGCAGCAGAACTAGAATGAGAAATGAGGTGGGTTGAAGGAAAGTGAGAGCATTCAGTGTAAGAAAGAACACTGGGATAATTCCATTTGGTTCATATTAGAAACACTCAAGAATATTGCTGTAGGTTCATTTCTCTGTATCAATGAAACTGGTGATATCTGTAAAGATGTTGAGTTGAATTGTAGACATACACAAGATGATTTCCTGATTCTAGTGAAACTGTGTGTATCTGCATATGTGTATAATTCATATATATAAAATATTCTCTACAGGAAATTAAAAGATACATTAGCTACATTTTAAGGCCTTCTTAACTCATATTATTCTGAATCTAATGTAGATGGGTCAGATAAATAATGGCATTCCTCTTGATGAATTTTAGAATTTTAAAATTTCTATTTTATATTGTGTATTTTTATTTTACATGCTTCAATAAGCCCGGTTTATTTTTCTATATCTATCATTTAATACTTGAAGCATACATGGTTCCCTCATATTTTAAAATCACACATTTAGAACTATAATCTGGGAGGTTCCTGTAATCCGCACTTAAATATCAACTAGATATTATTTTTATTTATAGAATTTACTATAAATTTAGTTCTATTCTATACTGAATATTTTTGTCAACAAGTCTGGTGGTGTTTTCTATGCTGCTAAAGGCACCCTGAATTAGTGGTAACAATATTGAAGCCCTAAAACTACACAAGGTTATCGTTTGACTTTACTCCTCTCCAAATTTTAAAAGTTTAAGGTTGACACTTTTGCTTAGACTAATAAGGTATAATTAGACACCTACTCCTTCCCTCCATTTTTTTCGAATTTTTTCATCTATTAGTCTATTCCCACAGATCATAATTTATCTTCAATAGTCTAAAAATCCAAGGTTGGTTGCTATTGATACAAAATAACCCTTCCAAGTTACCCCATCATCTACTCCAAACGTTTTTTAGGTAGAGTTCAATAACAGTATTTTTTATTTATACCCCTCCTAATCTTCAGTCATTCTATGTAATTTCATAATTTTAGTGCTTCCAATTAAAAAGAAATGTTTCCACCGACTTATATATATGTGTGTGTGTGTGGGCATATTGATGTTTTTAAAGAAATGCATACTGATATTTCACAGTATAATCCAAAATAATTTTTGACTGAACCTATTTAAATCTAAATATTCATTATGCCATCTAATGACAAAAATAGGGAGGACTTTTTAGTTTACGACGTGATACTTAATTTTTGAAACCGTAAAGATAGTAAAAATAAACTGGTTTATAACACGAAAATCTTGAAATGTCTATGAACAAAAAGCAATGAAAATACACTTCAATTCTACTTTTGATTTATTTATGTATTATTGTACATTAGTCAAACTCTTATATGTGTATACAATCTTTTTAAAGATGAGTTTAATCATGATTTAATATTAGTATTGCTTACATTACCTATTTTTAAACAATTCCAGTAGTAATTACATTTCTGTCCTGCATATCTATATTTCTTTTTGTTTATATTGTAAATTTTTCGTCAGATAGAATGCAGTATTTACTTTTTATTGTCTTTTTTTACAATTATTGATATGTAGTTACAATTCAAAGATATTGTTTATTTAGTAAAGTCTGCAGAGTGGCCTATTGTCAGTATCAGGTGAACAGTGAGGGAGTCTATCCTTTTTCACTAGTGCTAGACCAGTGAGATTGTTTTGTTTTTTTTTATTGTTGAGGTGGAGCGCCGCACCTACCATCAGCTCCCAAATGCTTTACCATACATACCAGATTACCCAAACTCTGCTACTCATGCGTTGAGTTGGTGAGGGCCGTTATCAAATCCAGAACATCATGATTCCTAGGCAAATGCTTTACTGATGTTTATTTAAATATTCAATATATATATATATATATATATATATATATATATATATATATATCAAAAACTTATTAAGAATAAAGGCTACAGAAATCTATTGACATATATATCAAACCATTCCCCAGAGACAAGGCTTTTTTAATATATCCCTCTATCTGGCTAAATTAGTTCTTAAAAATCACAAAATTCCGTTTAAATAACTAATTCAGACAAACATTTCCGACCCAATTTCTGTTAAATTTCATATTATTTGAATCAGGATCCAAAAGTTACTTCCCTTGCACCATTCATATTTCCATAAAAATTAATTACTCAAACTTATTATAAATATTTCTCCACTTGGTAAAATCCATTATAAATTGGTCATGAACGTTATACATGCCCTATGAGAATTTTGTTTTAAATTAAAAATATTTCTTTTTCTTACTAAAAACCAGTTACACCTGATTATGAACGTGACACCTGATTATGAACGTGACACATGCTTTTGAGAAATTTCTTGTTTAAATTTAAAATATTCTCTTTTTTCTCTCTTAAAGAATCCGGTAGAAAATAATTACATTATAAAACAGTCACAATTGTCTTCCTATTAATATGTTCTGAAGAAGATTTTTTTGAAAAAATCAAAATATTGCAATATCGGCAATTAATGTTGAATAGATAAATTTAGTTGAACAACATCTGTGTTTTTTCATATCATCTTATCCCTACATACCGTCGGATTCATTTCCTTACGTTTTAACTAATATATATATATATATATATATAAACATTCAGATCCCACTTTTGTTTTCTTCTTTTAGAAGTTAAAATAAGAATCAAATTTTAGCTGTTAAAATTTTTAATTTGCACCACTTCTCATACAATTAACATAGCTTTTTACTTTACAGAATCCCTATTCATGAAAAGCTTAAATTAGTAGATTTTAAAATTCAATGCAATATTAATGATTATATCCACGCCTACCTATAATGTGTGTATTTTGAAAAGCTAATTCAAAGTTTTAAATTATTTTCTATCATATATTTCCACTCTTATTAAATTACTATTCTGCTGATAAAGCTACAAATTATCAAATGATTGGTTTTGGTTTGAAGAGCTAACATATTATAATAAATGAATAGAAAATCCGTTGAGTTGGACAGCCAGATCTCTCCACTAAAAAAAATGTTTTTCCAGCTTCTCCTGACCAAGTCCTTGTCGCCCGCAACACTCTTTTATAGCAGTCCTTCGCCAAAGCTTGCTCGCCCCTAGTTCCTTGTCAGTGCCCTCGTCAGCAAGACAGGAATGCAACCTCCCCCCAGTATGTTAAGACAGGCCTTAAATAATCATACTAAAATCCCACATCCGGGTCAATTGCGCAGTGTAGTAATTTACATGCACACCAACGAGGTAGTTCGACGTCAAGCCACGACTCATGATCAGGAGGATATGGGTTCAATCTCCCTAATCGTCTGCTACACTCGCCCCTGATTACATTTTGCATGCCAGACATATTCGTGCACGCTTTGAGCTACCACGTGTGGGATTTCTCTTGCCACACATATAGACACTGATTTTTAACATAATAATTTCATACAACTCCTATTAAAACAATAGCAGAGCTGCCAACAAAGCTTAACAAAACTATGTAGTCAAGCATAGTTTGGGGGCTTAAACATCATTACCACTAACTCAGAAATTCCAGCAATACCATGTGATATTATGAGGCTTTTTTTAGTTTTTTGTCTGAGTATAAGAATATCAGATCTGTGCAGATGTAGCATCTGCTTGACTGTAGAGTCTGTTTATATATTTCCTCTTTTCTGGTTATTATAACCTTGACCTTCCACTTTGATTGGAACATATCCAGCAATATTATGCATTCTTCTCACAAAATTTAATCTATCCTAAGTTCTATTAAAGAACTCATCAACATTTTCCTGAAATGGAAGCATTAATTTAAAAGTGTGAACTTTCTTTTTAATTTAAAAGAAAGTTCACACCTTTCACAAGGTCAGGATGATAAATAGTTAATGTGATCTCAACAGAAAAAAAAGCAAGACTGTTTTAAATCCACTGTGTTTCTCCAGTCTACACAATCATCAAACAACAATTTGTACTTTTAGAAAAAGAGCCCTCTGAAATGTTTCCTTACTCCACAAAGAATATTTGAGTGTGTATGTGCTTGAGGCTAACAATCATCTGAATTAGACCTTATTGATTTCTACAATTGATTGAAATGGATAGGATACTATACTGCATTTAAAAGGAAACTTATTTTTGGTGGGACCATCTATTTGATGTCACATTGTGATGTTATTTGATGTTTTCTCCATTAGTCCACGCTCTTCATTTTGAATTGCTAACAACTGTAATAAGACACTTGCTTTATGGCAGATCTTTTCCATGAAAATATTTTTTCTATTCCTTGTGGTCCTCTTTGTTCAATTTTGTGAATGATAACTAACTCCTACTTTGTCCTCTGCATGAACCAGTTAGTTCACCCTAGGGAATGATTCTGTTTCCTCTACAACATCTTTGACATTTCATTTTCTTCTGGTTTTGATGACTTGTTGTAGTTGCTTTTTACAAGGTCTTGGGATTTACACAACATTAAGAAGAGTAGTATTTTACTTCCCTTATATTATACTCTTCAGCAAGTGATGTCAATGTTACTTTGTACTTTAATGCCACATTTGTTAAAGAGATAGGTACTACCAATGACTTTTTAGATACTTACTGTTTATGTACCATCATTTCAACTTTTGTACTTGATCTCTCATAGCCTTAATATTTTAAGGATTATAAATACATGTTTCAATTATTTTATTATCTGTTTCCAGTGATGATTATCAGTAACAGATTGGTAGTTGCAATGAGTGAATCTCTGCCTGCAAAGATTGTTAAGACTTTATTTCTATTGATGGAAAGTTTAATTTCCTGAACCATTCCTTTTATTAAGGAAAAACTGTGGCATTAATAATTATTATCCTTGCTCAATTGAAGAGATCTTGTGGATAGATCACCTTAGGTTTCATGTAAGATATTTTTTGCTTTTAACAATTTTGTTCTCCTGTAGAATGGTTTTGTGTTCAATACAACCTGGAAACACAATAGTCCCAGGTTCCTGGATAGATGTACCTATGTAATTGTAGTTCAAAATAAATTTAGTTATTCTTTCAAGAAGAATGAAAAAAAAAATGATTTTACCTTCCAATGAAAGCAGTCAAAATTAGTCTAAGGCTTTGTACTTTTTCTCTTTTGGTATGTGCAGTCTTTCTGTTAGGGGCTCTAATCCTCTGTAATGATTTTCTTGATGTATACTTCTTTCAAAGGAAGGGAGTCATGAACCTATGGAGCATGTTATATGACAAAATGTTGATACTAAGCATACTTTTAGTTCTCCCTATCTGTATGAAATTTTCTACTTCTAGTTTTATGAAATGACTCTGAAGAATATCAGTTTGTGGGTTGATATATGTTTTCAGAAAGTGCACTTCTAAACTTTTTTTAAGGATATCACTTTTATCTCCTGGAATATTTTCCTTGTGAATTTGTATGGATCTTTACAGAAAATGATCTTTCTTTTCTTCTGTCACTTTCATCCTTTGATTAATTTGTTTGTTTTGCTTCTATTAATAATTTTTCATCAGTCTTTTTAAGGAGCCTTTACATGAGTCATTCTTTTCCCCTCTGCTTTCTATTGGCTGTTTTGGTGATATCCTCCTTTATTTATTCTGTGCCAAAGTGATTAACACACAATACAGAGAGGTAAGATCCCCCCCCCCAAAAAAAAAACAGGCTCCAAGGAGTAAGGTTCCAGTTCTGGACCTCTGAAGACTGTGGAGTACCCCTTCACTGCTATTACTCCTAGGACCACTCTGACCCGGAGTAGCTTTAAGTTTACATCCATAGGTCAAATAGATCTGTTTTAAGATTATTAGTATTGTATAGGAATACGTGAAACTAAATAACTGTCTGCAAACAAATGATTATGTGTAAATAAAATTAATAATGTTAGATAGTAGAGATGGGTGGTTTAACTGAAAAAAAAAAAAAAAAAAAAAAAAAATTTTTTTTCTCTGGTTTCATCTTCATACTGTAAAAGCACACCAAAATATTTTATGAAAATGAAACCATTTGGTGTAGTACTATTACTACTGGGATCCAAGAAAACACAGTTGAAAAAAATTTTCAGATTTTAATAGAATTCAATTTTATTAGCATTTATTATTATTGTACGAGTAAAAGATTGAACAAAAATATGATAAAAACTAGGGATAACCATAATCGGGTCACATGATCAGTTTAGGTGATATTGAATAAACGAAAGTAAATATTTTTGAACTTTGTTTTTTTAAAATCTCTCTCAAAAAAAGTAACGATTATACAGAGTTATTACAAAGAAAAACAGTTAATTCAAAAATCAAATTATCTGATTGGGGAAAATTACTCACCATTAATAAAAAAAATGAATAAGATAGTCCGTTTTACATGCAACATGGTGATGTCTATGTAGAAACGTGGATTGTATTTTTACATATTATCTCTTGTTGACAATTATACATTTAAATGTATGGGTGGCTGTATTCGACATAATTGTTTTCTTGTGCATATTCAATAACTGATTATTGGTTTTCAACGATTTTTGAAAGATTTTTATTTTTTTGTGGTAGTTTCAGAATAACTACAGAATATTTTTTTAGTTGAACTTATAGTGTAACTAAGTAAAACGTTTTTTGACAGTTCATTTTTTTAATATCTCATAAAATAAAATGGCAGGGAGGGGGGTTGACCTCGTTAAAAAAAAGTATTTTCCCTAATATATTTTAGGAAAAAATATTTCAGACATATTTACATCCAAAGGTAAATAGTTATGGAAATTTTCATGAAAATCAGACTATTAATTGGTTTTTCATAGAATTTTTAAAAAATCCTTTTCTCGTAACTTGTTTTTGGATACGTTAAATTTCAATTGATTTAACGGTGCAAAAATGAAAACATTGTTTTTCAATCATAATTTTCATTATTTTTCGTAAGCTGAAAATTTTTTAAAAAATCATCAAGAGTTTGTTTAATGTTTCTTCTTTCGAATGGAAAATTTTTTTTCAAGATAATATTAATTTTTATGCAAGTTTCATTGTGTATTTAATACAATGAAACTTACATGGGGGGGGGGGTAAATTTCACAGGGAAAATTGGTGATAACTAATAATTTTTTTTTTTTTTTTTTTTTTAGAAAATTAATGTGAAATCTGTTTGTTTACAAAATAAATGGTGAAAAAGGGTAATATGACAGATAAGACATTTAGAAAATCTATTTCATGTTTTCAAATAAAAAAAAAAAAAGGTGTGATAAGACCTGATGTAGCATTCCCAGTTAATTTTTTTTATTTGAGGTTATTGTTATTTAATCATGTTAGTTATATAGAGCTTTGTAAATTGAGTTCAGAACTGTTTGAATTATGCAAATATCCCCAGTGGTTCAAAAGTTATGAGAATATAAAGCCCCAAAATTGGGGGTACAAAAGTGGACATGATTTTGTATAAAAAATATGTCAACTCATGGACCAATTCAGAATCAGAAATTCTGTAATTTCTTCACCATTTCTTTATTTTTGAAGCAATTTTGATAAAACTTTGCATTCTTATGTAAAATTCGATGTTCTTTCTGATTCTGGTCTTAGATTTTATGTATCTCCAGGCTAGAACCCATTATTTGGGGAATAAAAAGTAGGGATATCAAGATTTTTGTGTTTTTTTAAGAAAAACTCTATTGAAAATGTACCCCCCCCCTTTAAGCAGAAAAATTATCGATGTATAATTTTTTCTTTTATAAGATAATAGCCAATTAAATAATTATCAAAATGAGTAAAAAAGAAATCTCCAAAAAATTAATTATTTTCTCAAAGAAAAGCCACATTAAAATTTTTTTTGTTTCTATTCATAACTTTGGTCTTTTATCTCATTATTTATACTGTAATTAGTATAGTATAAGACCAATTCAAAAAACTGTTACGCCCCCAACATAAGGGGGGGGGGGTCAAAATTAAGTGACCTGAAAAAAATTAGAAAGTTTTGAAATAAAATAAATAATGCATTATAAAGATCGTTCATTGATAAATAAACATTGAAAATTTCATTAAAATCCGATAATTCCCTGATTTTTGGTAAGTCATTTTGTCAAAAATGCATTTTAGGCTCATTTTGCCAGTACCTAACCTATTTACATATGTTTTTACACAAACACCGGTCCGCATGTGCGTGTTTTGTTTACAACTCTTGTAATTTTAAGTTGTTTTTTTTTCCAAAATTGAAACTGATGTAAAAAATAATTCAATTGTTAAAAACACATAAAATATACATATTTAGAAAGATTAATTTATTTTATTTCCAACCATATAAATATTTTAAAAATTGGACGAGAAATAAGCGATGAATCACTATTTAAACTCTACAGTCTGGATAAACGATGCCTAGTTGAAAGTTGTTTACGTTACAGAAGAGACAACTAAATTTGATTTTTTTTCTTCAAAATCCAAAGTTTCAAAGCAAATACCTGACGGTATACAATCATTTTTATTTCACATATTTATATGGAAATAATCCTAAGGCTGTCTAGTATTCGACACATAGTGCTTTTTTTTTTGCTTATCTTAAATTTTTTGAAAAAATCACTTTTAACTTTGGTCTATTGTAGGTCCAAAGGTTGGAAAAGAAAAAAACAAATTTCTGCTTGTAGTTAAAAGTGTCCCCTATTTAATTGTAAAATTTCAAGAATATTAATAAAGATTAACCACTTAGATTTTACGAAAAAAATAACACATAAAATTCGACCACAGAACAAAATTTCTATCACTCATTTTCAGCTGATTTAACACAAAATACTGTTTAACTTGCTGTAAAAGATGATTGAATGGATTAAAAACACATAAAAATTATATATTCAGAAATAATATTTTATATTCTTTCCAACCATATAAATATTTTTTAAATTGGGCTCGAAATATGCTAGTAATTACCTTTTTAAGGTGATAAGGTTAAAATTACGAGAGATTGTTTACTTTTGAAAATCGAGTAAATTTGACGGTTTTCTTTTCAAAATTAAAACTTTGAGCAAAATCCCTGACGGTATACAATCATTTTTATTTCGCACATTATATATGGAAATAATCCTGAGTCTGTCTTCTATTACTGGCATAGTGCTTTTTTTTTTTTGCTTCTCTTATATTTTTTAAAGAAATTGCCTTCAAATTTTCTCTATTGTATCTTCCCTTCCACGAGACCTAGAAACAAAAAAAAGTCCTGTTTGAACTTCCAGGTGTCTTCTAATTGAGTGTAAAATTTCAAGAATATTGATAAAGATTAGCCACTATGATTTTGAAAAACAAAGTAGCGTGTAAAAATTAGTCTTTTAAAAAAAAAAGTAGTCATGTTTTATGTTTTCGTTTTTTTCGAAGCAAATTATCATTTTAACTCGCTGTAAAAAAATTATTCAATTGATGAAAACACGTAAAAATTATATATTTAGAAAGATTATTTTCTTTTCTTTCCAACCATATACATATTTTTAAGATTGGTTCAGAAATACTTGAGAAATTGCAAATTTTACTGATTAAGGTCGCAAATTTGAAAATGTCTGCATTTATCAGCTAAATGCTTGTAATGCTACTTGATGACTGAAACCTATTTGCTTCAGTTATCCAAATTAAATATTTAAAATACTTTTTGTAATAAAAGTAAATAAATGAAGTCAGCAAAAACAAATTACCGGTATGGTAATTATTAACTTTTGTTTAGTAAATTCCTACCATATATATAAATAGGTATACTCAAAAAGCGCACTTCCGAAGTTTCCGCGATTTGTTAAAAAATATTTTAAAATGTCAATAAAAAATGGAAAATTAACTTTTTAATGTTTTCTTTTACATTTAATATAAAGAACAATTCTAAGTTTATGTGTTACAAAAAACAAACAAAACAAATTTGTTACATAAAACCTAAATTTTTGCATTTTAAATTAAATTCCCATAAATTCTTAATCTTTGTTGACATAGTTATCGCATCTTGACATGAACAGTTCGATCCGACTAATTTTTTCATGGAGGATCATACATGAAATAATTTTTTTTTTCTGAAGCAAAAACAAATTACTAATTAGCATTTCCTTGATGCCTCATGATTTAACTCTTGATATTATCGGAAAAAAAAAAAAGAGTTGGGAAAATCAAAATTAGAATGTTAGAAATTATTTACAATAAAATTCTATCATAAATATTATAAAAAGCAAGACTTTTTTTCGATACATTTAATGAACGGTAATATCTGCTTTATGGATATAAACGGGAGAATTATTTGTTTCCAAATAAAGTAATAAATTTCTTCAAATAAACACTGTATAATAACAATAAGCGTCACAGATTTGAACCTATTTGAACAGCAGCAGCCGGCACCTTCCAAAAAAAATGAAGAGAATATCATTTCCCTTATATCCCTCCATTAATAAGAATGATGACAATTTTTAATTCAAACATTATTTTCAATATTTTTTTAAAAATAAGGACTGTACTATATTATGTCATTATTTTTAGCTAAATGTTTTTTATACAATATTTTCTTTGATTAAATAAATACGATTTTGCTATACACTAAACAAAAGTATTTATTTTACATTTTATAAATTTTTTAAAATCCCTGAAAATAAAAATAAAAAAGTAGATGACAGGAACTTTTAATATAAAATTCCTTAGAAAATAATCTAACAATTTAGAAAAGAAAAAGGAAAAAAAGATACTTATTTTTTTCTTAATTACAAGATTTAAGTTTCAAATGTTTAAGACGCCCTTGACCAAACCTGGTCTTGTAGCAATTTATTTTTTTTTAAATATGTTCTGTCATTAAATTATCTTTCCAAAAATGTAAAATTTATTTTTATGAAAAAAAAAAAAAAAGAATTACATAGATATTTGTACGGGGGATCAATGCGTGAGACAAAAACTAATGAAAAAAATTATTAGCCTTTTCAATTTAGTAAACATTTATTTACAATAAATTTTTATTACTTCATATACAGAAAGTTTTATTAAAATCAGTTAATTTATTTTAGATGATTTTTAGAATAATTTCCTGTGATCCCTCTTAGTAGAAACCGAGAAATTGAGCATATCTACTTACAAAGGTTTCTTCCTAGAAATCAATAACAAAAAAAGAAAAATTAAATACACTATATACAGAAAAATTACTCACATGTTGATATTTTATTTAAATGTAATATCCTTTTTTTGTTCCAAACACAGAAAAAAGAAGTCAGCTAAAAATTCTTGATTTTCTTGTTGAGATAAAATTCTTGCAAAATATTTTAATATTATGGTAGCTGAGACGTAGCAATTCACCAACAACCCTGATTGATAAGGGAGATATCCGATTTTAATAAAATTTTCAGTGTTGACTTATTAATCAATGAATTTTATAATGCATCAGTTATTTTATTAAAAATATTGCAGATTATATTATTGTATAATAGTACATTAGGTTTATAAGTTCCAAAAATTTACTCTGAATTGTCCAGTTGGCGCAACAGATATAAGGGTTAAGTTAATACAGTTCTAAGTGACAATCATTTTGCAGGTTGTGGTTCAATCCTGGTTCAATCCTGGCCAAAGAACATAGAATACTTAACACAGCTTATCACTATAACTTGGTCATGGTTAACAGAATGAGAACAGTCTACCTCCATAGATTTAATAAAGGGTTCGGTTCAAAGTTCCATTAAGGTTCTTGCGTTCAAAGAGAAGGTTCCCGAGTTCGACATGAAACACCTGAAGAAGGCCGGAGGGCACATAGTCCGAAACGTTGTGTATAACGATGAGGACAATAGTCCGAATAATACACATTATCAAGCCTAATCTTAAAAATTGAAAAATATAATATGGTATCAAATAGATCTGTTTGAAAATATTGGTATTAAATAGGTATATTTGAAATCATGTAACTATTAAGAATAATAACTGAAGCTATAATTGTCTACAAAATAATTATCATTAGTTGAAACCATAAAATTTGCTAGGGGGAGACAAAAAAAATTAAAAAACTGATTTTGACATTAAAAAACCCAATAAGAGTTGGCATCCATGAAAGCAAGTAACCAATGTTTATATGTAATTTCTTTTAAATATGAATTCCATCTGACTCAATTGTTGTTTTCATATTGGCATGCTGATTTCAAAACTGCAGTCAGTTTTCTTTGATCACGTCAAGTTTTTTCCCTACAGCTTACTCCCAAAATATGCACAATTGTATTGTTTGTCTATAAGTAATAGAACTGGTCAACTGATTGCATTGATTATTTTATTGAAAATGAAGGAGAATTATTCAGATCTGGTGACTAGGTTGATTCCCAGTCAAAGAACAAACATTAATGCATTTGTGAAGCTAGTCTATTTTGCATATTTTGAATTAAAACATGTCGATTAAGAGAAGTCTTGGGTCCTTGACAAGATGTGAAAGCAGTGTGTTGAGAATTTGTGGATGTGGATCAAGGGAACATGTGATAAGTTGGCATTTGGTATACCTATGATTTGGTGAGAGACAAAATATCATTGCACACTGTTACTTCATCATATAACAAGAAAAACAAATGTAAAATTGAGTATCCTAATCTACCATCAGCTATACGTCCAGTGCCTCATTCAGCTGAAATCCCAGTGTGGGGCAGCAGAGCTTGAGAGAAGCATTGGCATCCAAGATCTGACCTCAAACCTGTTGATCCCAACATTCTACATGAGCTATTTGTTGACATAAAGAAGATTATGTTCGCACCTTGCACATGAAATTAGGTCTCTTGAAGCAATTCATTAAAGCATTGCCAATTGAAGGCAAATGTTTCAAGTACCACATTTTGGCATTTCTTGACCTGTCGATGGAAAAAATCAAAGCCTGTGTGTTTGATGGTCTACAGATTCTGGAAGTTATCAAAGATGAACATTTCATTGGGATAATGTCAGAACTCGAAAAGAATGCTTGGTTCTTGACAAGTTCTTTACCATGTCAAGAATTTTCTTGGAAATGCATGAGCAATGCATTACACTGAAATTGGATAGCCAGAAAATGCTTGATTGCAACATGAGCCTCAAGTTCCATTTTCTGCATGGCCATCTTGCTAACTTCTTGAAAAACCTTGATGTGGTCAGCTATGAGCAAGATGAATGATTCCACCAAGATTTAAAATTCATTGAGGAATGATATCAAAGTATATGGGATGTAAATACGATACATAAAGAGGAATTGTCCACATATTGAACACTCTAGGAAAAAAATATGTGTAAATTTTTACCCTAACTACTTGCACACAATTTGACTTACAGTAACAATATCCTTTGTATGAATAAGATGAATTTGTACAAACATTACAGTCAAGCAATTTTTTATCATTTTCCATTGTAAATTTTAAAAACATTCTATAAAATAAGCTCAAATTTGTCGCATGCAGTATTTTAATGTTTTTGAGACCAAGCAAGGGTATCCTGTTACTTAAAAAGTTGATGTAATAGAGGAAAAAATGGGGTCATTTTTTAATTCAGAGTCCAAAAGTTTGTCAAAAGCAAGTGTCAGATCTAGCTCAACAAAATTTGTGATGCCCAGTGAAATGTTTTATTTTTTCCCTTTATATATACATTTTTAAAACCTTCCATAAAATAAGCAAAAATTTGTTAGATGCTGTATTTCTATGGTTTTTGAGAAAAATTGAAGGTATCCCATAGCTCAAAAAGTTGACGTGATATAGAAAAACTGAGGTCATTTTTGGATTCAGTGGTCAAAAAATAGTCAAAAACAAGTGTGAAATCCAATTCAACAAAAATTGTGTTCCCCAGTGTAATTTAAAACATTTTTTTAGCGTGAATCAGATTATAACAATCCATCTATATAGATCTGATAAGATTATGAAAATATGAAGTAGTTTATCGATTTAAAGCAATATATTTCACAATAGGTATTTAAATATAAAATGTGTATCTCTGTTTTTTCTTCTTCCGTTTTCTCAATTCTACCACAGGCCATTTTCATCTTTTCAATTAGAAAAATCTAAAGTTCAACAATGTTTATTAAATAAAACCTTTTAAAAAAGTAGTGTTATTAGAGAAAGGGAAAATTCTTGTTCATTTTGTTGTCAATATTGATGACATTTTTATAAGTTAATCTTAATTTATTAGTTATATAGGTCAAAATATATAGTCAGAATTGTAATTGAATGCTGTAAAAAATATAAAATTCTGCACTATTGCATAGCCTTAGTCTAAATGTCAGTTGTCCTGACATAAGGTAGGTTGGGAATCAACATTTTTTTTTTAAACATTAATAGGATAACTATAATCTCCTTACCAATTGTTGTCCAATGACTGTATCCATCAGATAAAAGGATTTACATAATCAGTAGAAGTAGTACACTATTATGAATTTGTATCATTGTTGAATACAGAACTATGTAGTTATGTTATCATAATCTCTTATTTCATTAGAGACTAATTTACAAATTTGATTTGGACTAATATATATATATATATATATATGTATGTATGTACACGTACACACACATCTATATGATATACCTTTTCAGGTAAGATTGAATGCTATTAATTATTTTGTCTTTATGCTTATTTTGTTTTTAAGAGCATTCATACATTCATGTCAATATTAATAAGTTGTAAATACTAAAATATCTTATTTAGAATATTTTAAATTGCAGGTTTTATTATCTTTTAAAAATTACATGTCAGAAATATGGTTTTAATCAGCCTTTATTGTCTTTAGCATAAAATTCAATTTGTAAGTAGTTTTTGTCTTGAAAACAAAAAACAATAAAAATTTCTAGCATTATCTTGTTTTTTTAACCAAACTGAAAATCACTTACACAACTTACTTTTGTAAATTACTTACCTTCATGTATCATGTATTATTCTATTTGATAAAAAAATTGTTTGAAGTTAGTAAAAAATTACCTTTTGAATATTTTTAGTGAAATCGTTTTAACATTAAAATACATTCGTAGTTTAAAATTGGTGCATGAACATTAGCAAACTCACTTGAAAGATTACTTTAGAAATACCTCTTCTTCAGAATTACTGTTTGAAATCTTTATCTTGATAAAAAAAACTAAGTAAAATGCAAATTACGAGTGATAAGATATTGTCATGCTAATTTAGTCATAAATATTTGATAACTAATTATTAGGGTTATTGTTTCTGAATTATTTACCTCATGAATGTATAAAAGTTTTAACTGAAAATTTTAGATGATTGTAAATAGTTTTAAACTAAAATTAAATTCAAATTGAAACATTTTATATGAATATTTTTATTTAAAAAAAATTTTTTTTTTTTTTTACTAGAAATAATTTTTATTCTTTAAATGTTATTCACTTTTAGATATTTTATCAAAAATATTCTGATTTCAGATTTTCAAATAAAATCCTTTAATGTAAAGGCTATACTGAAGTCATCCAAGTAATCAAATTTTTATTTAAAATTTGATTTTATATAATTGTACAAGTAGTGTACGTTCTTGTCTTAATGCCCCCCCCCCTCTTGATCGGATTTTAAAGTTTTTTAGCTAATCCCCTGTAAACCACGTGTTGCCATTTATATTTAAGATTATCTGGAACTCATTTCATACCATGTGTTTGCTTTGAAAATAATATAGAGTAGAATTATTTAAGTAGCATTCAGTCTCTCATTGAGTACCACGTTTATACACATTTAAGTATACAACTAGTATATTCTTTCTTCTGTCTTACAGTAAAAGTTAATTATAGCTATACAATGTCATGGCTGGGTATGTAGATTATAACATTCCTTGTTGATAATGATATTGTGAATATACATATTCTATGAAGAAAGCTAACTCTCATTTTATTTTAATAATGATAGATTGGGGGGTACTTAAAATAATATTTATTTAAATATTTGTCTATCAGACAATGATAAAGCATAAAGAATGAGAGCAATTCAGAAAAATATTCATAATATACTTATATATAGAGAAAATTAATAACTAAATAGCTTTAGTTATTACTCTTCTATCAATAATTGCTTCTTTAGACATAATTTGTATGTAGGAGAGACTTCATTAGGTTTTGTCTTTTTAAATTAGATAAAGTAATTTAACTTGTGGGTGTTATTTTTGTGTAAATATTCAGTTTCCTTAAAGTAATGCACACTTATATTGCTAAAATGGAAGTGCTTGGTGTAATGGTTACAATTGTAGGAAATAGACACGCTGAGATGAGTTCAAATCGTGGATGGGGCTGTTTGCATTTCACATAGTGCTAATACTCTTGGGAAAGGTATGAATCCAGCTATGGATAAATAGTAGGGTAGACTGGGCTCTTTAACCTTGGTTAGGCAACCAGATTAGGAGAAGGAAAACTCTAAATTTAAACCTGTTAAATTTGGCTTAAGAAATTGACCTTGTGTCACATCCTACTCATTCAAAGGGGGTAGTAAATATATATTGCTAAAATGTTTTGAGTTGATTGAATATTATCAAAATATTTACATTCTAATATCTATTTTTATCATTGATTACATAATCCATTTGGTAAGCCAAACTACTTACTTTATGCAATATTGGCTGAAAATAGTTGCAGCAATTATTTTAAAGTGTTCAGTTATCAGTTGAATATTATTCTAATTTATACATAGATCTGCAATATAATTAGTATTTGTAATTTTAATGAATTTAACTGGTTATTTTGTAAAGTTGAACATTTTTGTAACAGATGTAAATTTGAAAGTTTTTTTTTCTTTTTTTCTCCTAATAGACACTTTTTTAAAGTTGAAATTAATGTAATTGTATTTTTGTTGAGTTTTAAAACTTTAACATAGGATATCTTTACAATAATTTTATTATTTGTCCCTGGGAATAAGCTTTTTTTATTTTCTACCTCCAAGAAACATTTGAAAATGTTTTACAATATGAATATATTTTTATAAAGTGTAACACTTGAAATCATAAAGGCAATAAAGAAATAATACTTGTTTATTGTAGAAAATTGAAAAAAAATTATCTTTTTTATTATAACCAAGTTTTTTTAATTATTATTTTTTAATTTTTTATTATAACCAAGAAACTTTTTATAATTTTAATTTTATTCCTATTTTATATAAAATGTGTCTCTTAAGCTTCTATTTTTCAAATTTTCATTAAAAATCTGAACAACAATATAGATTATTTAACTTTATTGAGATCTTTCTCTTTCTGATGAAAATGTTCATTTTCAGACTTAGCAAATTACATTTTTGAGTGGTAAATTAGCTCCACAAAAAAATCATAAACTTTCTGCAGGAAAACTCAATTTGAATCTTAAGAATAAATTAGATCTTTTCTGGTTATTCTACTTTCAAAATTAAGATTGTCTATTTTTTGTTATCAACCTTATGTAGATTTGTGATGCAAAGAACTGAGATGCTACACTCTGTCTCATGGATTTCTTGGAGTACAGCAGTCCGTTGACCTGGAGTTCTTTGACAGGGAGTACTGCAGATTTACTGTCATCAGTATTTAAACCTGTATGTATTACATGCACACTAGTTGTAGACTTTTTATAATTTAATTCTATCTGACCACTAAACTCTTACATCTAATTTCATTATAGTCTTTTCTTTTTTTGATGGGTTTTGACTCATCAGAATATTTTAACCACTTAAATAGTAATGTCAGTTCTTTTCAGTTCCATATATAAATCAACTTATTCATGAACTCATTTTAATTACACTATAATTTAACTATCTATATAAACTATATGGATATGATATTACATTGTTTAAAAATGAAAACTATATATTTTTGCTGTAATGCCATAAATGTGTATATATGAAATGATTAATTCAAATTTTAAAGCATAGGTACAAACATGAAAGACTTTATTGTAAATTCTCAATAGTTATATCAAATTTTTTACTCTTATGAACTCAATTTTTGTGAAGAAGTATATGTATCATGTAAGTTCTCTCAAATAATTGGGAAACACCTGGTATTATCTAAGTATGCTAACCATATCAAAATATCATAAATTGTAGATTTAAATTCATATTTTGATGATGGTTTTTCTCAATATTCAACTGATTTAGATTGGATGTGTATGTGACTAGTTTTGCTAAAGGAAAAGTAGTAACCTTCTAAAATAATTTTTTAAATAGGCATTTTTAATCAGTTAATAGTAAAATCACATTTTCATCTTATTGTTAATATCTCAATCTATGAAAATTCTAGGACACTAATTTATACTGATTTAAGTAAATTCGTTTTTATTTTTTCTTGTCACATTACATTTTTAATGAATAATTAGTATTTTTACTAATTATTCATATTAGTACTCGTTAAAATATTTCTTAGACATAGATTTGTTTTATTTGATTGTGATAAAACAGAGAACCATATAATAATGCAAGAAGTTATTATTCATCATAAAATTCTGAAATATAGTTAATATTAATTATTACAAGGAAGAGAATTATTAATTTGAATGAATTGTAGACACTTTGTAACTGATGGATAGTATGCAGTACCTGCATGTTACTATGAATTAGAGATCAATGGATGCAGGGAGTTGTGGAAGCATGAAGTTATAGGAGATTACAAAATGTTTACGTCACATCTTTAAATCTCTTTAAGCCAAATAAGTTAAATGTCACAGCTTAGGTCTCTCCTGAGATTTAAGACATGATTGATTTCCTCTATGATCCCTGAAACATTGCTATCTAGTTCAAAAGTGAAGTAAAACTATGAAGATTTGGTTGTCTAAATAATGTTCAACTAAATGCTCATTTATTTCCTAATTGCCTAGGCATTCTGGATTGGAATTGATCAGTTAGATGTAGTTGCTTTTTAAAATACTACATTTTATCATATAAGAACTCTAAAAATTTATATTCATTTTATTTTATTTTTTAATGAGGTTTAAAAAAAACCCTGGTTGGTAACATTTAGAAACTGATATCAATAAATGTCATTTACATAACGTTTTTGTGTATCTTGATTTTGAACTTAAGGGTATATGTTTTTATATTTCTTATAGATGCCCATACTAGATATATTTCAGCCAACTGATGTTTAATATTGATAATGTTGATGCTCATTTTATAATAAATACTAATTTAGATTTTACAAGCATTTTGAAGGATTATTTCAAATTCCATTATCTTCAGTCATCATTTGGTATTTGTTATTATGATGTGAGATTGTTAAAAACCTCAAGTAAGATGCTTTAAACAAACTCAGAAGTTAGAAGTGTTAACTCATGTAGCTTATAAGAATAAAACGACTTAATAATAAAGAGCTAGCTGATTGTTTTGAATATTGTTTTTCATTTTTTGTCACCAGGAATTAAACAAACTTTTGTACTGTAAACTTGGTACCTGTTAATTTATATCCTTTCCCTATTTAACTTATTTTCCGATATCATTATCAGTGCCATTGCAGCAGTTTACTTTGGAGCTCTTAGTCTTATGAACAAATTATTCAAAATTTAATTTGTAAAATTAATGAGAAAATTATTCAAATGTCTATATAAGATATTTGTTCAAGAATCAACATTTTTTAAACTGATTAAAAAATTCAAGTGATATATTTTCTTTAAAAAATGATTAGATTTTTATTTTATTTTATTTTATTTTTTTACCAATTTTCTAGTTGATAGTTTCAAATTGATATTAATGAGTAAAATATAATTTAAAAAATATCAGTTTCAAAGACCCTTTCATTTGAAATTAGTCTGTTTTTCTACTAGTTATCTTCACAGAATTTTTTAATTGTGTAACATGACACATCATTCAATAAGTCCCGGGCCTGACATATAATAAAAAACCCATGTAATTTTTATGAAGTACTAACCTTCAAATGGCATGTGTCCAAATTTGAGCCCAATTGGATTATTATTTTACAAATTACAGTTATTTAAGTGAAGGTACTGTTGCAAAATTTTTAAAACAATGGAAAAATCTGAATTTCATGTGTTGATAAAGCATTGCTTTCTGATGGGAAAAAATACTGTTCAAGCAAAGCAATGGCTTTATAAGTGTTATTTGGACCCTGTTCCATTGGAAACAATGGTTAAGAGGGGTTATGCTGGTTTTAAATGTGGTCGTACAGACACAAATGATGCTGAACGCTCAGCTTGCCCAAATTCTGCAGTTGTCCCGGAAAACACAAAAAAACTCCACAAACTCATTTTGGCCAATCATAAATTGAAGTTGCAGGAGATAGCAGAGAAGTTGAAGGTATCAGAAGGCAGTGGATTCACCATTTTACATGAACATTTGTTAATTAGAAAGCTGTGTTCAAAGTGGGTGCTGCGTTTTCTCACAATCGAAAACAATAATGCGTTGACGATTCAGAGCGTTGTTTGGAACTGTTTCAATGCAACAAAAAGAAGTTCTTGTGTAAATATGTGACAATGGATAAAACATGGATCCACCACTTCACTCCGGAGTCAAATCGGCAGTCAGTTGAGTGGACAGCAGCAGGTGAAAGCCGTTCAAAGCGACCAGAGACGCAAACATCAGCAGGCACAAGGTATTTTATTCATGGATTACCTTGAGAAAGGAAGAACCATCAATAGCAAATATTATATAGCATTATTGGTGCATCTGAAGAAAGAAATCGCCAAAAAATGGCGACAAATGAAGAAAAAAGTGCTCTTTCACCAAGACAATGCACCATGTCACAAGTTGATCACAATGATGCTTCCACACCCACCCTATTCTCCAGATCTGACCCCCAGCGACTACTGGCTTTTTGCAGACCACAAAAGAATGCTCCAGGGAAAGGGATTTAGCTCCAATGAAGAAGTGATATTGGAAACTGAGGCATATTTTGGGGCCATAGACAAATCGTTCTACAAAAAAGGCATTTAATTGTTAGAGAAGCGTTGGAATCAGTGTATCAACCCTAGTGTCGATGAATAAAGTTGAATTTTGCCTAAGAGTTGTTTTATTAGTTAGGCTTGTAACTTATTGAGTGTTAATAGTACTTCAGTAGTTGATTCCCTGGAAAGCATAGATGGCTAAATGTCACCCCGAAATCTCGGAACAAAACTAAGGTGAATTATTTAATTTTGTTAAATTAATTTTTAAAGATTTACGTTCAAATTAGTACTTTTGTTTCGTATTGTTGATAAATCCGTATAACATTGACCATTCTATATTAACATGAGGGTTTAACATAGATTAATCTGATGGTGTCAAATATCAAAAGGTAGCTTGCTAATGTCTTCTCCATTCCTTTGCCCTGTCGTTATTTCCCCCCCTCTCTCTCCTTCTCTCTCTGCCACTTGCTCCACCCTCATTAATGCTAATCTAGAAGGGGACATGTGGACTTATACTATGTTAAAACTTATATCTGTAGCTTTCACTCCCCTCTTCTCCTTTTCCTCATCTGTCTCTTGTCTCTCTTTCTTCCTCTTCATGCAAAAATCTACATGTCACGTTGGCATGTAAAACAAAACCATGGGTAGCAGCGTGGTGGATATGAGATGCGGTGGAAGAGCCTAAATAGGCCAACGGCATATATCATAAGTAGCTGGGTAGAGGAACCCAGAATAGGTCAACGGCCAGGATCAACCAGTTCAGTCAGGTAACTACTGCTCCTCATCTCGAAGACTAGCGCCTATTGCTGAGTCAACTAAACAGCTACCAATAGATATCGATGATCTCGACCCACCCGAAACCATTCATGACATTACACAAAGTTGAAGAATCATGCAGCAACGTACTTTCTGCTATAAAAAAACAGTACCTGTTTTGCTTAGGCTTGAGCACTGGCCCAGTGTTCGATAAATAACTTACGGAGCTCCAAATACATCACACACCTAAATCACATCACTCTCAGCACTGACAAACAAGACACACATCCTACTGAAGACATAACCCTAACCGCATTATCTAATAAGACAGGCATAGAACCCAAATCCAATACAAACCTACTTAGATGTAAAAAATCACTCAAGCTAGCAACATTTAATGTTAGAACACTAAAAACGATAGGCCAACTGCCCGAACTTACAGATAAATGGACAAAAGGATGCATCCTCCCATTCTCCAAAAAGGGAGACCTAGGAATAGCTAAAAACTACAGAGGCATAACTCTTACTGCTATTGCAGCCAAGATGTATAATGCCCTTCTTCTTAATCGCATTCGACCCGAAATAGAGAAAATTCTTAGGAAAAACCAAAACGGACTCCGTAGAAACCGATCCACAACTTCTCAGATCCTGACTATACGACAGATCATAGAAGGGATTCAAGCAAAACTCTAGAGGCAATGCTACTATTCGTGGATTTTTCCAAGGCATTTGATTCCATACACAGAGGAAAAATGGAACAAATACTACTAGCATATGGGCCCCCAAAAGAAAAGGTTGCTGCTATAATGATGCTCTACAAGCACACTAAAGCAATGGTACGCTAACCCGATGGTGACACAGATTTCTTTGACATCGGCGCTGGAGTCCTACAAGGAGATACATTAGCACCATATATATTTATAATATGCTTAGACTATGTACTCCGAACATCATTAGATACCATAAAAGAAGAAGGTTTCGCACTAAAAAAGGCAAGAAGCAGGCGATATCCCGCACAGACTATCACAGATGCCGACTATGCCGATGACCTTGCACTTCTTGCAGATACACCGCCACAGGCCGAGTCACTACTGCATAGCCTAGAGAAGGCAGCAAAGAATATTGGCCTTTATGTGAACTCCGATAAAACTGAATTCATATGTTTCAAAAGAAAAGGAGACATATCTACACTCAATGGTAAGCCCCTTAAGCCAGTAGAACAATTCACATACCTAGGTAGTAATATCTCATCCACAGAAAGTGATGTAAATACACAAATAGGAAAAGCATGGTCGGCCACAAACAATTATCAGTAATATGGAAATCCAATCTCACTGACAAGTTAAAGTGACAATTCTTCCAGGCTGTGGTTATATCAGTGCTGCTGTATGGCTGCACCACCTGGACCCTAACGAGGCGCCTTGAGAATAAGCTGGATGGGAGCTGCACAAGAATGCTGCTTGCAGTTTTGAACAAATCGTGGAAGCAGCATCCCATGAGGAAACAGCTATATGGCCACCTGCCCACCATCTCACAAACCATTCGAGTGAGACGGACAAGGCATGCCGGGCACTGCTGGAGAAGCAAGGATGAGCTCATAAGCGACATTCTCCTGTGGAAGCCAACACATGGACATGCTAGTGTGGGCCGCCCATCAAGGACATACATTGACCAACTATGCAAAGATGCTGGATGCTGGGAAAATGAATGATAGGGAAGGTTGGCGAGAGATTGTCATGGATATCCGTGCTAATTGTGTGACATGATGATGATGACTTCAGCAGTGTCCTTTTTTATTTGGTTGATTGAATTAATGATTGCATTGGGTTTAAAAACACTATATCAAATTTTCAAACCCAACTTGAAAAAAAAATGTGTGTAAATCATTTATAAAGCAAGTGTGTAGATATATCTGCCTCAACATTTAATCAGTATTTTTTGTCAACATACATTGGTTTAATTTCAAGAGCAATATTCTAAAACATTTTAGTAATTTATTTAAATTATTGCATATTATTTAATTAACTTCTTGTGTAATGTCATCCTTTTAGTTTTGTCATCTGATACACATAGCACTGCTAATGAAAGGTGAATGAGCTGTCAAAATAGATGGCTGGTTGGCTGGCTACTCAGCTTTTAATACAGACTACTTAGAGCCGGTTAAGGCAAAGTTGATTGTTGGTCAAGTGGGCTAAGAGCTTTATTTAGGAACTGATTCTGCCACTAGTTTTGACCACCTTGATGCTATTCACTCTTATAATTTGAAGCTTGAGGTTCTCTATGTAGAGATATGGCAGTAGAGCATATGATTTACACCTTACAGCCAGGTACCCATAACACTGCTGACTTTTATCTCCATTTACAGCAGCTGTACTTCTCAATGATGCAGAACATTAAGTGCACAGAATTTTTCCCTGGACTGATACGTTTTTACACATTTTTTATTATCCTTTTCTTCTACTATCATAGTACAATTGGGTAGATGGCCATTGTCTGTTTCAATCTTTTAGGTATTAGATGTGTTGTTGGTAGACAGGTAGGTTCTTTTCTATCATCATCATCATGTCGCGCTGTCAGCGCGGATATCCATGACAATCTCTCTCCATCCGTCCCTATCGCTCATCATTCTCGGGAGGTCCTCTATGCAGCATCTTGTATCCGCACAGAGCTGATCAATGTAAGTCTTTGCTGGTTGGCCCACACTGGTGTGTCCATGTGCTGGCTTCCACAAGAGGACGTCGCTTATGAGTTTGTCCTTGCTTCTACAGCAGTGTCCCGCATGTCTGGTCCATTTTACTCCGATGGTTTTGGTGATATGTGGCAGGTGGCCGTACAGCTGTTTTCTCATAGGTGTTGTTTCCACGTCTTGTTCAGGATCACTCGCAGCATTCTTGTGCAGCTCCCATCTAGTTTATTCTCTAGTTGCTTAGTTAGGGTCCAGGTGGTGCAGCCATACAGCAGCACTGACACAACAAGGCCCTGGAAGAACTCTCTTTAACTTGTCTGTGAGATTGGATTTCCATATGATCGATAATTTATTTATAGCGGCCCATGCTTTTCCTATACATGCATTAACATCGTTTTCTGTGGAGGAGATGTTACTGCCTAAGTATCTAAATCGTTCTACAGAGTTTAGGAGTTTGCCATCGATGGTTGAGATGTCGCTTTTGTTTTTGAAAGACATGAACTCAGTTTTATCAGAGTTCACGTACAGGCCGACATTTCGTGCTGCCTTTTCTAGGCTGTGTAGTAGGGATTCGGCTTGTGCAGGTTTATTTGCGAGTAGTGCCAGGTCTTCAGCATAGTCCGCATCCGTAATAGTATGTGCGGAATATCGCCTGCTTCTTGCTTTTTTTAGTGTGAGGCCTTTTTCTTTTATGGGATCTAGTGATGTTCTGAGTACGTAGTCTAGGCATATGATGAATATATATGGTGCTAGTGTATCCCCTTGTAGGACTCCGGCGACAATGTCAAAGAAGTCTGTGTCGCCATCTGGTGATCGTACCATTGCTTTTGTATTTTGGTAGAGCATCATTATGGCGTTAACTGTTTCCTTGGATAGGCCATATGCTACAAATAGTAGGATTGCCTCCAGATTCTTTGCTCGGATCCCTTCTATGATTTGGCGAAAGGTCAGGAACTGTGTGATTGTAGATCGATTTCTGCAGAATCCGTTTTGGCTTTTTTCTAAGGATTTTCTCTATTTTGGGTCGGATGCGGTTCAACAAAAGACATTGATTTCTTTAAGAAATACAGAACTATCCTAATAAAACTGACTATCTAAATAAAGAAGTCTGTGAATTTGTGTAAAAGAAATAAATAAAATTCAACATTTTTTCATAGCATTTTGTATTTTATTAAATGAATATTTGGTGCTTAAATGCCTAAACAGATTAATAAGTCTTTCTTATAATTTTCCCCCTTTGAGATTTTAACTTTTTCATGTAACAGTTGTAACTTTATAGTTTATCATATAGATATATATTTACATTTAACGTCATATGTCATATGATGTTTTAAGACTGGAAAAAAAAAAAAAAAACAATGTATGTGGTAACATTCTTTAAATTATTAAAGAAAGCCTCTTAGAAAATAAAATGACATAATAAATACCAATATATTTTATCTGCTGACTTAGCATTATTACTTGCAAAATAAATACCAATATATTTGTTAAAAGTTTTCCAACTGGAGTCTGTTCAATTGAACACAGTAATTGCTTTCACCGTCAGCAAAGTCTCTACCAACTGAGCACGTTCCTCTCACTTCCTTTGTTAAACACCCAAAAATACAGCAGTTGTCGAATTTCACCTTTGTTGCAGACACTTGCTTTTTTGCTAACTGACAGTATTAAACCACTGTCCGTTTTTATCATTGCTCGGCTCCCTTTATGCAATTTCTGTCTCGTCCCATCCGGGTCTCTGGTGCATGGCACAAGCGATTCTTTGCCGTTTATGTCGGGGGGATTGGCCATGCCCATTACATTCTCCCCTGTTATAATCATCACACACATAACAGCTGTGGGGTGGCCTCCTTCTTCTGTGGCTCCTTCGGAGACGTGGCACAACAGGTTCAGTTGCTTCTTGCAGTGATCCTAACAAGACTTGTTGATCATCGTTGCCGTCACTGTCTCTCGAACAATTAAGGCCATCATCATCAGAGCTATTGTCCATCAATGTCATTAAGTGTCATCGCTTGATGCCGTGCTTTCACTGTCTTCAGAATTGTTTACCATCCAAGGGTATAGGCAGAGGTCTCTTACGTCGCGAGGCACCCCATCCACACACACCGTTTGTGGACTCACCACTTCCGTCACAGTGCACCTGTTTGACCGGATCCCCACCAGCACAGTGTCTCCTTTTTTATAAATTCCGTGCTTGGGTTCTGTTGGCAGTGAAAGAGCTTCACCAATGCCTTTCACCCAGACTTCATATGGGTACAGCGCATTTGCTGGAGCCGTCACACTATAGACACCGTCTTTCGGCGTGACATTGTACCAATAAACTGCCTCTTCAGCAGTGCATCACTTCCTAGCGGCAATCCTTTTTATTGATCTGTAGGACCTCTCCACAATGCCATTCCCCGACAGTGTGTATGCACATCGGAAACGCAGTCAGATACCCCAGCTCTCAGCAAACATTTTAAAGCTCCTGCTGCTAAATGCCATTCCGTTGTCAGTCAAGATTTCTTGTGGTGGGCCCCTCTCCAAGAAAATAGAGCTGAGACACTGTATCACAATGGCAGAATCTTCTCGCCGCAAGGGTCGCCAGATGGCAATTGATGAGGGTCAGGTAGTGAATACCCCCATAGTGGGTGACATCCATGCCTATCCTTTGCCATATGCTAGAGGATTCAAGTTTCCCATGTTGCCATTGTATTGGTGCAAGATCAATAGACAGACACTTGCGACAGGATCCAATTGCAGATTGCATGGTCCCTCTCGTTGTCAGAGGGGCAATCCTCTTGACAAAGTACATCGTCTGTTTCACTCCTGGGTGACCGCTGTTTGAATGGATCTGTCGTATTTGATCCGGTTCCATGCTGCCACTGATGGTGGCACATGTCTGTGATGTAGGCTCTGCTTCCCCCCTCATTGCTTCTAGCCATCTCTGTGGAACTCTGATCTTGTCGGCTTTATTTTGACTAGACCCGACCAGCGCAACATCTACCTCCAGCGCGTACTCTTTAATAAGCTCTGAAAATGTTTGTAGCCTTCTTCTGATAAGCATTTCAGTAGCAGCCTTTGTGCTGGATTTATCAGTCAACATATTGGTGAGCCATCAGTAAACGCACAAGAAGTTAGTTTTTAGGTGGATAGATTTAGCCTCCCAGTGTATGGCAAGATTTACTCCTTTGAGAATCGCATCCAACTCTGCAAGGTTAATGTGTCGCATGTCAGATTCTGGTCGCACCCAAACACGCATCCTCGATCGTGGTCCCATGCGATTCAAGCAGGACCCCTGTGGCCAGGTAACTTGTGTCAACCCACACATCAAGGTCCTTGCCATTGACGCACCATTTGCCCTCTCTATTGATGGTTTCCATTAGCATGCATCATGGGCATCATTGGTCTGGTCGTCCCATCCTTCTGTCACCGCGCTTGCCCTCGCTTAATAACATTGGTTGCTACTCTCAACCGGCCGCATACTGGGAGATGTCTCACGAGCTTACCACAGAGAGAGAACACCTTCCTCCTGGAAATATTGTCTGGTCCAAGCTTCTGTTCATTATAGGGAGCAAGCCAGCCTTTGTTGATCCATTGCTTTACTTCCTCCTCAAACAGTCTTCTGACTGTTGCCGACATCGAGTACTCTGTAACATGGTTTTTCAGCATGCTGGGCACCTTACCTTCCGCCTATTTCCATGTCGCAGTCCACTCATTTCGTTGTTGGTCAAACTCTGCTGGAAATTCGGGTTCTTCAATGACAAGTGCCGGTGCAGCTGCACAAACAGAGACTGGTTCATCAGGAAATTGGACCTCCCCTAACTTCAAGATGGATACTCCGCCTAGAGCTTTTATGGCATTTATCCCCACCAGAAGGTCAAACCCAAGCGGGTCCCCTATCATTACCAGGACCTCAATTACAACCGCATGCCCACTCTAGAGTCGGAGGCTGACAGAGCCAACTCCACATGTCCGCGTTCTCCCGCTGATAGTAACCACCTTGGTGGTCTGCTTTTGCCATGTTTGGCACACCTTCTCGCTCACTATAGTTGCAGGAGCAGCCAAAATCAACTAGTGCGGTGCATTCCTTCCCGTTTACAGCTATTCTAATGTTTGGCAGTTCACATCTTGTCCAGGGAAGAAGCCGGTGCTTAGCTGTCATTCCCTTACTCTTTTCCCGGACAATTCAGAGAAGTGTGGTCTAGTCCTTTACATCGGGAGCAACGTGCACCACTTCTTCGCAGTTGGAGGTCCCGAGCTTTCCATCTGTCGTGCTGAGTGAGACAATCACTGGCTAAGTGGTTAAGTCAATCACATTTGAAACACCTTATCCTGGTGTTCTTCGTCTGGCTTTCCTTGGCGTGCACTGGATCCATGGCCGCCGTAATCTACACAGGTCTGGGTGGGTCATCTTCCAATATAGCTCTCGCTTGAGCCAGAAGCTGGGAAATGTTCATTTCCTCCATTCGAGAAGAGGCTCGTAGGAGCTGTTGGACATGGTCAGGCAACCCATGTACGAAGGTGGATTAAAGGCCTTGCTCTGTCATACCATCAAATGGAACAGAAAGTTTCCACAGGTCTGCCAAATAAACATCTACATTTTCACCAGGGTGCAAATGGCATGCTACAAACTGTGCATACGCTGTATAGGACTCCAGGGCGAACGTTATAAGCAAAGCTTCCTTTATGGAGGCAAAATCCCCCTTTATTTCCTCACCCAATTACTGGTAGATCGCAAAAGCACCGCCTGTCAGACGCATGGGCACCACATATTCTATTTTTTTGACTGAACAAAGCCGACATACAAACTGAGCTTTCTCAATCTATTCAATAATGGATTAGCTAGTATCCACGCCGCTAAACTCCGGTATTTGCTTAATGTTGAATTTATCCGTCATCACAAAGCCGAAATAGCTTGTTAAAAGTTTTCCAACTGGAGCCTGTTCAATTGAACACAGTAATTCCTTTTGCCATCAGCAAAGTCTTTACCAACTGAGCACGTTCCTCTCACTTCTTTTGTTAAACACCCAAAAACACAGCAGTTGTCGAATTTCACCTTTGTTGCAGACACTTTCTTTTTTGCTAACTGATAGTATCAACCACTGTCCGTTTTTATCATTGCTCGGCTCCCTTTATGCAAATTCCGTCTCGTTTCATCTCATCTAGGTCTCTGGTGCATGGCACAAGCGATTCTTTGCCGTTTATGTCTGGGGGATTGGCCATGCCCATTACAATATTAATTGTAAAATGTGACCAAGGATAAATTAACTATCTGACTTTACATAGATTATATATGTATAAATTGATTTTAGTTCATTAACAATATTTTTGGGTATTTTATATGTTGTTATTTACAGCTATCAAATATTTTTTTGAAAAAGAAAAATTACTACAAATCCAAAATATTTCAGTATTTTGGATTTGTAGTAATTTTTCTTGAATATGTTTAAATAAATTACTTGTATTAGATTTTTGTGCACTCATTTTCCCAAGAATGTAATTTCTGTAAGTGAAAGCTTTGAACTATGAGGATCTAATGTTTTTAACCCAATAAATTATCACATGGATAACTTTGTATAGGCATGTAAAGGTTTTGAAGGCTTCAGAAAATGATTTTGAGACAATTTGTGTTTTGTTAAATTACCCAAGTAGAGAGTTTCTTATGCTTCTATGTAAGTCAACAATTTTAGATTTAATTGATTGATTTTTCTCCATTTACTTTGCTTTCTGTGATTCTAAATATTGTTTTCAACTAACATCCCTTGTAAAATAATTTCCTTATACATTTAACCCTAACATTTAAACCCCAACCGCTAGGCATGATATAACCTTGGACGGGTTGATATGCCGTTAAAATCAATAAACCAACCAACCAACCTAACATTTAAATTCTCCAAATCAATGAATTGAATTTTTCAGTTTACTTTATGATGTAATTATGTGGGGAAACTTTTCCTGATAATTTTTGTTTACTCTTTTTGAATCCTAAATTTTCTATTCCCACTTTTTTCTTTTCCATGCTTTTCACTTCCAGTTATTGTTATAAACCCTATTTTACTTTAGGTAAACAATAACCATATAATTGTGCTATAGGTTCAAATCATTGTAATAGTTATCAGCATAGAAAATGGAATCTGCAAATAAAATTCAGCTGAAGCTGCTTGTGCTCACTTAGCACTAATGCCCTTGGGGAAAAGTATGATTTCACATCCCTGCTCTGTGTCTTATTACTAGAAATGTTAACATATTCTGCATATTTAGTAAAAAAACAAACAACTTTTACACTTATTGTCAGCCTTGACAGGGTCTGATCATGGAGGAATAATGAAGATTTATGAGTTAAATATTCACTCATACTTACAATGAGTAAACATACTGCTGTATATAGTCAAAACATGCATGATTATATCCATATATTAATTAAAACTCCTTTGTCAAGATTGAATTCTCATTCTAATATATTCTATGTACATCAGTTTTCATTGCTTTTTTATGGATTTCAAATCCTTCTTTTGACCCAGCAACATTTTGACTGATTGTATACTTGTAGTTGAAGCTATATAATCTGACCCTAACAGATTCTATCTAAATTCAGTATAAGCTTGGTTTATAAAATCTAGTACAATCACTCAAGTATGATATGTATATGTAATATGGTATCAGTATTCTGAAGTTGATTTTGTTCAAACAGTTCAATGAAATAAAAATTAAAAAAGAACTGTTCTTATTCTTCTACTTTCAACTAATCTCTATTATAAAATTCTGTCAAACTGTTACATTTATAGAATAGTTTTTTAATGATTTAAATTTGCTCAGAAATATAACTTATAGCATTCTTTTTAAATCACATGCATAAATTATGATTATTTTTATTTTTGTCACAAAGAGAAATTAAATTGTATCAGCAAGAATTTGTGCCCTCCAGGTGTAAGTATTTAAGTTTTAATGTAATGAAATATATTAATTTAGAAAGACTAATGAACATAATATTACACTTATTTTAATTATATTTGATGGGTTTCCATATAAAATCATTCATAGTATGGATTTTAATATGTTGGAGAATAAAACAATAATATTAGAGATCAACAACACCAAGCAATTATTTTTTAAAACCCGGTTTAAAACTAGTATGCAAATTAGCCACACCATATATTGTGTAAACTTTTATTTTTTCCTGGTATATAACACATATTGCAGGATTTTAAATACTAATAACATGGGCTGTTTTGAAGCAAATCTAACTCAGATTTTCATAGAGACATTGTTAATAAGATTTATGTATTAATGTATGTATTAATGATTTTGACTATAAATTAAATACTCATTAATAATTTACGCAATTCCTGAGGGTATTGTGATGTAAGCAGTAACATAGTTTTGGTTACAGACAGACACCAAATCTCCATTATAATAAGATATGATCAATATATTCATGATTAACCATTGGCTAAGAAGAGTATGACTTAAAATTACTGAATGTTATATGTTGTTTATCTGTTGCATAACTCTAAAACTGTTAATATGCAAGAAAAACATCTTAAAACTGTTTAAATCAAAGAAATAAAATTTTCAAATATTAAATCTATTAGTTTTGAAAGTGTCTACACTGATAAGCGGTTTACAAATTCACATTAATTAACAATTAATGTATAATGCAGTTATTGTTTTATACTTTTACAAAATAACTATTAGTTTGATAGAAAAGTTCCCAATGCTATTTTTTTGCATAATGTTAGAGAAATCTTGGAAGTGTCTTTAGAATTCAATAGGGACTTTATTGCTTGTGCAATCAATCAATTGTAATACACCATTTGCAAGCATCAAGAAGAATTCATAAGTAAAGAAAACGGGTTCTAAATAAAGTTATAGAAAAAAATCACTTTTCTTTTTCATACAGAAAAAATATATTTCTACATAAGACAGTTACTGGTGCTATAAAATGGATTTATTTCAAGTATCCAAAACAAAGAAAATGGTGACATCACAACTTAGATATAAAGATTGGTGTAATTTATAGAGAAAATATTGTGAATGATTGAAAAAGTTTTTTTCAAGTTTTGTTAGATATTTCTCATGGAATAATGATCCATAGTTAGACCAAATGATGTTGATAGCAACCAAATGAAAACATTACTTGAGAATATTCAAAATATTCAAATCAAGTGTTGAAAATAATTTTTACCATAAACAAAAAATAAACAACCGACTGAACTGTAATTCCATGTGAAATTGACTACTTAATTATAAAAATTCACTACTTATGACATGTTATGTAAAGTGACGTAGTTTCGGTTAAAGACAAGTGATCATGGGAAAACTGAAATGAAGAATTATTAATTGTATCAAAGGCTGGCCAGTTTTCATTGAAAGAAAATTAATGTGGTGGAATTAAAAGAGAGCTTCTTGAGAAGGAAAAATTAATGTTATATTGTATTAGCAATGCTCATTGCACCTTAAATCTCTATAAATTCATAAAATCCTGTCAGAAAGGAGATTGATTTATCTAAAAGTATATTAAGATTGTTTATATGTATATCTTGTTTTTATAACTTTTTAAAATGAGAAAAAAAGTGATGAATATTCAAACACCCATTTATTCACTCACATGAGAAGGTGTTTGTATATTTTGCTTATTTACAAGAACTCATAATAATATGAATCTGGGGAAATTTAGCAGAAAAATCAAATAAAGAATGCTATTTAATATAGTCTATTAGCCATTTAGATTGGTCCGTGACTTTTGTTGTAAGATATTCTCAAAGTTCAGCTTCTGTGGCATAGTAATTTTTCATTGTAAACATTAGTCTCAATTACCAATCAATGAAACAGATTTCTATCAATTTTTCATATATTTTTTAATAAATTAATGTTCAGTAGTTTGTTGGGAATTGCCATAAAAAGCATGCATGATCTATACAGATTTGTCTTAAAACATTAGTGGACCTGGGATTCTCTCAAGTCGCTACATAGGGACAAGAGAGATATTTCTGATGCAGCATTTCTTTCACAAAGTAAAAGACTTATAAGGTCGAATCTTTTACTTAGTGAAAGAAATACTGCTTTTTATAATTATTTTTAGGGAATAACTTAAATCGTTGATATCAGAAACAGTCTTAAAAAAAATTGATATAACAAAACAAATGTTACTTGATTTTTACATCAAAGTAAAAGCATATATTTATCTAGATTTTAACCTTCATAACCAGTGTTGTGTTTGTGTTGAAAAATTAGGAACAAAATTTATTTTTTTGAATTTTTCAAAAATAAATTGGGCAGTTCCATGTCAAATCATCCAGAAAAAAGTAAAATTGTCACCCACCCTCTTCAATTTTTCTGAAATTTTGTACAGGTGTGGACTGTGTTAAAGTTAGACATTCCCCAAAATTTGGGCTTCCAATTCCAAAAATTGGGGAGTTATGTCGATTTTTAGCTCTCCAATTTTGGTGGGTTTCGCGAAAAATGGCAACTTTTTAGGTTATTTTTTTATCAAAGTTTTTACCTAACTTATAGTGTATATTTATTTATATTTACATTTTAACCTCATGAACCAGTGATGTTTTGAAAAGTCGTTAAAAAGAATTATTGTTTGAGAATCTTCAAAAATAAATTAAAACAAAAACACCAAATTTTCATATTTTTCAAAAAACTACTGGTTCACAGGGTTAAAATGTAAATAGATATACACTTTTATTTTATATGTTAAAACTGATAATTAATCAAGTAATTTTTTTTTTTATTTCAAATATTTTTTGCAACTTTTCAAAAAACCACTGGCTGACAAGGTTTTACCTTTTCAAGGTAAATCTGTAGATGATGCAGACTTTTTATGGTGACTCCAATCAAACTATTGGACATAAATTTATCAAATGATACATGAAACATTAATTAAAGTCTGTTTCACTGATTGGAGACTAATTTTTATAATGAAAAGTTACTATGCAATAGAAGCTGAACTTTGAGAATGGCTTATGACAAAAATAACTCACCAATCTAAACTGCTAATCATCATCATGAAGTTTTGTTGACAGCATGGATTCTCATGACACTCTCTTGCCATCTGTCTCTATTAATAATTGCTCTCTTGGCAATCTCAGTATGGCATCCAGAGTTTATCGATTAAGTTTTTGTTGGTCAATCTACTCTGGTGTACCCATGTGTAGGTATCCACAGGAAAATGTCATTTATAAGTTTGTCCTTACTTCTCCAGCATATCTTATTTGTCTTACTTGGATGGTTTGTGTGATAAGAGGTTAGTTGCTGTACAGCTACTTTTTGTGGGATGCTACTTCCAAGATTTGTTCAAGACAACATGCAGCATCCTTGTGTAGTTCTCATCTAGCTTTTTCTCCAAGTGGTGCAGTCATACAGTAGTACTGACATAACTACAGCATATTCTTGCTTTATCTTATCAGAAAGATCAGATTTCCATATGATTGATAATGTCAATGGCAGTCCATATCTTTCCTATGTGTATATTGATATTGTTTTCTAGGTATATGAAACCTTAAAAGGTCTACTAATTTCAGAGGCTTGCCATTTATTTGGGAAATGTCTCTATCTTGTTTAAAGTACATAAATTCTGTTTACATAGAGTTTACATAGAGGCCAACACCTCTTGCTGCCTTCTTCAAGCTATGCACGAGTGATTTGGCTTGGGCAGGCGTATTTGTAAAAAAGCACTAGACCATCTGCATAGTCTGCATCTGTTAATAGACTACATTAAATGGCATTCTTTATTATATTTTTCCTGCAAAATTTGACCAGATTCACCAGTTTTTGTAAGTAAACAAACACCTTATCGTGTGAGTGAATTACACACAAAAAAAAATGTGTTCAAATATTTGTCTTTTTTTCTCATCTTAAAATGTTATAAAAACAAGATATAGATATTAAAAAAAACCTTGATATAATTGTTGATAAATCAATTTCCTTTTGAATTATGTATGATTTGACAGGATTTTATAGGTTTTTATAGCAATTTTATAAGGATTTTTTTCTAATGGAACCCACCAAAAATGCAAATGTATACAACATTTTAGGATGATGTGAGCATTACCACTATAAAAAGCTCAAGTTAATGAGTTATATCTTTTTAATGGTTTCTTTGATATTCACCAACAAAATTTGCATATCCATGCCATATTTCATTGCTTTATCTTGAATAGTTTTTGCTGTAAATTGGATTTGTTAATGAAAACAATACGACCAAGAATTTTCAGGAAAATAGGGTCATCTTTTATAAATATTATATTTATTTTAGCAAAATTCCATTTTTAATTTTTTGTGAGCATTAGGATAATGGTAAACCACATGTTTCTTAAATGACAAATCAAAATTGTTACTGCCTGGAAGTTTTCATTCATCTTCTGTATTTAGCAAATTCTGTTTTTATTCAATTCCCAGAAAAAGTCACTTAGAACAGTTTTTTGCTCAGAAAGATAAGTTTTAGGAAGGTGGAATTAGAAAGTTGCTTAAAAGATAGCACAACTACAAAATAGTAAAATTAATGTTAAGATAAATTGTTTTTTATATTTACTTAATGAAGTGGAAAAAAACTTTTTGACAATTCTAATATATAGTATACCAAAAAATAGCAGTAAAGTGTATACTACAAAATGTTGGTCAAAAGTTGTTGTCAGCAATAATTCTCTATTAATGTTTTGTGTTGATTGCAGATATTGTGACTTAAGTCTAAGATTTCTGATCTGTCTTTTTTTCTATCCAAGAAACTTGTAATGCAAGATATTTAGCATTCGGTATGTTTTCGGCTCATTGTCCAGATAATATTTAATCTGCTTTGCACTTCATCAATATTTAGTAATACTGTGACTTGCAATTTCTGACTCATCACCTCCAAAGGTAAAACTGGAATTTGATTTTTAAACTAATAGAAATTAATATTTACATTTTATTTAGAAAAATAATTAGATTACATTTATCATAAAACTTGTGGGTCTCAAATGTTAAGCTATTATTGTACTTAAAGTAGGACATGTTTAGGTGATCTAGTTGCTTTTTATACCAATATACATAAACGAAAGTGTCAAAAGAATTAGTGACAGCTGCTACCTTCATCTGAATTACAGCTACAGACATTTTGCATAGCTATCCATAACTGAGTTATGTTTATTTGGTATAGCTACAGGGAATTTAATGATTACTATTGGGATGCTTGGAAGTCAGCAGAATGTTCCTGGAACTAGTTATCTATCATCCACATATGATGAGATGTAGGAAGCTTGTGTTATCTTGTGTAAAGGGGCACTAATGGACTGCAGTAAGATCCATATTTGTTAAACTCCAGTTTCACTAGTCTTTTTTCTGTGAACTACTGCGAACAGATCTCATATCATTACAGAGCCATCACCTGTTTGCATAACACCCTGCTGATAGATTAGATCTGTAGCCTTGGGTGGTCTACACTATGCACAAACTCAACCATTGGCACAAGATTTGGAAATGTGACTCTTCTGACCAAGGACCCCAGTCTTCTATGATCTAATGGCAATGTTCCTTGGCCCAGGTGAGACACAGTAACTGATGCAATGGCACCAATAATGGTACCTTTGTTGGTTGTTATCTATGATATCTACACTGTTCAATGTGTTGACTGATAGGTTGAATAGCACTTGCATTGAATTTGGATGTAATTGGATATAATGTTCCATTTTATTAGATGCTTACTGACACTCTTCTTCATTTGTGGATTCCTGAGGTTTTCATATATTGCTGATATCTGTATAGAATTCACATATTCTTGGTATATACCCTTAGTATTGTCTTATCTCATGGTCAGATGTTGTTAAATCCTGTTCTTTTCCCATGTGTGCCACAGCTTTGTTTATGGTTATATAATGTTTAATACACCAGTTCTCATCCAATCACCTGTAGAAATGAACTCGGGTAGATGGTGTGATAGGAAAAAATGCATACTAGTAGTATGCATTTTTTCCTATCACACCATCTACCTGAGTTCATTTCTACAGGTGATTGGATGAGAACTGGTGTATTCAACATTATATAACCATAAACAAAGTCAGGGGGTGAAACCATCAAGTATATAGCTGTCTTTAAAGATCTGGATCTTCAGTTTATATAAAATGTACTTACCTTTACTCAAATTGTTAATTTTCTTTTTCTTTTTTTCTTTTTTTGTATTAGGTTGGAATATTGAAATTTTTATTTCACTTTTATTGATTTTATTTTAACCATAATCAGTATATTTCAATTCCTATGGAGATTTTGTATGATAAAGAAATATATCATATAAAAACAAGTCAATTTTGTTCAATATTCGTTTGAAGAAAAAAATATGGTTTTCTCATGAAAAGAGTTGGATCGCTTTTTTGTTGTTAAATTTTTTCATTTCCTCCACTTTGTGTCCTTAGCTATTTATATTCAATATGCCAATTATATTTAGGATAAAAGAATTACAAACTCACCACTGTAGTTATTTACTAATTAAGAAGTAACTGATATTTATAAATTTCAAAATACTGACTTTTTTCTCATTTTTTTCAAAATTATAAAAAAAAGTATATTTATAACTTTTAGTTAAAGAAAATTTTGTGATGTAGATTCAATAGAAGAATCTTTGTTTGATATTCTTGCCTATCTATATTGGGAATGACTGAATAGAAATCATGATGCTTATACTCCAACCTTCAGTGGTTTTGATTTTAATTTCTATTCTACATGTAATTTTTTTAAAAAGAAAGAATTTTGTCTATCAGGCAGATTTAAGCTATAAAACATGAAGGTATCTCTAAAGATTATACCTGTAAGTAATTAGTATTTGATTAACAACAAAGAATCATAAGTAGTTTTGTTAATATTTCAGTGTTTATTCCCATCCTCCTTAGAACATTATAAAAATCATGATAATCAAAATATCTATAAATGAAAAATATTGATTATCTACAAGCAGGTATTTTGAATTACCTTTATCCTTATAAAACTTTTTGGTAAATGTGGAGAGTCAGAGTATGATTACTTGGGCATGAATATATTTAAGTATACAAAAATTACCTCCCCATAATTGATTTTTTCATGACTCATAATGGGATGAATATAAAAAAAGAGTACACGAAGTACAATTCATTTAATAAGATTTAAAAAAAACAAAAAAAAACATGAACCATAAAATTATAAATCAGTATAGAAATACAAATACTTTTCTAAAGAAAAGTTAAGAAATTTTGAAAATAAGAGATTTTTCTGCCTGTCTTTTCATTCCATAATGCCACAAAAAAAATTGAAAAAGTAAAATTCAAACATATTCTTTTGGGTACTAAGCATGCATTTGATTTTCCTTTTTAGATTATTTCACATGTATTCAACCTTCTGATAATATGATAAATATGAGGAGTTAAATCAAGTGATTGTCCTTTTTGTATTCTTTTTCTGAATATTTATTGTAGTATGAGTCTAGATAAAAAGTTTAGAAATTAAGAGACTAATTAAAAAGTATAGTTCCACTCAAGTTATTACAAACCTAATTTTCCACATTTACCAACTTTCTTTTATTACTATTTTTAACTTGGATTTTTTTAATAAGCAGATTAAGAAAAAGAATATTAGATAGTATGCTAATTGTCATTTTTTATCATTTAACTTTATCACTCACATCAGATTTTTAAGAAATTCCCTGCGTAATCATTTGTCAAATATTGAGTTTTATTTAGTTGATAATTGGAAATGTTGAATGAGATTTTGCTTCAGTTGATACACTGGAGCAAAAATATTTCATGATATCTGATGTGCTTTTGGTAGGAAGTTTAAAATTTCAATTTGATTTTTATTATGAAGGTTCAAAATTCTGGTATTCTCATTACAATAAAATCAGACTTCTAATTGAGCATTCCTATTTAATGTGTATGCTGCTTTTGGTTTTTATTCTATGATTATTTAATTTAATTTTGATGGTTGCAAGCAATGTTGTGATTTTGGAGGATTGTACAATGTTTCAATAGACAACCTTTATTCAGTTTAATAGTCAAGTATATTAACAATGAAAATACTTGATGTTGATTTGTTGTGCAATATACAATTAACATAACCAGTGAGTGTGTACCTGTGTATTTATATCTACTCACCTGCAGCACTAAACTCACCCTTCAGCATTATCACCAGATGTTGAAAAATATTTTTGTCAAAATTGTACAATTATCAAAAGATACTCCTTTTCATCCAACTTTAGGCATCCATCTACTGTTCTACTCCTTCGCAGACTGCTGGACTATATCCTGGACTGGAATAATTCCCAATGAACAAGCACGGAGACGTTGGTACTGCCCAGCACACACGGGCATGATGTCGCTCTCTCATTCTTTTTCTTCACCTTCTGCTTTTCGGTCTTCTTACCAGAATCTTATGAGGACATTGGCATCGCCAATTCGATCTAATCCAGCTGAGGTCAGTTTTGCAACAAAATCCTGTTTTTTTTTTTTGTACCCCCTCCCTTTCCCTGTCCTTATACCCCTCAGCTGATTTTGTGTATTGGCAGTATCTGCACAGCAATAAGGCATTTGGTATATTTTCTTACTAAAATAATCTGGTTAACATCTGTTTCACTGAAATAAGATATTAACATCTAACATCTATTCATTAAAAATCATTTTCACTATATTTTTGACTGGTTATTTTCATTATACTTTAGTTTTTGCTATAAAACTTTCAAAACAAGTTTTTTTTGTTTTAAATCAACTTTTAGAGTAGTCATCTTCCAAGTGATTTTGTTTTGAAACATGCAACAATATTTATGACTATTTCTTACCTATTGACATTTTGTTGATATTACTGCATTTACCTGGATCTTTCATAACTGGCTCAGGTAGGCTTTGTTCTATATAACTGTAGCTGGTAGTTTAGTTAGAAAAGTAGAATGTTAGAATTATCAATAGATATACATGAATAGTCGCTTCAGAAATTAATAAATTTGTTTTAGTATACTGCTATAATTATAAATTTTTGCTCTATGATGTCTATTCTAAGTACATAGCAGATAGTATCCCTATTTATATAGCATTCCCAGTTGATTTTTTATTTGAGGTTATTGTTTAATCACATTAGTTATATAGAGCTGTGTAAATGGAGTTCAAAACCATTTGAATTATGCAAATATCCCCAGTGGTTCAAAAGTTATGAGAATTTAAAGCCCCGAAATTGGGGGTACAAATGTGGACATGATTTTGTTTCAAAAATATGTCAAATCACGGACCATTAAAAAAAAAAAGAAATTCAGTGATTTCTTCACCGTTTCTTTATTTTTGGAGCAATTTTGATAGAATTTGGTATTCTTATGGGTCATTCCATGTCAATTCACTGGGGTGTTACACCCACCGACACCGAATTACTTGAAATTTGGCACAAATGTTCCCCTTCATGAGTTATGAAAGTGTGCCAAATTATTTTGTCTTAAACCTTACAGTTCCGATTTTAGAGGGGGGGGGATATAATTTTGCTATTTTGCCTCAAAATTAAGGCCGTGCGGTGTTGCAAAATCTCAATGTTTTTTTTTTAATTTAAAAAAAATACTTTCATACATTCAATATTTCTGAAATTTGGTATGTAAGGCAAATAAGGACTGTAGAATCCAAATATCCAACTATTTTAACCCTACACCTGATAGAAAATTTTATTTTGCCCACCCAAATGCATGACTCCAAAATCAACAACTTTTCACCTATGTAGCTTATGGTCAGTCTATTGAAAAATTATCCTCTTCAATTTTCATAATATTTTTTTCTTAACATCTACTATGTCTGCCTAAGTTCATCAAAGAATTTTGTGTGGGGGTAAAGTCTACTTTAGAAGATATGAACCTGCCAAGTTCAGAGTTTTTTTCCTATGTATGTGCAGGATTTCAGTGAAAGATTATAATTAAAGACAATCATCCTAATGCTCCATGAACTCTCAAATGTTGATATTGTGCTCAGTGACTTCTTAAACTATTCAATAATATTGTTTTTATCAATTAAAAAAAAAAAACAAATTAAATACGAGGGTGTGTCAAAAAGTAATGCCATTTTGTTTAGTACAGGTATAATTACTGACACAGGAACATGTATCATGAATTAAAATGAAGTTGGTCCTCTGTGGATCACCTCCCTACTTTCCCACAGTCACTGCTTTTTTTTTCAATAGCAATGTTCCACCTTCAAATGAGAGTATGTATCCCTATTCTGTTAACTGTTTTTTGAGCCACTTCTTCACTACAGATTTCACTTTGTTTTTGTTTTTTTGTTGTGTTTTTTTGTTATTTTTTTTTTTTTTTAAATATTTTTTACTATTTTTCAATCAAAAGAAAGTGATAATGAAAATGAATATATAAGGAGTCTTTAAAATCTTACATTTTAAACTACACTGTACCATAAATTTTGTTGTGTGTATAGGCCATCTTGGACAGATGATAAACTCTACCATTTGGTGTTTATGGGGGCATCAACAGTGCATAGAATATTTGTGAATGGCACAAAATATATCCTTAAAATCCTTTTCCCAGTAAAATGAACAAGATGGAAGAGCTGGGTGCATTAACTTAATCAGCAAGTCATTCTCTGTATCAATCCAAATTTTATTGTCACACCTGCAACAAACATATCCTGAAACAACAAATTTCACTGTTTTTTGTCAGTCCCAATAGAGAAGTCATGTATTAGGTCATAGTTTTCATCTTCACTACATTGTTTTATGGCTATTTTATCTCTGATGAGTGGAATAAATTGATGAAAACTTCTTATTCCTGGCACTGTGGATGCATTTTTGAATCTCATGTTGAGGCTCCTTGCTTCCTCAACTTCCTCCTTTTCAACCAGAATGAATTTGATACCTTCAATTGCAGATCTGCAATATTCAAAGATAGAATTTTGGAAAGGATTTCTTTGGTAGTTGGTCTTCAGAGACTTTCTTTTGACACTATCCTTTTCACTGTCCCACCTATCACATGGTTGTTTACCATGACTTGTTGCAAAGAGATTCCATTTTGTATTGAGACCCAAATATTTCTGATGGTTGCAAAATTGGCAAAGTTCTTGTATTGTGCTGTGCAATTATCAGTAAAATACTCACTATTTTTTATATTTGGCAAGGTAGGCCTGATTACCTCAATTTTTTTTCTGTACCATATAAACAAATGCTATAACATGTGAGTTGTCACTCGACATAATGCAGAAACAATGATTTTGCATTGCATTTTCAAGTTTAAAGTAGAGTACCACTGGATTTAAAGTACATTGTGAGGTACTCCAATGAAAACTCTGGATCTCATATTGAACTACAAATTTGTAGTTCTCAGCAAAATCTCCCAGGAATAAAACTTAAAAATCACTGATCTCCTCCTTTCTTTGCTTTAAGTATCTGGATTGTGATTTAACCAATTAAGAATGAGGTGCTAATTTATTCAATTGCAAAACAACTAAATAAATGTAAGCTTGACAGGATTCCTTTTGTGTTGTTAAAGTCAATCAGTCAGTTGTTATCCATTGTGAGAACTCTATTGATTCAGTGTTATCAATATTTCCTTCGATGATGTCATAAATTTTTATTCAAGCTGCCCTGATGATTTAGGACAATTTGGCCACCTATGAATCATATACTCTCTGCTACTGGTATTACAGACAATATATTTCAAGAGATCTTGATATGATACATTCAGTGGTTCCAGTAATAATTTCATGTTTTGTTGGATGGTACATACACATATGGCATGTGTACCTGCACTACCAGCAAGGACACAGCATTTCAGCCTTAGACTACAAACTTTTGAAAACTCCAAGAATGCTATCTGTTCCTTGAATGGTCTGAAGAGCTCATTTAGGTTGCACAACATGAGTCTTTTCTGCTGATGAATATTATGTTTAATACTAACATAGTCTTTCCTGCCTGGCATCAGTTGAGTATATTCATCATAGTAAAATGCTTCCACTAGCTGTGCAATATTAGCAGGCAAAGATTTGCCCCCTTTTGGTTCTGGCACAGCTAAAATACCTCTTACAAACACAATTTGTGATCCTTGCGTACAATGTGTTCTGAAACTCCAAACACACACATGACTTTTTTGTGTCCAGTCGGTAGGGGCAAGTGTCAAGATTTGTATTTTTATGTTGGTTGATTCCACTCTCTTCATTTTTGCTACAAGAAGCTTTATCATTTTATCAAAGTACTTAGCTTTATCTAAAATATCATTTTTGAATTTCAAAGCCTCATCATTCAACAGCTCAGTCAACATTTAACGACCTGCCTACTTTGGTCTTTATACATTGCAATACAGAAGAATGTTTTCTCTTACCTAAATGAGCTTTTCCAGAGTAATGATGTCCTTTTGTTTTTATTGGAGAAATTCCAATAGCATTGATATTTCTCTTCTCTGTTTCTGCAGAAGTACTTGTATCAAGCTTTTTCATTGCTGATCTGATACATGTCTTGGTTCTTCATTATTACTACTCTTTTCTGATTCTGCAGAAGTACCTGCTTCAAGCTCTTTCATTTCCTCATCAGGAAGAAGTTTGTGGATTTGTATTTGACAATTAGGGCAGAGTTTCTTGTCTGGGATTAGTACCAACTTAGCCTTTACCTTGTCTGCCATCACCAATGAAATTGGTTTCAAACTGCTTTTAATTTGCTTTTTATGATTTTTAAATGGAATACATCTCTTTTCAAGCCATTCATATTTAGTCAACAAGGTCTGTTTGTGATAGCAACAGATAGTCTGTATTTCATCCTCATCACAATCTTGTTCTATAGGCAATAAGCTTTATATCCATCACATCCAACTGATCAATTGGAATCACTCCAACCTGTTTATCATGGAATAACATTTTCAACTGTTAGCTCAGTACAAATAGAACAATAATGTTTGCCTCTAAAACCATCTTTCATTCTTTCTTTTCAATAAAAACATTATTCCAGTTATGAGGAAGTGAAATCTGTTGTGAAGAAGTGGCTCAAAGAACAGTTAACAGAATAGGGATACATACTCTCATTTGAAGGTGGAACATTGCTATTGAAAAAAAAAGCAGTGACTGTGGGAAAGTAGGGAGGTGATCCACAGAGGACCAACTTCATTTTAATTCATGATACATGTTCCTGTGTCGGTAATTATACCTGTACTAAACAAAATGGCATTACTTTTTACACACCCTCGTATTTAATTTGTTTTTTTTTAAATTGATAAAAACAATATTATTGAATAGTTTAAGAAGTCACTGAGCACAATATCAACATTTGAGAGTTCATGGAGCATTAGGATGATTGTCTTTAATTATAATCTTTCACTGAAATCCTGCACGTACATAGGAAAAAAACTCTGAACTTGGCAGGTTCATATCTTCTAAAGTAGACTTTACCCCCACACAAAATTCTTTGATGAACTTAGGCAGACATAGTAGATGTTAAGAAAAAAATATTATGAAAATTGAAGAGGATAATTTTTCAATAGACTGACCATAAGCTACATAGGTGAAAAATTGTTGATTTTGGAGTCATGCATTTGGGTGGGCAAAATAAAATTTTCTATCAGGTGTAGGGTTAAAATAGTTGGATATTTGGATTTTACAGTCCTTATTTGCCTTACGTACCAAATTTCAGAAATATTGAATGTATGAAAGTATTTTTTTTAAATTAAAAAAAAAAACATTGAGATTTTGCAACACTGCACGGCCTTAATTTTGAGGCAAAATAGCAAAATTATATCCCCCCCCTCTAAAATCGGAACTGTAAGGTTTAAGACAAAATAATTTGGCACACTTTCCTAACTCTTGAAGGGGAACATTTGTGCCAAATTTCAAGTAATTCAGTGTCGGTGGGTGCAGATTTCAAATTTTTCCGGTGTTTTGACATGGAATGACCCTTATGTAAAATTATATGTTCTTTCTGATTATGCACTCAAATTGTATGTATCTCTATTCTTTAACCCATTATTTAGACAATAAGAGATACAGATAGCAGCAATTTTGTGTTTTTTTAAAGTTTAACACCCAATTATTCAACATTTTCATTATAATACTGCATGTGTATACATGTATAGTATTAAGTCAAATAAATAACATCACTTTGAAGAAAAATAAAACATTAATTGCAAAAACACAGACATAAAATGAGGGTTCAGTTTATTTTATGGTAGGAATTTACAAGGAAAAAGTTAAGGATTACTGACTTTAAAACATAGCTAAAAAAAAGTTCAGAAAAAAAAAAGTAATTTCGTTATTGTGGAAATTTCCATAAAATACGATAATTATCAAACTTTTTTACGTGTGAATCTTAAAATTCTCATGCCAAAAATTAATGTTAAATAAATATTGGGTAAAACTTGCAAATCATACTCAAAATCCCATGATATTACGGCTAAATTCTCATCAAAATCCCATTATATTACAGGGTGACACAGAAATAAAAAAAATAAAAAAACAGAAACCAAATTATTTATTTACCCATTAAACTAACCCTAAACCCCCCTAGTTAAAATTAATAGTTTTCTTACAAAATTTGTGGGTTCTGTTTTTCCTGGGTCATAGTTTGTTTTGAAATGTACGATTGAAAAGTACATTGTACGTTTTGCATTTTTCAAACGTAAATATATGTATACACATATATAATATTAATTTAAATATGTAACATCACTGAATTTAAAAATACATTTCTTAATGCTTATGTTGAATTACATAAAAGAAATAGATTATCTATTTACGTTTTCACACAAACTGTGTGTGCTTTTGTTTACATTTCTCGTAATTTCAATTTTTTTTTCCAAAATTGAAACGAACGTAAAAAAATAATTCAATTGTTAAAAACACATAAAAGTTAAATATTTAGAAAGATTCAGAAAAAAAAACAGAACCCAAAATATTTATTTTCCGATTAAACTACCCCCCCCCCAGTTAAAATTAAGTTTTATTACAAAATTAGTGGGTTCTGTTTTTCCTGGGTCATAGTTTGTTTTGAAATGTACGATGCACGATTGTACGTTTACAAATTTTGCTTTTGTTTACATTTCTCATAATTTCAATTTTTTTTCTCTCCAAAATTGAAACGAACGTAAAAAATAATTCAATCGTTAAAAACACATAAAAGTTAAATATTTAAAAAGATTCTTACTTTATTTTCAAAGGTATAAATATTTTTAAAATTGGCGATAGAAATAAGTGATGAATTTAAACTTTATTGCTGAGGAGACAGGCATACGTCGTACGCCTTGTCGGACAAATAAATTTGAGATTTTTTTTCTAAATACAAATTTTTGAATAAAAAGCCGAAGAACTTAACATTCTTCAAATTTTACATCAAAATAATTCTGAAAGTTTCGAATTTTACATACAAAGTGCGTCTTTTTTGCAAATCATACTCATTTTGAACAAATAGTCTTGGAGTTTGCACTATTGTAATTTTACTTCCTTGGGTCCTAGAAACAAAAAAAAGAGCTCCCTCTTCTACTTCCAGGTGTCTTCTAATTGAATGCAAAATTTCAAGAATATTGATAAAGATTAGCCACTTAGATTTTCCAAAGGAATGTAGAGTGTAAAATGTATTCTCGGAAAAAAATTCCTATCACGCATTTTCGTTTTTTTTAAGCAAAATACGTTTTTAACTCACTGTAAAAAATATTCAATTAGTAAAAACACATACAAATTACATATTTAGAGAGATTGTTTTATTTTATTTTCAACCATATGAATATTTTTAAGATTGAACAATAAATATACGAGAAATTGTGATTTTAAATCAATAAAGTCCGATTTGTGACGTCAGTTGACAGGCTGTTTTTACATTTCAAAATCACGTAAATTCGAGGTTTTTCTTCAAAATCAAAATTTTCAGAGGAAAACCCAAAGCATCTAGCAATCTTTAAATTTCACAAATTTTATAGGAAAATAATTTTGAGAGTCTCTAATTTTACATACAAATTGCGTCTTTTTTGCGCCTTTCATATTTTTTAAACAAATAACCTTTAACTTTGTCCTCTGATATTTTCGTTTCCACGGACCCTAGAAACAAAACAAAAAACCCATTTGTACTTCCAGGTGTCTTCTATTTGAGTGCAAAATTTCAAGAATATTGATAAAGATTACCTACTTTGATTTTAAAAAACAAAACAGCGTGTAAAATTTATCCTAAAAAAAACCCGGTCATATTTTTGTTTTCAGCTGTTCGACCAAAAATACGGTTTTAACTCACTGTAAAAAATAATTCAATAGATGAAAACTGATAAAAGTTACATATTTAGGAAGATTACTCTATTCTCTTTCCAACCATATAAATCTTTTTAAGATTGGTTAAGAAATACTCGTGAAATTGCAAATTGAACTGATTAAGGTCGCAAATTTGAAAATGTCAGTGTTTTTCAGCTAAATGCTTGTAATGCTAATTTATAGTGCCACTAAACTTACATTTTACAACTAATTATGAATTTTTGTTTATAATTGAAAATTTTATTCAGAAAATTTAATGCAATAGATAAGTATGAAAGATATTTTATTTATATCAACTGTATGTTTATACTTATTCATGCTTATACTGAACAGGTATTTTTCTGATATTTATTTAAAGATGTTTTGTTTTGACATTTCAAACTTAGGCAATAATTTCAATAGAAAAAAAGATTTCAGTGCTAGCATAAGGTGAGAACACTACTTGTCAATTTAAATACTTATATGATATTCTTCATGTTTCCATCTGAATTTCTGAGAAGAGGAATTATTATTATTATTTACTCCTTTTGAGTTTTCACATCAGTGATAGCTGATGGTCTTTCACTGGAGTCTGAGTGACAGCAAGTCTCCTCAGGTCTCCAGGACTCTTCTGAGTATTCTGGCAGATTGCAGCAGTGCAGTGTTCTGAATGGTTTCAATCCTTCCTCTGATATCCAAACTTTCCAAACCCTTTTCCAATCCCTTTGAGACTGTTCCAAGTGCACCAACCACAATTGGTATCACTTTCACTTTCATATTCCATAACTTTTTCAGTTCTCTGGCAAGGTCCAGATATTTGTCTATTTTTTCATTTTCCTTTAGCTTCACCCTGTGATCTGCTGGCACTGCAAAATCCACCAGTTGACAAGTTCTTTCTTTTTTGTTTATCAACACTAGGTCTGGCCTTCTTGCTGGGATAAGGTGATCCGTTTTTATCTCAAAGTCCCAGAGAATTTTATGCGTTCCGTTCTCAAGAACAGATTCTGGTTTATGCATATACCATTTTGTTGTGTGGTCAAAATTTAATTTTTTGCATAATTCCCAGTGGATCACCTTCCAAAACCCAGTCATGTCTAGCTTTGTATTCTCGTTGTGCTAGTTTGTTACATTCGCAGAATATATGGTTAACAGTCTCATCTCTATTCCCGCAAAGTCTACACTTACTATTCTGTTGGGTCTTATCAATTTTCGCTTTGATGTAGTTTGTCCTTATGGCATTATTTTGTGCAGCAATTATAAGTGATTCTGTTTCTCTTTTGAGGTTTCCCTTTCTTAACCATGTCCAAGTCTTTTCATGTTGCAACCTCTTTGATTTGTCGTTTGAAGCGTCCGTATAATTGTTTTTCTTCCCATTTTTGTTTTCTAGTCTTTGTCGTTTTTCTGTTTGTCCATCTGCCATTTCTACTATTGTTGGCCGCCATAAGTAGTTTGTCTTTGCTCTTCTTTGTGTAATCTTCAAGTTGTTGGATTGTGGTTTCTACGCAGTCCTCTATGTTGGCAAGACCTCTTCCCCCTTCCTTTCTTGACACATACAATCTATCTCTATCATCTCTAGGGTGGAGAGCCTTGTGCATGGTCATTAATTTTCTCGTCCTTTGGTCTATCTGTCTGAGTTCTTCTTTTGTCCATTTTAAGAATGGTTCTGAGTATCTTATAATGGGGACAGCCCAGGTATTAATTCCTTTGATCAGATTTCTGCTGTTAAGTTTCGTTTCCAGAAGTTTTCTAGTTCTCCTGAGATATTCTTTTTTAACTTTTCCTTTCATTTCTGCTTGCATGATATTGTCCGCTTCTAAAATTCCTAAGTATTTGTAGCTTTCATTTTCATAAAGAGATTTTATAGTTTCCTGATTTGGTAGTTGTATTCCATTTATTAGTTTTCTTTCACCCCTTTTTATTACAAGCATAGCACATTTTTCGATTCCAAATTCCATCCCTATATCCTGGCTATATATTCTAATAGTTTGTACTAGGCTCTCCAATTCTTTTTCATTTTTTGCAAAAATTTTAATGTCATCCATGTACATAAGGTGGTTTATCTTCTCTTGTGAATTACTAAATTTGTATCCCCCGGTACATTTTTTCAGTATATGGTTTAGCGGCATCATTGCAATAATAAAGAGTAGTGGTGATAATGAGTCTCCTTGGAAGATACCTCTTTGGATTTTTACTTCTGCCAGGGATTGTTTTCCAGCTTTTAATTGAACTCGCCAGTTTTCCATGGCTTTTTTAATGAAGTTTATAATGTTGTTGGAAATACTGTTTTATTCAACTTAGTGTCCTCAATCTCAATGTTTTGATTGTTGAAGTCTGGTTTCTACAGATACATTTCAAGTTTGTTAATATTCTTAAAAATTGTAAAAGATCTTCATTTAATCCATATGAAAAGACTGTTCATACCAAAAGTTATATCTCATATTAAGTAATTTTTCATAATTCAGCCTTATGCTTCTGTTTTTGATCATTTCACTTAACCTGAGTATAGAGATTTTTCACTTTCTGACCTAGGAATTGAACTTGTAAATCACTAAGTAAACTGTATATACTTAACCAATAGATCATTGTTCTGTATTTCAAATACATATGTTTTCTTTTGTATTTTCACAGTCTGTATTTTCCTTTTGTAAATATCATTGATTTTACAGAAATTTAAGAAAAGAACTTAATTAATTTTAGATTATGATTCATTGGTGCCCTGAAATGATACTTGAAATAAAATTCTCATATATCTTGTTCACGAAGAATCTATTTTAAATCATATGGAAGATAGCATTGAATATAGTAATTTGTATGAACATGAAGATTTTAGCAAGATGTTTGTTTTGCAATTTAAAAAAGATCTGAACATGAGATTTGAACTTAAAACTAATCTGAATTATTCAATATAACACTTACTATTTTCAGAGATGAATTGAAATGAATCAGCAATAGGTCTGAGACAAGCACTGATTTTTTAAAGTGTTTGTTGACACTCAGGGAACTTTTTGAGCAAATGATTGAGAGACCTTCACATTGTGAAGTGCAAGAAAGAATACACTGTAGGAAATGAGTAAAGTTTGAGTATCTTTGATACTGAATACATCTTCTGAATTGTTTTGATTTTATCACAGTCAAGTCAGTGACCTATTCCAGGTATTTGACATAATACATTCAGTTATTGTATTTCTAAGTAAGCTAATAATGAAAACCATAATTTCTAAATTTGTGATAGTACTTGGTCTAATGTTCCTGTCAAGTTGTATTCTATAATAGATGCCCATTATTTTTTTAAAGATAGAAGGGACTATTTTTACCCCAAATGGTTGAAATATAATTTGGAACAAACCTTTATGAGTGATCATCAATAGTTCTCTTGAACTTAGACTTCTGCTGGTTCTAGTTAAGTGAAATATAGTCTCCTATTTAGTTTAATGAATAGATTTTCATTTCCTGTAACATGAAGGCCAGTTTTAAAATACATGAATTTATTTACTCATTAAATAATACCTAAGTGATTAATTTCTTGACAACCAAGAATAAGAGATGGATTTATAGGTTTGATTTGAACTTTAGCAGTCCAGTGACTGTTTGTAGTGGGGCGACTGCTTAGCTAGTACATTTAACCAAGCATCCCTGAGGCCTTATCCTTTAATGTTGTTTTTGATCTGTGCTATTCTTCACTGACATAGGGAATAGAGGTATAACAAAGCTCCTGATAATTTACCGAGTCATATCTCTTTAAGAATAGTAAAAGTCTGACTACTTTGGGCTTGTAGTTTATTGTAAATATAATTAATAGATGTATCAAATAAAGGTTAACTTTCTAATAATATCTAAACAGGTTAAGATTAAGGTTAACAGTTATATATGTTTCTGTAACTTTTTGTATGGTGATTAGTATTAATAAGACTAGTGGAAGTGTGAGTATAGGTTGTTGGATCATTGATGAATTATGTTTTAAGTTTTAGTAGCTATTCCTATTCTGTATTCCTATTCTGTAGTTGTATATCTTGAAAGTGATTTCAGGATCTTATTTGTAGTCTGATTAGGTGTCTAAATCCTCCAATAGTTACATTCCATAAATGAACATTAAACTTTTTAATTGATACCTAATCATATCTATGAAGCTTGAAACACTCACATTTTAAATTTACCGTCAGAATATGGCTCAAAATCATCAGTAGTTTTAGACACTGGTATTTTCTGCAGAATAAAGATAACTGCTTGCCAAATAGAGCTCAGGTTCTTGAAGGTTTGTTAAAATGTAATGTCATGAGAATATAATTTGTGAATCTTTCTTTTTTGTTTCTAATTTCTAGACAACTTACTACTTTATATAGATAGTGGGTTCAAACTGTAGACAAATATCAAACAACGCCAAGTGCAATTGGCACAGTAACGGGAAACAAGCAAATGACAGACCACACAATGGACACAGTACCCGACTAGGAACAGACATCCGTGACCTTGTGCCAAGATTGGCTGCCAGAGGGCTTACTGATGCCTGTTTTTATAATGAGCTGTGACCATCAACAATTGGCTGTGGCAGGTACTTTGCATTTGATGGCTGGGTGAATTTGCATCTATGTCACTGAACTTTTTGAGTTACTGACACACATATGAGACAAGCATTTTTGGGGGGGAGGGGGACAGATACTCCCTTATTGTAACCACACTCCTTCCTGATCTCATGATCACATAGATGACAATACGGAACACATAATTTCTACTGGGTGCTCCTTCATAGAGTGATGATCTCCGTCTTTTCTTTGGATGTATCACCATCTGGAAGATCTTCGGGTGTGCTTTGGTTAGACTTGTATGCATGTGGAGAATAGCCACACTCCACCATAACTGAGTGCAAGCTGTAGATTTTCATCACTCTTCCTTTCCCAAATTGTGAAGTGCATCAGCTGGGGAGACCCTTTACCAAGACCAGGTTCCATCTTTGTACATGTCAAGCTCCCCTTGCATAGGCGGCAGTGCAGCATCAATGCCCTTAACATTTGTGTATTGAGTTGGCTGGTGTACTTGAGTCTGAGGTATCATCTTTAGGTGTTACATTATACCATTAAACTGACTCCTAAATGGAGCATTACTTCATGGTGTAATGACATCTATTCACGATACTAACCCCTGCTGGAATGCACCAGAAGTACAGTCAAATGCCCCAGTCTTCTGCAAACTTTCTGAACATTCTTCCACAGAATCCAATGCCATTGTCAGTGAGCAGGTCTGCAGGTAATTTTTTGCTCATAGAACAGTAACTCCAATTGCTGAATAATGCTCGGGCAGTTTTGATGCAGTAATGGACACCAAATAGAGAATCAACTGGGGCTACAGTCTATTAGTTAGATAATGCTGGCTGCCATAGTGGGTTATATCTTTTTTAACCTTGCTTATTCTTCTGTAATATGGCTATGATTGGAATTAGGCCTTGGTGGGGGTGAAAACCTTTTTGGATTTTAAGCCAAATATCTAAAATTATATTAATTTTGGGTTTTATTTTTTGTATTTTCTATTATAAAAGAAAGATATTTACTTGCAATACCTTGAGATAAGGTAACAGCCAGCTGTTGTCTATCCAAACCTGCAGTTTGCAGGTATACTGCTCTCTGAGCTATTTAGGTGTGGGATACTTCTGTTTAGTTTTTCAGCTTTGGTGACTGCCCACCTGACCATTTCCAAGATGTGACCCAGATCTTCATATTCAGGTTGATCTCGGTTTGGAAATCAGGTTCACTAATACATGCACAAGTGTTTATCAGTTTGAAGGAATCTCTCAGTGCAAGCATTGGTCACACACACTCCATCCAGCCTTTTCATGGTATCAATCCCACAATGCCAGAAAGGAAATTTGATCTCAAACTCAACCCTGATGTGAGATGTGTGGCATACACTAATATACTCTATGGCTTCTGATTGGATAATACTTTTCCAATTATGGTCAACTTTCAAGAGAATTTATCATTTCCAAATAGCATACAAATATTTGTAAAAGATCTTAATCTTAATTTACTTTTGAACAGGTATTTTATCCTACCATTTTGAATAGCATAATTAATCTCTCTATGCTGCTATCTTCTTTTGATAAGACATTTGAATAATTTTATTATTTTAAGTAATCTTGAAGAAAAGAAGCATGTTTATGCTTTAAGAAGATAGATAATGATCAGTTTACATGAATGTTTTTCAGTGTGGACTTTTTAAAATGAATCTCTTTTATGTGCTGTCATTTCTGTAATGAGGTCTTAAACATTAAGGACATTTGTGATTAATCGTGAAAACTCTCTAAGTTTAATCTTTCTGGTCATTTTTCATTTCATTTAATAAGTTTATTTATGTATGTGAAAATTCATTACCTTATAATGAATGACATAATTTTCATTACCTGATCTTATACATCTATCATTACAAAAATATTCATAGTGAAAAATAGTAATTTTTATCATACCTTCAGTTTAGTCTGAGATTATCTTTTTCAAATTTGTGAACGGGTGCTTTTCATTCTAGGTGCAATTTTCAAATAATACTGTGTTAATGGATCATTTTAATTTTTAATGGATCAATTTTAAAACACTACTGTGTTAATGGATCATTTTATGATATATAAAACTTTATTATGAATCACAAAGTTTTGGTATTAGTAATTACTTCTGTCATGTATGTTTACCTAATAACAATTTTATTCATGCATATGAAAACCTTTGGGGATTTTAAGCCAAATATCTAAAATTATATTAATTTTGGGTTTTATTTTTTGTATTTTCTATTATAAAAGAAAGATATTTACTTGCAATACCTTGTATTTTCCCACAACAGCAGTGCTCAACACATCAGAATGAAGTACCTTAGGCTGATTTACCTGCTTCTATATCATCGACTATGACATGTGCAGTTGTTACAAGAAAATACCTGTCATTCTTGCATGTATATATTTATCCCAGTAAGTTCATGTGATAGATAAAGTATAAAAAACAAGTTTGATATTCATTAACATGATGTGAACTAAATTTCTGAAAATAAAATAAAATAATCTTTCTAAATACATAATTTGTATGTGCTTCTATCCATTGAATAATTATTTACAGCCAGTTAAAATGGTAATTTGCTTCAAGCAGCCGAAAATACGAAAAAATGATATTTTTTTTTCAAGACTAAATTACACATGTTACTTTGTTATGTAAAATCACAGTAACCAATCTTTATCAATATTCTTGAAATTGTACGCTCAATTAGAAGACATCTTAAACTATAAATGTAACATAATTGACGGATGCCCTGTTAATTATGTAAGGGCAGTGTAAAAAATAGTTTTGAATTCAATTTGAAACAGTATTATTTGAATTCAGATCTAGACTGTTATAGATTTGACTGTCAAATAATAACCTTAGCTAACATCGGTTTGAGTTTGAGTGCAACCATGAGAATGACTGTTAGTTCTTATTAGGCCGTTGAAGGATGAAGACGGTTTGGCTCAGCTCCTGGTTAAGGTCTGGTGATTAAGAAGATTAAATAAAAATGTGATTCACAAAGATATGTCTTGTGTTAGTCACTATAAGCAAAAGACCACCAAGACATCACCAACATCTTAAGATTAAGAAATTGCTTAGAACAAGGGTACCAGACCAATAGACAGAAAGCTAAAGAAGACAGAATCGACCATCATACTCAGAACTAAGAAGTAAGAAAGTACTACTCACAAGTAAGAAAAGTAAGTACAGAAGATAAGATTAAATATGAGAAACACAACCACAGGTGTCACTCATAATATAGATATGTTCATATATAATAAGATGGTATATCACACAACCATGATATTGTTATTTTCTTCTCTGATGTGGAAGCGAAAAAATAAGCGACTTATTGACAGATTTCTTCAAAAAGTATAAAGCAAAAAAAGAGCACTATATCATTAATAGAAGATAGTCTCAGAATTATTTTGATATATAATGTGGGAAAATTTGAAAATGTTTTAATGTCAGGCTTTTTTGTGAAAATTTCAATTTTGGAAAAAAAACTTACGAGCTAGTATTAGAACATAAACATTTTTTTTTAAAAATTATGTAAAGTGGTATTCTATTTCTTGTATGTAATACAACATTATTTATTTAAATTACTACTATATATGTGTATACATGAAGCATTAAAATGAAAAAGTTGAATAATATTTTGCTAAACTTTAATTAAAAACAAATGCTGATATCTGTACTTCTTATTATCTAAATAATGGGATAGAGTATTGAGATTCATATAATTTGAGTATACATTCGGAAAGAACATACAATTTTACATAAGAATCTCAAGTTTTATCAAAACTGATACAAAAATAAAGAAATGGTGAAGAAATTACTGAATTTCTCATGCCTTGTCAGCTGGGACTTTAGAATAGAGCAACTTCCTTCCTTTTCTTTTTAGAATTCTGTTGCAGACAACGATGACATCACTTCATGTTGTTCAACAGTTGTGGACCCTCTGGTGGCTAGTTAGTCCAATTCTGGACTTGCAGATGCGGTCACACACATTACATGGGAAATTTCCATCTGCATTTGGTGGTTCATGACAACGAAGATGTCGCCACTCTGCTAATCTCAATATTAAGCCACTGAGCTCCTGTGCAGCATGTGTCTCATCAACCCTGTCTGTAGAAGATCTTCCAGGCTTGAAGGTGTGATGGTGAATTTCTTCAGTGTCATCTTCATATGGTCTTTGAAACGCTTTTGGTGGCCTCCTGTCCTTCGCGTGCCATCTGCCAGTTCACCATAAAGTATTTTACGGCGGAGTCTGTCTGCAGGCATGCGGATGGTATGACCCAACCATTGCAGTTAGCATTGTGATAGGATGGTCTCAATTGGGTCAATGCATGCTCTACTTCTAATTTCTGAGTGGGAGATTTTGTGCCGCCACTTTACGCCCATGATACAGCACCCATGACTCGCTTTCATATAAGAGTACTGATAGGCATACAGCTTTATATACAGAGATCTTAGTATTGATGGTGAGATTTCTGTTCATGAACACTGTGAAATAGCATACCAAAAGATGCTGAAGCCAGACCAATCCGCCATTTGTGTTGTTTAAGACAGATCCCAGGTAAGTGAACTCCTCTACACCAACTACACCTCTGCAGGGGGGTTATATGCTCACAATGAGGCAAACAGTTGGCTGTGGGTGGCAACTAGTGATGCTTAAGGACGGAATCCTGGTGGATGAGCAGTCCATAACATGCAACATTCAACTTAGGCTCCTACTTAGACTACACGAAAGGTCGTAGAGGCCCCTCTGATCAATCGGCTGGTCATGTCAAGCCCTAGAACCTATATGATTGTCCCAACCCTATTGCCCTTATACCAACCTTTTTTATCATATATGTGCTAGAAGTTGGTGGCTGAGAGCTCCAGCTCTGGAGCTCTGGGGAGTACCCCTTTATCACCATTACTCCCAGGTCCACTCTGGCCTGGAGTGGTAGTACCTGTTAGGGTCCCATCTATGGGTTAAATAGAAAAATGAGTTTAAAAAAGAAAAATTGAGTATCCATCTAGAATGAGTAAAACATAAAAAAAGCATAAAATGACCCAATGCTGTAAAAACCAACCAACTGAATTTCTTGTTTTGAATTGGTCCGTGATTTGATATATTTTCTAGCAAAATTATGTCCACTTTTGTACCCCCTATTTTGGGTCTTTAAATTCTCATAACGTTTGAACCACTGGAGATATTTGCATAATTCAAACAATTTTGAACTCCATTTACTTAGTTCTATATAACTAATGTGATTAAATAAGAATAACTTCAAATAAAAAAATCAACTGGAATGCTATATTAATCAGCTATAGCCCTTTCTAGAAAAGTTGTTAATGTACGGATAGTCCAGCAGTGCTAGGTGACTCCCTTTGGTAGATGACTTGCAGCAGAACTAGAATGAGAAATGAGGTGGGTTGAAGGAAAGTGAGAGCATTCAGTGTAAGAAAGAACACTGGGATAATTCCATTTGGTTCATATTAGAAACACTCAAGAATATTGCTGTAGGTTCATTTCTCTGTATCAATGAGATTAAATAACAATAACCTCAAATAAAAGAAATCAACTGGGAATACTAGTATAGCAGAAGTTTTATAGATTTTGAATAATTGTTTATACATTTTTAATATTGTTCATGCTCTTACAAAATCTACTCTTAAATTATCTATGAAGTATTTTTGAAATTATAAAGCTTACATTCTAGTTATTTTAAAATTTCATTGACAGTACAGTTTTGTAAGGATTCAGTAACAACAGTAAATATTGAATGTTTCTACAATTTGCCTTATTAATTACATTCTGAAATTTGTATGTGAGCCTATGCACACATGATCCCCTACATACTCTTCATTTCTGGTCAAATAATTGATCTGCTCCTGCTGACTAATCAGTAAGACTTTGTTTTATAGAAAACATTTTTGCTTTCAATGTGACTTGTCCTCATTTTGTAGCCTTTGTATCTTGGCAGGATGCAAATAGTAGTAGTGGTGTGGCAATTGCTAGAATGCTTTCTAAATAACAATCTCAGTTGTCTTGTTTAGATATTTATTGCAGAATTTTAAATTTCTGACGGATAAATATATTTTGTTATTAAGCCACTTTCCTCCTGTTTTTATTTTTTATTTTTCTGAAATCCTAAAATTCATACTTTTGTTCATTTAGTATCCTATCACTTTAAAATTAGAATCTTTTTATTCTTAAGTTAAAAATCAGAATGGTTTTATTGAAAATTAATGTTTTTTCACTAAAAAGATATTGTAAAATGATATTAAAATCATAAATCTGTTTACCCATGAATGCTTTAAAAATTAAATTTTGGGAAGCTATACTCTAAAAACGAACTAAGGAAAAGGGGTGGGGATATCAGAAATTGAGACCATTACATGAGTAAATTTGAGAGATCAAACTTCAAAAAACAATTAAGGAATTAGAAATTGACTAATATTTTGGTTTATTTTTGAAAATTTGTTATAGAAAAAGCAAATTTGATGGCTTAAATTGAACTTTTTAAAACTTTATAAAAAAAGTATATGGTAAGGTATCATGATTACAAAATGATATTTATATATATATATGTATATATGAATATATGAAATAAAATGGAACTTAATCCGACAGTGTGAATTTGATATATTGAAAAAACAAGAGATGTTTACAAATGCATGGGATCATCAGGAGAGAATGTGCAAACCGTTTCGGGGCCTTCCTCTCTACGGGGCCGATGTTGCTTTTTAAAACCGTAGAGAGGAAGGCCCCGAAACGGTTTGCACATTCTCTCCTGATGATCCCATGCATTTGTAAACATCTCTTGTTTTTTCAATATATCAAATTCATATATATATGTGTGTGTGTGTGTGTCTTTAAATCCTTTATATTTTAAATATAGTGGCCGTTCTCAATACCAGCCAGTAATCTATTATTTATTGATTTTGTTAATTTTTTTTTCTCAGCTGGTTCAATTTCTGACAGGGTAGTTTTAATTGCTCCCTATAAGACTGCTTTGATGTTATATTGTTCACCATGTTCATATAATTTCATCCTTACAATTGACCATGGATTTTTAATCCGATTCAAATCAGGACTTGATGGTGGTCATTGTATTTTCTCTCCTCAAAGAATTCATGGGTAAGCTTAAATACATGAGAAGGAGCATTAATATATACTTCACTTTAAAACTGCGAAATTAGGAGTTGTACCTGCATGGTACAACTCTTGTCCATAAAATTACAATTGAATTGTCCAATAATGGTTTGGTTGACAATTACAACCCATATCATCATACTACTGCTTCCTTGTTGCCTTCTTTTAGCCACAGGCACAGAATTGGATAAAATTCATCCTTTCACTTATCGATCAGCTCCATCAAATGTCACTTGAGATTCATCCATGAGAATTACTTTAAAACAGTCAATTTTCACATATTTCTTAGCCCAAATTTGACACTTTAGAATATTTGCTATAGTGAGAGGAGATTGCCTGGTAGATTTTTTTACAGATTCTAATTCACAAAGTATTCTACACCTTTTGTTCTTCTTGACTCCTTCATTTCTAGCCTTTTCAAGGATCAGAGTACTGATCAAAACTGTTTTGCTATAACTCATTTTAGTTTACATTCATATTGAGGAAGCAAGTTATTAAAGCCTTTTCCTTTGTTTCAAGTTCTTAACTTATATTTGAAAATTTTCCATCTTTTTTCAATTGTGCTGTGGACTTTTAACTTACTTTCTTGTAACTGGAATCATGAACATTTTTGATACTTTTTTATACATTTTTTATATATTTTTACAACAAACTCTTTTGAGTTTTTCTTTATTTTATCTTTAACACAGAATATGCATTTTTAAATTTAAATAAATTCCGGCTCTGAACATGAACGTTCATTTGTACCCCTCCTGTTTTTTAACAGTTTACTTATTCCGTCTCTCCATCATAAATATTTCGCTCTTAAAGAAGACCGCTTTATCAAAAGGTTGAAACAGATTCTGTCAGCAAACTAACAACATCATTTGTTTTTTCAAAAAATGTTTAATTCATACTGTCGGATTCACTTCCATTCACTTTCATATATATATATATATCTAATATATAAAACAGAGATTTTGGTATGTACGTGTCGACGTATAACAAAAAAAACGGGAGGTCACTCAGATTCAAAATCTTGCATACACATTGATATCGTTCTAACTAAGAAAAACTCCAAATTTGGTTATTGATTTTTACTGATTAAGGGATTTAATCGATTAATTAATCCAAAATCACCCAATTTGCGGAACTGTCCGTATATCAGCCCCTCCTGATAATAAAATATTGTCTCTGCCTGCTTATTGTTAAAGCGATAACAGCAGCGAAGTTTTAATTTTAATGAATTAATTTTGCAGTCTAAGCCGTTCAGCTCCGAATTTATGGCCTATTTATGGTCCAATCTTTAATAATTTTTATATCGTTAGAAAGATAAGAAAATACTCTTTCAAAATATGTAATTTGTGTGAGTTTTTATCAATTGAATCATTTTTTACAGCGAGTTAAAAAATTAAAAAATGGCTTCGGATAGCCACGCTGCCTATGATTATTGTGATACAAGCAGTGCAGTCTATATCAGTCAGATCGGAATCTCTTACCTATTTAGGATCAAATCTTTAAAATATTTATATCTTTAGTAATAAGATGAAATAGTCTTTCTGAATATGTAATTTGTATGTGTTTTTATAGATTTTTTTTTTTTTTACAGCGAGTTAAAAAAAAAAAAAAAAATACTACGTATCTTTCTGAATATGTAATTTGTATGTGTTTTTATAGATTAAATTATTTTTTACAGCGAGTTTGTCCATATTCTTAAATTGTACAGTACACTCATTTTAATTTTAATTTTAATTTTTGTAATGCATAAAAATTGTAGAAAATCAAAATGCACGCTTTACGGTTACATTATTAAAAAATATTTTAATCCGTAAATAACAGTATCATGAAAATCAGTTTACGTCGTAAGTACGGTTACATATTTGTATAAATTAAACTAAGATTTTCATTCGAATAAAATGACTTTTAATTCTTTAATTTATTTATTTAATTTTTATTGTTAGAGTTTTAAAGGGTTAAAAATAACAATAAGATTGACGAATTTCCTTAGAAACTGTTTTTCTTTTGGTTCGTTAACTAATTATTTTCTCAAACCACGATAAAAAAAAACAAAAAAAACAAAGGTTACTAATACGGACAAAATCCGGTGTTTTATCTTTAGTCGAAGGCCCGACTGGAGATAAGTAGTCAATTATTTGTAAGACGAAATTTATTTCAAGTTTATCTGACAATATCCAGTTATTGGAACATTTTTAAAAAAATTATATGTAAGTACGAAAAATTGTAAGCGCTTTGTTTATCAAAATGACATGATTCGTTAGTAAATTACCCGAAAAGTTGATAAAACAAAACAACTAACAACCAACATTTAAATTATTATTCAAAATACAATTTAAAATATTCCTCAGAATTTGCCTTACAAATTAAATTTTAAGTTTTATGATTTTACTCTTTATTGTGAAGTCAATAAACATCGCTGAGTTTATAGTGCAACTTTTCAGTTCTGAAAAATTGGCATGTTTAAATAGAGATTTCATAGGTGACATTTGAACTTTTATGAAAATTGATGTTTTGTAATTAATATAAATTTTGTAATAAAACTTAATTTTAACTAAGGGTGGGGGGGGGGGTTAGGGTTAGGGGGGGGGTAGTTTAATGGGAAAATAAATAAATAATTTGGGTTCCGTTCAAGCGGTTCCGATATGGGGGATCAATTTACTATAAACTTATACGAGGAAATGAGCACCCGTGAATACTCAAATAATAAAGAACTTTTAAGAATTTTTTTTCAATCTGATAGATTGGTGTGTAATCGATAATAATCAACTGAAGGAAAAAAAATAGATGGGGGGGGGGGTCCAGATAATCAGGTCCACCAAAACGTTTTTAAACAATGTTTTTAAAATACTAGGTACCACCAATTTTACCCTGTGAAATTTACCCCCCCCCCTATATTTAACACTATGAAACTTGCAGAAAAATTAATATTTTCTTGAAAAATTTTTTTCCATTTGAAAGAAAAAACATTAAATAAACTCCTGATGATTTTTTAACTTTTTTTTCAGCTTACGGAAATAATGAAAATTATGATTGAAAAACAATGTTTTCATTTTTGCACTGTTAAATCAACTGAAAATTAACGTAGCTAAAAACAAGTTACGATAAGAGTTTTTTTAAATTCTATGAAAAATCAATTAATTATAAATAATAACAAAATATTTCCGTTTTATTCAAGATGGCCTAAACTGATCAATTGGTGGTCCCTATAATACTATCTTAGGTTTTAGCAAAAATAGATATTGCAATACGAAGAATTTAAATTTTCGATTCTCAGCTTCTTTTTAAACTCAACATGCAATTAAGAACTAAATGTGAATTGTTGTCATGTACAAAAAATTTAAAACAATAACAAACAAATATTCAAACGAATACTTTCAATTTGTTGTATAATAATATGAAATAATTTTAAACAATAAAACAGAAAATACAAATCCTGAAATATACAAATTCTCAATGATTTTAGTTTCAAGAATTATTTTCCTCTTACCCCCTCTCTAACTACTGTCTTCCACTTTCTCTCTCACTCCCTGGTGATCCAAATTTCATTTTAGTCCGGTCATGGACCGGGTACTTTAGCTAGTATATATATATAATGAATAAGAAAAGTATTGGCATATAAAGGTGCTCAATGCTTATATAGCAGAGCAGTTTTACAATCAATAATCTATTATATTATGGATATTATTATCTCGTTACTATTAGTTTCATGCTCATGCAATCCTCAGACAAGAGTCAAATGGTTAGGATTTTAAAAACCAGTAGGTTTTTAGCATTTATATAAACGTGAAGCGTGTTCACGCAATGGAATGTTATAACGCTAAAGTTTTGTTTTTTTTAAACTGTGGCTTGTTTAGCATTTATATAACATGAAGCTTGTTCACGCAATGGAATGTTATAGCGCTAAAGTTGTATTAAAAAAAAAAAACTTGCTTTGGTATTAATGCACACGGTGTCCAGATGATTCTTTTCTATTTTTATTTCTTTTTTTAAATAAAAGAAGGGAGAAAATTAAGAGAAGTGAACTCGTTTCGAAATGCAGACATTTGAACAAATTTTTATTGTGCCACTTACCACCTGATCCTAATTAATTATTGTACCACTAACCACCTGATCCTAATTAATCCCTTAATATATATATATTATATATATATGTATGTATATATATATATATTATAATTTTTGTTTAATTCCACATGTATAAATATTATATATATATATATATATTATAATTTTTGTTTAATTCCACATGTATAAATATTATATATATATATATATATATATATATATATATATATATATATATATATTATAATTTTTGTTTAATTCCACATGTATAAATATATATATATATATATATATATATATATATATATATATATTTTTTTTAATTCCACATGTATAAATATTATATATATATATATATATATATATATATATTATAATTTTGTTTAATTCCACATGTATAAATATTATATATATATATATATATATATATATATATATATTATGTTTAATTCCACATGTATAAATATTATATATATATATATATATATATATTATAATTTTTGTTTAATTCCACATGTATAAATATTATATATATATATATATATATATATATATATATATATATAAATTTTGTCTTTTTTCTTGTGTATGGTAGTTCAGTAGTAATACACTGAAGTTTTGATTTTGTAAAATATTTTGGTGCGGTTTTACGGTATGAAGATGAAACTGAAATAAATGAGTTTTTCAGTTAAACTGCCCATCTCTAATGTATATAATCTTTAGAATGTTAATATATATATATATATATATATATATATATTAAGAGAAAGGAAATGAATCCCACGATATAAGTATAGATAAAAAGATATGAAAACACAATGCTGTTAAAATGAAAATATTTTATATCATATTCATAGCTGATATTGAACAATTTCAGCTCCTCTCTCGATGAGTCCGGAGTAAAAACAAGCTCTGAAGATGATTTTTATAAATCGAAATATTGTTCAATATTAGCTATGAATATGATATAAAATATTTTCATTTTAACAGCATTTTGTGTTTTCATATCCTTTTATATATATATATATATATATATATATATATATATCTCATTTGGCCTTCTTCAGGTGTTCACCACATATCTGAGTATAGCAATGACCCAACCTGGGAAATCATTTTTAATAGTTTGACTGTTGATTAAACATGCCGTCTGTCGAAATATGTTTTGCGCGACTATTATTCAGCCGTGTTGCAAGTTGAATCTATTTTTGAGAATCCAGACTTGGTAGGTGGTCTAGCATGGACAAGTCTATTTCTGGGATTCTCATTGGCTGGTGGTTTTAGTGTGGATATTTTTATCCATATATACTGAACACTTGACTGTAATCTGGTAGTTGGTACAGGGCGTATTCGATTACACTGTCCTTTTTTTCTTTTTTCTTTTGTGACTGGACGCTATTCACAGCCTTTCTGTGAAGGTGAGTATAATGTTCCTTCTTCAGAACTATACACCTGAAGAAGGCCAGAAGATAAAGTGCTTGAAACTTTCTTTTTACAATAAAGATGAGAACAACCATCTGAAAAATAGAATTATACACATCAAGTCTCATCTGAAAATAAATATTTATTTTTAAAAGTTTGTCATTTTTTCAGTTGTTATATTTTAATTTATTTCTTTATTTTTTTTTTTTTGTGGTTGGGTAATCATATAATATCAAAAATACTGTATTTATATCCATTGTAGAAAAAATTTCTTTGATGTGATTTTAGTAAAGCAACCTACATTTAATGTAAAATTTATTTGTGTTTTAGAATAGTTTGGAATTGGAAGCATGATGTAATGGTTAGAGACGTAGGAAATAGACTTGTCGACCCAAGTTCAAATCCTAGACGAAGCTACAGTTCACATAGCGCTAATAGCCTTGGGAAAAGTATGAATCCAACTACTCTCCCTCCAGCTATGGGTAAATAGTAGGGCAGACTGGGCTCTTTAACCTTGGTTAGGCAACCAGCCTAGGAGAAGGAAAACTCTGAAATCAAACCTGTTAAACTCCACTTGGGGTGGTCATTACTAGAATAGGCTCAGTCCTAATTAGTGATCTATTTCACTAATAATAATGAATAACTTAGTTTTACATATGCTACAATTTGACATTAACTATTCATAATTGGCATAATTAGTTATCAATTAATTACACTTTCATTTTTATATTTTGTTACTTAGTTTTCTTATCACATCTAAATTTATTTTTTCTATTTTCAGCACCATTAAACTTTATTTTCTATTTCAACAATAGTTGTCTTTTTTACAAAGTGTGTTATTAAAAATGTTATATCTTTATTTTTTAATGCAACATAATCTGTTGGATTGTATACTTTGAAAAATCTAAATAACTAAATTCATATTTTTAAGGAATTTCATGTTGGATCAATACAATTTCAAAGATGTTTTAAGAAAAAATCCTATATTTGATTTTACTGAAATCAAAACTATTAAAAAATGAAAATTTCAATTTTAAAATCTCCTTTCTCTTGTATTGATAAGTTGTAACAATATTGAAAAAGTGCTTATAGATTCCAATTTCAAACCTCACTTTCTCTGTTCATTATATCTATATTGTTACTTAACTTTTGACGCTGATTAAAGACTCCGTTTAAAGTTCTCAAATATATTTGCAACAAACTTAGTATCTATCATAAATCTACTATGGAGTTAACATTTTTTAATATGCTGATTCAAAGACATTCATTCCATTTTTTTTCCTAGATGTTTAGGTGATTTATTTTTATGAAAATATAGGTTTCAAGAATTTGCATGTATGATATTTTATATATTTTTACATATTTTAGAAAAAAATTATGAACTCCAAATTTTTGTATCTTTATAAAAATTTCCTTTCACTAATTAAATTAAGAAATGCATATTCATAATTATTAATAGTTCTATTTTCTGTCTCAATTTTTGTCCTATTCATTCTTTTTAAATTCTAAAGTGAAATGATTCTGAGATTTGGGATATAGTCTCACCTTCAGCTACTTCTTTAGTTTGAACTTTTACTGATAAACTTAATATCCAAAGAATGGATTTATTAAGACCATTGTAAAAAAAAGTAAAAGTATTTAAAAAAAATTAAATTAGTGTTTAAAGAAAAAAGAATATTAATTAAAAAAATACTTGAAAAATACTTTCTTGGAATCTCTAAAACAATTTAAGAAATTTTCACAAAAAAATGTAGATAATGATGTGGGAATATATTAAACCTTTTTCATGTTCAAATATTTTGGATATAAAAATGAATTTTAACAAAATCAAGAGAAATTTTGAATATTACAGTTTCTTTAAAAATCAAGATGAATTGTTTGATTTTTCTTTTTTCATAAATATATTCCCATTAGAGAGATTTTCTGTAAAAACTGTTTTCTATATTTCATTAATGATTAATTATTATGATACATAAATCTGTTTTTATTCTAGTTATAAAATTTGTAAAGCAGATAGGTATGTAAATTTGCAAGTAAAAAAGAGAATAATTCATCAAATATTAATGTTTCCTCTTAAAAATGTAATTTTAAAGAGGAAGATTAGGATATTAAAAGCATATAAATTTTGCTGCATTTATTTCTGACTTGATTTATTTTTTCATTTTGTTTGCTTCCATGAAAAGTTATTTTTGTGATGCTATCATTATTTTCAGTATTTAATTTGAAGATTTGAAAATCTTGTACATTAAAAATTTAAATGAACTAATTGTCAGATTTTGATAATTTAAAAAGAAATTAATTCTTGGTTTTTACAGTTAATACTTGATCTTAAGTATTATTTTCTAATATAAAATAGATATATTTGCTAAAAAATAGGAAAAAAGGTACAAATGAATAAATTAACTTCAAAGCAGCTGTTAATAGAAAATTTTGTCTTCCATATTGCTTACTGATTTATCAAATCATTAATCAGTTTTTACTTCTTTTCTTAGCTCTACATAAAATTAGTTAAGCAACTACACAGTTTTAACATTTTTTAATACAGCTGTTGACTTTTAAAAATATTCAATTGAGTAATTTTCTCTAATTGTTTTAAAATTGATTAAAAAAAAAACAACTTATAGTTGAAAAGAATACTAATAAAATAAAGGCAAAACACTTGTAAATATGCATAACCGTTAGTATAATTAATATACATTACTTTTTTAAAAATTACTTTTAGTTACCATTTTAAGAAAAGCTAAAGTTCATTGAGATCAGTAATATTCTTAACCTTATTGTAATGTATATATGGTGAGGTGTTAATTCATGCTAAGTTTTATGTATATAGTGATAAAAATGATTGCTAATATCTTTATATAGGGTGGTGCAAAAGTCACTTACCATAAAAAAAATAATGCTGTGAAGGATGTTATATTTCACAATTAGTTCAAAGTAATTTCCATGTATCAAAATAAATATAATTAAAAGAAATTTCTTAGTCTTTTCTTTTATTCAAAAGATGTTTAATTTTTAAAATAGGAACTGTCTTTATTTCTATACAAGATATTAAATTATTCTTACATTGAAGAAGATATTGATTCTTGTAGATACATGCTTATGAACTTTTTTTTTCTTATTGGTTTAATGATTTTTTAAATTTTCTTTGTAGGATGACAGTGATGAGAGTAATTCCCTGTCTGGCTCCCATGTGGATGTCAATGCAATTTCAGGAAATTTGATTCAAACGCCCAAACCCAGTCCTCGGAGCTTAAAAAAAATCAAAGCTATACAAGAATGGGAAATAATTAATGGCTTAAAAGAGGGAGAACGATGTGAAGAGAAACCAGAAAAATATCAAGGCTATTTAATGAAAAAACGGAAATGGCCCTTAAAAGGTTGGCACAAGGTAAATTCAAAATTTCTTTCTTTTATATTTGTTTTATACAAAAATCAAGCACAAATTTTAATATGATTTTTTTTTATATAACTGTAAATAGTACAATGTAAAAAGCTAGTAATTTATGAATGAGTAGATTAAATTTGAAGCTAATTTGAACAATATTATGTTTCAGTGTATTCATGTATAGTTGAAAAGAATTTATATAATCTATCTGTAAAATAGTGAAGAAGGAAAAGAATTTTAAAAAGTGCAGCTTCTTCATCATCATCATGTCGCACATGCAGCATGGATATACATGATAATCTCTCACCAACCATCCCTATCATTCATTGCCCCTGGGAGGTCCTCTGCATGGCATCCAGTGTCAGTGCAGAGCTGTATGTCTTTCTGGCATGTCCATGTGCTGGCTTCCACAGGAGAATGTTGCTTATGAGTTCGTCCTTGCTTGTCCAGCAGTGCCCAGTATGTCTTGTTCGTCTTACTTGGATGATTTGTGAGATAGAGGGCAGTTAGCTGTACAGCTGCTTTCTCGTGGGATATTGTTTCCATGCCTTTCCTATGCGTGCATTAACTTCACTTTCCGTGGATGAGATATTGCTACCTAAGTGAATTATTTCATTCAGTTTAAGAGTTTACCATCGAGTGTGGATCCCTAATTTCAGTGGAACCACTGGCGATATCATTCCTTCTTCGATCTACATATGATCTCCTACCAAATGCAACCAACCTGAAATTATGGGGATATACCGTTTCGGACCTGTGCTTTTTGTGCAAACGTGATCGAGGTACCTTGCGCCATGTGCTATCTGCATGTCCACAATCGCTCCAGGAAAAGGGTTGGACATGCCATGTGATTTCTATTGAGGTTGGTTGTTGTGGATTTCTAGGACACTGAGTCATTTTGGTTTTTTTTTTCAAAAATAAGAAACACAGGCCGCTGTTTGAAAATTGCCTCACATCGTCTTCAGACCACGGTGCAATATGCATCAAACTGGATCTGGTTGAGGCTAAAAAGTATTCAGCACGAATGATAGCGCACGGAATCATCATTCCCATGTTATTACATAACATCAACAAACGGTTTCTGCAAGCGCGTAATGACATCAATGGCCGAAAGTAAACATGTTTTTAAAAAATCACAAATTGCACTGATAACGAAACTCCTAAGATGAACGGATATTATAATTTCTTCTGTTTTTTTTTTTTTGTTTTTTTAATACTCTGTCTGGTGGCAAAAGCTACTTGGTAGCACTGGGAGTGGCAGTCCCGCTTTGAGCTACCGAAACTGTGCTGTCACTCCTAGTTGGCAGCTGATGAGGGCAGGGTATCGCACATGCTATCAAACGTTGTATGATGAAAATAAGAAAAAAAATATGACAATACAGAAAATTATACATCAAACTTCCTGTACTTCGTCATTGAGAAAAATCACTGGAAAAATTATAACCATTTATAATAGAAAAAAACCATATCCACCAAATTAACTCTAAAAACAGTAAAAAGAATGAAAAATGGAATAGTCCTTATTGAAATAAATAAAAAAAGAACAAACATTCTCCTTAACATGAAGGAATTCTGCGGAATAAAAATAAGTGTCCCCTCACTGAACTTTGGATAGATCAAAGGGTGTGGCAAAAAGCTCTGAACACATATTTTGTACTTTAAATCAAATACAAACTAGCCTCAGAAAATAAGGAATCATAGATATGCAAAGAATAATGATACAAAGAGAAAATAAACAAATAGAAACGAACATATATCTTAACATTTGATTCCCCAAAAAACACCTAAAGAAATGAAAGTAGGATACAGCATAATAAAAATTGAATCCTATATACCAAACCCACTTAGATTTTTCAACTGCTAAAAGTATGGTCATTATCAATTAAAATGCACCAGAAAAATATACAGGAAAGCAATTGAAATGAAACACATTGGAAAAATATGTATCTAGAATAAACCTAAATACCAAAACCAAACAAGTATCGGACATGATATAACATATAACAGGTAACAACAACCAAGACCCAATCAAACACCTCATTTGCAATGACAATAAAAAAAATACATTGAGGATCAGCTGGCAAAAACCATTTTCAGAAAATTCCTCAAAAACATAAATGAAAATAAAAAATAGAAGAATAAAAACCAAAATTTCCAAATTATTAATCAGAATGAAAAAAAGAAAAACATCAACTTCAAATCAAAAAACAAACAAATCTACAACCAACATTTCAACAAAACAGAATTGCAAGAACCAATAAAGAAATCTACAACCAACATTTCAACAAAACAGAATTGCAAGAACCAATAAAGAAATCTACAACCAACATTTCAACAAAACAGAATTGCAAGAACCAATAAAGAAATCTACAACCAACATTTCAACAAAACAGAATTGCAAGAACCAATAAAGAAATCTACAACCAACATTTCAACAAAACAGAATTGCAAGAACCAATAAAAAATCTACAACCAACATTTCAACAAAACAGAATTGCAAGAACCAATAAAGAAATCTACAACCAACATTTCAACAAAACAGAATTGCAAGAACCAATAAAGAAATCTACAACCAACATTTCAACAAAACAGAATTGCAAGAACCAATAAAGAAATCTACAACCAACATTTCAACAAAACAGAATTGCAAGAACCAATAAAGAAATCTACAACCAACATTTCAACAAAACAGAATTGCAAGAACCAATAAAGAAATCTACAACCAACATTTCAACAAAACAGAATTGCAAGAACCAATAAAGAAATCTACAACCAATATTTCAACAAAACAGAATTGCAAGAACAATAAAGAAATCTACCACCAATATTTCAACAAAACAGAATTGCAAGAACCAATAAAGAAATCTACAACCAACATTTCAACAAAACAGAATTGCAAGAACCAATAAAGAAATCTACAACCAACATTTCAACAAAACAGAATTGCAAGAACCAATAAAGAAATCTACAACCAATATTTCAACAAAACAGAATTGCAAGAACCAATAAAGAAATCTACAACCAACATTTCAACAAAACAGAATTGCAGTTACCGAAATCATCCCTCAAATATCTACTACAAATCTATTAGAAAATATGGATTCGAGGCAACATTCCTAAAACATGGAAACAAACTGCCATAATCTCAATACCAAAGTCAACCATGGATAGCACAAACCCAACAAACTACTGACTTATCACATTAACCTGCTGTATATGCAAAATATTCAAAAGACTGATAAATGAAAGGCTAACATGATATTTAAGACCAACAAATTAATATCAAAATACCAATCAGGATTTAGATACAGAAGAAGCCCATAAATTACCTAATTTAATTAGTGTTATGACCTGTTTAGGGGGCAATAAATAAATACTCAACACGGGGATAGAAGTAAAGAACAGATGTTTTCAACACATATCAAATATAAAATGAGGAAGGTTTCATTGGTGATTAACTCAGTCCTTTTCCTTTTTCTATGAGACTGACGTTTTTTGGGGGCCGGTTGCGAAGATGGTAGATCAAAACTATAAAACATTACATCCATGGTCTCCCCTCGTTCTGGTGGACCACTATTAATGTCGTCTGACCCTTGCTTCCTCAGCTGGTTCAGATGTCTCTTGTATGAGAATTTTGGTCTGTCGATGATATACACCATATTTCCAATTCTTTTTTTAATGGTTCCCAATTCCCAGAATGTTTTATTTGCTTTAAATATTTTAAAATAAATTTTTTCTCCTGGAACGAAGCGTTTTGATGCTGTTTGATTTCTACTGGGTCTGGGAAGTAGTTTTTTAAATACAGATCTTACTTTGCGTGCAAACATTATTTGTGTGGGAGGTAGTTCTGCTGTTGTGTTTGCGTTAGGTGTAATCCTATACATTTGTAAAAACTGTTGAAGGGCTTTGTCTGTTGGTGTGCCCTTGGCTTTTTTTAGGGCACGCTTTAATGTGTCAATGAATCTCTCTGCCATTCTGTTAGATCTAGGGTGGTAAGGGCGGGGTCATGATATGGTTTACTTGGAAATCCTCACAGAATTCCTTAAAGTCCACTGATGTGAATTGCGTACCATTATCAGACATGATGCAATCCACCACACCAAAACGAGCAAAAAGTTTGTGTAATGCGTTAATAGCCACTTCACTGTTGGGGTTTTTGCATTTAAACACTTCTGGCCATTTGGAATAACTGTCCACTACTATTAAATAGTAGTATCTGTCCAAAGGTCCCGCAAAATCCATGTGACTGCGTGCCCAGGGACAGTCTGTCTTCGGCCAAGGACTAAATTTAATTGGTGGAGACTTTGCAGCCAGCCAGGGCTCAGCCCCTACAAGTCCTGACCATATTTTCAATGTCCTTATCGAGGTTCTTCCAGAAAACGTAGGACCTCATTAGACTTTTTGTCCTTGTTATCCCCGGGTGTCCGACGTGAAAATCTTTTAGTATCCGTCTTTGGAGAGTGGCTGGGACGACCACTCAGTCTCGATACAGCAATACTTCATCGCATAATGTATAAGCGTTAGCTACTTGTTGGTCTTTGTTCGCGATTCTTTCCTTCATTTGTGTGATGAACTCATCCTTCGTAGCCTCTTTTCTGATTTCCTCTAGAGTGACTGATATCTCCCTTACTGTATTGCATATATGGTACTCATATCTCTTTCAGTACGTAGGGATGCAATTACCGTATCCTCTAGGGGCTCTCGCATCTTAGGAATTAGCCTAGATAGTCCATCTGCATGGCCGAGTTTTTGTGATGGTAGGAACTCCATTTTAAAATCGTAGTTAAGTAGGATCGCTCCCCATCTTTGCAACCTGTTGGCTGTGTGAGTCGGCAGACCCGTCTTCGAGCTGATGATGGTCAGTAACGGCTTGTGATCCGTTTGGAGTAAAAAATGTTGACCATGTAGATAGCGGTGGAATTTGGTAACGGCAAATATGATTCCTATGGCTTCTTTTTCTATCTGCGAATAGTTCCTCTCAGCGGGGAGGAGGGTTCTTGACGCGTATGCAATAGGTTTGATTATCCCATCCGGCTTCTTGTGTAAGATGCATGCTCCTATGCCATATGAACTAGCGTCACAGGCAACGATTAATTCCAGGTTAGAATCAAAATGAGTAAGGAACAAATCTGAAGTTAGAGCTTCTTTAATTTTATTAAACGCCTCTTGACATTCGGTAGAACAATCCCATTTCTTATCTTTTTTCAAGAGTTCGTTTAATGGTGCTCGTAAGTCGTGCATTTTGGGTATGAGGGATTGATAATAATTCGCAAGTCCCAAGAAACTTTTATTTTGGGCTAGATGGGCGGTCGGAGAGGCCCCCTCCGATCAATCGGCTGGTCACGTCAAGCCCTAGCACCTATATGATTTTCCCAACCCTATTGCCCTTATGGCAAGCCCCAACCCCTTTTTATCATATGGGTGCTAGAAGGCAGTGGCTACGGGTCTACATGTCCTGGGAATGATGTTAAAATCTACCTGATGGTGAGGTTCCAGTTTTGGAGGTTTGGGGAATGTGGAGCACCCCATTCATCACCATTGCTCCCTGGTCCACTCTGACCCGGAGTGGTAGTACCTGTTAGGGTCCCATCTATGGGTTAAATAGAAAAATGTATTTATAAAAAAATTGTATTATCCATTAAGAATTGATTTATTTCAAAACTTTATCGGCATTAAATGACCCACTGAGGTTGATATGCCGTAAAACAAAACAAACAAACAAAACAAGAAACTTTGTAGCTAGGCGACATTATTTGGTGCTGGCATCTCTTTTATTGCTGTAGACCTCTCAGGGTCTGGTTTCCTTCTGTTCTCGTCTACTATGTGTCCTAGGTATTTAATTTAAAAAAAAAAAAACTCTCACTTTGATTCCTTGATCTTGAAACCATAATCCAGTATGCGCTTAAAAACCTGGTTTACATGCAGGTAATTTAGTCTCTTAAACCTTGAATACTGCAGGTACTATCTTATGATGGAGATGATGTTACAATTCCCTTAGTAATTTACATTATATTCTCAATGGTTATTAAATAATTATTATTTAATCTTAATTAGCATCTTATTTATTAACAATATCTTTATTAAAGTTTAGGTTAGATTTGCTAGCTACAAAAAACCCATGTTATTAATATATTTAAAATCCTGCAATGTGTGTTATATCTCACTAAGGTTTACATACTAGGTATTCACCCAACCTGTTCGCCATGGGTAGGACGTGGCACATGATTGCAAGTATGGGGCATCCAGTGAGGATCAAACTTGTTATTCAGTAGTAAAAGGCTTACATAGTATATGATATGGATAATTTGTATACTGGTTTTAACAAATAATTACTTGATGTTATTTATTTCTGATATTGATCTATTTTCAAACAATCCTATGTTTAGTTTTATATAGAAATCAATTAAAATAAAATCCAAATAGATATAATCTGTTTATATCCATTCTTATTTAATTTTGTTATTTTTTCTAATCTAATCTAATATTCTATTACATTAAAACTTTGATACTTGTACCTATTGGGTACATATTTTTGCTAGTTTTCATGATATTTTTTTGTTATAACACATTTTTAAAACTGATTTGACTTCTTTTTTTCTTTAAATCTATCATTTTTAAAGAAATTATCTGCATATCAAATCTAGTGATTAGGTTAATCTCAAAAATTTATTTTCAGTTCCAGTCTAATCTGATTACTCTACTGTATGAGAGATTAATTTATTTATTAATTTAGTCTTGCTAATTTACTGCTGCTGGTATAACATTTTGTTTCAGTTTCATCTTTTTTCCAGATGAATAATTGTAAGCAATATCTGTTTGATCTTTTATATTGATCTAACTGAAAAAAAAAGAGTAGGGAACAATTTGGATTGAGCCTAACAATCCACAAATCAATCTTGAACTTTTCTCTGGGAAATATTTTTCATTTTGTCCATTATAAAGCAAACTAGAAGCAGCTACCTAGCGAAGCCTGGGCAGAGAAAAAAAAAATAGTAATAAAATAAGCATGGTGTAATGGTTAGCAAGCTAGTCTTACAGATCCATTACTACTAAATAGCGAGTTCAATCATCACAGGATGCCCCATAAAAATCCCCATAAAAAAGACCTTCTGTTAATCCTGCCTGGTGGGGGGGGGGGAATTTTTTGTTTTCGTCAGGGTAGAAGAAATGACATCACATAATGATATAGTAAGAAATATTAATTCAATAATTAACAATATATATATTTTTTTTTAATAAAATATAAATGAGGCGATTTGTTGAATTGATATTTCAAATGAAAAAAAAAAGACATACAAAAAAAATTAAATAAATTAAGTATTTGAATTTAAAATAATTCTTTAATTTAAAAATTTTTTATTTTGTAATATGTAAAATTCAATGAATAATTCAAAAAGATAACATTAATTCAAAGTGTAGCTGATCGAATATCATATTATTATAGTAAAAAAAATTGAAACATACATTTAAAAAAAAAAGAAAAGAATTTTGAATGTACTTAAAAGTTGAATATCAAATTACAGTACTGATTTTCGAACAAATGCAGAATAACTTGCAAGATGATTAGAATTGCATTTTATGTGTAAATAACATTAGATTACGGAAACTCTTGAAGTAACCCTTACCCAAATGTCTCAAAGGTTTCAGGTATTTCCGTGAAATGTTAGGAAATGTAATACATTTTATACTTAATCTAATGATATTATCTCTTGCATGCTATTTGCAATTAGTAACCTGATTTTATTCTTATATTTGATATTAAAATAAATAAATTAACATGATTATTTTATAAACAATGGCTAACATGAAAATAAAAATAAATAAAAAAAAAAATGATTATTTCAGGTTTGTTTACATTTTTTTGATCGCTAGAGGATGACATTTTTAAGTAGAATTCATTCAATTAATATCATATTTCAAAGTGAAAAATATTATATATATATATATATATATATTATATATATATATATATATATATACTAGCTAAAGTACCCAGTCCATGACCGGTAGGTATCACCAATTCGGTCATGTGAAAAGTTTAGGCCATCTTGAATAAAACGGAAATAAATATTTCCGAACTTTGTTTATCAAAAATCTCGTAAAAAACAATTAAAGATCGTACAGGGATGTTACAAAGAAAAACAGTTAATTCAAAGATCAAATTATCCGATTGGGAAAAATTACATTGTTATCTTAAAAAATAAATGAACCTATCCATATTACATGCGAAAGGGTAATTTTCAGGCCGCAATTTAGACAGAAATTTAGACAGAAAAAATTATTTCACAGTAAAATTGACTTAAAAAATGTCTTCGCTTTTGGTATTAATTTTTAAAATCAAAAATGAAATGAAAATTTGAATATTTTCTAAGAGAAAAAACTGATAAAATAATCAATATATCCTTACTTTATATTCTAATTGGTCGAAAAAGTTAAACAAAATAATTTTTACGTTAAGAAAAACAAACTTTGTTTACTGAGAAGCGTCTCGTCATTTTGTATAAAAACAAAACAAATATGTCAGTTTTGCTCTTCCGTATATTCTAAGAATCACACATTTACTATTCAACAATAAAAATTACAAATTCTTTTAAAAATATTAATATAGCGCTGATCGGACCAATTTTTTGCTCCTCCAGCAGTGTCCAGCATGCCTTGTCCATCTCTATAAGTGTACTCACTACTTCAGAAAAGTGATATAATACAGAATGTGAAATTCACAGAAAAAGTCAATTTTTATGGTTTAATTGTCCGTCTCAAGTAAACCATAAAAATTGACTTTTTCTGTGAATTTCACATTCTGTATTATCAGTGCGCACACTTATAGTAGAAAAATCAGCACAAAAAATACTTCTGAGACAGTTGAAATTTTCTTATATGAATAAGATGTCCATGGAATTCAAAAACTAAGCCCTTTTTTAGCCTTTGGCTCATAGTCTATATGTCAGAAATATCTCCCTCATCCCAATGTAAATTTTATATATCTCAGCTCTGCTAATTTTTAAGGGAAATCTGTGTAGAAAAATAAAAAGATCCGGTGTAAAGAAATGCGTGTATGTACATACATGTATGTAGGGAGGAAAAGGAAAGTTTAGAGACAAAATAAAGCCACAGAGATCCAGGCTTGTTTGTTGGATATCAAGAGACAGAAAAATACTTCAGTTGTTAAAAGAAAAAAGTGCAGTTCATTCAAATTCTTTATGGAAATAGAGCAAAAGAAAGGATGCTGTAGAAAATATTTGTGCATTCCTAAGAATGAGAATATACAAGCAAAGTCTGGGAGAAAAGCTGAGATATAAAATAATCTTAGTTGTCAATACCAGTAGAACTTCTGCAAGTCCAGCTAGCTCTTAATATTATAAAGTAAATTCAAAGTTTGAGCACACAATTACTTTGCATATTCTGGATTAAGAGTTCTAAGTAATTGTTACCCTGATTCCTACCATATTAATTGATGAATATAATCAATAGAAATAATGAGAGGAAAGAAACTGATTTAATATAGAATATTTTACAAAAGAATATTGTTAGATCTTGAATTTACTACTGAATTCCTAATTGTAGAAGGGAACATAGATTCTGCAGAACCAAATGCACAGATGTTTAATGGCAAATAGACTTGTACATGTTTATAGCAGTGTGTATGAATGAGTGTGAGTGCAGATTCACTAGATATTTGCATATAGCAAATATTCCACATTAATTTTCATTAAAATCATTCCACATTAATTTTCATTAAAATGATAAACTGGGCTATAGTAAATCTCATACTCAGCAAGGTATTTATTCCATTATTTCCGGGAGAATTTTCAGTATATTCTTAAAACATTACTTTTCATAACTTAATTTTTATTTGGAAACATTTTTAGAATTTTTTAGTTGAAATAATGTTTTCATTTTTTTGTATTTGGACTATTGTCCTCATCTTTATGTACACAATATTTCGGCCTTCTTCAGGTGTTTCTTGTCAAACTCAGGTGCCTTCATGGAACTTCGAACTAAACTTTTATTCAATCTACGGGGATAGACATTTCATTCTACCCTGTAGATTGAATAAAAGGTTTGGTTCAAAGTCCTATGAAGGCTCCTGAGTTTGACAAGAAGGTCCCTGAGTTCAACAAGAAACATCTGAAGAAGGCCAGAGAGCACATCAGTTGAAACATTATGTATATAACAATAAAGATGAGGACAATAATCCGAATAATACAAATTATCAAGCCTCAAAAATTCAGAGAAATTATGTTTTTAATTTGATTGCCAAAATGAATGACATTTTTTATTTTGTTTTTTTAAATATTGTCTTATGATAGGAATCTACAATGGGATAATATTTCATATATGATAGATAAGAATATGCAACTGGATTCCTACATTCTAATATAAAACAAGACCTTATGTTCAAATTTAATGGTTTTATATTAATAGAAACCACTGTGTTTTTGAAAATGTACTCACAAATTTTAGTACTGGAGTATGGGTTAATAAGTTTTAAGGTTTTACTTGCTGTCAAATAGTTTGTCTATTGTGTTATATATAATTATATAAAATAATCAACCGTGACATTATCAGCATAATTGCTTTTATTTTCTTCATCGATAATGTACTGATTGCTTAGTGTTTTATTTTTGCATAATATTTTTTATATGATTGACAATCTTATTTTGATTAACTCTCAAACATATTTGTCATGTTCTAATTTATCTCTTGAAAGATTTCATCTGTGAAATTTAAATTTGTTGTACCTAAATTCAGATTTTGAAAGGCACTTATCTTTATTTTTAAAAAAAAGTGAATTCTTTTAAACCTGTAATAAACATTTGATATAAGGATTTGATAAATAAATAATTTTTGTAGAAGTAACCTTTAAATGTTTAATCATTTAAAAATAATTATCTGATTTAATATCTTAATTTCTGATTTTTGTTGTCTTGCACATAATTTATCTCAACATTTTTTTATTTTTTTTGCATTAATGAAAATTTGAATTAGAATAATTTTTAGATGATTCATTTATGTTTTTTTCTAATAAAATAATGATAAATATATATATATATTTTAATAAGTTTATTTTTATTTGAATTGCAGTAATTTCTGACTTATTTTTTAATTTAAAGAATTTATTTTATTTTACAGAGATACTTTGTTTTGGATAAAGGAATTTTGGTCTATGCAAAATCACCTAATGAGGTTTGTACAATTTTTATATTATAAACATATTCTAAAATTTTGTCATACTAAAATGCACATTTCAAATTAAATTTTTGTTGTTAAAAAAATAAGCAAATCTCAATTTTTGCTTCTGTTCTGCTAAATTTACAACTTTTTAACAAATACCTTTAGATGAGTAGGCGTAGTTATAAACATTTAATGTTTTCATTTAAAGAAATTCTTTAAAATTTCCATCTCTTTCTGATTGTAAAAAGCAATTTTTTTTTACTTGCAATAAAACACATGTTTAAAATGACTTTCAATAGAATAAAACATCACTGAATTATTTTTATAATATTTATGTCACACATAAATCACTAAAGAGCCAGGAAAATTTAGATAAAATAACAAGACAAATAATGAAATATATTATGACCACAAAATCTTTAGAGAAATTGCGAAGAAATCATTGAAGTAAAATTTTTGAAAATTACTGGTGGAAATAATGTGGCTGATTATTCTCCACTCTTACTTTTTTAAGTTTTGTATTAGACTTTCTAAAAACTCATACATGAAGTTTGTATATATTGTATCAACATGCTCTATGAGAGATTTTAACCCTCAGTTTATTTGATATTCACTGTTTTACTATCTTATTTATACTATCTGAATGAAGAAACAGTCAAATTCCATGCTGAATCAGTCAAGGCTTGGATCAATAATGGCTGTATGTCCACTGGATCAAAAGAAAAAAAAAACCCATTAAGCTGCTAAAAAAGGGACCTACTATCAGAATGTGAAACAGTCACACCCTTTCACCTGCAACTCAAAAGCAGGAATTATATTGCTGGGATATTATAGGAATGTGTAGTTTGTTATCAACAGATGGAGGTCACATGATCTGGTCCTTGGGAGAAGAGTGGAAACACTAGAATGGAGTGGCTTTCATAGTCTTGAAAGAGGTCACCAGCACTTTTATCAGCTGCATCCCCATCTCCAATAGATATCACTATTCAAATTCAGATCTTTCAGATTGCACAACATTATCATCATCTAGGCCTATAATCAAACCATGTTGATGAGGAAATCATGGAGTTTAATTCCATCAAGTTTGCAGCCCTCAATATACTGGACAGCATTATAGACACAACTGCTGGTGTCACCTAAGACATGCTCATTACAACAAGTGAAGAGTGTTTAGTCGAGCAGTGCAAGAAAATACAGTCATGGACAAAGTCCTAGACTCATGCGACTAAAAACATAGGCTGAGAGGACAGGAACACTAAAGTGAGGAGACCTGGTATCAATAATTTTATCAGAACTTGAACAAGAACATGAGAAAGAAGATAAAAGTAACTAAGGAATGTAATGATGAGCAGGGCCATGACATTGAGAGAAGTAAGAAAGAACACAGTGAAAAACTTCATCAAAACTATAGCTGCTGCTGTCATAGAAAATAAAGATGGCAAATTGCTAATAGTCAAAAAAATATTTAAAAAGTAGATTATTCCAATGACCTATATGATTATGAGTTGTGCCCAGACACTTCCATTTGACTCAAGGAGATCCAGAGTATCAGAGAATGTGAAAGAAAGTCTGTGCTAAGAGAGGGAGTGAAGGCAGCAGTAAAGAGTTTTAAGGTAAGCAAGTCCCCCAGAGTTGACATTGTTCTCTCGGAGCTCTTGAAAAGTGCAGGCAAAGTAATGATGGAGACTCTGACAGGAAATCTGTGCAGAGAAGAAGTAGCATAAAGAGTGGACTCAGTCACTGGAGTTACTTCTAGCCAAGAAAGACAATCTCCAACTTTGCCAAAATTATAGAACTATCAACTTGACCACCACCACAGGAAAGTTATGTTTTGAGTGAAACAGAAACCTAATGCCAAAGATCAAGCAGGTTTTAGAACAAATATTCAACTGCAAAGTCCTCTTCAAGATTTTAAGAAAGCTTTTGACTGAATGTGGCATAATGTCCTTTGTTATATTCTTAGAGGCTTTAACACAAAGGAATGGCTTGTCCAAATCATTCAGCCTCTCAACAACAAGCCAAGAATGCAGTTCTCATCAACAACCAGATTGGAGAATTTTTCAAAACAACCTTTGGCGTCAGGCAGTGATGTCTTCTCCCTCTGCTCTTTTTAATATGTTTCTTGAGAGGATAATGCAAGAGACACTTCAAGACTACAACATCTATTTTCATCAGTGGCAGATTAGTCTTCAACCTTTGGGTTTCATACAACTTTGATCTCATGGCGGTGGGCAATGACTATGAGCCGCAAGACCTGATGGAGAGACTTGTAACCAGATCCAAGGCATATGGAATGGAAGTCAGATAAATCTAAGGTAATGGTGAACTGCATGATTTCATCTGTACCCACATTCTAAACAGCAAAACCTTGAATAAGTGACAACCTTCAACTACTTTGGAACCTCTCTCTCATGAGATGGCTGAAGAGGTATGAATATAGATTGCAACCACCTTGCTCGTGATTGCTAAATTGGAAAGACCAGAAAAGCAAGATAGCTTCCAAGTTCAAGCTCTTTAAGTCACTACTATATGGATATGAGACATGGACATTACTGACAGATGCTGAAAGAAGAATTGAGGTCTTTGAAACTAAATGCGTAAGGAAGCTGCTCCACATCTCATACAGAGCACAAAATGAACGGACTTAGTCAAGACACCTGTGGATCCCTAATACCCCTTCTGCCAACTAGCAAACAACAAAAACTGGCTTAATTCAGAAATTTTACCAGACATGACACCCTTTCAAAAACCATCCTGCAAAGATGGAAATACAAGCAACAACATAAAGTTGATCTGACAACATCATGGGTGAGGACAACCTTCCTGGATCTTCATTTAACCTAGAGGAGAGTATCTTCAGACTATTGTTCCACACTCCAATGATTTCAAGTTGAGGGACTCACTACCTGGCTATTTAACATTCATTACACATTAAAAACTAAATAAATGTGCTGACTTTAAAAAAGATCACATTTTTTCAGGCAAGAAAACTACAATACTAAACAAAGCTCTTATGAAAAGTTGAATGATGAAAAAGCCATCTATATCTAAAAGTAAAGTCTTCATTAATACTACCAAAACTATGACCTAGCTATAATAGTCATTTGTTGGAAGCAGTGCTATCACAACAAAAATCTACACTCATCAACTGAACTGCAACAAACTACCTACATATTTAACTTATATGTAATTCAGAACATCTCTAAGTCAACATTTATCACCAAAATATATAAAATTTTACTTCTCTTCAACACCTAAAAGTGGAATATATGGCTACACTTGACCCCAAAACAAATCTGTATGTGCATGAAATCTACCATTATATATAGTAACATGTAATACAATATTAATTATGCTATGAACAATCAAGAGTACATTGAGTAATTATATATTATAATTTTATGTTTCACTCAATTCTGTATGACTTGCTCATTGAGATGATGTCATTTATAAAATGACTATTATATTCATTGTTCTCAACATGTAAAATAATGAGATACTGGTATCTAAATTAGATTCAATCATTTAAATTTAACTTTAGCTGTTACTATTAATTATTGATTCAAATTATTAAAATGCCAACTATATATAATCAGTAAATCAAAATCATGTCATAATAGACATAATCTTTAGTCTAAATGAAACCAGATAATATTATCAGTTTGCTCATTTGTTATAATGGTTTTTACTCAAATATGTAGTATACTACTTTGATGTTTTTCATCAAAACTGATTTTTCTTTCTTTCTGTCAGTTTAAATAACTATATTCTTTTAGTCCATTTTCTTAGAAAAGGGTATTTTTCCTTATATTTAATTGAAGATAAATATTTTTGTTCTGTATAAGTGCAAAGAAATAATTTTTCATGAATATATTTCTGTTATATAGTCTTCCTACCACCAATGGATGAAGGTATTTGATAGGTTGATTAAAGGTTAGATGTCTCCTTGATTGAAACGGGCCGAAGAAAGTTTGTGTTTTGAGTTTAACTGAATGGTTAAATTCAAGGGTTTCCCCCAAAAAAAATACCTGGATAGACAAAAAGAAAGATTTAAACAAAACAGTAGAACAAAAATGATAAATTAAAAGCATAAAAAAAGAAAGAAAAACAGTCAAACAGACATTGACCTGCTAAAAAGAAAAAGTAAAAAAAGAAGAATAAGAAAATGTTGACATTTTAAACAATGATATTTCTTTATTTCCAAGTATACAGAATTTTTTGTTGCTGTTTAAATAAGCTATTTTATTATATTTCTGTGTTTTGACAGTGATAGTGCCTTATGCTAAGATTGCATTGTGCCTGTCTTACAAGACACTGAAAATAGATATCTTAAAATTTCCATGCAAGACATAAGTAGTCTTGAGACATGAGAGAAGATGAAATATCTTGGAAAATTTTTGGAGTTTTTGACAGGACCAGTATGTATGTTATAAAACACAGAGCGGAAAAGGAGTAAGAAAACATTCTGTGAAAATAGTTACTTAGCAGGAAAAATTGTTCTACAGGAGAACAAGTGACAGCAAGCCCCACATAAAAGCCTTTTCCTTTGCTTAACATTCTGACTTTTGCAATTACAAAGACAATTCTTTTTGTTTTCTCAGTCACTTTAAAATGCGCGATTCATTACTGTTAATGCTGTGTATTTTTCTTTCTTTTTTTTCTTTTCTTTTAGATCTATATATTTGGGAAGTTGAAATATATATCATTATACTCTTGGCCTGGGATAATAATAAAAAACAGAAGTGGTTGAGTTTTTTACTGTCAATAAAAAATGGAGGAGGAAAGGATAAAAGTAGTGATGATAATAGTTGTTGTAGTAGTGATGATGATAATGATAATAGGCTACTTGAAATTCATATCTCAATATGAATTTGAAAATAAGAGGGGGAAGAGTGTTATGTAATGTTTTCCCACTACCTACAAATTACTAACAGAGGTGTGGAAGCATTTGATGGAAAAATGAGAGATTAGAGGTCACCTCAATTAAAACAAACCCTAGAAAGTTTGCATTTTGACTTTAGTAGTTGTACTACAGAGCAATCCTGGTGGTGAGAACATTTTAGAAGCTTCTTTTGGTAATATTCACAGAGTTCTGGCCCAGATTCCTGCCTCAAAAACTGCTAGCCGGTGGCTGCTAAAAAAAATACCAGCTACGATTGAAGTTTGTAGCCGAAGCGGTGTCACTTGAAAAAGAAAACCCAACCAGCTTAGGGTGTTTTTCCCGAAACCCTAACCCTAACCCTCCCTAGTTAAAATTAACAGTTTTATTACAAAATTTGTGGGTTCTGTTTATACCTGTATACAGGGTGACCCAGAAAAAATAGAGCCCAAATTATTTATTTATTTTCCCATTAAACTAACCCCAACCCTAACCCTAGTTTTTTCTCAAGTGACACCGCTTCGGCTATAGCCTTCAATCGTAGCTGGTGTTTTTTTCAGCAGCCACCGGCTAGCGGTTTTAGAGGCAGGCGGCTGGGACGGAACTCTGTGAATATGCCCCTTCTTTTAAAAGGGTTTCAATAGTGTCTTAAAAGATGCAGGAAGTTTCCTTCTCCCTAATGAAAGACAGTTTGGAAACTTACAGATGGCTGTCCTGAATTATTAAGATATTAATAAACATGGGAACTAAACTGTAAATGCCTGTTTGTTCATTTCTTTTGCCACTTGGGATCAAGTAACAACATTTGTGAGAAACTTACTTTTGAGACTCGCACAATATTTCATTTATTTACTTCTATGAAATATTTAATATGCATAATAGTATATTATGTGTGTTAACTAATTTTTTCTTGCAGTATGATTTTATTTAAAGTAACTTTTTTTTACAGTTGGTTCTTATAATTTTCTTTGAGAAGTAATTTATAGCATATTTTTGAGCCAAGTTAATCTTTCTCAAACTTTAAATAACATTTTAAAAAATTTTAACAAAAATCATTAAGTTTAAGGATTCTGTTAAAGAAAAACAATAAAACTCCATTCATAGATTATTGTTAGGAGAGCTAACTCTTCACTAACAAACGATATCACTCTCCAGTAAAAGGCAGCAGTACAAAAGCGGCATCAGCAATGATGATCAAGGTAAAAGAAAACAAGATGGCTGCATGAAGATGCTCTTGTGGACTGTTAATGTCTAATAAATTTCACTTCTCCGGTACTATGGTCAGTGATTCTCACTGACCATAGTACTGGCAAATATTGTTTGAGTTAGAAATACATTTTACTGTTTTATATATTTACCAACCCCTCCACACGAGCAGGATGCGACACAAGATCAATTTCTTAAATGGAGTTTTTCTTCTAGACTGGTTACCTAGTTGCGGTTAAAGAAGCTACTATTTACTCATAGCTGGAGGGAGAATAGTTGGATTCATACCTTTCCCAAGGGTATTAACACTGTGAAAAGCAAACAGGATTTGAACTTGGGTCAATGAGTCTATTTCCTACGACTCTAACCATTACACCACACACCTCCAACTTTACTTTTACAAGTTTTTGGTTATGAAGATCAAACAAAACAAAAAAAGCATCATGGCAATATCACTGGACATGCTGAAGTAGACAGTTACAGGGACAGTTTCAAAAGTCACAGCTACAGTTGTTGACTGTACTGATTCAACAGTTTCAAGACCAACTGGAATTTTTACAGACAGGAAAGGATTTGAATACAAATTCTGTGGATATTGTCACAAATAACAACGGAATTCCCTTTTAACACTGAAAGCAGAAAAACTTTTGTTTTGTGGTTCAAATGATGGATATATATTTTCCTATACGAATTTTCACAGAAAGATGAAAATTGGAAAATCTCTACTAACTCATAAACAGGGCATCCAAGAATACAAGTTATATCCTATCTCAGCAGCCAATGGATTTTTACATTCACTTAAACAATAGAAATGCTAAAACATATATCTGGGGAAAAACAGTTACTTTTCAATAATCGTTTCAATTGTCTAGAATTAACAAAAAATGATGAAGACTATTATGCAATGTTCGCTGGTATTGTGAATGCAAAAAATTTTAACTAAATTCCCTCACAGAGGAGCACTTTAAATGTTTGATTTTCATTGCAGGATTTATGTCTGCCTCACACAGCGACATTTGCACCCAACTAATTTCCAAATTGGAACACAACAAAGACATCACAATTCAAGCTCTGACAACTTAATGTAACAATTTAGTAATCATTAAAAGAGGCACCATGTTAGTGCAAAAATCTAACAGCCCATCATTAATTAACAACATCCAGGTGGAAAATTGCAAAGAAACTTCTATCAACTTGTTGATATTGCAATGATAGGCATTAAGCATGTTTTTTTGTTTTTGTTTTTTTTCCATTTAAGAAACATAAGTGCAACGTTTGTCACCAGATTGGACATAAAGAAAAGGTTTGCAATTCAAATAAAAAGAAAAGAAAAAAAAATTATAAAAATTGAATCCATAAGAAATTTGTTAAAAAAACAAAACAGAAAACTGACTCAAACAAATTTGGTGTTTGCATCATTTAAAGCAGACTATAAATCCAACAGGAAATATATTGTTATTTCAGTAAACAACAAACCAGTTCATTTTTAGTTTGACACAGTGTCACATATAATTTTAATGTTACAGTCAACCTGGGAACTATGAGGGAGAGTAAAAAATTATCCTCACTTTTGCCATAACATAATTTTATCATTGTCACACTGTGTTCTGCACATGCGTACTTATAGTTGGCACTGCTGTGGTCACGTGATCAAAGTTTGAGCCTGATCGCACCATTTTGCTTGCTGTCTTTAAAGTGTAAACATGGCCGCTCCACTAGCAGTGTGCACCAAGGAGGAAAAAAGAGCAGTGACCTGATTTCTTGGTCAGAAGGAGTGTTAGGGGCTGAAATTCGTCGGAGGCTTTTAGCACAATACAGGGAGAGTGCATTATCATGTAGTGGATGAGTGAATAGAGAAATTTAAAAATGGCCAGACAAGTGTGATGCACAAAGAGGGTACAGGACACCTGTCAACCTCAACCACTGATGAGATGATTCAAGAAATTTGAGAGAAAGTAATGATGAATCAGCAAGTTATCATCAATGAGGTAGCTTGTTCTCTGCAGATTAGTCATGGTTCTGCCTATCAAATCATTCATGATGAGCTTGGCTTCCATAAAACAAGAGTGCAGATGATTTTTCTCTCCCTCATACTTGAGAAACCCCATGTGCCTGCAACTAATCACATTGTTAAAAGTGCCTCTGACAACACAATTCATTTAACTAGTGAGTTAACTTGCACTGTTACATTTCAAACTACTACATTTTGGGGTGTATACTATCTCCCATATAATTCAGAATTGAATTTAATTGGTTTTGACTTTAATGAACAGCTCAATCTTTTTAAAGTTCCTCTCAAATCTGTGTTCAACATATTTAACCTTAAGTCTGTTTCTGACATTGAAAAATATTTCATGAACAAACTTTAAAATAATTTTGGTGAAGATTTTCAAAGAGTAAGGCAATTTTGACATTAAAATCAGACACTTAAACCGATTTTTAGACCAAAACGACCTGTGTCTTATGTTGCACTTGATATGTTTGAAAAAGAAAAGGTGTAATAGAGTCAAAAGTAACTCTGCATGGGCATCTCCTATTGCTAAAAAAGCAAATGGAAAAGTCCAAATATGTGCTAATTAATCAACTGGTTTAAATAATTCTTTGGATTCACATCACTATCCACTCACAGTTCCAGAGGATCTTTTCACAAAACAGAATGATGGAATTTCCTTCACAAAGATTGGTCTTTATAATGCTTTTTTTCAACTGGAAGTTGGAAAGGAGTCTAAGGAGCTCCTTACTATCAACACCCACAAGTTTTTTTGTTTTTTTTTAGATTTAATCGTCTTAGATTTGGGGTCAAACAATGGATGTCATACTGACTGGATTGACCGGAGTGGCAGCCTTCATTGATAACATCATTGTTCCAGCTGCATCCCAAGATGAACTTTTGCAGCATTTATTTTCTGTTTTCAGTTGAATCCAACAATATAAATTCTGTGTTAAAGCTGAAAAGTCTGAATTTTACAGAAACAAATCAAATAACTTGGTTTTATATTTGACAAACATGGTAGACAACCAAATCTGGAAAATACCTTGACAATAAAGAAAAATTGTTCCTTCCTTGACTTGGTTAGCTACTAGATTGCTTTTTTACCAGAACTTTATCTTTTGAAGATATTACACAGTAGCTGTCTAATGCATGTCAGGCAGCTTTCACAAATGTAAAGTCCTTATATTCTTCCAGTCTTTTGCTGGCACACTATGACCTATCCATCAATATTGTTGTAGTCTCAGATGCTTCTAATTATGGTGGTGGAGAAGTCCTTTCTCTTGTTTTTCCTCTAGATTACTGACACCTGCAGAATACAACTATATATTGAAAAGGAAGCCTTTGTTATTAAATGATTTCATAAAATGCTATATGTGCACCATTTTACTCTTATCACAGACCACTAGTCTCATGTCAGTATTTTTGGATAAAAAAAAGAAATTCCCATGTATAGAGCAAACTATCAGCAAAGATGGACTAATACACTATTGGACTATAACTTTTCTATAAAGTAAGTATAACTCAACTGATACAATTGGTCTCTTTGATGCACTATCTAGGCTCATGACAATACAAAATAAAGTAGCAGAGGATTCTGTCATTGCAGGAATATCTCTATTCTAATCCAGTGCTACAAAAAATGATGCACTTCTATTGTACAAAATGGCTAAAAGTATGCACAGACAAAAGAATTTACCTTTTCTTTCAGTGTTGAGCTTCATTGTCAGAAGATTGTTATCTTTTTGCTGAGCGGGTGATTATCCCATCTTCATTACACCAGAGATCAAGCAATTCCATTATAGTCATCAAGGTATTAGCCTTAGGAGGCCCTAGCATGCAGCTCTACTTATTGCCTAAACATGGATAAGTGATTGGAGGAACTGGAATGCACATGTTCCAACTGTCAATTACCAGCAAAATCTCCCAGGAAAACTACACTGAGTTCCTGGCCTATCCCTCAATCACCCTGGTTACACCTTCACATTGATTTTGCTGGAGTTATCAATGGACAGTGTTATTTTATACTTACAGCAGATGGCTAGGAAATTTTCAAATGAGTCACATCACTGCAGAGTAAACAATTCTAAAGATGAAACAGATTTGCAATTGCTTTGGAATCCCACAGATATATGTTTCTGATAATGGCACTGCTTTCACTTCAGCTGCATTTTCAAATTTCTGTGCACTTAATGGCATATAATATTAGAATACCACCTTTTCATCCATAATCAAATGGACAGGTAGAGTGTTTTATAAATACTTTTTAAGAGGGCACTCATAACAAACAATGGGAAGGGAACTACACAAGAAACATTAGAAATATTTCCCATTAGTTACAGAGCTACACCCTATCCAAACACACCTAATGGTAACTCATGAGTAGAAGCACAGTAGAATCATAAAGTTTGTTTGTATATGGATGTCATCCATCCAACTCTAAAAAAATTCCAAAAAAGTAACATGGTGATGAAGAAACAATTTAACCAACATCATGGAACAGTGAAATGCATGCACCAGGATGTAAGAAAAATGAACTTAAAAATGTATTCTACATTGCTCTTGAAATGTCATATATGATATAGTTATAAAGTCTTCAGTTTGGGTTTACAAACCAATTACAATCCCCTCACCTTCCACAGAATAAATCAAACTTCACCTTACCACTAGCTATCCTATTGAACACTTTCAAACTGCCTTCACAATATTCCCAAAATAAGCCTAGAACACCATCAAAAAGGGTACTTCGGAAATTGTATAGACTTAGAAGAACACCATAGCAATTTGCATGTAAATTCTCAAGTCATACAAGCAAAATGAGGGAGGTGTTAGGGGAGACAACTTTTCCCTATTGGAAAATATCATTCTTCAATAAAGGTCAGTAGTAATATCAATGACAATCATTATAAAGGATAAAGAAAACAAAATGGCAGAATGAACACAGACATGGATTGATAATGTCTAATTAATTTTGATCCTGGTCGGTGAGAATAAAGAAACAAATATTGTTTGAGTTAAATATACATTTTACTGTTTAATATTATTTATTAATCCTAACAGTCTGGATTCATAACAGTTTTATTAATACAGCTTAACACTTGTCATGATTAATGGAATGGGAACAGCCTATCTCCATGGATTGAATAAAGGGTTCGATTCGAAGTTCTGTGAAGGCTCTCAATTACAAAAAGAAATACCTGAAGAAGCCCAGAGGGCACATCAGCCAAAATGTTGTGTATATAACAATAAAGATGAAGATAATAGCCTGAATAATACAAATTATCAAGCCTCATCTAAAAAAAATTCAGAGAAATAGAATTGGAAATGTTATTTCAACTTTTTTTTTTCAATTAAAACAAAGTAAAGATTTTACATCAATCTTTTGAAAAAAAAAAATTAAAAAAATTAAATAATAAATTTTTTTTTTTTTTTTTTTTTTTTTTTTTTATAAAAAAGTTTCCATTCCTAATCATAAAGAAAATGTTTTTGATTGTAATTTGAGTCCCCACTTAATTTGATGATTTGTTTTTGAAATTGTGCATAAACACAGACTTTTATTTCTTCAAAAATTGGTTTGTGCCATCATTATTGTCATATATGTAATCATCTCCCCCCCCCCTTCTGGGTAATGCTGAGTATCCCTGCTTGTATTATTTTAATATCTAATTTAGAAAAAATGTTAACTCAGTTTTTTCAAATGTGGCCATGCTATTCATATTGTAAATTTTTTATGAAATTATCTAGTATGGCAGAATACTTTCATTTATTTGTATTACTTGGATTATTCGGACTATTGTCTTCATCTTTATTGTTATCTACACAATGTTTTGGCCTTTTTCAGGCATTTCTTCTCGAAGGGCACATCGGCTGAAACGTGTAGATAACAATAAAGATGAGGACAATAGTCCGAATAATCCAAGTAATACAAATTATTAAGCCTCACCTAAAAAAATTCAGAGAAATACTCTTTTTTACTTAGAATTTCTATTACAATAATTCTTAAAAATATTTCCATTGCTTGAATAATTTCAGATTCAAAAAGGTAAATATCATGGTGTCATTGATATTGGATTATCTGTCCTATGCTACAAACGATGTCAGCGACGGATAGACATTGATGCAGAAGAACTTGTGCATCATGTGAAGGTAAGATATTCATTGTATGCATTAGATTATTATGAATATATTCTCCAAAAGAATTCATTATTCATAAAAATATATCTTTATTTCTAATTGATTGAATTAATAAAAATAGAAAAGGAAGAAACATTTTTGAATGTAGATTTTTTATTATATTTATTCCTAGTTGTCATCAATATATCATATATGAAATATTCTTAACATCTTTAGTTTTTCATTTGTTTATCAAAAATATTGAGTTGAGAATTACCTTAAGTATTTCATTAAAGATTAATAATATTAACTTAAACAATTTTGGACATCTATCATCCCATATTTATATGCCCCTATGAAACACAACATACTTTTTACCGTTCCTGGGAACATAGTCCACAACTCATGCTATGCTAGACCGAGTTACGCCCCTTTCACCATACAAATGACCATTCTCCCATTTTTTGCAAGTCATCAAGACAGTCTCTATAATTCGACTCCTGATGAAGGTTGCCAAAACTGAAACGTTATAACGTCGACTTTTCCATCAAGAATAAATTTATCTTTTTGGAATACTTTGTTTTTCTTATACCAACAAAAATATCTACCTACTAACTATTCACTTACAAGTCATATATACAAAAAAAAAAAGATTTAGCATTAAATACCTCACAATGGTTGATATGTCATAAAAAAAAGTAACCAACCAACCAACCAACCAACCAACATTATCTAACTTCTGTCTGGTGTTTTAACAATTCATTTGATAACAAAAATATTTATCTACTAACTTTTTACTTACAAATTGAATTGAACTTGAGTAGCTATGACTATATATCAAAATAAGTAAATCTGACCATATTTTTTTGTATTGATTTACTGGATTAATAACTAAGTTGGCTTGAAATAATTCTTGTTACTGATAGTTCTCGTCAATGATGCCTTTTATTCAGTCACTTTACAATTTTTGATATTGCTTCAAAAATACTTATTAAAATTATGTTTCACTACCAAACACCTTTTCCTTGAAGTGAATTATCTCCTTTTTTAGTATGTAAGATAAAATCTTTCAGCATATATTTCCTTGTGTATGAATTTGTTGAAATATTCTTTTTCATATTGTTTATTTATAAATTTGGTTTTAAATTCATTTATTTTAAATTACAGTTGGTAATTTCACCCTTGGGCTAGACAAGCAATCAGAGGGGTCATATCCGATTAATTGGCTGTTATGTCAAGCCCTATCACCTATATGTATAACTGTATTCTTCAAATTGCTCTTATGGTAAACACCCAACCATTTTATCATATAGGTGCTAGAAGGCAGTGGCTGAGGGTCAACCACCAGTTTATTAATACTGTTATTTCTTATTTATTGATACACATGAAGTTAATGAAAATTATTTCAACCAATTTGTGGATATACATGAAGTTAATGAAAAATCTAATATAAAAATGATTTCTACCAATTTAGTGTCATGGTTATGATGCTAAACTGCATCTAGTGGTGAGGGTCCATTTCTTGAGCTCTGGGGAGCGTGTAGTATCCTTTCATTGCCATTACTCCCAAGTCCACTCTGACCTGGAGTGGTAGTACCCATTAGGATCCCATCTGTGTCAAATAGATCTGTTTACAGTGAAAATTATTTCTTCCAGTTAAAGTTAATGAAAATTATTTATACCAATTTATTAATACTCATGAAGTTAATGAAAAACCTAACATAAAAATGATTTCTACCAGATTATTAATATACATAAAGTTAATGAAAATTATTTCTACCAGTTCATAAAACCAAACCAAACAGAAACATTTACCTACAAACTATTCAAAGTTAATGAAAATTATTTCTACCAGTTCATAAAACCAAACCAAACAGAAACATTTACCTACAAACTATTCAAAGTTAATGAAAATTATTTCTACCAGTTCATAAAACCAAACCAAACAGAAACATTTACCTACAAACTATTCAAAGTTAAGGAAAACTATTTCTACCCGTTCATAAAACCAAACCAAACAGAAACATTTACCTACAAACTATTCAAAGTTAATGAAAATTATTTCTACCAGTTCATAAAACCAAACCAAACAGAAACATTTACCTACAAACTATTCAAAGTTAATGAAAATTATTTCTACGAGTTTATTGATACACATGAAGGTAATGAACCACCAGTTTATTAATGCACACAGTTAACTATTCCAATAAACTATTTGCTTACAAATCAAAAATATAAAAAGACAGGGTTTGGCATTGAGTGGCCCATAAGGTTTGATATGCAATTAAACAAAATAACCAACTAACATAAAAATTATTTCTACCAATTAATGCACATGAACTTAATGAAAGTTTCTGCCAATATATTAATACACACAAAGTTAATGAAAGATCTAACATAAATATTATTTCTACCAAGTTATTAACATACATGAACTTTGAAAAAAAAGAAAAAAAAAAGAAACAATATTTAAACAACAACCAACCAACTATACTGAATACCCAATTGCCAATAGAAGCATCCTTTGAAATACTATTCAAATAACTGTACAAGCAGCAACCATACCCAACAAAGAAGGAATAAAGCAAAAATGTCTTTGACATAACTCAGCCATGTATAAGAGTGGGCATAGTAATTGCAATCATACTGCCATCTTTATTTCTTCTGTTAGCTGTAACGGTACATTTGGGATCATGCCAGCTTGAAATGAAATTTATGGATTTTCTATCTTTCCACACCATGCAGACAATATTTACTGAGATGTGATTATTGTCATCTTCATTTGCAATCATAAGCCTAAAAAGGCTTTCATTTTTTCTATTGTCAATCCTTTGTAATTTTTGCAGTATTATTTAGTGGGTGTCTCCTCTTTAGCCTGCTATATTCACAGGTTTGTAGTATGTAATATTTTGCCAGAAAGTTTGGTCAAGGAAGGGCTCTACAAATTCTATAGTTCTAGATTGTTTATTTATGTATGGAGGCATGTTTCTAGACCCTCAACAAATGCCCTATCTACTGGTGTGTAGTTTTTACTCCTTGGATCAACTTCAATGCTTCCCTGGGGGACCTGAAACACATCCTCTATCAGGAGAAAATTCATTTTTATCAATAGATTGCTATCACTGAAATCTAGATCATCATCTAAAACTGATTCAAGATCGCTCTCTGGATAATCTTCATTTAATTCTGAAAAATTCTTAAAATTGTTGAGCTCTTGAACTGTAGCAAACAGTTTCTTACAGAGATGACATGTCCCAGAACACTCAGGTTCTGGTGAAAAATTTTGCACAAAAATCAACAATATTCACGTTTTACAAACGCATCCATTTTTGATAATCTTCCTGGAAGGTTCAGTAGCCTGTGCTTTCTGATTAGTTGCATGATTTCTGTACCTGTAAACTGGTGCTACAGTGTGGGAGAAAATAAAATTACCACTAGGCTCAAAAAGCTGAAGAATAGATTGGCAAAAATGTGATAATGCCAAGTTTGTGAAGATTTTAGAATTCTTTGAGTATTTGAAATATCTCTGTTTTAAAATTTGTATTTATAGTAAAACATTTAAACTAAAAGATTATCTAGAATTTTGCAATGACACTGATAACTTTTATTAATTGAAAATTAGGTGCAAATCCTTACAGTTTAAAATTGGCTGCATACTAACATTTGTTTAAAAATTATGCTTTTATTATTTAATGAATGATTGGTATTGATTTTTGATATTTCTTGTAGGTAAAAGATCCACAGTTGTTTGAAGATTGGTTGGCCCAACTAACTCATCACAGACTTTATCGTCAACATGAAATTACCTATGGAACTAAGGATCAACCAAGGTTGACTGAACTGACTTCACCAACTGAAGAGATCACACAGCTTCCTGCATGTAAGGGAATTAAATTTAGTATATAAGATACAATATATCTGTGCTGAAAAAAAAATGTAATTGTAAAATCCATTCTAAAACATTAATGTTTGCTAAATCTTACTACAAAATATTCTTACAAGTTGACAAATTGAATTGAAAAGTTAATGAATATATAGCATCAATAAAACATTAATTAAAAATGGAATTTATAAATGTAGGACTATTTTTTGGTGTTTTTTTTGTTTGTTTTTTTTTTTGTACATATTTTTGTTGTTCATAATTGCCTAAAAGTATCAGCAAAAATATATTGGAGTAATAGTTCCATTTAAGAGTACATACAGGTCAAACTCAAAATAATGAATTGCATCAACTGATGTAAACCATTGGCAGCAATTAAATTCATACATTGAAAAATAGGTGTTTCCAGATTAAAACTGATTAAACATAAGATTTATAAACAAAACTTTAAAATTGCAATAACATAAGCAATTTTTAATTTAAGCCTTTTATTATATATTATTTATACAGACTAGCATCTTCAATTTTGTTTGTTATATACAGCTGTTGCATTGTTCAGATAAAGTGTCTGTCATATTCAGTAACTTTCTGGAAATTTCTAACCAAACTCTATTCAATCCATAAGGGTAGATTGTTTTCATTCACTGTCCATGCTAGGGTATATGTGATATCAGTTAATTTTTGCTACTGATGCTGCCTTTTGCCTTTTCTACTGAACTAGATTATATGACGATTTTGTTTTCTATATAATATGGAAGTGACTTTGCAGTTTCTCATATTTTATTGTGTGTGTGTTTGTGTGATTATAAGCAAATATTAAATTTTATATTTGTTAATAATTAAATTCTTACAAGTATGTAAATACAAAAAAACCTCTATGGTATGTGTAGTAGTACAGAAAATGAAAAAAGGAATCAAGGTCTTTTAAAAGAAGAAATTTGTAAAGCATTTAACATTAAGTAATTGTAAGAATAGGTACTTTCAGTTGTCATGGGTATGAAGTGCTGAATATGTTTATTGAATAACATAAGTACTGGGTCTAATGTCTTTAAGTTAAATGTTATTGGTGGATAAAATGTTTCAATCAATTGTTACTGCTCTATAAATATTATAGAAGTGGAAGAGACCTATTTTCAGCGGAATTGATTTTCATTGGCCTCTTTTGATTGTAAACATTGTACTGACATCATCTGCCACATATATATATATATATATATATATATATATATATATATATATATATATATATATCTTGTTACCTTTGGTCAGTTTCCAATGGCCTCACTTCTCAATCTGCAATGTTGGTTTCTTGAATTCTTGCCAATCTAATGACAATCCCATGTAGTGAATTTCCAGCCTAAACATAACCAGGTTGACTGCTTTATTAGATTATTTTATGTTTTAATTACAAATTGTTGCCTATCATTTTTCTTACATACATGTATTCCTGATGGATAAAATACTTACTTGTTGTGTTGCTGAGAGCTGTAGTACCAGGTTCAGTGATCACTTCTTACACCATCAGGTTGAAGTGTTATTAATGTGTTATTTTCCAGGTGCCAATTTACCAGAAAAAGCTCGAACTTTCAGTATGGGAAAAGAAAGTGTGCGCCAGGCTAGTTTGAAAGGACGTTCTAACCAGGGAACACTTTTATCAGGATGTGGAAAAGTAGCAGCCTGGCTGTTAGATTCTGAAGGGATACACCAATGCAATAAAGGTATATAGAAAACCAATATTTCTTTTTATGTAAATTGACAGAAAAAAATATATTTGAGAGAAGTTAAACTGATCTTACTAGGGTAAATTGACTTCCTAATATCAACAAAACAATTCAAGTGAATGTAGCTTGTTTGAATAAACACTTTTAAAATTTTCTACCTTAAAAGAAGATATAACTTTGAGAGAACTAAGACAAAACAGTTTTTCTTGTAAAATAAAGAAATATTGTTATTATTTTTACAATAAGTCTTGATAAAATATCTTTAAAATAGAATTTGAATCCATGGTTGAAATCAAAAAGCATATTTTGAAAAAAAACAGAAACTTTATTTTCTTATCTTTTTAAAATAAGAATTTATGAAATTAACTAAGATAAAAAAAAATCCAGATTAACTTTAAACATTGTTTTATGCATGTTATTTTCCTTGAATTTAATATTTTAATTATGAGATTTTACAAGTAAACATTTCTTGAATTTTCTGTAAAATATTTCTGAAATAGCTTGATTTGTTTTTCATCAGTTTTTCATTGTATCCATTAAAATTCTGTATTATATGTAATTTGATAATTGTATATTGTTATTATATTTTCAACTTTCAGAAATGAGCCAAGCCCAAAACCACTTGTATGAATTGAAAAACATTTTGGAAAAAATGAAGAACCTTCCTTTAGCTACAGATTCAGTACTTGGGGTAGGAATTGTCACTTTTAAAAATGATTTGCATAATTTTTTAATATAAATTTTTTATTGACACATGTTTCCTTATATTTTATAATGTATTTCTTATGTCTTAGCTTCTGACCACTAAGAACATTTTTTTAAACAGTATGTTCACAGATAAAATTTAATTTATAATTCAATTATCAAAAACTAGTTGAAGAAAAATTAAATAGAAAAATATGATTTACATCTGTAAACTTGTGAAAATGTCTAGACACACACATACACACACATATATTAAGAAAAAAAATTTACATTTTAAAAATCAATTCAAATATTGCTTAAATAAAAGTTATGTAAAATGACTACTTTGTACAATAAATTTTTGATTAATTGTCAGTGCATTGGCATAATACATGATTGTATATAATTGTGTTAGTAATCTATACAAGCATAATAGCATATTAATGTTGATAGAAATATTAGAAATGAATTACTTTAATATCTAGACACCTAGATTTTTAATCTGGTCATAGTCAGGATAGAATGTATAAATATACTCCAAACTTCTACAAAATATCATTTGATCTCACTTATTCTAATAATATCAATCTAAAATATAAATTTATTATTCATTATTCAAATTAAATAAAGTATTTTATATATTTCCCATAATTTTAAAAGCATTGTCATATTTTTATTTTTATATCATGTTTGAATATATTTTTCACAGTTTTAAGCATTTTTATTCTCTAGTTCTTTAATTTATTAAGATGCTATGAATTTTAATAGGCTTTTGAATGTGATCCAGAAGTGCACTTTCTGTATATTAAGCATTCAATTGCAGTACAATATTATCATTTCTATTCATTTTTAAATTTCATTAAGCCATTTTTTATGCAAGTGTGTGTAAGGGAATGTGATCAGAATTATGAAGTGGTTGTTGCTGGTGTTTGAGTGACAGTAAGTCTTCTAAAATATCCAGCACTCTCTTATTGACCCCAGCACTGCCATGATCTAGACAGCCTCCATTTTTCCTTGAATTTCCAATTCCACCAATCTAATTACTAGGGTATTTGGAATATTTGCCAATATTCCAAATTTTTTGGACACAATCTTCACCTTCATATTTGCACATCTTCAGTTATTTGACAAGCAAGCAATGTTTTTCCAAAACTCCAACAATTTTCTTGTTAACTAACAGAGCCTGAACCCTCTCAATTTCTAATTGTTCCAATTTCTCTCATGAAAGTTTTTGAAACCATTGCCCATATAGTCTGCTGCAATTACTTCATCAATATTGGATAAATATTCCTTTATTTGGTTGCAAGAAAAAGGTTTGGTCTCTTGGCCTAGATAGGATGATCAGTCCATAATTCAGTCTTAGTGTAATCATAGTAAATGTAGTTTTAAAACTTTTTAGACTCCTGATTTTTTTTTTATTACTGCTTGAAGTATTTTTTGCATTGGTTAAATACATTTTTATTTTTGCATATATATCTTTGAATGTTTTTTACAATTAGTTTATTGATTATTTTTGGATGTAGAACCATATTCAAGTTGTTGGACACAGCAGAAAAAAATGATTAAACCAATATTATCAATATCACCTTGAACAAATCAATTAAAAACTTGTTCTAAAATTACAATAGACAAAAAAAGCTTTTATTTGGGTAATTATTTGGTTATCAAATATTTGCATTTCACAAATTTTCTATTTTTTCGTTATCTGCTCTTAAATGAATGAGTAAAATCAAAATTTGATATTTTTAGACTCCTTTGAGAGGAGATTTTTCATGTTATTTCTATGTTCAATATTCACAATTCCTATGGCAGTTTATCTTTTTGCCTATTGAAGTCTTATTTTTATCAGTAATGTTTTTATGTCTTTATGGCTTGAAATTATATTTTAAAAAACCCTTCTATTCTCTAGATGGAAACATTTGACTTGTTGCTTATAATTTATTCTACAATTTGTTCAACTTATTCCAAGTATCATGTCTTGATATTTTACTTGCTAAAAAAATCAAGTATTTAATATCCTCATTATATATTTACTATCTGTAGATTCTTAAAATTAAGGCAATAATATAAAAGCTAAAAAATATAAATATATCAAAGAGAGCAGTTTGCATTTATATTTATTTTTACTAGTTATGCCAGAATTTTGTTTAATACTGATTCCAAGATATAAGTAACTAACTATAATATTCACTGTTTTTATAATTTCTCTGTTTAAGGTTTTTATTTTATCAGGATAAATACTTTGTAAATAGAATATTCACTAAATTTTAAAAAAATGTGTAATACGTATTGATAATGAAAAAGTATAATCAATTGCATGTTTGTTTGTTTTGCTACATGGGATGATTATTGATTATACTAAAAATTATCTATGATGCCAGTTTTCTAAAACATATATTCTGAGTTGTGCGGTGGTTTTATGAATGATAATATTCTTCCTATTACAAATTAGTATAACGGATTTTTTTGTATCTTTAGATATTAATAACATTTACAATAATTATGAATAAAAACATTTTAAAATCATATAAACAGTGTAATTTCTTAGATTTTAGATTGTTTTGAAAATAAGTATTTTTTGTTTGTTTTTTATTGAAGAAAACAAAAAAATACATTATAATTTATTATCTTGGTTATAAAAAATATCTACATTGCTGAAAGTAGATGATTAAAAATGGCTGGAATATTTTATTAAAGAATGATATCTGTATCTTTCTTCTATGCTTTATAAATTGCTTATAATATTGTAGATAGATGCATATGTTCAAATATTCACATTTATAGTTTTGTTTTCTGAGTTAAATCATTAATCTTTAAATTTCTTATTTTGCAACTTATCAGAATTTTTCATTTTATTTTAAGTTTCTATTTTTCTGTTAATTGCATTTGTCTTTACTAAACTTTGCTTATTCTATTGATATTAAACTTGTGCATGAAAAGTTTAACATTTTCCCTACTTAAAAAATGTTCTAAATTATTTGCAGATATTAGTTGTAAATTAGTACAGTCTGTTGCATGTTTCTTAAAGAGGAAATAGGCACCACAAAGTAACTCAAATGGGACTAGGTCATAACATTTTTATAAAAAAAGAAGATTTTAAAAGTTTTACAAATGATAAATGCTTATTCCATCGAAGCATATAGGCATTTAAGCTTTTCAAAATCATCTTTATAAAAAATTGTTAATATCTAAGGCAAATTAGTTAAGAATCCTACTGTATTGATCTTATTAAATAAGTTAATGTCTACTATCACTTTAATTCATCTAATCACCTTAAAAGGAAAAAAAAAAATTTATAATTGATTTTTGCTGCTTTACAAACTAATTTAATATTTTGTCCTAAAAGCAGCAAATATAACTGAAGTATTTATTATTTTTAGAGATTTAAAAAAAGATGTGATACAAAAGTTTGTGAAACAAAATTGTAATATAAAGACTAGTGGATTTTTTTTTTCAATTATAAGAACTAATAAGAAAATAAATTTGATTTACTTCATGAAATTTAATTTAATTTTTGAAAATGAAATTTGTGGTTGTACAACAAAATTGTTCTAATATGATAATTCTTTAACAACAAAATAGGTAATGTACTGTTGAAACAATTAATAAATGAACATTACTTTGTGCAACAATTTTGTAAACTTAGACAATTCTATTTGTAAATTTAATAATAATACAAATAAGTTTTTTTTTTTTATGCATGATGTCTGATTATTTCTCAGCTGAAGTCAGAATTTCAAAATTTGGTCAGCTTTTTTATTTTTGAATGTTTAATATGTAGATATAAAATTTTTGCTTTGTAAAGAATGTGATTTTTAACAATAGATCTGAACTTTTACTGTTCATCTTTTTAACAATCATTTCACTCAATTTCCAGGCTTTTCTGATTTAAACTTATCTCTTGCATTATTTGCTCTAGTATGTTTGGTATATGTCATGTTGCCAATTTCATCACTAACCTCAGTCTGTGCTTATTTTCTTCCCATTTCTTGAACAGTGGGATGATTTAAATTTGTCTGATAAAAAGAAATCTCGCCGTGCCATTGGCTCCCGATTTAACAAACTGAAGGAGAGGGGAAGTTCAGCATCTAGTCCCCAGCATAATAGGAGTTATGTAAGTGTCTCTGTGCTGCTTTACTTCTCATCACTTTCCTTTTTACCTGCACTTTCATGCTCTTTCCTACTTTTTAATTATATTTTTTGTCATTTCTACCTCATATACTGATACATAATTTACTATTTAGAATTACTGTTTTTCTATATTAGGTTTCAAATTAGTTTTATGATTATCTCTTGTATTCTGTTTCCTCAAGAGCCAATTGACTGAATGACATTGTCCTCAACTAAGAATTATTTTATTTGTATATCAGTATTCGATCAGGGATTTATCTAAACTTAAACATTTGGAGTTTTATTTTTCTTCAGAAATTGGCATTAGTAAAGTAAACCTGACATAAAAGTTTACAACTCTGTATTTGCTTTTTTCTTTTCAACTTGGTTCCAATGGATATTAAAATAGATTAAAAAGAATTTGTGCTCTAAAATTATTTTATCTCTGATATTATAGATATGTAAATTTTGTTTTATCAATACAGTTGTTTGCATTTGTCTTGATCCATAACATAAGACATAATCATAAACTATTCATTATGCATTAATATATTTAAAATTAGCCAACAATATTTTCTATATAAATATCTTACTCTTCTTTATATATATATATATATATATATATATATATATATATAAAATCAGTCTACTACTTCTCAAATTCTGACAATCAGTCGAATCATAGGTGTTTGAGTAAAAAATCACAAGGCAATACTTTTATTTGTAGATTTCTCCGAGTCTTTTGACTCCATTCAGAGGAAAGATAGATACTTCTAGCTTATAGTCTCCCCAAAGAAACTGTTACCACTATAATGGTGTTCTACAAAGACACAAAAGCAATAGTCCATTCACCTGATAGTCACACAGTTTTCTTTGACACTGTCACTGGAGTCATACAAAGAAATACATTTGCAACATTTTTATTTATAATTTGCCTAGACTACATACTATGAACGTCATTAGATCTAATGAAAAAAATAGTCTTCACACCCAAAAAAAGACAAGAAGCAGGTGATATCCAGCAGAAACTATTACAGATGATCTAGCACTTTTTGCAAATATACCTGCACAAGCCAAATCACTGTTACATAGCCTAGAGAAAGTGGCAAGTGGCATTAGCCTCCATGTGAATTCACATAAAACAGAGTTCATGTGTTACAAACAAGATGGAGACATCTCCACACTAGTCAGTAAGCCCCTGAAATTAGTAAACAAATTCACATACTTAGGTAGAAATTTACAGAAAGCAATGTCAATATATGAAACTGCTCAATACATGGACTGCTATAGACAGATTGATCATATGGAAATCTGATCTCTCTGATAAGATAAAGACAAAATTCTTCCAAGTTATAGTCGTATCAGTGCTAATATATGGCTGCACCACTTCGATTAATGAAACGCTTGGAGAAAAAGCTAAATGGGAACTATAAGGATCCTGCATGCTGTCTTGCACAATTCCTGGAAACAGCACCACACAAAAGAGAAGCTATATGGCCACTTGCCTCCTATCATACAAACCACCCAGGTAAGATGAACAAGACATGCTGGACACTGCTGGAGAAGCAAGAACAAGCTCATAAGTGATGTTCTATGGGCAAATATACATGGACACACAAGTGTAGGTTGGCCATCAAAAACTTTCATCAATCAGCTCTGCATGGATATTGGATGCTGTGCAGATGACTTGTCAGGAGTTATGGCCGATAGGGATGAGTGACAAGAAAGTCATGGAGATCCATGCTGTCAGTATGGCTTGATGATTTTATATATATATATATATATATATATATATATATTCTTGTTTTTACTAATTATTTTTCCATACACATACGAAAATTTTAAAGAAATTATTCTGGTTTGATTTAAAAAAAAAAAGGAATCACTAAGAATTCATTTAAATTGAATATCAAAATTAAAACTTGAAGTTAGAAATTACACTCAACTAAAATTTTTAATTACACTCGTCAATAAAAAAAAGTTTTTTTGAAATGGTATCGAGACACCAAACATCTTTTTTAGTTCATTTGGGGGGGTTGAATCTGAAAATGGCCTTACTTTTTCTTGGTTAGTTACTGTTTTTGCTGTACATAAATGCCTTATTTTTGAGAAAAAAAGTTTTGTTTTTTTCCCATTTGTTTTCTGTACATATGATATTGACTGATGGCAATATTTCTCAAAGTAAAATCGTAGAAACCTCTCAATTCGTATTTAAAAACAACAAATATTGTTCTGCTTATTGAGAAATATTATATTTTGCAATAACAATCAGACCCTAAATCTTTAAAAATAATGCAATTGAATATCCCAAGACCAACAGATCTTTTCCATCAAACCATTTAATAAACTAACAGCAGAAATAAAACCTTTGAGAACATAAGAACTATGATAAAAGTTTACACTTTCTGGCTTGTCTGTCATTTTCAATGATATTTAAGTCCCTTTTGATATTCCAGTAGTAAGTCGGTAATCATTTATTTGTCCCACAGTCCTTGGTAGCTCTTTCATTCTTTTGATATCCTGATGGAATCGTTCTCCTTGCTCATCACTCACAATGCTGCAATTATCTAGATGGCTATGTAAAAAATGAACCTTAATAGTGCCTAAGTCCTGTAGACTTTTCAACAGCTTTCAAAAAGCAGCTTCAAAACAGAGATTTTAAATTGATGACACTAATGGAGCAATTTCAGATCAGGGTGTGATTAAATGTTCTTAATCCCACAGGGCAGATGTTTTGGTGAACCCATTTTCATGATGTTCATCATATACAATGGAATAGGTGCATTCAATTGGGATGTCTTTAGTTGAAGTTTCTTTCCAATTGTGAAAACAAAAACTCTCAATGTGCTGCTTGCTTTCCTTCCATGTTGAAAAGATAAAAGTGATGGGATAAATTTATGAATTTCAAACAGAAAATTTTAGGGTTTCGTTTTTTGGTGTCACCTTAATTGTCAAGTTTACTAAAGTGTATTTACAGATAAAGTTTATCAGTTAATTTGAATTTTGGTGGAAATTCAGTACTTCAGTTTTAAGATTTTTTACTCAATTTTTCTTATAAAAATAGTTTATTTCAGCCTACCTGAAAATTGATGGGTTTTCTACGACTTTTATTAACTAAATTTTGTGATCAGCCAAGATCGTAAATTGATCTTTTTTCCAAAAATGAGCAATTTCAGTAGACCAAAAACGGGAGATAACCATGAAAAAGGTCATTTTCTGAATCAGCACCATCAAAATAGCTAAAAAAAATGTGTTTTGTTTTTTGGCATCAAAAATCATGTTAACCAGTGTTATTTCAGAACAGTATAATTGTTCTAGACAAAGGCTTTTACTACAAAATTTATCTTATAATGTCTATATTTATTCTAGCGTGCAAAAATGTCAGGTTTTATTATAGACAATAACTATTGCTCAAAAGATCATATTTTAGTTTCTAATCAAATTAAAACTGTTGTTGCTCCTAGTAAAATCTTATTGTTATTTTTAATTTTTCCTGATATTTTTATAGTTTGCACTTGAGAAAAATGAGAAATATTTAAAAAATAAATCAATTTATATCATAAAATATAAATGTAAGAAATTTTTAGGCTTTTTTCATTATTATTGAATGCAAATTTGTTTACTCAATTTTAAAACTTGTACAAGTTAATAGATGTTAGAATGATATTATGCAATCTTTTAGAAGTGTAGAATATTCATTAAAAGAAAACAGACAAAAGAATTAAGGGCTAGAATTCTGTCTTCACAATTTTTATAGTCTTGCAGTAAGGTATTGCCATGAATGATAAACTCTCAAGGTACTTTATTCTGAATTCTCACAGTTACTGAGTTAAAAATAGATAATTTTGAGAAAAAGCAACAAAAAGTTAAATTAATTAACACTAATAATAAAATATAGGTAATAGAAAGCAGTTTATATCAAAACAATGTTTTAATTTTGAACATTTATAATTAATATCTATAATTTCTTTTGAGACTATCATTTCCAAAAATGCTCTAGTATTGTTATACATAAATTAGAGTATGCCACATAAAATGAGCCATATATTTTCTCTAATTTTTTCCTTGATTCACAAACAAATTATGCATTATAAACTGCTTTCCTTCTTTCTCTTAAATTTCCTTTTATTAGAACATAATGATATCACTTTATTTGCAAAGTATCTAATATCTTGTGCTTTTATAACAAGATAATTTCTTATAATGAAATTTTGAAAACTACTCATTTATATGTATCTCCTAGACCTCACTTGATACATTATTTTGAATTATCTAAGTAGAACAAAAATGAAAAAGTATGACACCATTCTTGTGAATTAGATTTTGTAGACTTTAAACTAGATTGTTCAGGCAAAATAGTCTAATAAACAAAAATAAGCTAATTAAGCATTTTCAGTTTTGTTTGGTTACTGCTATTATCAATTTTTGTTTCATTTGGAAAACACTTTTTGTTATATGTAATAGTGAATTAATATTCTATTTCAATAATACTAAATTGTACACACTTTGATCCATATTTAACACTGTATTAGAAACGTCTATTAACAGTTTTTAAGTTATTTTATTAATACTGAATAAAAAAAATTATTGATGCAAAAGTGTCCAGCATTTTAACAATCTTTTACTCATATAAATTTGCAGCATCATTATTCAGTCATCAAAATATTTTCTTGACTCCCATAACCACTTTTCAGGTAAATTGTGTTTTCCCTTATAAGTATGATTCCGGTTTGGATTTGATAAGTTCACGAAATATTGATATCTTAAAATTGTTAGAACTGCTGACCAGACAAAGAACATTGTACAAAACAATTGTCTGAATATAAGGTCTTGAGAATTCTCTGCATATGTAAAACCTTCCACAACATAAAAACAGGTGTCATCATAGAACAAAATCATTAGATAACTAAGGATATTTTCTATTCCAAAAAATCAATTGCTCACTGTAGTGTTATATACTGTAACAGTTTATCCTGGTTCTAGCAATGAAAGAATTCATTTTACATCCCTTAAGAACCTTTCTCAATAAATTCTGTTTAAATTGAGATGTCGAAGAATATCCTGGATCTTTTTTTTTATACTTATAATAATTCTATATTTCATTACCAGTGATCATATTGAACAAGTAGAGAAAGAAAAGTTTTTAAACACTGACCAATGTTGCTTTTTGTGGAACCTATTTTCCTAGCTTCTAAATTTGTTTAATGGCATATAAACAACATATTACAGTAGTCATTTTTCTACAAGGTGTACTACATTTTCCTTTAAAATTTCCCCCAATTCATCATTTTTTTTTTGTTTTTTTTTTTTAGCTTAAAAATCTTTCTTCAAATTTCCCAAACTGTTATTGAAACAAGCTTGCATCTGTTGCATTATGCAGTGATTTTAAATTGCTAAGCTTCCCTTGCTATGTTTGGCAATCAAACTTAGAAAGTAAAATTATTGAATGTATTATTGTCATGATTACCACCAAAATAAAGTAAAATTATCACTTTTTTCTAAACAATTCTTTAATAGCATGCACATACAAACAATAATAAGCTGAGTAAAATTCAAAGATATCTTTTAAGATTTCCTGAATATTGTGCAAAAAATGATGCTGGAAACTATTGTATCTAACTAATAGTAATATATTCATCAAAACTTAAATTGTATTTAAATTGCTTTTCATTTTCTAAATGCTGTTTAATTTATGTTCATGTTATGTATGGAATATACTTTTTATAATTTGAGACAGTTCTTAACATTTTGAAAGGTTTATTTTTCATAAAATATGATAGGAGAATGCTGTTTCATACTTCAGTTTACCTGAACTTTATCATATATTCAAGTGCACACAAACAAACAATAGCATTTTGTTTTAAGTTTGTTAAACCAGTATGTTTGCCAACTGCATAAATCTTTTGAAATCTTTAGTAACTCTAATTCATTTATAATTTACTTTTTAGATTCTTTTTTGTCTATATCATTAACTTAATTCCACTTTTGCTTATATATCTTGAAAGACTATCAGTACTCAATATTTATGCATATTACTTCAAATTTGGCTATATATCTCCATTTATACTTGAGTAACTATTGCTGTTTTATCTTTCACTTATTACATATTTATATGATTTGTTAAATATATTAGTTTCATATTTTATTCAGCTTAAAGCTTTCTTAGAAGTATGAAATTAATATAGAATCTGTACTTATTTAATTGGATTATTTAAATCATTTGTATCTATTTAAAGAATAGCTGTTTATTTTTGTTTCCTGTGCTTTTTGCTAATTGAGATTTTCAGAATAACAAATTTTATTGCATAAATGAGCTTACCTTCATCAAGCTGCTAACTATATTTTACTGTAATTATGTAACGTTGTTTTCTCCAAATTTGCAATATAAAATATCTACAAGAGTACATCCTAAAAAAACATATTTTTCTCTTAAAATTTGTCTAAAGATGGCTATTGGCAAAATTTTAAAAGTCCATCTAAATATTTGTAATTAACATTGACAATATGCATCTACCCTTGTGAAATGTTATTATTTTCTTTGACTGTCAGACTTCATACAAACATTTTGTTTAGCATATTTTATTTAAAGTATAGCATGCATATATACATCTATTACTTTATATTATGGAAAATGGAAGAAAACATGTAAAATTTGTTCATCTTATTTCCATTGGTTATTATATTGCTGCCCCCTATAGCCTGGTTTGGTATGTACTGGTTTTGTACCATTATGCATGAATGCATTTTTTACTTTTAAATCTACTTCTGTCACACACTTTTCAATTTCTCCATATCTATAAAACTTAATAGCGGTATATGATATCAAAAATACAACACAACTGAGACATATCTTTGGTTTTATATTCACTCTGCTCTAGTTAATCTGTTTTAGAAAATGATTTTCAAATTATATTATCAAATACTTTGGAATTCTTGGAATAATTTTTTCCATTTAATCAAATTATTATTTTTCAGGCAATGGATTGTGTCAGATTAACTGGAGTGGATTGTTAAAAGTAAAACAAACTGTTTGAAATCATAACATTCAAAGAAATGTTAGACATTCTGGCCTAATACTTTACAGTGAGTTAATAAAAATGGTTACATACTGATGTGATAGTATCATGGGACTTAACAATTGGCTGCCTGTATGGTGTGACAGTTCCAAGTAGGAATTGTTGTCTGTTTGCTGGCCGATATAAGAAGTTACTTCATGAATTGTATTTTGTTTTGTTTTTATCTTTTCCAATGAAGTTGATTTTCTGTTGGCAGTAAATGGATAATTGAATATTGTTTGGGTTTTCTGCTGTAGATAGATAGAAATTGGGGTGTTTCAACTGACATTTTCACCTGCTTTCATTTTTTTCATTTATTTTTCCCCAAGTGCAACTTAGGACAATGTTATCCTTGCTCTCTATGGAAGGTAGGTGAAAGCAAAGTTGGGAATATAAAAAATTCAAGAATCGTTCAGCCTTGAAGGGCCCGCCGCCAGAATTTTGCTAACCTGACGATATCAGATTGACATGCTTTGTGTTTTGGCATACACTTCAACTTTACTCGTAAGCATTACTGCCATAAAATGCCAAGCTATTTTATGGTAGGGAAATTTACGTTAGAGTAAAAAGTGAAGATTACCGTTTTGTTGCTTGCTTAGTTCTTTTCTTTTTGGCTTTGGTACATCTAAAATAAAAAGTCCAGATTTTCGTGTGTAACTAGTGTATATCACCGACCCGTAACCGACACACTGACACACATATTAAAGACAACAAAATTCCTATTCTGGCCCACCACTCCACACGGCTCTCATAAGCCAGGAAGGAATCCAATTTATGCCTGAATTGTAAAACGAGCCCCACTTTCTTAGAGCATACATCATCGGACCACAACCATATGGCAATCCTCTCTGCCATCTAACCCACTAGTCAGATAGCTGACGTCCGTCCACATCTACTCCCGATGCCTCTCTAGACTGATAGTACTCAACACCTACACCGCTCAGCATTATTCCAAATAAAAACTTTCTAGAACTTATATACACATTGCACAATTGTGCAACCTAACTTAAAACATATACACGACATTAAAGAAAAATATATTCAGAAGTAAGTATTGTTAAAAATAACGGGTGCCAAGAAAAATTAAAACATTTATTGCCAAAAACACGCACATAAAATGGGGCTTCAGGTTTATTTATGGTTTAGGAATTTACGACAATTAGTCCTTTAGATTACCATCTTTTTATCAATGAATATATTCAACACTGAAAATTTCATTAAGTCGGTTAATTCCCTTTGATTTTTTTTTTCGGTTGGGGGTTGCTAGGTACATAGCGATGGGAATTTAGGTCCCGTAAGTTCGTTTTCAACCAAAAGTCGACTTGTATCGTCACTTGCAATAAAATGTAGGGCCAAACTGAGGTTCCCCTTTTTTGGTTAACAGCCAGTCTGGCTCTGACAGAAAGTAAACATCAACATTCAAACAGATGGGGCGCTTTAACTTAAAAAGTTGACCTTGCTCATATACAGCCGACTTTTGGGGTCCGAGATATTTTAGCGAGGCGAAGACTTTGAGATTAAGAGCAAGTTTGTTGGGGGTAGGGGGTTTTGTTTTTTGGGTTTACAAGAAATATGCCGTAAAAATAGAAAAAAGTTCCTCGTAGTTAAGGTTGCGTT
>CM042150.1:71718736-71746236 GCA_023376005.1 Doryteuthis pealeii
GAGAGGCGATACAGATGCATCATGAGAAATGAAATCTAATTTCCACGGTAAAAGAACGATTTTCAAGAGATAATTGGAAGCTTGCGTGAAATTTAAAAAATATATTTATATCAAAAACTAAATCCAGTAATTAATTTAGTCTTTATTCAATTTTGTGAAAGATTAATTCATTTTATTTGTTAATATTTGGGGGGTAAATTTTTTTAGTAAAATAGGAAAGATTTTTAGAAAAATAGTGGCAAATGCAATGACAGTTAAACGCAGAATATATCTTTAGAGAAATTATTTAAAAGTATCTTTAAAGAAACCATTGCTTTTTTGATACATTCTCAATATTAACAGAATCAAACCAACTCCAAATGTATCATCTCTTTACATTTCTAAACTAAAGCTAAACAAAAGACAAATTTAGATAGTTATTAAAGTAAATAGCAAAACATTAAAAGTAAATAATCTAATATAATCCTAAGCAAAATCAGTATTCAAAAAAAGGATCTTAATATCTTTCATATTGTTTCCCTAATAATCAAATTGCATAATTTTCTGCAATTGAAATCTATTTAAATTCAAATTCTCTGCTCCAGAGAATCAATACCATAATTCTATGTCAGTGATCCATGTTATATTCACTGGTATAATGAATACTATTTCAACAGAATCATATACAAATATTTGCAAAAGTAAAATTTAACAATCAAATCAGCATATATCTTTTGCTGAATAGATATATTTCAACTTTCAGTATATTGACATAGCTCTATCACTTGCTCTCTTTAAACTTAACATCCTGTTGAGAATTTTCTAAGTCCAGAGCATTCCTATAAGGATATATAAAAAAATGGCTAAAATAATTTTTGCATCTAAAGTTTATCTGTTATTTCCCTTAAATCAAAGACTTCTAAATATGTCTAATATTACATTTAAACAAGGCTATCGTTTGGGGTGGATTAGGAAAACGAATGAGATTCCGGCTGGGTGGAATGAGGCAGTATAGGATTTTAAGAGTTAAATCGATATTAATTCAGGTAAACCTGCATTGATGACTATAATGATTTTTAAAAAGAACATATTCCATATTTAGAGTTATTAGCAATGCTAAGCTTTGTGGGATTTCTTTCAAGACATCTTTACACACAATAAACACTTAATACATTTTGATTCTTTCCATAGAAATCAATAAAATGCTTATGAAAAGTATTATCTAAAACTTCCAGTTGCATTCATGAAATATACTATCAGTGGTTTTGTTTTGCTTTATCAACATTTTCTTCTATAACAAGAGCAAAATGTCTACCAAATCTTTATTATGAGTGTATTTACAATATGATCAAAAGACATGCCAAATATATTAATATTTCATTAATAATGTAAAACATAACATATTGTATGTGAGAAAAGCCTTAACACACAATCTAGGTGAATGGTTTCAAAGACCATGCACACTTCTATGGTCATACCTAAAAAATATTCTGCCAATATACTTTCATATTAGCTGTATATTTGATTAGAGGATTCACTGGATGAACACATGAAAGCCTCAAAGTCAGCCATTATAGTCTGTTGCTTTTGCAGAGCTCATTACCTGGCCATAGGATCAAACCAGCTGGGTCACATGAGTGAAGGAGTATGATGTTGAATGATACAAAACTCTTAAGTATCCTAGATTACATCACTGACTATATGGCCAGATGCATCATCCAAATGTATTTCTTGATATGACAACTTTTTAAAATATATAACATTTTTTTATAAATATATAACATATCTTACATTATTTTCTTTGAAATTTTCCTTTTGTATTATTTCATATCATATGAATCAAAATAAGATTACCAAACCCATTCCCTGAATAATTTTTAATGTACTAAAACTAGGTTGGTAATTTATTGGTTGGTATTTTTTTCAGCTTTATGAAACTAGAAACAATATGCAGCAATAATAAACTGTATTTGTAGAAAAGCATTTCCAGAGTGTAGAACTGCATAAGCAATTCCTTCATAAAAAGTAATGTTGTCAAATACCAAAAGACAATAACTCATTTGATCAGTGATGCATGTGGTTATCAAAAAAAAAAAAAAAAAAAAAAAAAACTTTTCCCCTCATGCAAGCCTATTCCAATTCAATGCAAATAATTTAAAAAAAATGCTTTTGCAATCAGTTTCTATTCATTTTATAAACCAGAAGTTTGGGACACAAATCAGAAACAACTTTTACATCCTAAAATTTATGTAACCAAGAACTAAACTGATTCTATCTGTTATATAACATCTTTCATTTTAATATTTATTTTAACATATCTATAACATTGATATAGTTTTTTATTTTTCATTTATCATTAAATTATTTATTTATAAATTATTAAAATGTATAAAATCTGCTACCTTATAAGTCCTCTAAAGCAAAAGTAATTGTAAGTCTTGAAGATTAAAAGAGTCTAAAATTTGGATGTTTAAAGTTGATTTCATTATCAGAAAATATAGGAACAAATCTTTTTTTTATATATAGAATACAGAAAAGTGCACAGAAGCTAAGAATGTGTAGCAAACACAAACATGTCAACTGATATGTCAGGTTACAAAATTCTGCGGCCCTTCAAGGCTGAACAGATTCTTGAATTTTTTATTTCCCAACTTTGCTTTCACCTACCTTCCATAGAGAGCAAGGATAACATTGTCCTAAGTTGCACTTGGGGAAAAAAAATGAAAAAAATGAAGCAGGTGAAAATGTCAGTTGAAACACCCCAATTCTAATCTACAGCAGAAACCCAAACAATATTCAATTATCCATTTACTGCCAACAGAAATCAACTTCATTGGAAAAGATAAGAAACAAAACAAAATACAATTCATGAAGTAACTTCTTATATCGGCCAGCAAACAGACAACAATTCCTACTTGGAACTGTCACACCATACAGGCAGCCAATTGTTAAGTCCCATGATACTATCACATCAGTATGTAACCATTTTTATTAACTCACTGTAAAGTATTAGGCCAGAATGTCTAACATTTCTTTGAATGTTATGATTTCAAACAGTTTGTTTTACTTTTAAACAATCCACTCCAGTTAATCTGACACAATCCATTGCCTGAAAAATAATAATTTGATTAAATGGAAAAAATTATTCCAAGAATTCCAAAGTATTTGATAATATAATTTGAAAATCATTTTCTAAAACAGATTAACTAGAGCAGAGTGAATATAAAACCAAAGATATGTCTCAGTTGTGTTGTATTTTTGATATCATATACCGCTATTAAGTTTATAGATATGGAGAAATTGAAAAGTGTGTGACAGAAGTAGATTTAAAAGTAAAAAATGCATTCATGCATAATGGTACAAAACCAGTACATACCAAACCAGGCTATAGGGGGCAGCAATATAATAACCAATGGAAATAAGATGAACAAATTTTACATGTTTTCTTCCATTTTCCATAATATAAAGTAATAGATGTATATATGCATGCTATACTTTAAATAAAATATGCTAACAAAATGTTTGTATGAAGTCTGACAGTCAAAGAAAAATAATAACATTTCACAAGGGTAGATGCATATTGTCAATGTTAATTACAAATATTTAGATGGACTTTTAAAATTTTGCCAATAGCCATCTTTAGACAAATTTTAAGAGAAAAATATGTTTTTTTAGGATGTACTCTTGTAGATATTTTTATATTGCAAATTTGGAGAAAACAACGTTACATAATTACAGTAAAATATAGTTAGCAGCTTGATGAAGGTTAAGCTCATTTATGCAATAAAATTTGTTATTCTGAAATCTCAATTAGCAAAAGCACAGGAAACAAAAATAAACAGCTATTCTTTAAATAGATACAAATGATTTAAATAATCCAATTAAATAAGTACAGATTCTATATTAATTTCATACTTCTAAGAAAGCTTTAAGCTGAATAAAATATGAAACTAATATATTTAACAAATCATATAAATATGTAATAAGTGAAAGATAAAACAGCAATAGTTACTCAAGTATAAATGGAGATATATAGCCAAATTTGAAGTAATATGCATAAATATTGAGTACTGATAGTCTTTCAAGAATATATAGAAGCAAAAGTGGAATTAAGTTAATGATATAGACAAAAATAGAATCTAAAAAGTAAATTATAAATGAATTAGAGTTACTAAAGATTTCAAAAGATTTATGCAGTTGGCAAACATACTGGTTTAACAAACTTAAAACAAAATGCTATTGTTTGTTTGTGTGCACTTGAATATATGATAAAGTTCAGGTAAACTGAAGTATGAAACAGCATTCTCCTATCATATATTTTATGAAAAATAAACCTTTCAAATGTTAAGAACTGTCTCAAATTATAAAAAGTATATTCCATACATAACATGAACATAAATTAAACAGCATTTAGAAAATGAAAAGCAATTTAAATACAATTTAAGTTTTGATGAATATATTACTATTAGTTAGATACAATAGTTTCCAGCATCATTTTTGCACAATATTCAGGAAATCTTAAAAGATATCTTTGAATTTTACTCAGCTTATTATTGTTTGTATGTGCATGCTATTAAAGAATTGTTTAGAAAAAGTGATAATTTTACTTTATTTTGGTGGTAATCATGACAATAATACATTCAATAATTTTACTTTCTAAGTTTGATTGCCAAACATAGCAAGGGAAGCTTAGCAATTTAAAATCACTGCATAATGCAACAGATGCAAGCTTGTTTCAATAACAGTTTGGGAAATTTGAAGAAAGATTTTAAGCTAAAAAAAAAAAACAAAAAAAAATGATGAATTGGGGGAAATTTTAAAGGAAAATGTAGTACACCTTGTAGAAAAATGACTACTGTAATATGTTGTTTATATGCCATTAAACAAATTTAGAAGCTAGGAAAATAGGTTCCACAAAAAGCAACATTGGTCAGTGTTTAAAAACTTTTCTTTCTCTACTTGTTCAATATGATCACTGGTAATGAAATATAGAATTATTATAAGTATAAAAAAAAGATCCAGGATATTCTTCGACATCTCAATTTAAACAGAATTTATTGAGAAAGGTTCTTAAGGGATGTAAAATGAATTCTTTCATTGCTAGAACCAGGATAAACTGTTACAGTATATAACACTACAGTGAGCAATTGATTTTTTTGGAATAGAAAATATCCTTAGTTATCTAATGATTTTGTTCTATGATGACACCTGTTTTATGTTGTGGAAGGTTTTACATATGCAGAGAATTCTCAAGACCTTATATTCAGACAATTGTTTTGTACAATGTTCTTTGTCTGGTCAGCAGTTCTAACAATTTTAAGATATCAATATTTCGTGAACTTATCAAATCCAAACCGGAATCATACTTATAAGGGAAAACACAATTTACCTGAAAAGTGGTTATGGGAGTCAAGAAAATATTTTGATGACTGAATAATGATGCTGCAAATTTATATGAGTAAAAGATTGTTAAAATGCTGGACACTTTTGCATCAATAATTTTTTTTTATTCAGTATTAATAAAATAACTTAAAAACTGTTAATAGACGTTTCTAATACAGTGTTAAATATGGATCAAAGTGTGTACAATTTAGTATTATTGAAATAGAATATTAATTCACTATTACATATAACAAAAAGTGTTTTCCAAATGAAACAAAAATTGATAATAGCAGTAACCAAACAAAACTGAAAATGCTTAATTAGCTTATTTTTGTTTATTAGACTATTTTGCCTGAACAATCTAGTTTAAAGTCTACAAAATCTAATTCACAAGAATGGTGTCATACTTTTTCATTTTTGTTCTACTTAGATAATTCAAAATAATGTATCAAGTGAGGTCTAGGAGATACATATAAATGAGTAGTTTTCAAAATTTCATTATAAGAAATTATCTTGTTATAAAAGCACAAGATATTAGATACTTTGCAAATAAAGTGATATCATTATGTTCTAATAAAAGGAAATTTAAGAGAAAGAAGGAAAGCAGTTTATAATGCATAATTTGTTTGTGAATCAAGGAAAAAATTAGAGAAAATATATGGCTCATTTTATGTGGCATACTCTAATTTATGTATAACAATACTAGAGCATTTTTGGAAATGATAGTCTCAAAAGAAATTATAGATATTAATTATAAAATGTTCAAAATTAAAACATTGTTTTGATATAAACTGCTTTCTATTACCTATATTTTATTATTAGTGTTAATTAATTTAACTTTTTGTTGCTTTTTCTCAAAATTATCTATTTTTAACTCAGTAACTGTGAGAATTCAGAATAAAGTACCTTGAGAGTTTATCATTCATGGCAATACCTTACTGCAAGACTATAAAAATTGTGAAGACAGAATTCTAGCCCTTAATTCTTTTGTCTGTTTTCTTTTAATGAATATTCTACACTTCTAAAAGATTGCATAATATCATTCTAACATCTATTAACTTGTACAAGTTTTAAAATTGAGTAAACAAATTTGCATTCAATAATAATGAAAAAAGCCTAAAAATTTCTTACATTTATATTTTATGATATAAATTGATTTATTTTTTAAATTTTCTCATTTTTTCTCAAGTGCAAACTATAAAATATCAGGAAAAATTAAAAATAACAATAAGATTTTACTAGGAGCAACAACAGTTTTAATTTGATTAGAAACTAAAATATGATCTTTTGAGCAATAGTTATTGTCTATAATAAAACCTGACATTTTTGCACGCTAGAATAAATATAGACATTATAAGATAAATTTTGTAGTAAAAGCCTTTGTCTAGAACAATTATACTGTTCTGAAATAACACTGGTTAACATGATTTTTGATGCCAAAAAACAAAACACATTTTTTTAGCTATTTTGATGGTGCTGATTCAGAAAATGACCTTTTTCATGGTTATCTCCCGTTTTTGGTCTACTGAAAATTGCTCATTTTTGGAAAAAAGATCAATTACGATCTTGGCTGATCACAAAATTTAGTTAATAAAAGTCGTAGAAAACCATCAATTTTCAGGTAGGCTGAAATAAACTATTTTTATAAGAAAAATTGAGTAAAAAATCTTAAAACTGAAGTACTGAATTTCCACCAAAATTCAAATTAACTGATAAACTTTATCTGTAAATACACTTTAGTAAACTTGACAATTAAGGTGACACCAAAAAACGAAACCCTAAAATTTTCTGTTTGAAATTCATAAATTTATCCCATCACTTTTATCTTTTCAACATGGAAGGAAAGCAAGCACATTGAGAGTTTTTGTTTTCACAATTGGAAAGAAACTTCAACTAAAGACATCCCAATTGAATGCACCTATTCCATTGTATATGATGAACATCATGAAAATGGGTTCACCAAAACATCTGCCCTGTGGGATTAAGAACATTTAATCACACCCTGATCTGAAATTGCTCCATTAGTGTCATCAATTTAAAATCTCTGTTTTGAAGCTGCTTTTTGAAAGCTGTTGAAAAGTCTACAGGACTTAGGCACTATTAAGGTTCATTTTTTACATAGCCATCTAGATAATTGCAGCATTGTGAGTGATGAGCAAGGAGAACGATTCCATCAGGATATCAAAAGAATGAAAGAGCTACCAAGGACTGTGGGACAAATAAATGATTACCGACTTACTACTGGAATATCAAAAGGACTTAAATATCATTGAAAATGACAGACAAGCCAGAAAGTGTAAACTTTTATCATAGTTCTTATGTTCTCAAAGGTTTTATTTCTGCTGTTAGTTTATTAAATGGTTTGATGGAAAAGATCTGTTGGTCTTGGGATATTCAATTGCATTATTTTTAAAGATTTAGGGTCTGATTGTTATTGCAAAATATAATATTTCTCAATAAGCAGAACAATATTTGTTGTTTTTAAATACGAATTGAGAGGTTTCTACGATTTTACTTTGAGAAATATTGCCATCAGTCAATATCATATGTACAGAAAACAAATGGGAAAAAAACAAAACTTTTTTCTCAAAAATAAGGCATTTATGTACAGCAAAAACAGTAACTAACCAAGAAAAAAGTAAGGCCATTTTCAGATTCAACCCCCCAAATGAACTAAAAAAGATGTTTGGTGTCTCGATACCATTTCAAAAAACTTTTTTTTATTGACGAGTGTAATTAAAAATTTTAGTTGAGTGTAATTTCTAACTTCAAGTTTTAATTTTGATATTCAATTTAAATGAATTCTTAGTGATTCCTTTTTTTTTAAATCAAACCAGAATAATTTCTTTAAAATTTTCGTATGTGTATGGAAAAATAATTAGTAAAAAACAAGAATATATATATATATATATATATATATATATATAAAATCATCAAGCCATACTGACAGCATGGATCTCCATGACTTTCTTGTCACTCATCCCTATCGGCCATAACTCCTGACAAGTCATCTGCACAGCATCCAATATCCATGCAGAGCTGATTGATGAAAGTTTTTGATGGCCAACCTACACTTGTGTGTCCATGTATATTTGCCCATAGAACATCACTTATGAGCTTGTTCTTGCTTCTCCAGCAGTGTCCAGCATGTCTTGTTCATCTTACCTGGGTGGTTTGTATGATAGGAGGCAAGTGGCCATATAGCTTCTCTTTGTGTGGTGCTGTTTCCAGGAATTGTGCAAGACAGCATGCAGGATCCTTATAGTTCCCATTTAGCTTTTCTCCAAGCGTTTCATTAATCGAAGTGGTGCAGCCATATATTAGCACTGATACGACTATAACTTGGAAGAATTTTGTCTTATCTTATCAGAGAGATCAGATTTCCATATGATCAATCTGTCTATAGCAGTCCATGTATTGAGCAGTTTCATATATTGACATTGCTTTCTGTAAATTTCTACCTAAGTATGTGAATTTGTTTACTAATTTCAGGGGCTTACTGACTAGTGTGGAGATGTCTCCATCTTGTTTGTAACACATGAACTCTGTTTTATGTGAATTCACATGGAGGCTAATGCCACTTGCCACTTTCTCTAGGCTATGTAACAGTGATTTGGCTTGTGCAGGTATATTTGCAAAAAGTGCTAGATCATCTGTAATAGTTTCTGCTGGATATCACCTGCTTCTTGTCTTTTTTTGGGTGTGAAGACTATTTTTTCATTAGATCTAATGACGTTCATAGTATGTAGTCTAGGCAAATTATAAATAAAAATGTTGCAAATGTATTTCTTTGTATGACTCCAGTGACAGTGTCAAAGAAAACTGTGTGACTATCAGGTGAATGGACTATTGCTTTTGTGTCTTTGTAGAACACCATTATAGTGGTAACAGTTTCTTTGGGGAGACTATAAGCTAGAAGTATCTATCTTTCCTCTGAATGGAGTCAAAAGACTCGGAGAAATCTACAAATAAAAGTATTGCCTTGTGATTTTTACTCAAACACCTATGATTCGACTGATTGTCAGAATTTGAGAAGTAGTAGACTGATTTTATATATATATATATATATATATATATATATATATATAAAGAAGAGTAAGATATTTATATAGAAAATATTGTTGGCTAATTTTAAATATATTAATGCATAATGAATAGTTTATGATTATGTCTTATGTTATGGATCAAGACAAATGCAAACAACTGTATTGATAAAACAAAATTTACATATCTATAATATCAGAGATAAAATAATTTTAGAGCACAAATTCTTTTTAATCTATTTTAATATCCATTGGAACCAAGTTGAAAAGAAAAAAGCAAATACAGAGTTGTAAACTTTTATGTCAGGTTTACTTTACTAATGCCAATTTCTGAAGAAAAATAAAACTCCAAATGTTTAAGTTTAGATAAATCCCTGATCGAATACTGATATACAAATAAAATAATTCTTAGTTGAGGACAATGTCATTCAGTCAATTGGCTCTTGAGGAAACAGAATACAAGAGATAATCATAAAACTAATTTGAAACCTAATATAGAAAAACAGTAATTCTAAATAGTAAATTATGTATCAGTATATGAGGTAGAAATGACAAAAAATATAATTAAAAAGTAGGAAAGAGCATGAAAGTGCAGGTAAAAAGGAAAGTGATGAGAAGTAAAGCAGCACAGAGACACTTACATAACTCCTATTATGCTGGGGACTAGATGCTGAACTTCCCCTCTCCTTCAGTTTGTTAAATCGGGAGCCAATGGCACGGCGAGATTTCTTTTTATCAGACAAATTTAAATCATCCCACTGTTCAAGAAATGGGAAGAAAATAAGCACAGACTGAGGTTAGTGATGAAATTGGCAACATGACATATACCAAACATACTAGAGCAAATAATGCAAGAGATAAGTTTAAATCAGAAAAGCCTGGAAATTGAGTTGAAATGATTGTTAAAAAGATGAACAGTAAAAGTTCAGATCTATTGTTAAAAATCACATTCTTTACAAAGCAAAAATTTTATATCTACATATTAAACATTCAAAAATAAAAAAGCTGACCAAATTTTGAAATTCTGACTTCAGCTGAGAAATAATCAGACATCATGCATAAAAAAAAAAAACTTATTTGTATTATTATTAAATTTACAAATAGAATTGTCTAAGTTTACAAAATTGTTGCACAAAGTAATGTTCATTTATTAATTGTTTCAACAGTACATTACCTATTTGTTGTTAAAGAATTATCATATTAGAACAATTTTGTTGTACAACCACAAATTTCATTTTCAAAAATTAAATTAAATTTCATGAAGTAAATCAAATTTATTTTCTTATTAGTTCTTATAATTGAAAAAAAAAATCCACTAGTCTTTATATTACAATTTTGTTTCACAAACTTTTGTATCACATCTTTTTTTAAATCTCTAAAAATAATAAATACTTCAGTTATATTTGCTGCTTTTAGGACAAAATATTAAATTAGTTTGTAAAGCAGCAAAAATCAATTATAAATTTTTTTTTTTCCTTTTAAGGTGATTAGATGAATTAAAGTGATAGTAGACATTAACTTATTTAATAAGATCAATACAGTAGGATTCTTAACTAATTTGCCTTAGATATTAACAATTTTTTATAAAGATGATTTTGAAAAGCTTAAATGCCTATATGCTTCGATGGAATAAGCATTTATCATTTGTAAAACTTTTAAATCTTCTTTTTTTATAAAAATGTTATGACCTAGTCCCATTTGAGTTACTTTGTGGTGCCTATTTCCTCTTTAAGAAACATGCAACAGACTGTACTAATTTACAACTAATATCTGCAAATAATTTAGAACATTTTTTAAGTAGGGAAAATGTTAAACTTTTCATGCACAAGTTTAATATCAATAGAATAAGCAAAGTTTAGTAAAGACAAATGCAATTAACAGAAAAATAGAACTTAAAATAAAATGAAAAATTCTGATAAGTTGCAAAATAAGAAATTTAAAGATTAATGATTTAACTCAGAAAACAAAACTATAAATGTGAATATTTGGAACATATGCATCTATCTACAATATTATAAGCAATTTATAAAGCATAGAAGAAAGATACAGATATCATTCTTTAATAAAATATTCCAGCCATTTTTAATTCATCTACTTTCACAATGTAGATATTTTTTATAACCAAGATAATAAATTATAATGTATTTTTTTGTTTTTCTTCAATAAAAAAACAAACAAAAACTTATTTTCAAAACATCTAAAATCTAAGAAATTCACTGGTTTATATGATTTTATAATGGTTTTTATTCATAATTATTTGTAAATGTTATTAATTATCTAAAGATACAAAAAAATTCCGTTTATACTAATTTGGTAATAGGAAGAATTATTATCATCATAAAACCACCGCACAACTCAGAATATTATGTTTTAGAAAACTGGCATCATAGATATTTTATATAATCAATAATCATTCCATGTAGCAACAACAAACATGCAATTGATTATTACTTTTCATTATCAATACGTATTTACACATTTTTTAAAATTTAGTGAATATTCTATTACAAGTATTTATCCTGATAAAATAAAAACCATTAAACAGAGAAATTATAAAAACCAGTGAATATTATAGTTAGTTACTTATATCTTGGAATCAGTTATTAAACAAAATTCTGGCATAAAACTTAGTAAAAAAAATAAAAGGCAAACTGCCTCTCTTTGATATATTATATTTTTAGCTTTTATATATTGCCCTTAATTTTAAGAATCTACAGATAGTAAATAATAATGAGGATATTAAATACTTGATTTTTTAGCAGTTAAAATATCAAGACATGAATACTTGGAATAAGTTGAACAAATTAGAATAAATTATAAGCAACAAGTCAAATGTTTCCATCTAGAGAATAGAAGGGTTTTTTAAAATATAATTTCAAGCCATAAAGACATTAAAAAAACATTACTGATAAAAATAAGGACTTCAATAGCAAAAAGATTAAACTGCCATAGGAATTTGTTGAATATTGAACATAGAAAAACATGAAAAAAATCTCCTCTCAAAGGAGTCTAAAAACTATCAAATTTGATTTTACTCATTCATTTTAAGAGAGATAACGAAAAATATAAAATTGTGAAATGCAAATATTTGATAACCAAATAATTACCCAATCAATAAAAAACTTGTCTAAAATTTACAATAGACAAAAAAAAGCTTTTATTTGGTAATATTTGGTTATCAAATTATTTGCATTTCACAAATTTTCCTTATTTTTTCGTTAATCTGCTCTTAATGAAATGAGTAAATCAAAATTTTGATATTTTTTAGACTCCTTGAGAGGAGATTTTCATTGTTATTTCTATGTTCAATATTCACAATTCCTATGGCAGTTTATCTTTTTGCCTTATGGAAGTCTTATTTTTAATCGTAATGTTTTTTATGTTCTTTATGGCTTGAAATTATATTTTAAAAAACCCTCTATTCTCTAGATGGAAAACATTTGGACTTGTTGCTTATAATTTTATTCTACAATTTGTTCAAACTTATTCCAATATCATGTCTTGATATTTTACTGCTAAAAAAATCAGTATTTATATCCTCATTATATATTTACTATCTGTAGATTCTTTAAAATTAAGGAAAATATTAAAGCCTTAAAAAATATAAAGTATATCAAAGAAGAGCAAGTTTGCATTTATATTTTATTTTTACTAGTTATGCCAGAATTTTGTTTAATACTTGTATTCCAAGAATAAGTAAACTAACTATAATATTCACTGTATTTTATAATTTCTCTGTTTTAAGGTTTTTTATTTATTCAGGCATTAAATTACTTTGTAAATAGAATATTCACTAAATTTTAAAAAAAATGTGTAATACGTATTGATAATGAAAAAGTTAATAATCAATGCATGTTTGTTGTTTTGCTACATGGGGTATGATTATTTTGATTATACTAAAAATTATCTATGATTGCCAGTTTTCTAAAAACCATAATATTCTGAGTTGTGCGGTGTTTTAATTGAATGATTAATATTCTTCCTATTTACAAATGAGTTATAACGGATTTTTTTTATATCTCTTTAGATATTAATAACATTAATTAATTAATGAATAAAAACATTTTTAAAATCATATTAAACAGTTTTGTAATTCTTAGATTTTAGATTGTTTTGAAAATAAGTATTTTTGTTTGTTTTATGAAGGAAAAACAAAAAAATACTTATAATTTATTATCTTGGTTATAAAAAATATCTACATTGCCTGAAAGTAGATGATTAAAATGGCTGGAATTATTTTATTAAATGAATGATTATCTGCTATCTTTTCTTCTATGCTTTATAAAATGCTTATAATATTGTAGATTAGATGCATATGTTTCAAATATTCACAATTTAATAAGTGTTTTCTGAGTTAAACATTTAATCTTAAATTTCTTATTTTTGCAAACTTATCAGAATTTTCATTTTATTATTAAGTTCTATTTCTGTTAATTGCATTTGTCTTTACTTAAACGTTTGCTATTCTATTGATTTAAAATTGATGCATGAAAGTTTAACATTTTCCCTTACTTAAAAAATGTTCTAAATATTTGCAGTATTAGTTGTAAATTAGTACGTCTGTGCATGTTTCTTAAAGAGAAAAGCACCACAAAGTAAAACTCAAATGGGGGACTAGGTCATAACATTTTTAATTAAAAAGAAGATTTTAAAGTTTTACAAATTGATAAAATGCTTATTCCTCGAAGCATAAGGGCATTTAAGCTTTTCAAATATCTTTATAAAAAAATTGTTAATTATACTAGGCAAATTAGTTAAGAATCCTACTGTATGATCTATTAAATAAGTTAATGTCTACTATCACTTTAATTCATCTAATCACTTAAAAGGAAAAAAAAAAATTTATAATGATTTTGCTGCTTTACAAACTAATTTAATATTTTGTCCTAAAAGCCGCAAATTATAAACTGAAGTATTTATTATTTTTAGAGATTTAAAAAAAGATTGTGATACAAAAGTTGTGAACAAAATTGTAATATAAAGACAGTGGATTTTTTTTCAATTATAAGAAACTAAATAAGAAAATAAATTTGATTTTACTTCATGAAATTTAATTAATTTGAAAATGAAATTTGTGGTTGTACAACAAATTGTTTAATATGATAATCTTTAACAACAAAATAGGTAATGTTACTGTTTGAAACAATTAATAATATGAACATTACTTGTGCAACAATTGTGTAAACTTAGACCAATTTTCATTTGTTAAATTTAATAATAATACAAATAAGTTTTTTTTTATGCATGATTGTCTGATTATTCTCAGCTGAAGTCAGAATTCAAAATTTTGGTCAGCTCTTTATTTTTGAAATTTTAATATGTAGATATAAAATTTTTGCTTTGTAAGAATGTGATTTTTAACAATAGATACTGAACTTTTACTGTTCATCATTTTTAACAATCATTTCACTAAATTTCCAGGCTTTTCTGATGTTAAACTTATTCTCTTGCATTATTTGCTCTAGTATGTTTGGTATATGTCATGTTTGCCAATTCATCACTAACCTCAGTCTGCTGTGCTTATTTTCTCCCATTTCTTGACAGTGGGCGATGATTTAAATTTGTCTGATAAAAAAAACTCGCCGTGCCCATTGGGCTCCCGATTTAACAAACCTGAAGGAAGCGGAAGTTCGAGAATCTAGTCCCCAGATAAATGGAGTTATGTAAGTATTGTCTCTGTGCTGCTTTACTTCTCATCACTTTCCTTTTTACCTGCACTTCATGCTCTTTCCTACTTTTTAATTATATTTTTTTGTCATTTCTACCTCATATACTGATACATAATTTACTATTTAGAATTACTGTTTTCTATATAGGTTTCAAATTAGTTTTATGATTATCTCTTGTATCTGTTTCCTCAAGAGCCAATTGACTGCAATGACATTGTTCCTCAACTAAGAATTATTTTATTTGTATACAGTATTCGATCAGGGATTTATCTAAACTTAAAACATTTGGAGTTTTATTTTTCTTCAGAAATTGGCATTAGTAAAGTAAACCTGACATAAAAGTTTACAAACTTCTGTATTTGCTTTTTTCTTTTCAACTTGGTTTCCAATGGATATTAAAATAGATTAAAAAGAATTTGTGCTCTAAAATTTTATACTCTGATATTATAGTATATGTAAATTTTGTTTTATCAATACATTTGTTTGCATTTGTCTTGATCCATAACATAAGACATAATCATAAACTATTCATTATGCATTAATATATTTAAAATTAGCCAACAATATTTTCTATATAAATATCTTACTCTTCTTATATATATATATATATATATATATATATATATATTATAATAAATCAGTCTACTACTTCTCAAATTTCTGACAATCAGTCGAACATAGGTGTTTGAGTAAAAAATCACAAGGCAATACTTTTATTTGTAGATTTTCTCCGAGTCTTTGACTCCATTCAGAGGAAAGATAGATACTTCTAGCTTATAGTCTCCCCAAAGAAACTGTTACCACATAATGGTGTTCTACAAAGACACAAAAGCAATAGTCCATTCACCTGATAGTCACACAGTTTCTTTGACACTGTCACTGGAGTCATACAAAGAAAACATTTGCAACATTTTATTTATAATTTGCCTAGACTACATACTATGAACGTCATTAGATCTAATGAAAAAAATAGTCTTCACACCCAAAAAAAGACAAGAAGCAGTGTGATATTCCAGCAGAAAAACTACTATTTACAGATGATCTAGCACTTTTTGCAAATATACCTGCACAAGCCAAATCACTGTTACATAGCCTAGAGAAAGTGGCAAGTGGCATTAGCCTCCATGTGAATTCACATAAAACAGAGTTTCATGTGTTACAAACAAGATGGAGACATCTCCACACTAGTCAGTAAGCCCCTGAAATTAGTAAACAAATTCACATACTTAGGTAGAAATTACAGAAAGCAATGTCAATATATGAAACTGCTCATACATGGACTGCTATAGACAGATTGATCATATGGAAATCTGATCTCTCTGATAAGATAAAGACAAAATTCTTCCAAGTTATAGTCGTATCAGTGCTAATATATGGCTGCACCACTTCGATTAATGAAACGCTTGGAGAAAAAGCTAAATGGAACTATAAGGATCCTGCATGCTGTCTTGCACAATTCCTGGAAACAGCACCACACAAAAGAGAAGCTATATGGCCACTTGCCTCCTATCATACAAACCACCCAGGTAAGATGAACAAGACATGCTGGACACTGCTGGAGAAGCAAGAACAAGCTCATAAGTGATGTTCTATGGGCAAATATACATGGACACACAAGTGTAGGTTGGCCATCAAAAACTTTCATCAATCAGCTCTGCATGGATATTGGATGCTGTGCAGATGACTTGTCAGGAGTTATGGCCGATAGGGATGAGTGACAAGAAAGTCATGGAGATCCATGCTGTCAGTATGGCTTGATGATTTATATATATATATATATATATATATATATATTCTTGTTTTACTAATTATTTTTCCATACACATACGAAAATTTTAAAAGAAATTATTCTGGTTTGATTTAAAAAAAAAAGGAATCACTAAGAATTCATTTAAATTGAATATCAAAATTAAAACTTGAAGTTAGAAATTACACTCAACTAAAATTTTTAATTACACTCGTCAATAAAAAAAAGTTTTTTTGAAATGGTATCGAGACACCAAACATCTTTTTAGTTCATTTGGGGGGGTTGAATCTGAAAATGGCCTTACTTTTTCTTGGTTAGTTACTGTTTTTGCTGTACATAAATGCCTTATTTTTGAGAAAAAAGTTTTTTTTTTTCCCATTTGTTTTCTGTACATATGATATTGACTGATGGCAATATTTCTCAAAGTAAAATCGTAGAAACCTCTCAATTCGTATTTAAAAACAACAAATATTGTTCTGCTTATTGAGAAATATTATATTTTGCAATAACAATCAGACCCTAAATCTTTAAAAATAATGCAATTGAATATCCCAAGACCAACAGATCTTTTCCATCAAACCATTTAATAAACTAACAGCAGAAATAAAACCTTTGAGAACATAAGAACTATGATAAAAGTTTACACTTTCTGGCTTGTCTGTCATTTTCAATGATATTTAAGTCCCTTTTTGATATTCCAGTAGTAAGTCGGTAATCATTTATTTGTCCCACAGTCCTTGGTAGCTCTTTCATTCTTTTGATATCCTGATGGAATCGTTCTCCTTGCTCATCACTCACAATGCTGCAATTATCTAGATGGCTATGTAAAAAATGAACCTTAATAGTGCCTAAGTCCTGTAGACTTTTCAACAGCTTTCAAAAAGCAGCTTCAAAACAGGAGATTTTAAATTGATGACACTAATGGAGCAATTTCAGATCAGGTGTGATTAAATGTTTTTAATCCCACAGGGCAGATGTTTTGGTGAACCCATTTTCATGATGTTCATCATATACAATGGAATAGGTGCATTCAATTGGGATGTCTTTAGTTGAAGTTTCTTTCCAATTGTGAAAACAAAAACTCTCAATGTGCTTGCTTTCCTTCCATGTTGAAAAGATAAAAGTGATGGGATAAATTTATGAATTTCAAACAGAAAATTTTAGGGTTTCGTTTTTTGGTGTCACCTTAATTGTCAAGTTTACTAAAGTGTATTTACAGATAAAGTTTATCAGTTAATTTGAATTTTGGTGGAAATTCAGTACTTCAGTTTAAGATTTTTTTACTCAATTTTTCTTATAAAAATAGTTTATTTCAGCCTACCTGAAAATTGATGGGTTTTCTACGACTTTTATTAACTAAATTTTGTGATCAGCCAAGATCGTAAATTGATCTTTTTTCCAAAATGAGCAATTTCAGTAGACCAAAAACGGGAGATAACCATGAAAAAGGTCATTTCTGAATCAGCACCATCAAAATAGCTAAAAAAAAGTGTTTTGTTTTTTGGCATCAAAAATCATGTTAACCAGTGTTATTTCAGAACAGTATAATTGTTCTAGACAAAGGCTTTTACTACAAAATTTATCTTATAATGTCTATATTTTTCTAGCGTGCAAAAATGTCAGGTTTTATTATAGACAATAACTATTGCTCAAAAGATCATATTTAGTTTCTAATCAAATTAAAACTGTTGTTGCTCCTAGTAAAATCTTATTGTTATTTTTAATTTTTCCTGATATTTTTATAGTTTGCACTTGAGAAAAATGAGAAATATTTAAAAAATAAATCAATTTATATCATAAAATATAAATGTAAGAAATTTTTAGGCTTTTTCATTATTATTGAATGCAAATTTGTTTTACTCAATTTTAAAACTTGTACAAGTTAATAGATGTTAGAATGATATTATGCAATCTTTTAGAAGTGTAGAATATTCATTAAAAGAAAACAGACAAAAGAATTAAGGGCTAGAATTCTGTCTTCACAATTTTTATAGTCTTGCAGTAAGGTATTGCCATGAATGATAAACTCTCAAGGTACTTTATTCTGAATTCTCACAGTTACTGAGTTAAAAATAGATAATTTTGAGAAAAAGCAACAAAAAGTTAAATTAATTAACACTAATAATAAAATATAGGTAATAGAAAGCAGTTTATATCAAAACAATGTTTTAATTTTGAACATTTTATAATTAATATCTATATTTCTTTGAGACTATCATTTCCAAAATGCTCTAGTATTGTTATACATAAATTAGAGTATGCCACATAAAATGAGCCATATATTTTCTCTAATTTTTTCCTTGATTCACAAACAAAATTATGCATTATAAACTGCTTTCCTTCTTTCTCTTAAATTTCCTTTTATTAGAACATAATGATATCACTTTATTTGCAAAGTATCTAATATCTTGTGCTTTTATAACAAGATAATTTCTTATAATGAAATTTTGAAAACTACTCATTTATATGTATCTCCTAGACCTCACTTGATACATTATTTTGAATTATCTAAGTAGAACAAAAATGAAAAAGTATGACACCATTCTTGTGAATTAGATTTTGTAGACTTTAAACTAGATTGTTCAGCAAAATAGTCTAATAAACAAAAATAAGCTAATTAAGCATTTTCAGTTTTGTTTGGTTACTGCTATTATCAATTTTTGTTTCATTTGGAAAACACTTTTTGTTATATGTAATAGTGAATTAATATTCTATTTCAATAATACTAAATTGTACACACTTTGATCCATATTTAACACTGTATTAGAAACGTCTATTAACAGTTTTTAAGTTATTTTATTAATACTGAATAAAAAAAATTATTGATGCAAAAGTGTCCAGCATTTTAACAATCTTTTACTCATATAAATTTGCAGCATCATTATTCAGTCATCAAATATTTTCTTGACTCCCATAACCACTTTTCAGGTAATTGTGTTTTCCCTTATAAGTATGATTCCGGTTTGGATTTGATAAGTTCACGAAATATTGATATCTTAAAATTGTTAGAACTGCTGACCAGACAAAGAACATTGTACAAAACAATTGTCTGAATATAAGGTCTTGAGAATTCTCTGCATATGTAAAACCTTCCACAACATAAAAACAGGTGTCATCATAGAACAAAATCATTAGATAACTAAGGATATTTTCTATTCCAAAAAATCAATTGCTCACTGTAGTGTTATATACTGTAAACAGTTTATCCTGGTTCTAGCAATGAAAGAATTCATTTTACATCCCTTAAGAACCTTTCTCAATAAATTCTGTTTAAATTGAGATGTCGAAGAATATCCTGGATCTTTTTTTTATACTTATAATAATTCTATATTTCATTACCAGTGATCATATTGAACAAGTAGAGAAAGAAAAGTTTTTAAACACTGACCAATGTTGCTTTTTGTGGAACCTATTTTCCTAGCTTCTAAATTTGTTTAATGGCATATAAACAACATATTACAGTAGTCATTTTTCTACAAGGTGTACTACATTTTCCTTTAAAATTCCCCCAATTCATCATTTTTTTTTGTTTTTTTTTTTTAGCTTAAAATCTTTCTTCAAATTTCCCAAACTGTTATTGAAACAAGCTTGCATCTGTTGCATTATGCAGTGATTTTAAATTGCTAAGCTTCCCTTGCTATGTTTGGCAATCAAACTTAGAAAGTAAAATTATTGAATGTATTATTGTCATGATTACCACCAAAATAAAGTAAAATTATCACTTTTTTCTAAACAATTCTTTAATAGCATGCACATACAAACAATAATAAGCTGAGTAAAATTCAAAGATATCTTTTAAGATTTCCTGAATATTGTGCAAAAAATGATGCTGGAAACTATTGTATCTAACTAATAGTAATATATTCATCAAAACTTAAATTGTATTTAAATTGCTTTTCATTTTTCTAAATGCTGTTTAATTTATGTTCATGTTATGTATGGAATATACTTTTTATAATTTGAGACAGTTCTTAACATTTTGAAAGGTTTATTTTTCATAAAATATATGATAGGAGAATGCTGTTTCATACTTCAGTTTACCTGAACTTTATCATATATTCAAGTGCACACAAACAAACAATAGCATTTTGTTTTAAGTTTGTTAAACCAGTATGTTTGCCAACTGCATAAATCTTTTGAAATCTTTAGTAACTCTAATTCATTTATAATTTACTTTTTAGATTCTATTTTTGTCTATATCATTAACTTAATTCCACTTTTGCTTCTATATATCTTGAAAGACTATCAGTACTCAATATTTATGCATATTACTTCAAATTTGGCTATATATCTCCATTTATACTTGAGTAACTATTGCTGTTTTATCTTTCACTTATTACATATTTATATGATTTGTTAAATATATTAGTTTCATATTTTATTCAGCTTAAAGCTTTCTTAGAAGTATGAAATTAATATAGAATCTGTACTTATTTAATTGGATTATTTAAATCATTTGTATCTATTTAAAGAATAGCTGTTTATTTTTGTTTCCTGTGCTTTTTGCTAATTGAGATTTCAGAATAACAAATTTTATTGCATAAATGAGCTTAACCTTCATCAAGCTGCTAACTATATTTTACTGTAATTATGTAACGTTGTTTTCTCCAAATTTGCAATATAAAATATCTACAAGAGTACATCCTAAAAAAACATATTTTTCTCTTAAAATTTGTCTAAAGATGGCTATTGGCAAAATTTTAAAAGTCCATCTAAATATTTGTAATTAACATTGACAATATGCATCTACCCTTGTGAAATGTTATTATTTTCTTTGACTGTCAGACTTCATACAAACATTTTGTTTAGCATATTTTATTTAAAGTATAGCATGCATATATACATCTATTACTTTATATTATGGAAAATGGAAGAAAACATGTAAAATTTGTTCATCTTATTTCCATTGGTTATTATATTGCTGCCCCCTATAGCCTGGTTTGGTATGTACTGGTTTTGTACCATTATGCATGAATGCATTTTTTACTTTTAAATCTACTTCTGTCACACACTTTTTCAATTTCTCCATATCTATAAAACTTAATAGCGGTATATGATATCAAAAATACAACACAACTGAGACATATCTTTGGTTTTATATTCACTCTGCTCTAGTTAATCTGTTTTAGAAAATGATTTTCAAATTATATTATCAAATACTTTGGAATTCTTGGAATAATTTTTTCCATTTAATCAAATTATTATTTTTCAGGCAATGGATTGTGTCAGATTAACTGGAGTGGATTGTTTAAAAGTAAAACAAACTGTTTGAAATCATAACATTCAAAGAAATGTTAGACATTCTGGCCTAATACTTTACAGTGAGTTAATAAAAATGGTTACATACTGATGTGATAGTATCATGGGACTTAACAATTGGCTGCCTGTATGGTGTGACAGTTCCAAGTAGGAATTGTTGTCTGTTTGCTGGCCGATATAAGAAGTTACTTCATGAATTGTATTTTGTTTTGTTTCTTATCTTTTCCAATGAAGTTGATTTTCTGTTGGCAGTAAATGGATAATTGAATATTGTTTGGGTTTTCTGCTGTAGATAGAAATTGGGGTGTTTCAACTGACATTTTCACCTGCTTTCATTTTTTTCATTTATTTTTCCCCAAGTGCAACTTAGGACAATGTTATCCTTGCTCTCTATGGAAGGTAGGTGAAAGCAAAGTTGGGAATATAAAAATTCAAGAATCTGTTCAGCCTTGAAGGGCCGCAGAATTTTGTAACCTGACATATCAGTTGACATGTTTGTGTTTGCTACACATTCTTAGCTTCTGTGCACTTTTCTGTATTCTATATATAAAAAAAAAGATTTGTTCCTATATTTTCTGATAATGAAATCAACTTTAAACATCCAAATTTTAGACTCTTTTAATCTTCAAGACTTACAATTATTTTGCTTTAGAGGACTTATAAGGTAGCAGATTTTTATACATTTTAATAATTTATAAATATAATAATTTAATGATAAATGAAAAATAAAAAAAACTATATCAATGTTATAGATATGTTAAAATAAATATTAAAATGAAAGATAGTTATATAACAGATAGAATCAGTTTAGTTTCTTGGTTACATAAATTTTAGGATGTAAAAGATTGTTTCTGATTTGTGTCCCAAACTTCTGGTTTATAAAATGAAAATAGAAACTGATTGCAAAAGCATTTTTTTTTAAATTATTTGCATTGAATTGGAATAGGCTTGCATGAGGGGAAAAGTTTTTTTAAGTTTTTTTTTTTTTTTTTTTTTGATAACCACATGCATCACTGATCAAATGAGTTATTGTCTTTTGGTATTTGACAACATTACTTTTTATGAAGGAATTGCTTATGCAGTTCTACACTCTGGAAATGCTTTTCTACAAATACAGTTTATTATTGCTGCATATTGTTTCTAGTTTCATAAAGCTGAAAAAAATACCAACCAATAAATTACCAACCTAGTTTTTAGTACATTAAAAATTATTCAGGGAATGGGTTTGGTAATCTTATTTTGATTCATATGATATGAAATAATACAAAAGGAAAATTTCAAAGAAAATAATGTAAGATATGTTATATATTTTATAAAAAATGTTATATATTTAAAAAAGTTGTCATATCAAGAAATACATTTGGATGATGCATCTGGCCATATAGTCAGTGATGTAATTCTAGGATACTTAAGAGTTTTGTATCATTCAACATCATACTCCTTCACTCATGTGACCCAGCTGGTTTGATCCTATGGCCAGGTAATGAGCTCTGCAAAAGCAACAGACTATAATGGCTGACTTTGAGGCTTTCATGTGTTCATCCAGTGAATCCTCTAATCAAATATACAGCTAATATGAAAGTATATTGGCAGAATATTTTTTAGGTATGACCATAGAAGTGTGCATGGTCTTTGAAACCATTCACCTAGATTTGTGTGTTAAGGCTTTTCTCACATACAATATGTTATGTTTTACATTATTAATGAAATATTAATATATTGGCATGTCTTTGATCATATTGTAAATATACACTCATAATAAGATTTGGTAGACATTTTGCTCTTGTTTATAGAAGAAAAATGTTGATAAAGCAAACAAAACCACTGATAGTATATTTCATGAATGCAACTGGAAGTTTTAGATAATACTTTTTCATAAGCATTTTATTGATTTTCTATGGAAAGAATCAAAAATGTATTAAAGTGTTTATTGTGTGTAAAGATGTCTTGAAAGAAATCCCACAAAGCTTAGCATTGCTAATAAACTCTAAATATGGAATATGTTCTTTTAAAAATCATTATAGTCATCAATGCAGGTTTACCTGGAATTAATATCGATTTAACTCTTAAAATCCTATACTGCCTCATTCCACCCAGCCGGAAATCTCATTCGTTTTCCTAATCCACCCCAAACGATAGCCTTTGTTTAAATGTAATATTAGACATATTTAGAAGTCTTTGATTTAAGGGAAATAACAGATAACTTTAGATGCAAAAATTATTTTTAGCCATTTTTTTATATATCCTTATAGGAATGCTCTGGACTTAGAAAATTCTCAACAGGATGTTAAGAGTTTTAAAGAGAGCAAGTGATAGAGCTATGTCAATATACTGAAAGTTGAAATATATCTATTCAGCAAAAGATATATGCTGATTTGATTGTTAAATTTTACTTTTTGCAAATATTTGTATATGATTCTGTTGAAATAGTATTCATTATACCAGTGAATATAACATGGATCACTGACATAGAATTATGGTATTGATTCTCTGGAGCAGAGAATTTGAATTTAAATAGATTTCAATTGCAGAAAATTATGCAATTTGATTTTAGGGAAACAATATGAAAGATATTAAGATCCTTTTTTTGAATACTGATTTTGCTTAGGATTATATTAGATTATTTACTTTTAATGTTTTGACTATTTACTTTTAAATGAACTATCTAATTTGTCTTTTGTTTAGCTTTAGTTTTAGAAATGTAAAGAGATAATACATTTGGAGTTGGTTTTGATTCTGTTAATATTGTAGAATGTATCATAAAAAGCAATGGTTTCTTTAAGATACTTTTAAATAAATTTCTCTAAAGATATATTTGGTTTAACTGTCATTGCATTGCACTATTTTTCTAAAAATCTTTCCTATTTTATCTAAAAAAATTTACCCCCCAAAATATTAACAAAATAAAATGAAAAATTAATCTTTCACAAATATTGAATTAAAGACTAAATTTATTACTTGGAGTTTAGTTTTTGATATAAAAATCATTTTTTAAACTTTCACAGAAGCTTCCAATTATCTCTGAAAAATGTTCTTTTACCGGAAATTAAGTTCATTTCTCATTGTATGCATCTGTCTGATCCTAGACATTAAAATCTTATATTAAAATTGAAAGTTTTCTCCTTTTGAATTCCATTGTTGATTGTAATACTTTTGGTCATTGTCTATCTGACACAAATATTTCTTAGATTGTAACTTCATAAAAGAAAATAGGTTGCTGTTTGTCTCAAAGACACATTAGATTGATAGTGAATATACCTTACCTTCATTCACTTTATGTATTTAAAAGATTAAAATAAAAAAGAAAACATTTTAGTTTTTCTCTCATTCTGCGAAATATTATCAAAATTCTTTGGTTAATAATGTATTTTTAGATGTAGATATATTGCTATAGCTTTGGCCTGACTTCAACTGGAGATTGCAGCTGAGACCAGTCCGAGTTGAGATATCTCCATGCTATTACCTCTGAAAAATCTACCTCTCTTTAAATATCACTTTCTGTTGGCTAACAGCCTGTCCATGATTCTTTTTTTGTGTCTGACCAATTTAAGACTTTCTGTTTTTGTAATCTCCTATAGTGTTTCAAGTCTAGCTTATCTAATTAATGATCTCAAATTGTTATTTCGTATGTAATAAGTTTTGTTGCATTGAAGTGATTCACTAAGATAGCATTAAACCTCCATTAATCTAACTCCAATAAGATAGTTTTTGATTCACCTCACTGATTTTCCTAAGTAATCACATTGAAAGTGTTACCTGATTAGACTTGTAGATACAATTTGTATATTTTAGAATGTAAAATAATAGTTATGTTAAAAATGTTACATTGCAATGAAAATTTGATTTTGTTTGTGCATATATATGTGTGTGTGTGTGTGTGCGCGCATATGTGTAAATATATGTGTGCATGTGTTTGTGTAGATCATGAATTATTATATAAAAGGGCTTATAAAGTGTCATACTTTAGTCATCATTGTTTTAATAGTTTTGTATTATTATCACGGATTGCATTTATAGGTGATAACTAAATATCTTATACAAATTGTTACTAATTGTTGTATAAAAGACACTGGCATAGTAGAGTATCAATATTTTATTATCTGATTCTATGGAGTGAAGGTTTATATTATGGGGTATGTAGCTATAAAGTTTTTAGTTAGTATTGAAATTATCTTGGCATTTTGACAATATATTTTAAATTTATTAAAATATCAAATTACTACAAAATTCTGCGGCAGTGTAAATTGCTCCTATGATTTATACACTTGTCAGTAAATGGCAAGTTATAAAAGACTTTTTGCTGAAGATAGTTTTATAGTGAGCTTCTACCTTTTCAAATTGTTCAACTCAACTACAGATTTAACAATTGTTGAAAATATATATCTCTTAGTATTTCCTAATAAGTTCAAAACTACCAAAATATTTTCATTTTCTCTGCTCCCATCCTCAGTTTCTGTAATTTTCACTTATTTCCATCCTTCTCTTTGCTATCATCATTCATGATCTAAATTCATGTTCCCAAATTGCAGTGAGCACCAAAAAGAATGTCTTACTTCTGACAACATCTTACATGAATCAGTTTAACTTCAAATAAGTTGCACCTGAAATTAGATCTTGATTTGCATTTAAAATTTTACAAAATCACAAAAAGCTATTTACATCCATGTCCTGCTTTTTAATTCAGTACTATTGATGTGCAAACTTGGTTTCTAGATTGGCTGAAAATTGCAAATATTTTCACTTGCACAATTTATTTTATTATTGCTTTGCAGTTACATATGCATAATAAAGTTTAAAGTTTATCTTGATTATTTTGCTCTTTCCGTTTTCTTTCAACTATATTATATTGGTATTTTACACACACACACACACACACACACACACACACACACATATAGCTTACATTAATTTTTCTATTTATATTCTCATACTTCTTTTTGCATGTCATGTACTTGGTAAGTGTACAATTACATAAAAATTAGTGAAATTAATTATGTTTCTCTTGCTATCCATTGTATCAAGTTTTCGCCATGCTATTTTCTCAAACAAATTCTTCTTTTTTTAATACATTTAACAAAATCATTTAGTGAATTTTCATATATTTTTCTTATTTCCTACTAATTTTGAATATTTTTATTAATTCTGATTGGTTTTTGGTTTCTTACTCTTTTTCATCTTTCGTTGAACCTCTTTTTATTCATGATTTCTTGCCCTTTATCACCTGAATAAATATTAGGTTTTGGTAAGATGCTTTTATAGGCCTACTTTTCTTTACTTTTATGAGGATTTAAAAAAGAAAAAGTCATTGACGTTGATAAAATGTTGACTAATAATTTGTTCAACTTTTGTTTCCATTGAAATGGAAAACTAAATTAAAAAAAAACTTTTATTTATTATTCAAATTCCTTAACAATTATGTGT